>CM062567.1:150671913-151871913 GCA_031468815.1 Morus bassanus
AGTACACTTGGTTGAAGAACTGGGAAGTAAGAAGGAATAGCAAGAGAACGTAGAGACAGGAAACAATACAGGGACAAAGTGAAAAGATAGTTAATAATTAGGAATGTACATTAATAATTAGGACTGTATTTTACAAGCAATAAGATGCACCTTGCACTTGTATCTTCTATGAGCTCTGGGACAAATCGTTCAGTGTAGTACTCATCTCAGCAAATGTTATCTGTAGTCATCAGGTTCTTTTTATAATCAATAGAGGGAAAGAGGCCCTGAGCTTATCAGAACGCTTGAGCAGATGCTTATGTTCCCCCGATGTATCCGTTTGCCCTTAGAGAACTACCCTGTGATTAGTGATGGTTAGATAAAGCAGCTTGGTGTCTCTCCTAGCAAGCAGTTACAGTACCAAATATAGCAGATAAAAAGACAGGTTAGGATTGCAGGCAACCTGAGTTCAGACAACTGAAAAAATATAATGATATAGCAACTTAGACTTAAGACTTGGAGTGCACCAGACTTCAGGCTGCACAGGCTGAGCAGTATTATAGTTAATGCTTCTAAGTGCCCTGGCCATAAAATGGGAATATCCAGTACTTTACTATCTCATGGGGGAGAGGAAAAGAACCAGTAACCACGAAGTGGTAACCAGTAGTAGTGACAGTAAATCCTGCTTAAGGCTGATAGAGTAAGAATCTGATTTTGTCTAAAAAAGGGTGAAAGAAAATATAAATGTGAGGATTAGATGTTTCTCTTAATCCATACCTCTAGAATGACTGGTAAAAAAGAGCAGTATTATCAGTAAGTGAATCTACTGAAAAATAAATAACTCTCACTAGTGCAAGCAGCACTATTATTATACAATTTATATTAAAAAATAAAAGGTTATAATTTTGAATTCTTCTACTTTTCTTTCAAGGAAATGTCTACAAAGACATTCATAACTTTGTGCTGGCATGAGCTGCCTAAGGAACAAAACGTCTGACCTGCAAAACATTTTTACCATTTACAAATGACTACAACTCAATTCAAAAAAATGAAAAGTTAAAAAGTATTGGCTTTTATTTAGTGGAACCGAAACTCCACAAGGTTGCACTGAGTTTCCAAATTTCCCCAGCTGCACTTTAATGAATTGCTTTCTTACTAGGTTTCTGCAAACCAGTTAGCTAAGTGAACTCTGTGAGTCAGCAAGGGGAGTATTCAATCACCAGACAGTAGCTCCTAGAGCTGCTACTAGAATTTAGCTGCTTCCAGGAAAACTTCTGTTCCTACCTTTTTGGGGTTGTCAATAGTCCAATGAGGCTGGCAATCAGACAGGCCAGTTACATGGGAAGCAAGTTGCTCTAGCCATCTGGAAAGCTTGGGAGACGCTTAGTCAAATCTCCAGACCAGGAGCCAGCAGAGCCAGTTGCTAAGTAAACCTTAAAGTTCATCGGGCACCCTGTGAAATGCATCTAGCTAAATGCCTGATTGCCCTGAAGACCTGGTGTCCTGGTTTCAGTTTCGATAGAGTTAATTTTCTTCCTAGTAGTTGGTACAGTGTTGTGTTTTGGATTTAGAATGAGAATAATGTTGATAACACAGTGATGATTTAGTTGCTAAGTAGTGCTTACACTAAGTCAAGGACTTTTCAGCTTCCCATGCTCTGCCAGGTGCACAAGAAGCTGGGAGGGAGCACAGCCAGGACAGCTAATCCAACTGACCAAAGGGACATTCCATACCGTATAATGACATGCTCAGTATGTAAGCTGGGGGGAGTTGGCCAGGGAGTAGTGATCACTGGTTGGGGACAGGCTGGGAATTGTTTGGCAAGTGGTGAGCAATTTTATTGTGCATTACTTACTTTGTATATTGTTATTATTATTTATTATTATTATTATTAATACTACTATTTTATTTTATTTATTTCAATTATTAAACTGTTTTTATCTGAACCCATGGGTTTCTCACTTTTACTCTTTTGATTCCCTCCCCCATCCCACTACAGGGGAGTGAGCGAGTGGCTGTGTGGGGCTTAGTTGCTGGCTGGGGTTAAGTCACAACACCTGGTCAAGCTGGTGCCCTGACAGTCTGGGTGTGCCAGTGTCTGCCTCCCTGGGATCTCTGCCTGTTGGTCGGGTAAGAGGGCTGATTTGCTCACCAACTTTGCAGTCTTTTTGGCTGGTTCACAGGAGGAACAGCTGTTGTGTGCACAGGATTGGAGAGACAGACAGCTCAGCAGATGGAGAGCAGCAGAAATTAGTAAAATGAGTTGTGGGAGCCTGGGAAAATCACTTAGATTTATTTGGAAGACTTAGGAAACTGAATGATTTGGTTTCTTGGTTTCCATATGTAGTGTTGATATGATTTAATATTTCCCTGAAATATTGGATTCTTCTGGATCATCATTTTCTGACATTTTTTTTTAACCAGTTCTAGTCTCATGACCTATTAAAAGCAGTTAAACATTTTTGCTAGTTCCACATGTCTGGAAAACAGAATAGTTCATATTTAATATTATTATGTATTTTTATTTTTTACTTTTCATTTTAAAAGTCAATTTAGCATTGCAAGACAAACAAAACAAAAAAAAACAAATGCCATATAATTTGGAGCTTTAATAGCCAACTGAGAAATCCAACCCAGCTGAAAAACTGCCAGCATCCATTCTCTTGACCTTTTAGTCCTGAAGCCACATCTCTTTCCTTGGCTCTAGAGATTTCTAGGCCTGGAAGGAAATTTTTTCTTTTAAATGTAAAATATCACTCTCTGGCTTTGGGGCTAAATTGAAAATCTACTTGTCTGATTTAACACTTTAAAATGTCATTGGTTCTTGTGCTATTATTGACTACAGTATTTGCAGCTCTCTTAGGGGTGGAAAATAGCTGCTCAACAATGGAATCTGGATTGATTTTCATTCATTAACTTTGAAAAAGGACATAAACATCCTGAACTATGTATTCATTTAAAATTTATCATTCCTCCTTATGTTTTAATCATGCTTTAGGAATTGATCTTATTGTTCCTTTCAAGAAAGTAATAAGTTAATGAATTAGAACTTAATTGAAAAGAAATCCAACAAAACTGGTTTTTAACAGATTATTTAGCCCTATTACAATTAAAAATTTTTAAGAATTTATGCACATACACACACACCACATTCTTTCATGTACATATATATACACACACATATATGTATATATATACAAGAATAAAAATACATCTTTTCTACTTGTTTTGACTGAAGTGAACTGTAACTTATAATAGTTTTATATACACACATATATAATATTAATCTGAATTTCTCTTATAAAATATTTTACAAATTCTGATATGGGAAATTCACACATTTGGTTTTCTGATAAAATGATAAGGTGGGGGAATGTGTAGTATAATACATATAGTATAATGCATACACATCCTACAAAACATTTCACTATTTACCAGCATATTTTGGAATGCAATCAGAATTGTCAGAATTTCCCAAATTATTGTTTTTACATCTGTACTATGACTAGCATCAGTAAAAAACTACCAAATACAACAAATAACAAGTAGTGAAGTAGTTCAGGTACTTACTGGAGGATAGGGAGTTCAACAGAGTGAAAATCTGTCAAAAGCTTGATCTTCTCACATCTTATGGCTGCCTTAACTCTTAGGATCTTTAGCATATTATTAAATCTTCCTCTTGTTGACCGTGAATTAGCTCCTGGATAGAAATTTGCCCTTCAGGGAATCAATATTTTACAAAAAAGGGGAAAAAAACCCCATCTTTTTTATTGGAAGATGTTTAATCAGATTTATTAATTGGTGAGGAATCTGGGAAAACAGGCTTGAAAGAAGCAGATTCATCCACACTTATACTGTGGAATTTGATGAAAGACAGTGGATTGCAGGATTTTCATATTAAATAAAATAAAAAGGACTTTTCTTGCCTTTTAGCAGAAACCATATAAAGACAAAGGTTTGAAAAATATTTAATGTATGTAGAATTGTTTTTAAAAAACAGAAAATTAAAGAATACAGGGCACATCTATAGATGCTGAGCAAAAACAATTATAGGAAGTTCACGTTGTTTCTTATGTTTCCCTACATACCTACCACAAAAAAGAAAAGTCTGTGCACTGAATCATACAACAACATGCAATAAGATCATTGTTAAATAGCTCTAGATTTCAAATATAATTTGATGTCTTATCACATAGGAAGAATAATCTTGTGAAAATAATGGATTCAGAAATCCAGAATTCCTTTCTATAGGAGGCTATGAAGGTCACAGATACAAATCACCTCTGAAAGATGATTGAACAAAATCCTTGGTGAAAACTGAACCCAATGGTTCTTATGCAATCCAGCTATGAAAGCCTCTAAGACTAAAGTTGCCAAAAGCTGAGGGAGAGAGGGAAATGATGACAAGTGGGTACTGAAGATTTGTTCTATTTTTTTGGCTTCTTGTTTGGAAATACAGCTTAACTGTATCAGCAAAAGTGCTTCAGGATTCTCTGACTTGGAAGCTTTGCTTTTTACATCACAGTGGTAAAAGTACACTGAGAAATGTTCAGTCTGGAGGAACTCACTTTATGTTGGTGGTAGTGAGGCACTTCAGAATTAGCAACGACCTGTCTGAGTTTTCTGTGGTTTAGTTTTTCAACATTTCTTATCTCTGCCAGAGTATATGGCTTATTTGATGAAAATGAGAGGTAGAGACTACCTGACCTAAGCTGCGCTCAGGTATTAGCATTGTTTTGACAACTCTGCAGAAGATGTTACAGCACATAAAGGCTCTAAAATATATTGGCAACTGAAGTGAAAAAGCACTATGACCTGACAGCAGAAGACAGCTCCTAACCCATTCTACTAAACCACGTAGTTTGACAACAGATGGTTGAAGGCTCTTGTTGATTTTTACAAAAGATGTTGCAATTGTTCCTTGTACTTTCAGGATTCATCCATCTCTTCTCCTCTGAAGAAACACAAAGCCTGTAGTGTATTATTCTCTTCTATGCATATCTCTACAGGAAGCCTATGCATGTATGAAGAAACTGAAATAAGATAATTTAAAAATTTTCAGGTAATGTTCTTCAAAGGAAACTTTGAGTTTTCAGGAAATTAAAAGTAAAGGGCTGTCTTCACAGTCTTTTCAACATTTGAAGCTCCTTTTTAAAGAAATTCAGGATATTGCATGCAAGTCACTTTAGAACTTCGTGAAATGCTAACTCATTGACTTTTGAGACTGTAAATGTTTGTTCATGCAACAAAGACTTGCCTTATTTCTGCACTTCTTCAGAAATTTGCTGTTACTTTTCCTGAAGTGACAATGTTCTGACTGTTTTTTTATGCAGTAGTGGGGCATGAAATGCTTTACGTCAGGGAAAGAATTTCCCAGTGCCTAAAAATGAAGTGCAAATGTAAGAAAAATATTATTCCAATAGACATTTTTAATATGCCCTCTGTGGATATGTGTTGTGTGATTCATCCTGTTGAATAAATTTTATTCCAACATAAGGCTTTGAATGGTAGAACAGAAATTTCTGTGAGGGAAAAGAGGCAATGATGAGTACAGCCAGTGCCATACTCGCTTACTTACTCATTTCAGGAAATCTGTTTTTTTAAATTTGTAACCACAGCTGTACATATACAAGACAGATACAAGACAAGATAATCATGTTATGCCTTCAGTATTAACTCTGGAATGACTTCTGGGAAAAAAAAAAAAATAATCCTCTAATTTTTCAGTAGGCTTTTATGTAATTCAAATAATTTTCTATCTGCAGGCTAAAATATATTAAAGAGCTCCAGTTGAGTAACAGTACTGCAATTGTATAGGTTACATCTTCATACTTAAAGAAACTCCAGTGCACTAGCATAACCTACTTATCTGCTGTATTAACAGTTGCAGGCGTTATATCAATATACACATACTAGACTACTTGTTACATTCAATCAGATGATAATAAAAATAAAATAAAATTCCAGACCAGTGAAAAGAAAGACACAAATAGCCTACAGTTCTGAATACTGTATTAGTTTCTTCAAAGCTATGCTTCATGAAGCTGACAAAGACTCTTGTCTTCTTTTTAGGTAATTTTTATTATTCTGACCTTCCTAGACTTTTGGCTAAGCTTTCTTTCAAGTGTAAATTGTAAGAAAAAAATATTGGAATTCCAACAGTCCTCATGTATCATTGTGTTGACTAGTTTTGTTTTGTTTTTTCTAGAACAAATAAAAAAGTAAAGCCCCTGGGTTAATTTTAAGCAGGTAGTTGGAAACTTTCCAAAGAAAATGTTATTTACTAGAATACACTGAATTATCAAAATGTTAAATTTCATGGGAACTTCTTAATCAGAGAGCCTTTGCCTTTAGGATGCTATTTCCCTATAAAATAACTAATTTGGCCAGCAATACAGTGCCCAGGGATTACCTGTAATATTTGTGACACAAGGTCAAGAATCTATTTTAACACTCAAGCTACTGTTTCATACCCTACCTCATTGCCTTCACCATATCAGCTATTCTGGCATAGGGTCTCACTCATTTCCTCCTACTTCTTATTGTGTCTGTCAATAATGAAATATTCTTCAAAACAGGGACTTTAATTTAATCTCTCCAAGGCTGTGTACAATGGACTTTGATTTACTTACCATAGTTTCCTTTCAACATGTGCGGTAAAAGTTCTGAAATTTTAAAAATTTTGCAGTTAGTTACTGAACATTTTTCCAATCTCTAATGTACTCAGATGTAATTATTTAAACAGTCCTAGTATTCTCACTCTGTCTCTGTTTTCAGTGCTATGTAGTTCTTTTAAAAATTTCCAAATAAGTTCTGAGGTTCTCAAAACAAGTTTGGGCATTGAGAAAACTAAAATATCCTCCTTTAATCTCAGCTGCTTTGATTTAAAAAATGTTGATCTGGCAATTTTTCATAAACTTTGTTAGAAATAGAGCAAACCTAAAAGAAGTTACTGTTTATGTCCTTAAGGCTTCAAATTGTTTCCTGCAGTAGGTTTTTATTCCCTTCTCCATTTTTTTTTTAGACAGAAATTCAATAACATTGCTTTTCCTTTTAATGTTTAAAGACATTCTTCTTTTGACACAGACCCATTATGTAAAGTCACAGAATCATAGAATCACAAAATGGTGAGGCTGAAAAGTGCACCTGGAGGTCATCTGGTCCAACTTCCCTGCTAAAGCAAGGCCATGTAGAGCTGGTTGCTCAGGACCATGTCCAGACAGCTTTTAAATATCTCAAAGGAGGAAGACTCCACAACTTCTCTGAGCAACCTATGTCAGTGCTCAGTCACCCTCACAGTAAAAAAGCATTTGCTGGTGTTCGGAGGGAACCTCCTGTGTTTCAGTTTGTGCCCATTACCTCTGGTCCTGTCACTGGACACCACTGAAAAGAGACTGGTTCTGTATTCTTTGCACCCTTCCTTCAGGTATTGATATTCATTGATAAGACCTCCCCTGAGCCTTCTCTTCTCCAGGCTGAACAGTCCCATCTCTCTCAGCCTTTCATGATATGTGAGCTGCTCCAGTCCTTTAGTCATTTTGGTGGCCCTTTGTTGGACTCTCTCCAGCATGCTTATGTTGTTCTTGTACTGAGGAGCCCAGCACTGGACACAGTACTCCAGGTGTGGCCTCACCAGTGCTGAGGAGAGGGAAAGGATCACCTCCCTCAGGCTGATGGCAACACTTTGCCTAATGCAACCCATGGTACCATTAGCCTTCTTGGCCGCAAGGGCACTTTACTGGCTCATGTTCAATTTGGTGTCTAACAGAACCTCCAGGTCCTTTTCTGCAAAGCTACTTTCCAGAGAGTTGACCCCCAGTATATATTGGTGCATAAGATTGTTCCTCCCTAGGTGCAGGACTTTTGCACTCTCCCTCCTTAAACTTCATGAAGTCCAGGTTTAGGGAAGATTATACAAGTTGCAAATCATGGAGCTTGTCCTGAATCCTCCAAATAAAAAAGATACATGAAACAGAATCAGCAGTTGGGAAGCTGATCATACATTGTGTCTATCCACATAAAAAACTATTTAGATGGATTGGGAACACCAGGGACAAAGAGCCTAAAACAAGTGTTCACCAAAAAGAAGTGTCCCTTGAAGGAAGGGACCTAGAAAGGAGGTGGCGAGGATACTGGCTGGATGAAAAATCCTGAAAGTTGTGGAAGGACCTGAACTTAGGGAAGACACATGGAGAGGAACGCAGGAGGAAGCTGAGGGACCTTGAGTGGTAACACCCAAGACTGGTAATAACTGCAAGGAGTGGCACAGCACAATCCAACACAACTTTGTGTCCAGCCTTCCTTGGCCAGCAGAGACCTCCCTGCTGGGAGAAGCTGAGACCTACCAAATGTAATGTTGAGGGGAACAAGTAAGTGGGTGTGAGTGATAACCTAGTAGGGTAAAACTCTAAGCCCTTTGCTTCTTCAATAAACCCCAATACCCAGATCCGCTGTGGGTTGTTATACTCTGTATTGCTAGTGAAACATAGCTCTGTTTGAAAAAAAAAACTTATTAAAGATACTTGGGAAGATGATCAGAGCTGACCTTCAGAACCACTGAAGAATTTGAGTACATCTCTTACTTCAGGCCAATCAGTAAGAAAATCAATCAGGAAGAAAAAAATTACCTGGAAAATGTTCTTTCAAGAGAGTAACTGTTACCAAATACATTTCAGTTTAGAGAATAATTTCATATTAAAATTATAAATGATTTGGAAATTACAAGTATTTTGATACTTCGAAATTTTCACATATTTTGGAACCATTTTTTTTAATGCAAAACTGAATAAAGTAAAAATTTGTAGAAGACGTTAAATTATCCGTAAGATTGAATGCCATTAAAATTCATAAAATAATAATTTGACCAATGATAATTTAAAAAGTTGGGTCTATTTACTTATCTTTTCTGTATTGCTCAATCCAAGAGATAATTATTTCATAAAGCAGGAGGTTTGTTTAAAAAAGAATGATGAATTATTTCAAATGTATCATATGATCATTGATGACAGTAACCCCATGTGACCTATCAAATTATTTTGTTGTATTCTTTTCATGATATTTACTGAAAGTCTAACGGTGTTGTAACTCTCATTGTCTGAAGACATCTCAAATGTAATTTGGCTTTTTATATACATTATCTCTAATCTTCCTTCCGTCAGTCATTTACTCCCCTCTTCGTAAGAAACACTAAAAACCTTTCCTACACTAATTTAAATGTGTAATCTCATGACCAGCTAAACTATATAGTTCATAATAACTGGCTGAATTTTTGTTTTCAAGTTTTACATTTTATTCTTTATACATAAGTATCTGAAAATCTGCTCAAGGAGTTGATTAGAAATAAATGACTGTAGTAAAATACTTGAGTTACTGAAAACTGTTTCTGTATAAAACCATATACTTCTTCTGAGATTATAATTTTACATTTAATTGATCTATCTTTATAGTATAGTTAGGAGGTACATTTCTGAGTGAAGTGACTTCTTTCAAAATATGCTGTTTTGATAGTCCCAGAGAACAAAATCTCCCACATCAACAACAGGAAAGACAAAATTTTCCACACTGCTCTGTCAAGACTATAATCACTTCATTTTTCAGAGCCTGCCCATAAAGGTGCCAATTGTACTGCTGTATTGCAACAGGCAATCAGGCAGGAGGAATCTCATGCTGTAACTAGAGACTAATAAGCAGAGGATGTGTTTTGAAGTTCAAGGATAAAATATTTCCATCTGAATTGGTCATGCGGCTCAAACCCCACCTCAGCTACATATATTCAGAGATATTTCCTTCAAGAAGAGTAAACTCACCTGTGGAATCTGGAATTCATTAGTTTTCATAACAGTGTTCATTGCAACAAAGCATGTGCCACCTGAATGGTTGCACAGGCATATGCTATAGCAGGATATGTGGACCACACAATCTTACAGACTATACCCTTGGATTAGTGCTGAAATAAATCCAGTCATGCTTCTCTGACTATGCTGTAACCTCCATAATGTCATTTAAGGACATTTCCCACAACATATATTAACTGCAGAAATACTGCAATGAGTGTGCTTGCTTTTCCATTTGTATTAGATCTACTTCCGAAGTTGTATGCTACAGCAGGCCCTACAGGGCATCTTGAGTGAATCTCACTCACAGTAAGGAAGATACTATAATGGAAAGATTTGAGGGGAGTGATAACAAGGTCTAAATGGCTGTGTCTGTGCAGATTCTTATACCAATCTCAGATTCCCAGAGATATCTCAGTTGCCTCAAGAAATTGGGTGCAATATCCCCTTCCAGTTCTAGCTTCTTTTGGTAGAAAGCCAAGGCATGAGAAAAAAAAAGGAGCATTAGTGTCCTGTTTCCCCAGTCTGTTTGATAGGAACAAAACCACTGCAGATCCTATTACACAGCACATGTATCCCACAAAATACTGTTGCTCCGCTTGCCTCCTTGCTTGTTGCTTATTCCCTATGTAGACTTTGGAGATACTTGTTATGTTGGCAACACTCCCAAAAACTTGACCTGTTCTGATAAAATCAGTCAGAAACTTTCTCAGCTTCTGCAGAAATGTAGTAAGACAAAGTTAGCCATGGTCAAAGTGAAATTTGTTTTGTGTAGACAAGCATTCACCCTTATATAACTAAATCCAAGTGATATCCTAAATATTAGACTATATAGACAAATCATTTAGATTCTAAGCAATGAAAAATCATGAATCTAGCTTTGCCAAGAAAAGGGTGTTCTTTTTACTAGCACAACACTGGACATTGGCTCCAGGGTTTTTTTTTTTCTTCTTGTTTACCTAAAAAATCTGCCTTTAAGCCAAACAGTTGCTTTGATATACTGATGTATTAAAAGCAAAGGCAACTGGGCAAATTGTAAACATGAAGGACTGTGTTAAAATGTAGTTATAAAACCACTTTTGAGTTTCCATTATTTTCATGATGTGATATTTGAAATAATTTGTCACACATTAAAGAAACAAAGTAACTTGACACTTGTAATATTAAATTATATATGTTTGTGTTAAAGTTAGTGAACTCCAGTTAAGTCTCTCTAGTACTGTCTTTATTATGTCTGGTATTACAACTGTCAATAAACAAGCAAATACAAAAAAAGAACACTTTTTTTCCTCTCTCTCTTTTTAGTTATTCCTGTGTCTGACCACTCCAAGAGTACATAGAATATAGGGCACATTCTGATACAGCTTGAATTTTTCCCTTTGGCTAATCATGCACTTTTAAGATGTCAGTGTTTCTTTTCATAGAGTTTAGCATTTCTTGTGTTTGAATTGATATTGCTGCTAATCTTTTTCCCCTTTTATCATTCTCTCTTTTTAAATTCCAACTCTTCAGGTCTTCTTCATAGCATGATTCATCACCAATAAGAGAGGCAGAGATTCTTGATATCTATGAAAATCACATCTTACCCATCTACACATTCTTATAAGAGTTCTGCTATATGAAAAAAGAGGAGAATTCTATGCCAGTGAACTATAGGAGATTACTAGCTATTTTTATATTATTTATTTATGATCATATGAGTATATTAGTAATATTTTTAAAAAATCGTTCTAATGAATTTCTAATGAGGCAATTAAAATTATCTCTATAGATAAAAGTGAGAAAATGGAGAAATGTTTGAAAGACATAAGATAGGGTGCCCTAATGACATTTTCTTTTTTAGAATTTTTCATACTTTCACTATATCATTCAGAGTCCACCCCCGAATAACTTGCTTTCTAAATTAATTTCCTCTCTTCTCCTATATTTTCCCCTTCCCTCCTTGATTACATATATTTGCTCTGTTTAAATATGTTTAGGTAATTAGAGGAATTTAAGGGTAAGACTTTACTAGCAGAATCTACTCTAGGCAATGAACCTTTTTGTGCCAAGAACAGGCATCAGCAGCAGTTATAGATGAATTAACAAAACTCCCCCTCTCTGAGTTAACTGTAAGTGCCAGCAATCAGAATTCTTACAGACACTGTATTTCTCTTCTGTTGAATAATCAGGGTTCTGCAAGACCGCCACAGAGAGAGTGTCTGCAGTGAGATTAGCCTGCATACAGGCTTCAATTTAACTACCACAGGTGACCACACTGGGAAAGATATGACAAAGCAATTGCAGCACAGACATGCAAAGATGTCCAAACTTCACAAATTCCACCTGGCGGAAAGCTTTATTTTTACAAAATGGTCTCTTGCTCCACAATATTAAGTTGCATTAGATGTTAGGAACCTGTTGAAGATGTTCACAGCCTTTGCTCTGTAGTCTGGATCATTTCTATAGCCTTGTTTTTTTAACAGAGAGTGCGTGAATGCTATATTTGTGAATCAAATTCAATTTAATTTAATTATCAATGACAGTTCCTGAGGTCAGGAAAGTGATTGTCCAACTAAAAGAATGATGGACCCGACTGGCTGGAGCTATGATGCTCTTGGCGCCTTTCCAAGGTTCCCATGTCCCAAGAGGCAGTTTGACCACAACATGTCCCTCATGCAGCCCCTGCTGAATCTGTAACAGTGCTTTGGGGACACTGAACCTGATGTCGCTCATCCTGTACGGTTACGACCGTGATCTGCAATCCTGGGTGCTTTTAATTTGTGTATACCTTTAGAGTTACTGTTTACTGCTGTGTGGTAAGCAAGCAAGCCTGGATTAAAATAGGGCATTGTCCTGGTTTCAGCTGGGATAGAGTTAATTTTTTTCATAGTATTTAGTGTGGGGCTATGTTTTGCATTTGTGCTGAAAACAGTGTTGATAATGTGGAGATGTTTTAGTTGTTGCTAAGTAGTGCTTACAGTAGTCAAGGACTTTTTCAGCTTCCCATGCTCTGCTGGGGGCACAAGAAGCTGGGAGGGGACACAGCCGCAACAGCTGACCCAAACTGACCAAAGGGATATTCCGTACCGTATGATGTCATGCTCAGTATATAAAGCTGGGGGAAGAAGAAGGAAGGGGGGGACGTTTTGAGTTATGGCGTTTGTCTTCCCAAGTTACGCGTGATGGAGCCCTGCTTTCCTGGAGATGGCTGAACACCTGCCTGCCGATGGGAAAGAGTGAATGAATTCCTTGTTTTGTTTTGCTTGCACGTGCGGCTTTTGTTTTGCCTGTTAAACTGTCTTTATCTCAACCCAGGAATTTTCTCACTTTTACTCTTCCAATTCTCTCCACCATCCCACCAGTGGGAAGTGAGTGAGTGGCTGCGTGGTGCTTGGTTGCTGACTGGGGTTAAACCATGACAGGCGTCTAAAAATTTAAGGATCAATCTTCCTATCAGGTTATCTTCAAATTTGCACAGAGGGGTTGTCCCTGAGCTGTTAGCACTACAATTTAGGGTCCTTTGCTCTGAGGATATTCAAGAGGTTGGTTCTCCCAGAACATTAAAAAATGCAAGATCTTTATCAACACGTTATATTCTGTCAGTCCATGGATGTTTATTGTAAGATTTTTTGGGTCAGATGAATCAAAAATTTCTAACAAAATCATGATTTCCAGAAAAAATTGCAAACACATCTATGCCTAGAGCTCTTCATATGTTTGAAGAAGTCTTAACAATGACTATATTTGTGTCTTTTTCCATAACTGCTATTAAAGTTAGCTAAATCAAAGCCAGAATAGTATAACTATCTACTTTGCAGTCATACTTCTGACACTTCAGAGTCTAGAGACAAGAACTTTTACAAATTGATGAGGTGAGTGTTCCTGCAAAACTTTATTTTATCTGATCATAATGGTTCATATCCACGTCATTTGCAGCTCAAGAATAGTTTCAGGAATTGTTTCCGTATTATGTTCTATACATATATTTAGAGAAAATTTAGTAAAAATGTCCGTTGTATATACTTAAAGATTCCATTTATTTCTTAACACTTATATTTTAATTATTATATTGTTTAATTAGTTTAGTAATTTATTATTTTTATTTTGTCCATAATTAATAAATATTTTAACATAATTATTATTTTTGACAACACCGTAAAACTCTCTACATTTGGTGAGAAACAGCTTGAGTTTGTGCCAACTTTCATTCTGGTGCAACTTTTACCTTAAAATTGTAGTGGTTTATTGCTTTACAGGGACAGAATACACTGAGGATATGAATCTCATGCATTCTTATAGACAAATGAATCGTATGCATGCAAATATAGGTAAGTAATATAGATGTACATGTACATCTATTGTATTTTTAGTCTTTTGAAACTACTACAGTAGGTTTCATTAGTAATTTCTTTTCTCCTGGGCCACACAAACCTCTTAGTCTTCTGTAATAGCATGCATCCAGAGCTCTTAGAGGTTGTAAATAATCACCTAGTCACTGGGTGTGTAGCTGTGGCATTAAACATATATGTCTTCCTGTTGTGAGTTCCCTGACTCACATCAAATGAAACTTTTTACAGAAGTAAGGAGTGCTTGGTTTAGCAATTTAGTCTTAGATTTGTATTTGTTTTGTTATTTCTGAACCCATATGGAAGAAGGCCTGGGAGCAAGGATAAGACACAGTAATGATTTAGAGATTTAAATCTTTCAATGGAAAACTTCTGCAAGCCTGACTTTAAGACTTTGTAATCATGCCTTTTGTCTTTTTATTCACCTTCTGTTTCTCTGAATGTAGAGTCAGAACAGAACCACTCAATGTGACAAAGTTGCTTAAAGCTCTGGAGAATTTCTCTCTCTTCAGCATCTGTCAGGACACAATAAAAGCTGCAAGGGAAAAATGTTCTCTCTTTTGCTATTGTATTTGAAACAACTGGAGATCCTTGTAATACTCTTCTGGAAAGACTGCTAAAACTAGTAGAAAAAGGACACAAAGAAAAAGATTAAAGCCATTAAAAATGCAATTTTCTTGAAGACTCTTTCAAGCAAAAGTTAAAGAATCTTTCTCAAGATGCAAAGCAGCCATTCAATTGCTATAGCCAGTTGCTTCAGAAAGAGAAAAGCTTCTGACAGGAAAAAAACAACAAAAAAAAATAATATCATGGGGTTTGGTACTGTCTCTCTGATACTGTGGATTATGCATTAGACACAAATATCTCCCTCCTTGTTTGGTGGTTTGGTGGGTTTTTTCTCCCTTAAGAGTGTCTTTTGCCTCTGTTTCACTACTGTCCTACTCTTTCAGCCACACCTGGCCAAACTAATTCTAGAACACAATGGAAATATTGTAACTTTTATCTTTATATTGTCTGAAAAGGAAAAGTTGTTTTCAAAAAATTAAAACAAACAGGCATTATTTGGTTCAGTGTATTTTACTGGGAGTGGCATACTGAGAGAGAGATGTTTTTAAACAGAAAATCCAGATCTTACAAAGGTGTCCCAATAATTATAATATCTTCATTTTGGTGAAGTAAAATGGAAGTAGACTTAAAAGTATTGATGAGTAAGAGCAAATGTATTGCCATTACATTGAGGATGTACACAAAACAGTTGGCTATAATATTATTTTCTGTATTTTCCTATTCCATTTGGAATTCCATTTTTTTCAGTGTTTGCTGGTCTAATTTCATTTGCCTCTCCAGTGTTGCCAGTATTTAGAATTTTATTTTAGTTTATTTCAAGTCTTACAGCTTTTTTTTTTTTTTTTTTCCCCTGAAAACTCTGTCAGGATTTCGTATATTCTTGTGAGAATTTAAGCTTTCTATTTTAAACACAGTACATTTCTAGTTCCTTCAGGCGAACCTGAAAAGTAAATGTAAGTGCACCTAGCAGTTTAAAACACAATATGTAAATAAAAGAAACCTCTCACATACATGAATTTTCATTTGTTCTCTTCATAATTTTTGCATAGTAAGGGTTCATAAAACTGTGGCTATTTCTCTTCTTCCACTGGTGCAAATACAGTGATAAATCTACTTCAGGGAATTAAAATTGGAGACTTCCATGCATCTCCCACTGTGTTACGGCTGTCTCATTTCTTTCTGCCTTGAACAAAGGTCCTTTCAAAACCAGTGCAACAAATTATTTCTAGAATCTTCCATATCCCTTCTATCAATCAATTATAGTTATGTTCTTTCAGTGGGGAAGGTGAATGGAACTTAACTGCCAGTAAAGCTGATGGTTTCTTCTTTATGAATGTGATTGAGACAAGTGCTCAAAGATGCAAAAGATGTTACCTCCTTCTGTTATCCTTTTCACTACACTGGAGAAGAAGCTTTTTACTTGAATATTTCAAGCATCTAGCACTTGTCTAGGGTTTCTGAAAAATGCCCAGTTCAACACCAGTCTTCAACAGACAATTATGGTCCTACCACAAAAAATTCTGGTTGACATCATCTCATCTGATGTTAAAAGAAATGAGATCACATGAGTACAAAATCATAATAAAAAGTTGTGATTTCATTCAATGTTTGAGCTAGGACAGCTATGCCATGTGACCTGCATAATTTCATCAGGGGAAGAATGTGCATGTAGAAAGACTACAAGAACTTCTTCTTTAAACCCTGAGACTTTAGAATCAGCAGCCCAAAAATTCAAATTTCTTTTAAATGATAGTGGAATTTCAAATTAGAACTTTGCCAGTCAGTGGTAGATAAAATTTGAAACATTTACGTGTTTATGACAAGAACAAACATAAGCTAGAAAATCTTTAAGTGAGGTTTGTTTGTTGGGATTTTTTTTTAATAATTTATGTCCACAGCATATTACAAATGAGGATCCCTGTCTAATGTGCTTCACAATAGTACATTATGTGGTATATGACCAAAACTACTCATTGAACCAGAAATTTAAATCTGCTTTTTACTTCAGTACCTGGAAATGTCTCCTGTAAGCCAGTGAGGAGAGCAGAAGGAAGATGACCTTCTTTTTGACAAAGGAAGATAAGGATATTCCATCTTTAGTTACGTTCCATACTTTTATCCTCAGACTCAAGCTGTCTATGTGAGAAATGTTTTTTCTACTATTCTATTCTTGCTTTCATTGCCTGTTAAACTAAAGGTCTGTGAGATGTAAACATGAAGGAGTTGGCAAAGTTGCAATGAAGAGGCTGTGAATGGTTATGTGTTTGAATGGGAGGTTATATTCAGGTTTAGGAGAACAGTAATTTCTGGAAGTTATTAATTTTCCTTTCTACTGCAGAAATGGAATGATAAAATTAAAGCGGTAGGGGAGGAGGGAGTACATAGGAAATCTTATTGAATATGTATACTAAGTACTAGAGCCATGGTAACTAAGCCTCTTAGTCTAATCCTGCCCTGAAAAGCAATATTCTTTGACTCTCCAAAGTTACTGCTGCTAAGTAGAAAAGGCAATGCTAAATATAGAAGTACATAGCTTTGCTTGCATGTTGAGGATGGTCCTTAAACCCAAATCTCCTCAGTAATGCACATATTTTTTTCCCCATTATTTATTTATTTATTTACTGGGAGAAACGGAGTAAGAATGCTTTTATTAGTTTCATTAGAAATGTTTATAACCATGGTTAAATATTGACCCTCAGATCTCTAAAGAGCTTTTCCTTGATTTGAAAAGGGTTTTCTCTACTTTTAATTATATTTACACTCTGCTTTCAGAGCAGAATAATAAAAATTTTTGTTCCTGAAGAAAACTGTTCAAGAATTTACATAATCAAACTCAATATAAATGGAGATGTCATCACAAACTTTTTGTTATATTTTTACTTTTGGCTAAGTTTTTTCAGGTTTCTTTTCAAAACCAAGGTTAAAAATCTAATGCTTCATAGTTATAAAATTATATGTGAAACTTCTCATCTTTCATACAGCACACACCAGAAAAAAGGGCAGATTAGACTCAGTAATAAATGCTGTATCTACATCCTGTAATTACCAATTTAAATATGCACTCAATCAACTTAATAGTACTTATATTCACTTTTGTCTTTTCTTGATAGAATAAAATCTTCTGTATTGGGAGGGATTTTGTTATTTCTCTTACTGTCTTTGACTGCAAAAACCTGTTTCTTTAGTGGGGCATAAATTAATGGTCTTACTGAGTGTACGTGGTGATCATTCCATGTGGTTGCTTCAGAAACACAGTCAATAAAGCTACATAAAGTAATTCAAAAGTAAGGTATTTGTGTTCTTGGTTAATCAGTAATTTGTTTCCTACTGTTGTATCAGTAATTTACAGATGATTGTTGCATTTTTTTCTTGCACAGACTTTATTGGACACAAATGCCTTTTCTGTGTCAAATACAGGAAATGTTGGAAAATGTGCTTATATCACTTACATGTTGTCTATACTCAATGAGAATGGATCTGATTTTTTCTTCCCTAGAAACAAATATAACTATATCAGTGTTTCTTTTCTTATTAGCTAAAAGTTAAACTGTAATGTAGAAAATAGTATGTCTAGCTGTGAGATCTTCCCTGAGGGATAAGAAATGAAGTCAGACATCTTAGACTGAATTTTCCCAGAGAGTTATTTTCTTCTTGTTGTTTGTGGAATGGAAAAAGGCAGTAGAAACTCTATCCTTTTAATCTATATTTTAATTACTGGAAGTGATTTCTGTAAATCATATTGTGCTATTTTTAACACTAGCCTGTGTTGAGTTCTCATTACATATTTCCTTTTTCTCTCTCCATAGGGATTCCTACTCACTTCTCTTTTTATTATTTATTTATTTTAAAGTGGATTGAGGTGTTATGATTCTCTGGAGTGCATTTGCCATCACTTTGAAATGTGGTTGTTAGTGTGCATCTATAATATTTTATTGTGAGTTTCATTTTCACTGTTCAGTCTTTCCTGGGACATAAAGAAGATTAATTTTATATGACCTTGTTGTCTATATAGGGCAAGATTTTCTTCTTTATTCAAATTTACATTTCTTTTTGGTAATTTGATTTGACCTGTGGTTAAAACATGTTTTCCTGCTTATTTGCCAACTGTGCTTTGGTTATTTCCACTTTTTCCCTCATAGATGAAAACTTTAATGTCATTATTTATTTTTTAAATCATTGTATACTGCCAGAGTAGAGATCCAACCATTAACACAGGAAAAATAAAAGGAAATGAATAACATTTCCACAGTTCCCAAAATATGCAAGCTTATAGAATAATTTTGCAGAACTAATCTGATATGATCTTAGCACATGATCTCCTATGACATACTTCAAGTAAAACTAACCTTTCAGCAGGATATTTTAGCTTTTTGACTTTAGATTTTAAGTAGAGCTATCATAGATATCTGTCCAGTAGTAACATTTCTATTCCCAGTGTAAGTCACATGATGAAAACCTTACAATAAAAAATACTTAATGAAAAACAGATTACTTCAAATTTTGGGAAAAGATCATTCTGTTTATTTGAAGGAATGAAGATACATTATTTTTCTTCAATATATTCTCACCTTGTCCTGTAAATGATGTCAGTGAAGCAAAACTAAGCTTCTTGTTCAGAAGAATATAGTTAAAGCCTTCTATAAATAGATCTTACCTTCCACTTGTCACTGGTTTTAAACTAGAAAGACGACAATACCAGCAAATTTTCTCTTTTTTCTTCAATGAATAATAACAACCTAGTGGACCTAATTCTGTCCCCATATATATAGCTGCAACTTTTTGTACATAGAAGCATATAAATCAAAAGGACAAGCTATATTCAACCCCAAATTGGAACACATCCAAATACAGAGATGACAAATAACTTGTGCAAAACTCCATATCTCCTGTACTTGATATCTAAAATAGACAGACTAAAATAATTTAGTCTACTATTTCCCAAACTACGGAAGTACCACACATAATAATGTTTCATGGAGAAAATGACCCACTAGGATGTCCAAGCAGTATAGAAAATGCCCATAAGGGCTAAATAAAAATAGGTATTTCTACTTACATAATCTAATTTTGAGTTCTTTCTGTAAAATGTTCCTCTTATTATGAAGGATGAAGAGAGAAAATTTAAAATTGTAGGTATGCAAAAAGTGAAAGGAATAAGTATGCATAAAGAAGGAAACTTAGTTTACAAGTTCAGTGTTCTTATTTGTGGTTCTTCAAATCATTTCAGAGATGGAGTAATGTAAAACAATCTAAGCCTTTGAAGTAGCTTACTGTTTTCTTTTTCAGATTCCACATGAAAGGTACTAGAATGCCTCTGAACTTCAGAGATTTTAAGGAAAACTTAATAACAACACAGAACAAAACAAAAACCAAACAACTCCAACAAATTTATCAGAAAGTATATAAGACCTTCTGAAGTCTTCCTCTTGATGAATTTACCTCTCCAAATCTGCGCATCTCCACTGACTTACCAGAGCCATTGTAATCAGATAAAAGTGGTGTTTTGAGACCATGGTTCTAGATCCAGTTTACTGGATCTCTGAGATCTTACAGAATATCTTTTGTTTATTTTCATGTACACTGGTTTTTGGAAGTGCTACGTGTTCTGGTCAAAAAAGAAGGGTTGAAAGGCAAAGGCAGAGGCTGCCTCTTGGACTGCTTGTGGCTGTAGTGTTCAAGTCTTGGAAAAACCTTGGGGAGCAAAAGGGGTTGCCTTCTCTCTTGTAAAATGTAATAAAACTTCTTTAAAACTGATGGGGATGTTTTTCCTCTTTTGGTTATTGAAATGGATCAAATTTGTATAACTGCTGTAATGATATATGAAAATATCATAAGCTTGTATTTTGTTAAACTTACTGAAATATACAAAATTTCTTCCTTAATTCTTTGTCTTGTTATCTTACAAAAGGACTTACAAGAACTTACAGTATCATTAGGTCTCAATGTGTTCAATTTTTTCAAAGATTCTGCGATATCGTCTCTTCCACTCTCCAACAGGAATCACAGATTTCCCCAGGAATCATTCTTCTTTATAGAACATATGGATACTTACACTGGGAGAAGGAATGACGGCTTTGAGAAGGTAGAAAGTAAAAAGTCAGTTCCTCAAACGATATAAAAATGTGTTACTGTCATGAAGGTTTGAGGTCTGTTGGGAAAACAAACAAACACTTCAAAACCGTTTTAAAACTGACAGCTAAAAGACAGAGCAAAAGCTGAAATCCAATGAACAGAAACACATTAGACTAGATCCTCTGCTATCTTCTGTTGCAGTCAGGGCATGTGTTGGCTGTGTCTATACTATGGGACAGATGTGCTATTGTGGTTTTCTGCTCTTCTCATCCAGCTTGCATGCCCAGGTTGCTTTCCAGGATGTCTGGTAGGACAGGCTGTGGTGCCTGTTGATACCTTGTTTTGATATGGAATTGGAGAGGAGACTCCCTGTGGTAAACATGGTTCATGATATTAGACTGGGATCCCAATGCAGAGCTTTGTGTTACTGTGATCTTATTTTAAAAATTTGTAAGAAGATTATTAATACAGGTCTGGAATAACTATACACAAAATAAACAAATTTATACTTGCTGATACCTCTCAAAAATGTTAAAGTTGTCTTCTGTTTTTCCAACCTTACTAACATTAATTTTTATTAAAGGAGGCATGGGCTTTGATTTCAGAGACCACTACATGTAGAGTTCTCTAAGATGAAAATGACGTTGGTTTGTCCTTTTAATTTTACCTTGCCTGATACCTGTAAGATGTTTTTGTAGCTTCCCTATGAAGAGTGTTTCAAATATCAAAAGCCATATCTTTCAGGATGATGAGGTGACACCCATCGTGCTGACTTCATAGAGACTGTTATTAAACACAAGTCCCAACTTCTCTGGAAAGTTTTGTATGCATTTCTAATTCTAGGTAATTGTGTTACAAATGTCACATTTTGAACACAGTGAAATTAGAGATCTTCATGGATTTATCCATAGAAATCAGCACTGTGTTTGGAGAATTTTTCTGAGTGATGAATTTGGTTTTGCTTTTTTCATTCACATCATTCATCTTACAATTTTATTTTTTGAGTAAGGAAGAAATAGTGGAGCAGTATGGCCAATACAGAGCCACCTGTGTGAAAAATAACAACTGTTTTTAAGAAAAGGGTGTTTCTCCCTTGCCTCTGTCTGTCCTGAGAACTTTAACCTTTCTGAGACAATGAAATCCACATGTATTTTAAAAGAATGGGTTAAAGTCAGCTTTTATTCATGCAACTTCTATTCAACAATATTGCTAATGCAAAAATAATGGACACAGACTTAAAAATCATGCAGATTTACATGGGTTTAGGTTTTTCTAATTTGCTCTCTGTCTGTCTAAGCACAGATATTTGGTTTTAGGTTTTTTTTAAGATTTCAGACCTTATTTGTAGGTAAAAGGTGTATCAAAGTTTTTCTACATATAATTAAAAACAATACTGACATTTTTATAAAAAAAACCCCAGAACTCCAGAAAGTGAAACCTGCATTATCTTATGTTTCTGAAAGTATGATGAGCTCCTTAATAACAAAATATCTAGCCCTCTTAGTTATTCAAAAGAAATGGTCAAAAATTTTAAAGTTTTATGAATTCTGTCTATTTTTCCTTTTGATTTGAGACTTTAATTAATTTTCTCAGTTATTTCTCTGCAGACAGAGGGCTAGAAACTTATCCATTTTTCTTTCAAATGGAAGATAAAACATTTAATAATTATACAGTTAAGGACTCTAGAACATTTTGATGAACATCAAATATTCTGATATGTGCAAGTAATGTATTCACTGTCCCCTATTTTCCTATGGAGAGCCTGTGAGAGGATATAAACAGCCCACCACAGAAGGTCTCCTGCCTTTAATAAAAATTCTCACTCATTCCTGCAACTGGCAACTCCAATAGTAAAATCCTTCTTTACTCTATTTTTCCCTTAGTTGTGTGAATGATGTTTGGATATGGATTTAACTGATTTTGGTTTTTGTTTTTGGTTCCGCCCCCCCCCCCCCCCCCCCCCAATTACTGGTATTAGGAAAAATAAACAGGTTGCTGAAGATGTGCTTCATATACATAAAAACATGGCAAATCCCAAATCAGTGATTTTTTTTCTCTGTTTATTATATAAGGCAGTGGGCCAAGTGTAATCTTCAGACTCATGGCTGTTTTATTAGAACTTTGATCAATGTAATTTATCAACCAGACTTGTAATAAATATTTCCATATTTGTGTTTTATGCTTGAATTGAAAACCTCTGAGATATAACCAGTCTTTCAAGCAGCCCCTGAAATTCAGTAGATCAATATAGTAATTCAGTAACCAGATGCAAAATACAGTTTCATTGTTGGGGATGGGCAGAGGGCTGGGTTTTTTTTAAGTAAATAACTAGCACTTCACTGACAATGTAAAAGAACATGTCTATAGTCAGAGATTAGAACTGAGACGTGAGAGACAATGGAAGAACTGTGAGAAAACATAGCTTTTGGGCTGTAACTTCTGTGTTAGAAACCTCAAAGTTCTATAATGTTGTTAGTTAAACTGGTAGGAAAACCCTACTGTATCTGTTTCTAAAGAAAGGTACATTTTGGTCCAAATGATTTTAATCCATTTTAATACAATTATTTAATTCTTAATACATTTTTTTCAGGTTTATGTCAAAGTAAATGAATATATTTAATTATTGTTTTTAAAAAACATGCTTTATTTTCATTTGAGACAACTTAAATCCAGAGTCTTTCAGGGACAAGTTAATGGATATGGGAATGTCTCTCCCAAAGATATACCAGTTTAACATCCAGACTAGTCTCTAAAACCATCTGTATCTTTTCTGCATATTTTGTGTCTATTCTGTAGGTTTTTCAGGATAGCATCTGTTCTAATTTTTCATTTTAAGCTAATCAGTTCTTCTGTTTATCCCTGATTTTTATTATCATAAAATTTTGTCAGATATGTGTTTTCTCACTATAACCAGAAGTAGAAAAAAAAAATTGTGACCCCCTCCAGCTTTTTACAGTCAGATTTTACATGCAATCCTTGTGATTCCTTAAAGTGTTAGAAACATAATTTTATTCATATAGGTTCATAATTCTTCATTCTGTTCAAAGAACAGTCATTTTCAGACATGATTCTGTGCCATTGATCAACAGTAGTCAATTATACCTTACACAGAAACAAAACAAAGCAAAAAAGGTCAGTATTGGATAGAACGTAGTCAGTTTTTTATCCTGTATTTTAAAGACATAGGAGGTAAAAATCTTCACTATTTTTTTGAAAAAGTTGTTTGGCTGTGTTTTTTTTTTATTGGATATTTTTGTGTGTGTTTTTTTGTTAACAGAACTCTAACCTTGAGTGAGTATCAATATTCTCTAAGAAAATATTTTTTATGTCTGAGATTTTTTTAATGGAATAGAATGATAACATTCAGAACCAGAAATGACTGTATATGATTGAACAAGATATATTTTGTAAGAACATGAAACACAATCTGTTTAGAGACACGTGAAAAATTACCTCAGGGCAAATAGAGCTAATACGAATTTTTGGGTTTGATTGATGAAAAACCCAAGTAATATTTACCCAATTCGAAATTGGAAGTCATTTAAGTCTGTCTGCTTTGTCACTTTTTTATTTGGCCAGAAAAGTAGCTATTAGGAAACAGGCAAAAGTGGCAAATATTACAGGTTCACCTGGGTTTGTTGTTTTCAGGCTGATAATCCATGACTGCTGAAACATTTTTACCTGAACAGACTGCTGCTTTAATTTCTTCATTACTTTATTAAAAACTGTTTTCAGAACCAAACATAAGCTGTTTGTTTACTTTTAAGTAGGACTAAGCCAACTTTTCTAAGGATGCTGAACTTAATTATTACCATTATAATTAGCAACATAGATATCACCACTTCTTAATCTAATTTCCCCTGAGTTATTTACAGAACGTTGAAAATAATTTCTCTTCTTGTTTACTTTGGTACTCTTTACTTTAGGAAACAATTATTTAAGGTGTTGAAAGATGTTTATGCCATACAGTGCCCCAACATGACATGATATTTGTGTATATGTACATTATTTATCTGCTTGTTTCTCTCTTTCTCTCATATATATATACACATATTTATATATATATATGACCACACTTTAACTTATTTCCAGTAAATTCCGTTGACAAGTCCAATTCTTTCTTGGTTTTGATGTTACTCAACAGAGCTACAAAAATGCCGTAATGGGAATGCTTATTTTAAATAGAAGTGTATAAATATTTTTTTCAACTTTAGCAATTGTGTATCCTTTGTTAATCTTTTCATATTTTTTTTTTAAATTGAATGAGAGATGGAAAATTGTTATTTTTCCTTTTCCTGGAAAAACAGAAAAGAATTCCAACTGAGGCTGGGCAAAATGTTTTCAGGTCCTTTACGTTTTTAATACATAATGTAATTAATTTTAGTAAAGTTTGGTACTGAAAATTTATTTTAAAAAGAAAAGTTGGGAAAAAAAATATTTTCTATACAGTTGCAGGTAGCCTTGGCTCACTGGAAATTATTTTTAACACATATTTCTAACCAGCTGGGCTGAACTGTTTTTCAGAGATGGATCTTACATTGGGGAAAGTCAGATTTTCCCTCACTAGAGCTTTACCAGGTGTAAACATAGTAAAACTTTTCTGAAATATTTTTCCTCTGGGCTAAGCATGGATGGTAGGAGTGCACATGACAGTATTAAGTTTGACAACATGGATCTCCTCCAAACAGAAGACATTCAAACTGCAGCTGGTCCTGTTTGAGTTAAATATTCAGCCATGGTTGGGCTAGTTACTTGCCCAGTAGCTACTTAGTTCCTGAGCTACTTTTTAGGGCCCATAAGATCCCACATAATGTAAATTGACCTCAAGCATGCTTGAAACTAGATCCTTTTATTTTTTTGAATGGCACATTCAATAAATTCAATACATTCAATAAACATATTTATTGTATTAATTAAGAATATTATTCACTGTTTTTTAACCTTGTATATCATAGTAAATTAGTTATTTTTCTGAGCTACTGAAGTTTTGAAATTTATAGAAGCATCATGGTAAAAGATATTTTTAACAACAAAATATCGTATAAGACTAATGAGCTCAGTATAAAAAGTAAAAAATAAAACATTTTACATAGCAGAAACAACTGGTCATCTCCTATGTATTTGTAACGTGCTTTTTTTTGGAGTTTCACTTGTATTTCATCATGTAACCTCGAGTACTATAGCACTGTCAGATTTCACAGGCAAGGAAGGTTTAAACTGATTTGGTAATTTTTTTTTTAGTAATGATGACTTATTTAGTTGTTAATAAACCACTGTCCTACCAGGAGGGAGGATTTTGGAAAAGTCAGTAGCCTAAGTTCCTTGTTGCTGTTTTTCATTACCGATCATGCTATGCTTTTATAAAAATAAGGATTTTGTTGTAACAAGCACCCTTGAAAGGTTCCAAGCTGGAAAATTACTATCTGCTTGTAATATCCAGCACAAGCAGCCTGTTTTCTCTTTGAAAAGCTGTAACAACCTGGGCCACTTATCATCTCTGTTAATAGCAGAAGCAAACAGCCCAAGACACAAAATCTGTAACACAGATGTGGTCACTTTTAGACGAAATATCTTTGTTCTTTATTTCTATTAACATCTAAAAGACTCAGCATTGTGTTCTTTCAAATTCCTCCTTAAAATTTTCCTGTGGTGACCTTTAAAAGAGGACTTGACAAAGGCAAGGTGATCTGTATGCCCAGACTGCTGCCTATCATGCTGATAAATATTATCTCACCGTCTCATTGCAGTCCACTCTGCTCTCTTGGTCATCCTCTCATAAACCCTTTGCTAGAGCTGTTTTACATTATTATGCAACCACTGTCTTTGACAAATTAGTTTCTGTTCAGCTGAACTTTGTTTCCATAGTTATAAAGCACAAACTAAAGTTTAGTTACCTTCAAAGTTTTAGGAAAATAATTTACACAGCTGGGGGATGCATAGTTTTCCAAAATACAACTTGGCTGACTAAAGGCGATCAGTTGTGGAAGTAATTATCATTATCTCTTATCAGTAGAACAGAACCTCTTTGTTCTAAAAAAGCCCCAGACCCAAAACCCAAATAACTGGTTTTGAACACCATAACATTTACACAAAATAATTAAGATGTCACAGCAATTGTGGCTAGTGTTCTCAATCAACCTTAACACTCAAGCTTGAGGTCTGATAAAACACAAAAATAATCAACTTAACTACTAAGTGGTCTGCTGGGTTTATTTTATCAAAATCATTATGTAGATAACGTTAGACCTTTTGTTTACCTTTGTAACAATTTATTAAAGATTCTGCCAACAAAACTACAGACTCACAAGATTAATGCTGAATGATTTTATACTATTTTGCTAATAGTATCAAAAAAATTACTTACTCCTATCAATTATTTTACATATATGTGATTGGTTGACCTTGGCTGGCTGCTAGGTGCCCACCAACCCACTCAGTCACTCCCTCTCCTCAGCAGGACAGAGGAAGAAAATAAGATGAAAAAGCTCATGGGTTAAGATAAGAACAGGGAGATTGCTCATCAGTTACAGGCAAAACAGACTTGACCTGGGGAAGATCAATTTAATTTATTGCCAATTAAATACAGAGTAGGATGGTGAGAAACAAAGACAAAAGTAAAAAAAACCACCTCTGCCCCACCCTCCTTTTTTTCCCAGGCTCAGCTTATCTCCTTCATTTGCAAGTCTTCTGCCTCCTCCCACACTGAGCAGTGCAAGGGGTGTGGGGAATGAGGGTTGCAGTCAGTTCACAACACTTCATCTCTGCCCCTCCTTCCTCACACTGTTCCCCTGCTCCAAGATGGGAGCAGATACAGTCCCACCAGATACAGTCCTTCATGAACTTAATATGGATCCCCATGAGCTGCAATTTTTCAAGAATTGCTCCAGCATGGGTCCTTTTCCATGGGGTACAGTCCTTCAGGAACAGATTGCTCCAGCGTGGCCCTGCCATGAGCCACAAGTCCTGCCAGAAAACCTGATCCCTCATGGGGTCCTCTCCATGGACCACAGCTCCTGCCAGGAGCCTGCTCTGGTGTGGTTCTCCATGGACTGCAGAGGGACAACCTGCTTTTCATGGTCATCTCCACAGGCTGCTCCAATGTCTGAAGCACCTCCTCCCCCTCCTTCTTCACTGACCTTGGTGTCTGCAGGGTTGTTTCTCTCACTCCTCTTTCACACAGTTGCTGTGTAGTGTCTTCTACCCTTTCTTAAATACGTTTTCACAGAGGTGCCACCAGTACTTCGATTGGTTCAGCTGTGTCCTGCAGGGGCTCCATTGGAGCTGGCTGGAACTGGCTGTGACCAAGATAGGGGCAGCTCCTGGTATCTTCTCACGGAGGCCACACCTGCAGTCCTCCCACTGCCAAAACCTTGCCATGTAAACCCAATACAATATGTAATGTTTAAAGTCCAAGCTAGAAGGTTACTCTCCTTAGGATTTCTCTGCTATGGGTAGTTTTCTCTGTTGGGTAACTCACAGCAAGAGTTTAAATTACGTTCAGTGAGGTGGCTATGCAAGTTCTGGAAAAGCCTGTTTCTTTCCATTGACTGTATCAAGAGTTGTATTAAGACTAAGTAAGAATGAACTCTTTACTTAGGTGTCTAAAGCAGATGTTGTGTTCAGTACATTCGGCAATTATTCATGTGCAACAAGAGTCCTCTTTTCTTGCTAATAAAGCTTACAATAAACAAATATCGAGAAGATTTACATTTTCTGCAGATTTTAGTCTAGCTTCTTCTCTTTTCCTTCAGCCTGTTTTATACTGGCATCTGAAATAAGGACTCAAAAATTACATAAAATTTATTTAATAGGTGATCAAATTTCATTTGGTATGAAAGTTAGTGTCCTGATTTAACACACAGCTGGCTTGAAATTTTTAAACCTCAAGTCAGTGTATGTTTAGTTTATAATTAATTCAAGGATTCTCATTTTTTTAGTAAGAGGGGAAATTTCAATCCTTTTATTGCAATTTCTGGATATCTTGCTGATATGTGCACATGTGTTTGCATAATGATATATTTTTCATGTCTTATAACATCTGAAAGCATCTGAGAAGCTAATATATTCTACAGTAATAAATGTAATCCAAGTAATGCACTGTTTCTTTTGTAGTGCTAGGTCATAATCCTAGGTGAAACTTAACAGTGCAAATTCATTTTTAGCAGATTATTTATATTCATTTTCAGCAGCTTATTTATATTAATTTTCATTCCTGTAATGTATCAAGCTATCGACTGTTTCTGAAATGGGAGGAGAGAATTGTGTTCTCTTGTATTAGTTAGAAAGAACACAAAAAGAAATACATTAAGTCAACTCAAACTCTACAGTAGAAGTTTGATAATGAATAACCTCCAAAACCATAATGTTTGTTACAGCGTCACTTATAAGACATTTGGAGCTAAGGATCTTCCAGGGCTATATAGCCACTATGTAGAAAAATTGTAATACAAATTGTATTCTACAATTAATCATCTTTTTGAAAACCTGAAAGACATTTTATCGAATATTTTTGTCCTGTGAGAAATAGATGAAAGGTTTGGGTATTTACAGTTTTAGGTTTTGTATGCAAATATGTGCAGTTTTGCATGTGTACTCATGCACATTTCTTTATTGGTATTAAAAGAAATAGAACCTGAAAGTTTTTGCAAATTGTGTAAACATTCATAATTACTGTTACACTGTTTTTAGACAGACTGCTCCATCACAGCCAGACCTCTGAGTTGCCCTATGGTGCCCTAAGAAATAATTTTTATTTACCTAATTATTACTTTGTTTGAAGGAGGCAGGGAGGGAAGGGAGACTTTTTTTTTTTTTTTTTTTTTTTTTTTTTTTTTTTAATACTATAAACACACAAAGATACAACCAGGCTGTGTTGTCAGTCAGCTAACAAATGGAGCTCTAACTTGTCTCCAGCTTTCCTTTTTCTGCCATTAGTTCTGTAACCGATTTTAGTCCTCTTTCAACGTACCTAATTTGAATGGTACCTCTGCAGTACACAGGGAAGTATAATGAAGAACTGCAGAAAATTTAAATGCACTCATCCAGAGCTCAGGTATAAGGATCTCAGATCTGAGTGCAGTACCTATATGGCAAACCTGGGGAGCATGGTCAAAGATGGGGGAGAAGTTGAACAGCCCTTGACCACTGCTGCTACATGTCTGTTACAGAGGACAGGACTATAGTCTGATCCAAAAGTAACAGCAAAATAAATGCTAGGACTATGGGGAGCCAGTGACTGGATGTTTTACTCAAAACTATTGGAAATGTTATAATTTCACAATTCAATGTTTTCTTTAGGTTCTGACTTTCCCAAAATTGCCAGGGAAGCTAGATTTTTTAAATGAATATTTTACCTGTGAGAACCAATGTATTTAAACTGAACTGCCCTTGGAATTTTTCCAAAAAGTAGTTTGGGAAAGGACTTTTCAGGCTTATGTTTTTGGAATACAAGTTAAGTGCTTTTATTGAAGCTTGGTTCTTCCAGCTTTCTCAGGGTAGACTTGGGAGGGAGATAAGCTCTCAAAACCAGTTTTGATTCTCTCTCATTGTTTAGTAAAGTACATGTATACACAATTGTTATTAAATGAACAAGGGTGTTCATACCGATTATTAGGTCCAGTGTTGCTGCCTGATCCTGCGGCAGAGATTTTAGCTCTCTCTTGAATGCACCAGCATAATCCATATGGAATGTATTAATATCATTTAGAGAAGATCAACTGCCTATCCACACTGAGATTTCTCAAAATATCTTCCAGCTGATGTGTTCCATATATGGAACATACATATGCATCATATGCAAGCATCAACAGGAAGGCACTGTGGATTACGCGTAGGTTACAACCCCAGAAAAAATTCTGGACTTCTTTAATGCTGTAATTTAGATTCATCCAAAGGAAAATAAATACATAAACAAACTGGCCTTAAGAGCAGACACCTCACAATTACTTAATGTTATTCATTCCCTCTGTTCTAGGGGTTTATATAATATCCAAAATCAAGAGATTTTCCTTTTCTTTTAAAGACAAAAAAAAATCTGCTGAGACATGTAAAACCTGTTTCTTCTCACAAATATCATTGTGGCATATCATTAAAGTTCTGACAGTTTGAAGTTTGAACTGAATTACTGAATCTGGAAAATAAAAATTTTCCATGAGAAATAAAAATAGCAATTTTTTAAAAGATTTTTAAAAGATTTTTTTTTTTTTTATAATTAAGGTCTAAAATTAAGAACTGATTGAAGGATATAATGTTGAAGAAGTATTTGATATATGTATGTACACAAATGTAAATAATATCTGAAAGGATACCAATATCTCATCCTATGGAAGGAAAAATTTAAACCTAAAAGTTGAACAAATTTTCCATGCTGGACACCAGGGGCCCACCAAGCTGCTCTATCGCTCCCCTCTTCAACTGGACAGAGGAGAGAAAATATGACAAAAGGCTCATGGGTCGAGAAGATCACTCACCAATTACCATCACAGGCAAAACAGACTAAACGTGGGGAAATTAATTTAATTTATTACCAAACAAATCAGAGTACGATAATAAGAAAATAAAAACATCTTAAAACTCATTCCCACCCACCCCACCCCCTTCTTCCTAGGCTCAACTTTACTCCCAATTTCTCTACCTCTACCCTTAAATGGTGCAGGGGGATGGAGAATGGGGGTTGAGGTCAGTTCATAACATGTTGTCTTTACCACTCCTTCCTCCTCACAATCTTCCCCTACTTCAGCATGGGGTCCCTCCCACAGGATACGGTCCTCCACAAACTTCTCCACCATGAGTCCTTCCCCCAGGCTACAGTTCTTCATGAACTGCTCCAGCATGGGTCCCTTTCAAGAAATCAGGGCCACCTGATGGCCTTTAACCAGCAGGTCTGATTCTAGGCGTTGCTGCACAACATTCTCTTCCACCTGTTGTAGTGTCCGCTTCCCAGCCCTTTTACTTGAACTGTCCAGGACTAGACCTGCTCCTGAATATCTGCATTCTGTCTCTGCTGCTTCCCTTGATGCTTTGCTTGGGATTCAGCTGTCTCCTTGTCCTTTTGTTTCTCTCTGATTGTCCTGGGTTTTCTCATACATCCTTCCTGAAATTTGTCTCTAGACACAAACTTTTAGCTTGTCCCAGCTGCTTCTAGACTTCTCTTCTATTCGTCTTCTCTTCTATTCACTCACTGAACTGTATAAACAAGTGTAAATCTCTTGGTATCTGACATAATGGATTTACCAAGGGCTTCATCATTCCTAAAGCTTGAATAGAATCTGACACAAAACATTTTAAATACTTAAGCAATTGTAATGACAGTCTTTCAATAGGAGCTAATGGCTATAAAGATGGTGAGAAAGGTGAAATGGCTTCCATGAAAAGAGAAACTAAGTCAACTAGAACTATTCAATTTGAAGGAGAAACACTTTGGGGAGAACAAGCTATGACAAAATCATAAATGGCTGATCAGAGAATGCTTTTTGGACTGATTCTAGCTTCTGAGAGCCATGGACAGGTCACAGTGCTATTGTGTTCCTATACAAATAATTTGTGCAGCAACAGAAAATACTTCTGTGCGCTTGCCTAAAGCAACTTGTAACTAGGGTCTTTTTTTACAGTATTTTGGCCTTAGAGGATAGCAAATTCAGCTCACCATGGTTTATTTCCTGAGTGAGACCTGATCTGACAATACCCTATTTAAAAAGTTTTTATGAAGCCAATAGGACTTTGCATACTGTGAAACTCCAAGAATTGTCATGAGGGAATGTACCTTTAAATGCCTTTCTATTCACAGGAAAGGGAGATAGTAAATAGTTCTATAAAAGAGGACTAACAATAAGAGCAGAACTAATCTTCAGTACTAAAGTTTCCTTCCATTTAGAGCAGAAAAACAAAACATGAAGACAAAATGTCACATAAATAAAGGCATCTCTCTGTCTGCTGGCAGTAATATTTAGTGTCTATGACGTAAGTATAATATATTTGCTCGCTACTTTATCTTAGCTGCTGAAAGGTGACCACATTAAGATTTACCTAACAAGATAGTCTTGAAATCAAGCTATCATTCAGTATCAAAGGCTAGCTGGGAAACTGTATGTATTCTTAAATTACACAATTTATTCTCTGGCTTTCTGTCAGTCCACAAGGGAACAGGACATTTCAAACACAAAGGTCAGTATTGCTGAAACACGTAGCAACAGCAGAGGTCAGAGCAAGGTGTAGCCTAGTCAGAGACCTGTGACACTTATAAATTAATTAAGCAGGATGTAATTGATATTAGCTTGCATTGAACATAAATATAATTTTACTGAAGTGTGAACAAGTACTTTAGCAAACAAATAACAATGCTGGGGTATTGTTGCCACAAGGGTACTATCAATAAGTATTTTGTGACACTATGAAGGCACAGCCAGACAAAGTTAGCAATATGATTACCAAAGGGGCTAAAAAAGATGGATGTACCTGTATGTATGAGACACCCAAGCAACAAAAGCTGCACAAAAAAAAAAGAACAAAGCACAGGACATTGCAAAGAGGCAGGACATCCTCCCAAATTGACTGGCAAAACTGAAAAAATGGTAGACAGTATGAAGAGCAAAGGAGGCCTCCCACTTCAGTTCCAAATTCTCTTGCTCCTAGGCTTGATCATTTTGGCTTCAGTGACTAAGAACTATCAAGAACTGCAGCCACCAGTGCTGCATATACGGCATCAACTCTGTATTGTATACTCACAGCTAATTTAAAACCTAACTTTTAGAGCCTAACTGCTCTGTATACACAGTGATGAAGATCAATGTTTTGTAAGAATTGACCATTCACACAAAGTGTTTTGCTAGCAAAAGAGTTTTGTAAGGTTAAGTTTTAAAGAGGCTTGATTTGTCGGTATTCTAAACATTCCCACCACAGCTATCTCTAATTCCCTAATGGATGTATATATATACGTATATTCAGTCACAACAGATGAACGAACAGATGAAAGGATAAACTGCTAGAAGTTTAGAAGCTTAGCTTTAGAAGCACTGAAACTGAAGAGGGGTTTCACATATTTTTTTTGATAAGATGAAGGTGAGAGAGCTTCATCTTCATCTTTAGAGATTCACGGAGGATAACACATGCAAGATCATAATTCTTTATATTCACAATCTTACTATGATTCCTGCAGCCACTATGAAAATTGTCAGAGTTTCTGCTCAGTTCAAAATGACAAAATGGCTCTCCCCAGCATCCTTAGATGTACCATAATAATTACTCCATTATTTCAAGCTTTAACCACCAGAATATTTATTAATGTTGAAATTTTGCAAAGTGGCATGCTGATAATAAAGGTGAGGTAAGGAGGTGGGGACAATCAAATTTCTAAGATTTAGGAGGAATCTGTTCCTATCTTATTCTTCTTCTCTAATTTAAAGGACTTCTGTTTCTTATGTAGCTACTTCAGCTATGCCTCTATGAGCTTCAGAAATTTATTATAGCTGGATGCAATTACCTATGTATAATAGAAATGCAGAATATATATTATGCAAAAATATAGGATAATATATATGTCTAATGAAATATATGTATGGTAAATGGATGGAAGACTAGTATATGAGAAATCATGTTTAAAGAAAACTACTCAGCTCTTCCCTGCAGTATTTTTTACCATTTAGAAAAAAAAAAAAAAAACATAGAAAAATAATGACATATAAAATATTGTGAAGTTGTGTTGTGGGTTAACCTTGGTCAGCAGCTCAGCCCCACAGAGCCGCTTGCTCACTCCCCCCATAGCAGGATGGGGGGAGGGTAAAAAAGTCAAAAGGGTAAAAGTGAAAAAGCTCTTGGGTTGAGACAAAGACAGTTTAATAGGTAAAGCAAAATCCACGCACACAAGCAGAGTAAAATAAAGAGTTCAACCACTACGTTCCACCAACAAGAAGAATGTTTAGCCATTTTCAGGAAAGCAAGGCTTCATCAGGTGTAACAGATACTTGGGAAGACAGACAACATAATCCCAAAAGCCCATCCCCCTTCCTTCTCCCCCCCAGCTTTTATTGTTAAGCATGACGTTATATGGTATGGGATATCACTTTGGTCAGTTGGGGACAGCTGTCCCAGCTATGTCCCCTCCCAATTTCTTTCTCACCCCCCACCTACTTGCTGGCAGGGGCAGCAAGAGAAACAGAGCAGGTCTTGTTGCAGTGCAAGCACTGTCCAGCAATAGCTAAAACATTGGTGTGTGACTGTGATGGTTTTGGTCACAAATCCAAAACTTAGCACCATATGGGCTGCGATGAAGAAAATTGACTCAGTCCCAGCCACAACTAGTAAAAGGTAGTGAGTAGGTGAGTGCAGACCTGTTATTCATTAAATCCTGCAATACTAGAACAAAGAGGCAATTGTTGATGCTGCTTGGTGATCAGTTAAAGAATGAAAGATAAAATTTCTTTGTCAGCAAAAGTGAACTTCTGTAATTCCTTAGAAAAGGAGTTTGAGACAGAGATGGCAGCAGTATACTTTAAATGACTGTGGTGGATTGACCCTGGCTGGACACTAGGTGTCCACCAAAGCTGTTCTATCACTCCCCTTCCTCAAATGGAGAGAGGAGAGAAAATATAACGAAAGGCTTGTGTGTCAGGGCAAGGACAGTGAGAGATCACTCAGCAATTACCATCATGGGCAAAACAGACTAAACCTGGGGAAAATTAGCTTGATTTATTACCAATCAAATCAGAGTAGGCTAATGAGAAATAAAAACAAATCTGAAAACACCTTCCCACCACCCCTCCCTTTTTCCTGGGCTTAACTTTACTCTTAAATTTCTCTACCTCGTCCCCCACACCACAGCGGTGCAGGGGGATGGGGAGTGGGGGCTGTGGTCAGTTCATCACATGTTGTCTCTGCCAATCTGTCCTCCTCTGGGGAAGGACTCCTTACACTCTTCCCTTGCTTCAGCATGGGGTCCCTCCTACGGGAGACAGTTCTCCATGAATTTCTCCAATGTGGGTCCCTACCACTGGATACAGTTCTGCTGCTGCAGCGTGGGTCCCTTCCACGGGATGCAGTCCTTCAGGAACAGACTGCTTCAGTGTGGGTCTCCTGTGGGGTCACAAGTCCTGCCCGCAAACCTGCTCTAGCGTGGGCTCCTCTCTCCATGGGTCCACAGGTCCTTCCAGGAGCCTACTCCAAGGTGGTCTCTCCACAGGGTCACAGCCTCCTTCAGGCACATCCACCTTCTCTGTCGTGGGGTCCTCCATGGGCTGCAGGTGGATATCTGCTCCACCGTTAACCTCCATGGGCTGCAGGGGGAAAGCCTGCTTCACCATGGTCTTCACCATGGGCTGCAGGGGAATCTCTGCTCTGGTGCCTTTAGCACCTCCTCCTCCTCCTTCTTCACAGGCCTTGGTGTCTGCAGGGCTGTTCCTCTCACTCTCACTTCTTTCTTCCAGCCACTGTTGCACAGCAGTTTTTTCCCCTTCTTAAATATGTTATCACAGAGGCACTACCACCATCACTGATGGGCTTGTCCTTGACCAGCGGTGGGTCTGTCTTGGAGCCGGTTGGCACTGGCTCTATCAGACACAGGGGAAGCTTCTGGCATCTTCTGGCAGAAGCCACCTCTGTAGCTCTCCCGCTACCAAAACCTTGCCCCAGAAACCCGGTACAATCCATTATGTACTTTATTTACAATTACATATAAATGTATTGAAAAATGGCTTTCTGAGGGATATGAATTTAAATTCTGAAATAACACTGGAAGCAACACAATCATAGAAATTGGGACCTGAGAATTATAAAATTAGTATGACTAAAATCCAATATTTGTATTAAGTTATCTCTTTAGTTATTAAAAATTTACTCTGAAATTCAGATGCTTTTTTCCTATATATTTTTTGTTATGATTAACTTAAAATTAAACAGAAAAAATATTATAATTACTTCCTGTCCTCCAATTCAGCAACAGAAAGAAAAATTTCTTCTAGTAAAATAGACTTTAGCAAAAGAAGGCTAAAATGTCTTAACAGTGACCTGGTTCTTTTGATAAGGTTCTTCAGAAAAGGTGTGACTAATACTTCAACATTTACAAAGTAGAAAAAAAAGTTAAAAATGAAAAGAGAATTAAATCTAGACCTTCATTCAAAGTAGAGTAAATTTATGAATAAAGTGTCAAGTAAATCTAAAGCAAATGGAATTTAAATTGAAATAGATAATGCATAATGACAGATAGTATAAAGGTTTTATAACCAAGAATTTGTGGTGGTTGATTAATGACAAGAAGAAAGTTAAAAGTGGACCTTGTAGACTATCCTAGATTAGTGTTGTGGTTTACAGTTCTGATTTTTGAAGCAGAAGAAGGAATCAGACTATTCTACTTTGAAAATTCTATTTAAATGTGAAATTTATGTTTTTATCAATGACTCTTCATAGTCTTTGATAGCACTAGAAACTTGTGGTTTCCCCCTTCAGTCATGTTATACTTTCTTTTGCCTTTTTTTGCATCTTGCCTTTTGCCTTTTGCCATTGATATTTTGTTAGTTTTTGCAAATAGGACCTGTGTTAACCTATAGATGCTTCCTGAACATTCATGTCCCAAATTCTGTACCAATACAGGGGTTACAATACGTTTTTGCTACAAAAACATAACTCATTCAGTAGTTCATCCACTAACCAAAGTCTAGAGACTGTAGAAATCCATATATTTTTTGTTCAGATGCAGTGGCTTGTAGAAGATTATGGCCTCAGCCAATGCTGATCTGCTCCCAGCATTACTCTTTAGCACAGATGAAATAGCTTGAAAATCACAGAAAGATTTATACATCATGGCAGGATGCATCCAGTTAGAAGGCACCCCATGTCATGTTCTCATCCTATACATTCCTATTGAAATCAGTGTATCTTTGCAAATGAAATAAAAATAAAGTGTCCAAAACCATTGTGCATGAGACAATTTATTTTATAGCTGAAGCGGGCAAAAAAACCCAGGTCTTCCAGAATTTAGAAAGAAAATTATCCAAAATTTATATATATTATTATTTTATTATTTTTGTTTGCGTGTAATGTTAGCAAACAATTTTGAAGAAAATAATAAATTCCCAGTACTAAATGATTTCCCTTCTGCATCATTTTACAATTAATGGAAATGCCTCGTTCTTAGGTTGAATCACTGTGAGCTCCTACTTATGCATTTGTGACAGGTAAAGACATACACTTGAAACAAACTTGAATATAAACATTTCAGGCAAGGTGGCCCTTTTTATCCAATAAAACAATTAATTGTTTTTTACCATTGCAGTGAGTGCATTTTAAATGCACACATGTACACATTATGCCACTTGTTATAGTTGCAGCCTGCATGCTTAAATGTTAAGAATATTTGTTTAGTTATACTTAGGTTCTATTTGCTAGACTCTTCAAAACATAAAATATTCATTGCAAAAAGTAACTCTCACTTTAACTGAGACTTGTTAAGCATTGTGTCAATTAGGAATGAATTTAAATCTCTCTCCTCAGACTCTGTGTGAATACTCATTTTCAGCTGTGCACTATAAACTCCTCTGGGTAATGCAACTCTATTTATTTAGACAACATGGAGGAATAAATGTAATTCAGAAAGTAAATAAGACAGTGAGCTGTAGAATCAAACCTAGTGTTGGCTAATACCTTTCTTTACTACTGGAGAAAGTATGCATATTATTGCACCACTTCTTATCAACCTTAACCTTATTGTAGCCATCTTCAGGAAATAAGACTCACTTTTTTTTTTTTTTTTTTGCCTTCTCTGTTGATGCCATTTGCAAGGGTTCAGTGCTTTATGGACTCTGTACAGAGTTAAATGATAACATCAGAAAGTCGTGTTAACAAAAAAACATGGGAGGTTTTGTTGTTGAAGAAATAAATCATGAACCAGTCAGCCTTCCTTCCCAAAACAACGTTCTTAAAGTTGCTATGGTTGACATCCATTTACTATGTCAACCCTCATGATTCAGTATATTTTTTATAAATAGTAGATAGTAAAGAATACAAATTAATGTGGAATCTAAATGTGTTGGAATTTAATATTGTAAAAGCAGGAGAGTACTATGTAGTGATGGATAGAAGTTGTTTTCAAATATGAAATTAAGTTAATTAGGAGAAAAATTAACCTCCCCCTGATTTTATGTCACAATGAGAGTATTCAGTACTGTTTCCCCTAAATATTAGGTTAACGAGAACTAAGAAGGCTTCCATAGCTTGCAAATTTATCAAGAGAATTATCATCTAATATTCTTTTACGTATGAACTGTGAAAGTCCATGTAACAGATACTTATTACATATCTGTTGCAAAGGAAATTATAACTAATGTTGATCCAGAATGAATAATATACAGTGTGTATCCTCCATGCTAATTTTGTACTGCTTTAACTGGACATGATTCCCTTTTAACTTTTTAATAAAGAAAGTTCCAATGCTTACTTACAGCACTTTCATATTGTGTAAAAGTATCATCTTCAAGAAAAAAAAAAACTTTGAACATTTAGATTTTTTTTCTTGGAAGTGTAAAATAAAGTGATGAGAACTTACTTTTTTTTCATAAAATTAAAAAGCCATAATGAACCCAAAGTGGATACTATCCTGCAGATAAAGAATTTTTTTGTGTCTGAGTAAGGTTCATCCCCCTACTCTGGCCTATCCACTTGATTATATAGTCAACCTTTGTTTCAGTTCCTTCTGTCTACTGGAATGCCTATAAAATAGTTATGCATGAATTTTCCTCTAGAGAGCTTGAGATCATATCTTGATGATTAAAATACTCATTTGGAATACAGAGAACCAAATTCATACCAGCAATTAACTTAGGATGTGATAAATCTTTGACACTGAAAGCAAGACTCATCATTAATGACATTTCTAGGATTCTAGGAGGTTTTTTCCTCGTTGCAAATTCTGCTTGTATCAGATAAAGCTACTGCATCTTTTTTTTCTGCAGTTTATAATACTGTGAAACTCAGATAGCCTTAATGCTTCACGTATTCTAAATCTGGTGCTAAAAAATAGTTGTGCTAAATACATCCTTAAGGAGTTTACTAGATGTGGGCCTCCAAACTTAAGTCACAGGATCTGCCCGGAGAAATATGCAAACATGTTCTTGTGGTTTAGCTTGACAGAAGGTTATCTCTCTCACCAGTTGTCAAGAAAATGTATAGCATTTAAAGGAGCATGTCTTTAAAAAGACAGGTTGTTGCAGCATTTTTAGGGAGTTCACAGTTCACACAGACATGCAAACAGGTTTCTCTGTGGACTCCCAGACTCCATTCTCTAGCAGTTGGACTGGACTTTCTGGTCTGGTCCCTCTTATCCAGGTGCCTCAATCCAAGAGACACATGCATGCCTCTGGCTCCCAGGCCACGTCACTTACTCACTGACTTCTCTGACTTGATCTCTGCTAGTGATCACACCTTGACTTGTGTACCCACACTCACTCCAGCTGCTGGTACTATAGACACACAATGGACATGCTGGCCTCTCTGACCTACTCCAGCTGCTGCATTCAAGCCCCCATACGTGCACATGTACACAGAAGAGAGAGTTCCTCTCCCAGGAAAAGAGTTAGAAATCGAGTTTAATTAGAAGACAGGACAGACTGCAGTGACCAGGGCAGGGCATGGTCAAACAAGCATACCATCCAGCACACTGTTTGCAAGCAACCAGACCCTTTTATCCCCTTGTTGCTTTATTATCCCATGCTTGTTCCTCCCCATCCACTTTCATACCTCCCTTTCCTTACCTTATCTTGCCCCTAAACATCCCGTAATAAGTCTTGCACAATGCCAGGATACCCTTCCCTGGCATCTCATAATGAGTGCCATTCCCCAAGGCAGGGACCCCTCAATGTGTGTGGTGCCCCAGAGACTTACAGTGCTGGGTCTCACCTGCCCTGCGGGGCTGATGCTCTCTGGAACAGCCCTGGGGGGCCAGAGCAGGGGCTTGTGTCTCTGAGTGGGGCATTGGGGCTCCCCCGCTGCCCTCTGCCTCTGTGCTCCTCTACACATGTGCGTGTTTTGTGTGGAAATCTACCTTTCATGGTCTGATACTGTCCTGTGATGGCCCAGGAAGATTTCAGGTTCTCCTACCTGCCTTTCTTTGTTGCTTGCTTTTGTTGTTGTATGTCTCCTTTCTGTGTGTGGAGATGAACATTTTATCACATAACCTAACAGCCGTATTAAACCTTCATTTTCTGGCCACATTTTTGATTGATAGGCTGAGTGTGGTCAAACCTCAGGAATGTAGAGAACATCTAGAAGCCTCCAGTCCTGGAGATCTCCCACCTAAATGACTGGAAATCATCCTAAAATACTTGCCTGTGTACTCCAGAGATGACAGTGTATTTGGGCTTACACTGGAATGACAAAGTCAACATACTTTTAGTATTCTTTATTTTGATCATTCCATATAGGAGAATGTGTACATAACCCTCTGCCTCTTTATCTACTTATTAACATATTTGAAAGATATTTTTGTATATAATAAATGGGAGAAAGATGTATATAGCTCTACCAGCCTATCTCAGTGTCAGAGGATAATAATAAGTCATTGTGCCCAATGTTTTTCTAATTTTAAAATACTTGAGATGACAGGACTAGAAATATGATTATGTGAGACAAAAAAAAAAGCACTCTTCCCCTATTTTTAAAAAAATGTCCTCTAGAATGTCTCTCTGTCCTATACACACAAGCACAAAGACACAGAAGCACACACAGGAGTATGGTATTTGGCTAGGTTTTCTAAAACAATGCACATTCATGGTTTGCTTTATAGGCATGATGAAAGAAATTCAGTAATTAGTTAACCGGCAGAAACTCTTTTAATGAGACCTTCATGTAGAACAATTGTACATAATATCTAAAACTTATTCTTCATTTCAGCCACAGATCTAAAGGGTCTTCAAATATGAACACAGGAAAATAAGTATAACAGATTGGTGTTGTCTTGCCGCTCTTAGCATCAGGTTTTTAACAAAATCCATTAAGAATATATTTGCATGGAATAAGGTTTAGAGATGATGGTTGAGGAAAGAAAGACTCTAAGATTTGGTAATTACAGGCATTTTTAGTGAAGAGTGAAGGTGGAATTCAGACTAGAACAGTAAGCATGTAGGGTAGGAGCTCTGTTAATCAGTTCTGGTCAGCAATGTGTGCAAAAATGAATTGAAGAGGAGAGATTAGACAATAATCTACAAGGCAGAGGAGGTTACTTTTCTGAAGTGAGAGAAAAAACTTTTTGTGCTGAATGAGTAAAGAATCTGAAAAGATTTTAGAGGTTGGGCTCAAATGAAAGAGTAGGTATGAAAGAAGTTAAAAGCTGCAAATACTGGAACACAAAAAGGGTTTGAAAAACAATATGCAGAAAAAAGAGAACGGAATGAAAGTAAGAAGGAAAAATTGCAAAAAATAAAAAGCCAATAAATTTTAAAAAATATTTAATTTACATTGAAAGTATCTATAAAAAAGTTCAGTATCAATTTTTACAGTGTGATATTTTGGAGCAGTTCCTTCACCCTGAAACAATCATGAAGATTATACTGTTAATAAATGAAGTTTACCATACTGTGTTTCAGTGACTTCTAAACACTCTGAAACAATATAAAAGCCATAGCCACTTGTCTTAATATCTTTTTTAATTGGGCCAAAGTTTATGTTCTTAGATGCACTGCTTTGTTAGTCTGAAGTGTTCACATCAGAATCATTACTACTTATAAATAATTCCACTATTCCATCTCTATAGGCTCCCCAAAGACAAATGTGATCTGTAACACATACACCTTAAATTAGAGATTTATTGTTACTGTTTTAGTTTTGATGATTATTGTGTCTCTATTGTTATGTATGTTTTTCCTCTGGGGGTAACCTTCGATTTTTGTTCTGTTCACATTGCCTATTATATTTATTGTTATTTACATCATTTCTTTAAATCTTGCACTCATTCTGTTAGTAATTCAGCAATGGTACTAGACAAGCATGTAAAGCATTCCTTGCATTACACTGACCAAATCAATATATACTGTATGTAATGCATTCAAGTTACCATGTTTAAAGATAATTATACCTTTTTCCCCTGTAAATGAGGTATTTCAAATGTTCCTTGTAATTTACTCTGGAGCAATTATACTTAAAAGGCTTGATATATTTCTTGGGTAATGGGGCTAACCTTTAATGATTTTATACATTCACTCCTGATGAAAATTCATAGCATATTTACAACACAAGGCTATGTTCTTGCAAAAAAAAAAAGGTTATTCTTTAAAACGCATTAAAAACAGATATTGTATATTTAAGTGTACAAAGGGACATAGTGGTCTGGAGAAAGAAAAAAGAATATTCAACATAAGGAAGGAAAAAATAGAATATAACTCCAAAATGTAATGAAAGGAAGGAATAGAAATATGTTGGAAAACACGCAGTGGTGCTAACGGAACATTTCCTCCTGACTTTTAGGGGCAAATTTTAAAAGCCAGCCTGCAAAATTAATGGTAGTTCATTCCCAGAGATGGAAGCTGACTCAACAGAGGAGCAAATAGCTCAGCCTAGGTACAAGGGAGGTAGATATTCAGAAATCCTTGAGAGAGTTGGACAGACTTGCAGATGAGCAATGAATTACTTGCATATTGTCACAGGCAGAGAAACCTGAAACTGGAGCCCTTAATTTGTCTACCAAAGAGAGATTTTGCATTGGATGGGCAATATTCACTTGCTGATATTTCTTATGAATCTCCTGACAAGCTCCAGGCTGTCATAACACTCTGCATGATCCAAGCCTTGATATTGGCAATGAGACTACAACTTTCAAAATGACGAGTTATAAAATGACTAGCCATCTTTAAAAATTGTGTTCCCTTGCTTATATTGTTTACTTATCCCATGTATTTTGTGCAAATCAGACAAGAACTTAGGCTTTTTTGATTATCTTTTTTTCACAAACCAGTGCAATGACAGAGATTTATAATTCTCAGGGAAAATTGATACATCAAATAAAAAAGTTTTAACTGAACTAACTAAACACTTTCCATTAATTCATTTTTGTTATTTTTATGTGTGCATGTATTGAAACCCACTGAACATACATATATATATAAAAATGATAATCAGTGTCATTAATCTACTTTCCTTTGTTCTTTTCTTTTTTCTGTGAAATGTAAATCAAAGGAAAATTGCAGAATACCAGGTGCAGGCTCTCCTGAGAAGTCTCTTACCAAGTCATACTGAAATTGTGTCTCTCAGATAAAGGACAAGGACAGAAGGAAGCAGTGAGTATGCAGCATGGAAGCAATCAAGCCTTACATTCATTTAAAAGCAGGACACCTTTAAAGAACCATTAGCAGTTTGTCACAAAATCAATGGGTCTGATTCTCTTTTCACTAGCACAAATATAAATCGGGAGTAACTCCAAGTTTATGAATGAAGTTTTATTGGCATAAGTGTCAGTGTATGATAAGCCTAGAGGACAAAGCTGTCAACGGGTTTCTCTTTGCACAGCTCCAGTCTCACACTCCAATGTAGACAAGCATATGTATATGTTCATGTATGTACTGGTTTAAAATCTCTATTCTCTTTTTGTTTATCTATATCCTAAAACAAATCAATTTCTGAAAACATGAACTTAACTCATTACATAATTATGATTTTGTTTAGGACTCAAATTTGTCTGAAACTTAATTCATTTCTATAAGGAACTTTAGAACTAAAATACAAAGATGAATTTTTTTTTTTTTTCATTATTTTGATATCTTCTAGTTCTGCATTTTTTCATGTAGTGTCATTATAACAATATGTCAAATTTACACCCAGTTGTTGAATACAAACAGAAGTCTCACTGGAGAAGAGAACAGTCATTTTGCCTTCTAAAATTTGTTCTTTTCCCACTGACCTTTTTGTGTGACTGTTATTTTTCCCTTTCAATGATCAGGTCTGTATAAATAAAGATGCAAGGGTCACGCCCTCAGAGAGTGACAAGAAATAATACTTTACTGACACAAATCTTATGTATTGCTTTTGATCAGAGCCACCTTATGCTAGATGCCATGCTCAAACACCTAAAAACAGTGTTCCAGGCCTAAACTGTTCCATTAAATAGCTCCATGGCTACAAGTAGTACTATTTTGATAGACACAGGGATGCTAGCTCTTATTGAACTTGTGATTGTTTTATTTGTTAATTGCTAAACAAAACTCAAAATGTGACAAAACATTGCTCTTATTGACTTTACTGTTTTGCTATACAGTGGCTGCAGCTCTAAATAATAGATCTGACATCTCCACAACTCACTGAGTAGGTTTTGGTTTTGGCTTACAATGGAAGTTCTCATGTAAACCTCATCGTGAAAAACAATGGTATATGCGACACATTTTTTTTAAAGCATAGAAACCTGCAGTTGGATGGCAATGGTGACAGGGGAATACAGAAAAATTCAGTTTTAAAATAAACACACACTTAAACATCCCTAGTAGAGATGAGACAAATCTATGTAATGCCAGGATACTCTTCATATCTACCTGTGCGGTAAAAACAGCTGGTGCAAGAAAAAAAATAGTCAAACTTGGTAAATGAAAAAGGATCATAACAAAATAACCTATCTTTTAAAAATTACTTTGGTTATAGTCACTCTCTTTTCCAGAAGAAGCTGCCACTCAGAGATGAGGGAAGAGCTTCATACCAACTAACTTCAGAAGACAGATATGCAGCCAGGGGACAAATATAGACATATGGTACCACCAACTGGAGATGACAGTTTCTCTTCATTGACTATAGAGGGGGCTGAAAGAGATGAAACTTTTGAGTTATACATCTTCACTTGGGAACCCAAAATAAGCATGATAAATTCCCAGCTCAGTCTCATACTATCATACTATATCACCATGCGTGATGCAATCACCATACTAGAGCATATATGATTACATTACATACAAAAGCAATTATGACTAGGGCAGTGTGCTAGATATACTAATATGAGCCATGAGACACAGTATTACAAATATGGTCATATTTTGTAGTACAGTTCTGTAACACATTAATCTTTTGTACGCTCAGTTGCTACAAAAATGACTGAATATTAATGTGAAATAATTGCTCCTTTTAAATCAACTTCAAACATAAAACAGCAGTGAGTATACACTTTATCTAAACATCTTAATTCTAAGCCTAAGCATTTTGAAGTAGCAGATGTTTTGGCAGTTTTTTTGGTTGGGTTGGTTTTGGTTTCTTTTGGGGGTGTGTGTGTGTGAATTAAATGGGTCATCAGAATTAGGATTTCAAAGACTTTATATTCTTGTAAATAATTTTCATCTTAATTAAGTATTAACTAAATATGTGGTCTTATAGCCTGTGTGGTCTGCCTAAATCTGAAGTAGAACATTGGATAGGCATTGAATATACATTTTATTATTTCAATAAAATGTTTATAGTTCAGATTCTATATTGCAAAAACAAAGGTTCTTACAGACACTCTGTTTACTCTCTTGAACCTGATGCAAAGTCATGTAAGCTTATAAATATTCTTTGTCTTGTTGAAGTCAGCATTAAAGTTTAGAATTTCTCTGCAGGGGTGACGCTTTGGGAATTATCTTGAAATATCCTTTGTGCTAGTGGTCCGTTGCATTGACCTGGAGTCCTACTGACCTCACTGAGATTCAGGGAGATGTAGAGTTTCAGCTGCACTGAGCTCATTACAGAGCTGTAGGGTAGAAACTCCAGTTGCTTTCCAAAAGCTCACCTTGCCTTCAGTGGGACGAGAACAGTTTTCTCAAAGTACAGGCTATTCAAGAGAAAATAAACAAGAAAGTGAAGCCTCTAAAACTTAATCTAAAGATATGCTTGATCAACAAAAATGTTTCTAGACAATTCTGTATTTTAAACAATCTACATTGAAACTTGTCTCATAACATTTGTGTTCTAATTGTATTTGGTATGGTATATTGACACTTATTTTTTTTAATGGAGAAAAATGACATATGCTCAATGCTCCCAGGCTTTTTGTCTTTTTATTTAATTTGCAAAGTGAGCATGGTCATAGATCAGTTTCTAATTTTCTTTTGTGCTTCAAATACTTTTTAAAATCTGAATTCCAAGTACCTTGCTTGCACATAAAAGGCATTTTTAATATTAATGTAATTCAATGATAATTTATTTTAAAGGTTAAATGTTACTGCTCACTGAGTTCTTGATAGGCTTCATGTAGTGGCACAAAATCCCACAGCATAAATTTAAAGAAAGGTGAACTCTTATTTTGACGTGAACACCATTTTTCAATTTAATGTCATTAAATCTAAGAAAACAGAAGCACATATCTTAAGGTAAGAGATACACACTAAGGAAAAATTGACAAAGAGTGTTCTTGTTCATGTGGTTTGTCTTAGTAGTAACTAAATTACTACTTGGTGTTAACTTCAGATAATTTTCTTATATAAAATAATAATTTAGCTACCAAAGTCAGAATTTTCTCAATGGAGATTATTTGAAATATAGTTTTTCTAACCCTGTTCATATAGAGACACAGTACATCCTCTTAGCTCCAGATAGTTGGTTTGTGTTTATATTGCCAGCTTAATTATCTTTTATTTTCTTAGTGAGCATAAATTTTGGAACATATTACCATAGTGGTAATATACAGGTGACAGCATACTACTAAAGTGGTGTTAATCAATGTCACATTGTCCAATAAATCCTAACATTCAAATATTAAACATAACTTTAATTTGCTTGAAGGTAATAATACATAGAAACACAAATAGCCATCCCAGGTCAGAAGAAATGTGTGTAGTGACAGTTCTTACCCTGCTGGTGTTGTATGTTCCTATCAAGCCATCTGCTCCATAAAGACCTCATGCATTGCTACACTTTTCCTCTCTACAAAGTTTCAAGAGCTAGAGCTTTGTGGGTATATTCTACTGAGGAGAGAAAAGAATAAACAAAACCACTGGAACATGGAAAGTGATTGCTGAAACTTTCTAGGCAGGTACAAGCAAGATAAAAACCTGTTTGGCCATTGTTGTGCTATAGCAGGATTTTGCAATCACTTCTGACAGACATATGTTCTCCATCAAGAAAGTTTCCACTCATTGCACACAGGGCTTCTCGGGATGACCTGCACACAGGGCATTTAAAACACTGATTAGTAATCCAAGTAGGCACTTGAAATTACTCCTCAGAAGTTTTCAGTGCACTTTTCTCTCTCTGCTGTCTACACAGGGGACACAAATACTTTGTTCCAGTGCTCCAAATCTTTGTCTTTGATTTAGGTGATTACTTCTTGCTCTTTGCAGCACTTTAATTAGGCTCCTATGACCTCTGAGGAGGATGTCCATTTTCAGTTACATATCATATGCCTGTTTTTCACAGGACTATATGGATAAATATGGAAAATACTTAGTAAAAGTAACAGAAATATTTCGCAGTTTTTAAATGCATAGATCTTCCTCTCTCAGTGCTGAATAACAAGACAGTACCAACTCTTAAGAAAAGACAAAGTGCAGACTGTTGCCAGACTAAGTGCTTATTAAGTATATGTCTTTTATTTTTAATTCAATACTTATGCTGTCATAACACCTGAGCTGATTACAGTTACAGACATTATCACTGATTTTGTATAGTACACATCATTTTGCATACAGATGCTATGTCAAGACAATCAGGACATTATAGAATTATAGAATCATTTAGGTTGGAAAAGACTTTTAAGATTATCAAGTCCAGCCGTTAACCTAGCACTGCCAAGTCCACCACTAAACCATGTCCCTAAGCACCACATCTACATGTCTTTTAAATACCTCCAGGGATGGGGACTCAACCGCTTCCCTGGGCAGCCTCTTCCAATGCTTGGCAAGCCTTTTGATGAAGACGTTCTTCCTAATATCCAATATAAACCTCCCCTGGCACAACTTGAGGCCATTTTCTCTCCTCCTATCACTTGTTACTTGGGAGAAGAGACCAACATCCACCTCGCTACAACCTCCTTTCGGAGAGTGATAAGGCCTCCTCTGAGCCTCCTTTTCTCCAGGCTAAGCAATCCCAGTTTCCTCAGCTGCTCCTCATAAGACTTGTACTCTAGACCCTTCGTTGCCCTTCTTTGGACACGCTCCAACACCTCAATATCTTTCTTGTAGTGAGGGGCCCAACACTGAACACAGTATTCAACATATGGCCTCACCAGCACCAGGTACAGGGGCACGATCACTTCCCTGCTCCTGCTGGCCACACTATTCCTGATACAAGGCAGGATGTTGTTGGGCTTCTTGGCCACCTGGGCACACTGCTGGCTCATGTTCAGCTGGCTGTTGACCAGCACCCCCAGATCCTTTTCTGCTGGGAAGCTTTCCAGCCACTCCTCCCCAAGCCTGTAGCATTGCATGGGATTATTGTGACCCAAGCGCAGAACCCAGTACTTAGCCCTGTTGAATCTCATGCAATTGGTCTTGGCCCATCAATCCAGCCTGTCCAGATCTCTCTGTAGATTCTTCCTACCCTGAAGCAGATCAAAAGTCCTGCCCAAATTGATTAAGTTCTAGCTGGGCTTTGGCCTTCTAATTTTCTCCCTGCATAACTTCACAACATCCTTGTAGTCATCCTGAGTTGTCTGCCCCTTCTACCAAAGACCATAAGCTTTTTTTTTCTGAGTTCCAGCCGTAGCTCTCTGTTCAGCCAGGTCAGTTTTATTCCCCACTGGCTCGTCTTTTGGCACATGGGGACAGCCTGATCCTCTGCCTTTAAGATTTTCTTCCTGAAAAATGCCCAGCCTTCCTGGACTCCTTTGCCCTTCAGGTCTGCCTCCCAAGGGACTCTGTCAACAGGCTCCTGAACAGGTCAAAGTCTGCCCTCTAGAAATCTAAGGTGGCAATTCTGCTAAGCTCCCTCCTTACCTCTCCAAGAATTGAAAACTGTCATTTTGTGATCACTATGCCCAAGACAGCCTCCAACTACCACATCACCCACAAGTCCTTCTCTGCTCACAAGCAACAGGTCCAGCGTGGTGCCTTCCCTAGTTGGCTCCCTCACCAACTGTGTCAGGAAGTTATCTTCCACACACTCCAGAAACCTCCTAGACTGTTTCCTCTCTGTTGTATTGTATTTCTGTGATGCTAGGACTCAGAGGACATTTGTCCAACTTCAAGTTTAAATATGAGCATGCTCACTGAAACATTTACAAAACCAGTGTGAATTCTGCACAGCTCTTAGTTTTACACTAATGACTAATGACTAGGAAGTGAAAGTTCAGAATGACTATTTCCAATTTAAGTGGAATGCTCTTTAACTTAATACAGTACAGATGTGAAACAAAGTACATAATTTAATTAGGGAGAATAACTCAGCTCTTTTCAATGACAAAATTTACACTCAGAGAAACATGGGTTCTTTTGGTCAAGAAGATGATTAAGAGTTCTGCAAAACTCCCACAATGTGTAATTTGGGGCTGGGGAAATATTTTACATTATAGATAAATATTCACCAAAGTAATTGTAAATCAGTCCTGTTACTGTATTCTTTTTAGAGCAGGCAAAGCTGAGAAAGCCATGTTTTGCAGCAACATACTTTCTCCATTTATCTAGCTCTTTCTTCATTCAATTCTGCATCTCCTGCAAAAAATGGTAAGTAATGCATCAAGCATCACTCAGAACGAGCTTAGAGAAACAGAAGGTTTGGCTGATAGGAAAGTACTGTGACTAAGGCCTGAAGCCAAGAGGCAGAACTGCAACCTACACTTTCAAGCATGGCTGGAAAATCTAATCTTTATTCTAAACAATATAGTCTTCAATTAATTTTAATCACATCAGTCTCATCTGATCTTCATTCTCAGGTTAAAAATCTGTATTTATGTCTTAATTCTCAGAGGTGCTGAGCATTGTCACTTATAGTGTCTTTCATTTCATCATAAGTGTAGTGGAAATATTCACCCTTTGTATTGAAAAATGGTTTAAGGTTATATATCTTACAGCATCTCTGATTTCAGTAACCGCAACCCTGTTGAGCAAAGTGGAAAACACAGGCACAGAGGTTTGGGACTTGTGTACACAAACAGATCCAAGCTACTCTACCCCTGCTGCAAAACTGACCAGATCAAGCTGTGTCCGGCTTGGAGTTGCTGCAGTTTCATTAGCATGAGCCCAGCACTGGGTCCACTTGCTACTGTGGCTCCACAGTTTCCAGGCTACTTGTTTTAATCTGAGTGGCTCAAAAGCACCCGGGAGCATGCCCTGGTTCCACCATCACCACCAACTAAATTCAGGTGGTGACTCCATGCAGATATCCCCCTTTTCTATACATGACATCTATTGGCTACAAAGTATACTGAAAAACTACAAGAAGTATAGAAAAGGTGAAATGGAGCATTACTGAAAAAAGAAAGTCCCAGCCAGATTTCCCCCATATCTGCAGAGCAGTTCAGCATGCAGCATGTGGGTTCAATTGTAAAGTAGTAATTTTCCCAATATCTCCTTGATCTCCTGAACAGGGAACTTTGTGCAGTCTACATCTCTTGCATGTTTATGCTATGATGTCACAAATAATTTCCACATGGGTTTTGTGTACATCTTTTTATTTAAAGTGTTTTAAAAGCTAATGTCTGGTCAGTAAAATTAAACACATGCTAATTAAAAGGTATGTAATTTCAAAATCAGATACGTCTTTATAAAGATAGGACCAAAATGAAAAAAAAACAAATGAAAATAAACCATTTTGGAATTTACAACAAACTAACTCTTTTAAAATATAATCTCGGAAACAGACAAGTAAAATACTTGTATTAGAATGGGAATTTTCCTATGTGAAGGATTATTGTTAATCCATGTTTCTTCCATAAACCTCTGAATAAAATAAATTTGACATGAAACTTCTAACTGCATATATTTTTATAAAATATGGTGCATTAATACTTTACTAAATATTTTTATTATTAATTATATCATTTAATCTCCCTTTGGTTATCATAATATTAATGCACGCATGAACATGCACACACACAAAATGTAGAGGAAACTACCAAATATTTTACATTTGATCATTATTGACACTTCATTATAAGCAACTGCAATAACCTGAAAATAACTCACGAAGGAATAAATACTTCTGCCATTCAAATTAATTATTTGCAGTGGCATGTTAATATAGATGTTTAGTTGTAAACAATATTTGTGTTTGCTGCTATTGGCAGGTATCAAATATGTTTTAGATTAGTTTGGTGAAAGGGATGATAAACAAGCTTCAAATTTAATCAGTTCTTCTCTGTCTATGGAACCTATGTAATTATCTTTGCTAAATTCTTCTGTGGTCAATTTTAACCAAAATATTCATCCCACCTGCCAAAATAAGAAACATCCATTCACTTATTTTTGTCCCCAGTCTAAATATGATCCAGGTAGCTTTTGTGGAGAGCTGATATAACTTGTGAGAAGATGCAAATTGCTCCTAATTCCCAAGTAAAATGCATATCCTGCACATATCTCTTTCATTACATCAAACAAGAACGACTTACGAGTCAGTCAGACAAGTCAGGAGTTGGACTTGATGATCCTCATGGGTCCCTTCCAACTCTGGATATTCTTTGATTCTAAGATTGTTAATCCAACAGAAAACTAGTTTTAATTTATTACTTTCTAAACAGGTAAAATTACCTCTTCAGATTGCATGCCCTTTAGATAGTTGCAAAGGTGGCAATAACTGTTAGCAAACAGCGTTAGGTGGAAAATAGTCAATTGCCCCTTTCAGTAGCAGATCACAGTTAAATAAATTGCTTATAACATTAAACTGCTCCCAAAAGATGCTTTCTGATCTAAAATTGAATTCTTCTGTCACTGTGGGATTCTAACATCGTACTTGCAAGAATGTTTTACACCAGAGTAAAGTTACCAGTCCTACCAACCATCAGGATACATCCAGAATATGTCTGAACATATTATTGAACTTATCCGATCTTTGTGGAGAGCTTCTTCATTTCATTTGTCAAACTCAAAATTCAGTATTATTATTTCAGTGCTAACAGTCTGAGGATATAAGCAAGACTGACATAGATAGGGAAAAACACAACACACAAGTTTGTGTGCAGAATATTTCTTCAAATGTGAAACAGAGTAACAAAGCAGAATACCTATTCAACAAAGTAGGTAATCAATTTTGATAGCACTAGGTATTAATGCAAGACATCAGTGAAAGTTTGATATGATTTCCTGTTAAATATATCCTGTCTTTCAAAATCAACAAGGCTTTAAATTTAACAGACCAATAAATCTTCAAGGTTGTTATCCATAAATCTCTTATCAATGCTATTTACACTCTTGCAATGAATCAAACATGAGTGCTATCTACAGGCAGGAAATCCAAAATCACAGAGTACATATTGAACTTATTGCTACCCTTCATACATGTCTCTATCTCATTGCAAAATGACTGTCACAACATGGGAAAATCTATAATACAGAAGATGGCAAATGTAAAATGGAATTTCAAATTTAGAAAATGCTCCCAAAAGTTTATAGATCACAGGGTGAAACGGTCTTTCACTAGCTTCCAAACTGATGGCTGTGTCCCACTAGTCAAAATAACCCTCTGGAGACACCTTTGCTGTTTCATCTAATGGAGCAAAGACATACATTCCAATATTGAAATTGGGATTTAATCTTACTCTGCACCTGATAGAACAGGAGCTTGTTATAGTTGGACAGATCCTAGTTGGCAGATGCAGGATTGATGAAGATAAAAAAACAAAGGTGGTGAACAGAATTATGAAAAATAAGCATACCTGGAGTGTATGTTTCAAAGTTTTTATTCACCATCTGTCTCTTTGCATTTCAGTTCATCCTATATCACTCATGCGAGCTCAACAGAATGGAATCAGACATTGGTCCCCAGAGTCCTGCCTGACAGAGAAAAGAGTTAACAAGGGGAACCAAATGCCTTTGAGGTCCTCTAACTCATGTCAGCCTACACAGATTGCCTATATATTTCACTAGTGCTTTAATCATCAGTGTATTTTGGGAAGGGATTCCTTAACTCTGGCTTCTGGTTTATTAATTTCAGTTTTTTTCTTACAGAAATCTAACAGGAAATGGATAATGCATTATGTTTTCTCCTTAGGACAAACATGGAAGTCTTTCTGAATCCACTCATATGGAAGTAGTCTACTTGTCACCTAGAAAAAAAGTTAGTCGCTGTCCTAGAAACTCTAGAGCATTGACCTTTTATGGTAATGTCATATTTGGACAACTACGACCAATTAGAGATTTGTTTATTTATTTATTTACATTTGTTTCTTATTATGTTTTGCTATTGAAAGACAAAGAGGTTCTCCTTTTCTTTTCCTGAAAAGAAGTCTTGTTTTCTCCTATGAACCAAGGTTGTTGCATATGGAATACATAACAGAACCTTCACATAGACAAGAGGTTTTTATCTAAGTCTACATAACAATCCATTCACAAAGGCTTATGATCTTTAAACTTCAGAGCTATGGATTTTGGCTTTCTCATGTTAAGCTTTAAAAGCTGAAAGTACATGAAGTTTGGAACATGTGTTTTCATGAGACATACATAGCTTGTACCTCAAATGGACAGTGGGCCTACAAAGATCAGAAGACTGTATGTACTAATTGCTGAGGATGCCATTGTGTGATGCTGAGGAAAGCCAAGGAAACAAATTCTGAAGATCTACTGACCTCCTTGAAAAATTTGTTGATATGTTGGTGTCTAAATTTTAAAAATCACGAAGACAGGTAAAGCGTTATAAGATACCTTTCTATAGTCAAAATATTCACTCCTGAGTGGAGTAAAAAACATAGAAGATAATATGCCCACAGGAGCAATCACGTACAGGCAAGCTACTCATTGGATAGTTGCATTGTTCTGTCAGTCTCCCAGATTTCAGCAAAGTACTCATTTTTCTTCTCACAGTTACTGTATTGAGCACTAATCCTGGATACTGCCTAGCTGCCCACTAAATAATCACCTTCAGTCTCCGAAAGGTACACTGCACTCTCATCCCACAGCTGCTTGTTTGTTCATTAAGCAGGTCTATCTGTTAACCTACTAAGTGTAATGCTGCAGCATACATGGTAGTAAAATCCCAATAAAAAGATAATAAATGCTCACACCTTTTTCTTCCATGTTGTAAAAAAGAACACACTTCCTGAAAATTTTGTTGTGAATATTTCTTGGCTGGGAGGACTGAGTCCTGGAACTCTATAAAAAAGTCTTCTCATTTATGAATTGTGATGCCTGTGGCATGAACGGAGAACAGGAATATGATTTCCATCAAAAGCAGTAGTGTAGTTGGAGATTTCTTCCTTTGCTGCAGCAGGAACCATCCCAAAGTGCATAGGACAAGACAGCAGTTCAAAAAACATAGTGAAAGTAGCTACCACAGTTGAGCACATGTTTTGAGATAAATTTCCCTCATGTAGAAATAATAATTTGAGAAGTAGCATGCTTTGGCAGTTATCTCAGATGCAATTGCATCAGAGCAGTTACACTGCAGCTTTTGCTTCAATGCATCTCAGTTTTAGATAAACCAATTTGTGTAGACATGCCCCAAGAGGTACCATATGGTAAGTTTGTGAGGCTACATGAACTACATAGCAGAAGTCTCAAAAATTCAGGCCATTCTTCAAGTGACAGCTGTGTCTTTATTTTTAATAGTCATCATTACCTGCATCATCAAATACTCCAGGCTTCAGGTGTTTCTGCTTGGTTCTATGTTGTTCTTTGACTTTATTTGTACATGTAGACCCAAGTGTAAAGGAAGCTGAGGGACAAATAGGTATTTAATTTAATTTAGGGTAGTTAAATAAATTTTAGTTTCTTGTTATTAATGTTAGTGGCTTTTAAATAATGATCTTTGTTACACACAGCCTTTTTTTTTTTTTTTAATATCTATTACATGGACTTTAAACATTGGTGCCTAAAGGGCAATAACGCTTCTCAGTGACAAATTGTTAATTTAGAAGTGTTTGTTGATAGTAATTGCTCAACACCTGACCTTATGCTTAAAGGAAAGCTGTAAGAATGTTGTTCCACTTTCAGCAGCGAAGATATGCCTTCCCAGCACCTCCTTTTTATTAAAGCAAAAAAAAAAAGTAATGAAATAAAATGTCTGACCTCTAAATCAACCACATCCAGTGTGCCCAGTAGTTCTGGAAGAGATTCTACACACACCATTTAAAGCACAGCATTCACTTTGTGGCTGGCAGCATCTCTTTTCAAATTCCTAGTGGGTTCCTATGTCTCTGTGACATATAAAAGCAAAAAAAAAAAGATAAAAAAAATCAAGGGCTTTTATATTTTGACCTTGATAAGAGTTGCAGTGTTCTCCAAAGCTTCAGAAACTGTAGTTGTTAGAGTTTCATCTATTTTTGGACAAGTAAGTTGCAGAATTTAAAATGAAATTGTTAGCTATCAAAGCAGTCTGAAGCAAACAGGTAGTTGTGGTCACCAAAATTATGATAGGACCATTCATGATAAGTTTATGGGAGAGATTCCTGAAGAGGCATCTCAGTACATGGGAGAACAAATGAACAGCTTCTCCTTTGAATTTTCATGTAGCCAAAGTTTTTTGGTATCTCTAAGGTTTGAAAAAGAGACTATATCTTTTCTGTGGTACAGTTATCCTAAATCTCAGACTGTCTACCAGTGTGATTGTCAGCATGAACCAAGAGAAAAAAGGGATCTCCCACCCTAAGACTAATTACTTGACTTATGCTTTTTTTTTTTTTTTCTTGTGTGTTTTTCATTTCCTTTTTCCCCAAGCAGTGGTGGTTAGTCATGCTTAGAAACAATATATGTATGGATCTGACCTGATTGCTCTTTTCATCTTCATCAGACTGCTGTTTTGAGGCAAAAAAAAGAAGTTGTTAATCCCCAGATCAGATTTCCAGTTGGGTGTTTGCCCTCTTCTATAGCACAGAATATGTACATATCCTAAGATCACGTTGGAGTTTTTGTTAACAGATTCCCTTCTGAGAGTTCAGGATATGTGTGATGCTCATAAAGTTTCTGCTCTCTTTCTGTAGCATAGTGTAGATTTCGCTTCTTGTGTTTTACTGTAGGTTTTTAAGTGGTTTCCAGGGTACAGGGAAGTTTTTTTTGTGCACCAAGAAAAGTGAAATGGTTTATCCTGATAATTGTGGAGAACTTAACAAAATTCTTGTTTCATGGTTACTTGTAATGAAATAGACTGGATTTCATTATTCAGGAGACTCCTTTGGAGCCCTTCTCAAATTCCTAGTTCCTAAATGTAAAATAGAGCAGTCTGCTACTGGTAATGCAGAACACACAGCAGCAGGAGCCAAAATGAAGAGAAAAATTAAGAACACACAGAGAAACAGAGATTAGATAAAGAAAAGTGTTCTTGGGTATGTGAACATTAAATTTGTCAGTGATTTATAAATTTATTAGTGTTACTTATGAAGCAGACCAAAGTAAATCAAAATAGCTGTCATCTAAAGAAAAATATTTCAGAAATTAGGAAAAGATCTTTACTTTAAAAATTACATTTTTTCTATTTTTTGTTGATATCATAAAATGTTTAATTTAAGATATTCAAATAAGCTTGAGGAATAGAACTGTTGATACAAAAAGGCTATCTTTGCCAGATAGCAATAATCTCTCATGTAGTTCATAGACAATTTCTTAGAAAACTGAATGATATATATGAGCATTCTCATATATATCATTCAAAACATACTTTATCAGTCAAAAATACTTTATCAGTTGAGGCCAAAAAATTATTTCTGTCTCTTGTTTTGAAGAGATGTTGTGAACTATTATAATGATGACAAATTTTTTAACTATTCATTTTTTTGTGAAAGTTTGTGGACTTTCAAAGCTAAAACTGCTTAGAAAAAAAGCTGTTTGATGGACTTCCAGAAATTAATCCTTTTTTTAAGTTACAGAATATTATATTATCAAAGTTAAACACTCATTTCTTTAACCCTGAAACCTGGCAATAAGAGTTTTGAATAAGTTATAAAAAAGTATTAAAAAATTATGAAAATTTAAAAGTGAATTGTTTCATCTAATACATTTTGGAATGAGACATTCAAGGTACAATATCTCTTGAAGTTTAATTTTACAATTTCACTTCAGGACTGAAGCATTTTTAGAAATCTTAAAAGTTTTCCTAGGTTAGACAACAATTGTTTTTTCAGTCTAGACATACAATAAACAACAGATAGCAAAAAGTTAAAGATACAATGAGGTAAGTAGATTTCAAAAAGCTTATGAAGACAAATACACCTCCACAATGTATTAAAATTATTTTGAGAAAAGACCTTCAGAAAGCCAAATCTGTTTGTGGATACTATATGAACAGAAAAAGGACAATATGTTATATCAGCATGGCATAAAATTGTACCTAACCTGTATAGTTGAGACATCTCTTCTCTTCCAGAGAAGATAGGTAGGATTTGAGGATAAAAAAGACTCAGCAGTTTAGGGACTGGGAAATTCAAGATATGAAAGCAGGTTTTATAGCCTTACTACAGCTCTGTTGATTGATTTGAGTGGAGCTGTGGCTGCTTAAAGTGACTGTATTTACCCTTAGGACTGCAAAAGGAGTTACGAAAATGCTTAAGGAGTTGAGAACTAGAACACAAACTATGCCTTCATTTGGTGTCAGAGAGTTATGAATGGATTCTCTACGAAACTTGGATTTGCTACCACTCTTTAGAGGTAGCAAACCACTCTTTAGGGGTTAATTGGACATTTAATACAAAATCTATGCAATAAACTAATTTCTGTTGCACATGCATTTTTAATCTTTTTTTCTCCTTGAAAGCAGTATCATTTTTGGACTGTTCATTTAATTGTTAATATCCATTGACAGCCTATGAGTGAAATCTAAAAGAACATTTTACAAGTGCTGATATCAATTACTTTGCTATTAGTCTATTTGTTAGAAGAAATGTTTCATGTTATTATCTTTAGACAATGAGTGGGACTTACCTATTCAGTTGAGCTAGAGAGGCTTTTACACTTTTTATGATGACAAATGGTGAAAAAAGACAGTTCTGGAAGAAATTAATAGCATTCTGGAATAGTAGTCAATTGGTTATATGAATTCTTAAGTTAGAGTACAACTTTCTTGCCATTTAGTAATAGGGTTAATGTTAATGACATGCTTTTCTTGAGCGTAAGTCAAATTCAACATTTACTGATTCTCCTTGCCACTTTCTGAATTACTTAATTACACTGAAAAACTAATATTGTCATTTAGAAGAGCATTGGTTTACAATGCAGCTTTAGCCAAAGCAAACACATAAATTCAAGTATATTGCATAAAATAACTCAAATATAAATAATGTATTCATTATAAAATTATTATGTATGGAATTGAATTTATTCACAACCTGATCTCAATATGAGGATTTAACAAGCTCCTTTTAGTCCTTACTTTTGGAATATAGTGCAATAATTTGTGTTAAAACCAGCTATCCCTGTTGTAGGAATGGAACTCTGATCAATTTGAGCATAGCAACTTTTCTCCAAATTTTTCCAGTACTGTTTTTTTCCCCCAGATAAAACAAGCTATGGCACAGACCATCTTGAGAACTGACGTCAATAATAAGAAAGGAATAGCAGCCAGCTGTCACACCATATTACATCACATTGTTGCCTCTACTCCCTCTGGGAAATGTTCCAAATCATAATTGGTACATAATCAGTTTGTGTTTTTAATTAAATAACAGCCAGGTAGCCAAGTATCACAAAGAAAAATGTTTTTGTTCTTGACCTTGAAAAAACAAAAAATGGAGAACAATGATCAAATTGTCCTTGTGTCTCTTAAATGAAAGTCACCAGTTGCTTTGGAAACATATAAGATTTTTTTCAGGCTCATTCAATGTGGAATGCATCCACATCTTTCAGAAAGTTGCAATTTTAAAAACTGAGAACTTCCTCTCAAAAACTGTCAGTAACTTCATCAAAAAAATAGAAGCAGATGGTAAGTATTTAAGAATGTTATTTTTTCCAAACATAAGAGGAAAATACAAGATTTTACTACTACTGTGAAAAGTTAAAGCAATAACTGGAGACAATGAAGAATTACATTAGGTGTCCAAAAGAGTCTAGGGATATTATGAGTTTATCCCACACTATAGTCAATATATATTTGGTCCCCTGCCATTTTAATTATATATGAAATAATAAAAGTATTATATGCCCTTAATGTAAAGGATGACTTCCTTAATAACTCTTAAATTGAATACATCATGTTCAAAAAATAGGAATTTGAGGAAGACATTGCACATATGAAACATTCTGAATTTAGTGTGAACAGTGAAATATCACTTTTTTAATAGATTCATGATTTTTTTTAATCTCAAAACCTATAATAGGAAGTTAAATAGTTTAATATACAGCTAAATATTTTAGTGTTTTCCCAAGACTTATTAATTGTCAATATTATGAAAACACCAGTAGATGTCTCTATTGCTCTATTATTTCCAGAGGTTAAAAAACAAAAACCCAAACCTAAACCGACAAAAAAACCTCAACAGCAACAACAAAACCAAACAAAAAACCCGACAGGAACCAACAAAAAACCCTACAGGAACCACCACCACCACTGCCCTGCATCACCACAACATAACCCACAGCATTTCATATCTCTGAAGGGAAACTTGAAGCTTATGATGAAAAACGGATGATAGTATGGCTCTTCTTTTCTATCCTACTTGTTTTCCTACAGAAAAAGCTTTCCTACAGAGCTTACTTAATTTTATGTCACTTTTATTACACTATTATTACCACTACTATCCAGATTATAAAATAGAAGGTATTTAAGTTAGGCTTGTTTTACTGGAATTTGGCGTTCCTTATCTTGCTGTCTAAGCAGAAGTTTGGACCTCATAAAAGCTTGGGTACTGAAGCCACATTTGATAACAGCTCTCCTCGTGGTCACACTCATCTCCCAGCCACCCCTATATTTTGGTTTCCGCATAGTGGGTGGCCAACAATTAAAATTTTCACGTTTCAAGATTAAGGTTTGATAAAGCTCTCTGAACATCTAGAGGACTTATGAAATAAGAGTACTTATAACTGCTGAATCTTTACAATACCTCTATGGAAAAATTTATTTTGTATTAGTGTCAGAAAATAAGGAGTCACTGGAATGATAAGGGCGCAGCTGTTGTGAAGAACTTCTGTTTGCGAAATGGACAAGAAGAGATTCTCAGTGACACCATAGTGTCAAGAAATGTATCGTCACTTTCAAAGCTACTTACCTTTTATTTTTTAAGACTGATGATTAAAAACACTGAACACTGATTTAAAAAAAAAAAAAGAAGAACCTAATAAATAAGGTGAATAAAATGGAACTCAGTCACTTTGTTAAGCTCTAACACCTACATTAGATGTTACAATCCATTCTTTTTTTTTCTGCATTTCTTCAAAGATTTTGGAGGGACTGGCAAAATCTCAATTAGTGTGAATTATTCTACAATATATTGATTTATAAATTTAAAAAATAGCATTAATTGTATTAGAAATAATTTAAATTTGCTAATTTATACTGTAGTACTCAGAATTTTTGTGTTTTCTTTCCATCTCTGAAAGGATGAGAAAGGGGCTTGAAGAAATTATTAACCTTATCAAAAAGCCTCCAAGTCTTACTATATTTAACGATATTCAATATATAAATATAAATATAGTATGTATTAATGTGAAATAATACTAATTGAAAAACAATACATGAAAGCATTTCTGAAAAACTATGTATATCCCTCCAAAAAGAGTATATGATGCAAATAAAAGCTCTAGCTGCAACTCTGTCTTCCCAGTTCATAGTGCTTCTTATATTGAAATAAAAATATTTGCTGACTTATTATCTGATCCAAGCTATTATTCTCAAAAGGGTAATGGATAATTGGAGAACCTTTTCCTCCAAAACAGAAACAGCAAAAAAAAAGAAATCCTTCTGTTTACACCTGTATTTGAACTTAAAGTATCTCAAGATGCATAGTAATATCAAAAAGACTTGAATCAAGAATAGTTAAATTGGCAGCAAGATAATGCTGACAACAAACTTTCCTTTGCCTTTAAACAAACATAAAAATGATCACAAAGTATCATTTCATTTTAAAAACTAGAATAGACAGTCTGTTTGCAAGGAATGGGCAATACTGCAGCACGTGAGATGGGTTGAAAATAGCAGAAAAATCCACACTTGAGCCATTCTCTGGTCTTGGAGTTATTTGGAGAAGTGGTGTACAGTGTTCAATATGTTTGCACGTGTTTCTGCGTCATGCTTTTGTGCTTCACTAACCACTTTTCAGTACTTGCTGCTCAGAAAATACATTACCAGCTTGTTGCTTATATTTCTGCAAATTTCTTTTCTCACAAAAGGGAGTGGAATAGCGAGGAAAGAATTATCACTAGTGTTCTCAGATGCCTACCACAAAAACATTTTTCCCCCTTCTCGAGTAATTATCTAATTTTAATTCCTTTCTCTATTACTGAGTCGTATAAGCAGGCTTGAAAGTTCTAATGTAGCTGGCCAGGGCACAACAATGCAGTTTTTCTGCATCCTTTCTCACCTTCTTTTAGACCAGATACCTTCCCTGAAAGCCTAAAATACTATTAGGAACTACAGGGGGAAGAAAGAAAATAAAAAAAAAAAAAGAAAAAAAGAAGAAATGTGAAAGAATTTATATGGGGGTGGGGGAAGGTTAAGTGTCCCTTGATGCAGCATGAAACTTCAAGAGGCAGTTTAAAAATAATCCCAAAAATCCTACTGAGACTCAGGGTTCAGGGCAACACTATACCTTTACCTTCCCTTTTTTTTTACATCTGCTTTTGTCTACCTAGAAATACTCTGCTTGGATAAAAAGCAGAGGGACCCCAGAAGGTATTTGTGCTGTAATATTACATTCCTAATTTTCTCTGAGAAAACAGGGGTATTATATTTATTAGTTAAATATAGGTTTGGTTGGGTTTTTTTAAATAATTGTATTGGTGTTTGGGAATGTCATTGAACTCAAAGGGCTTTCTGAGTCAGGGAGTATTTCAGAATAATATAGTTACTGTCTCCAACACTGCGTCATTGTTATGGCATGGTGAAAGGAAATAGTCAAACAATCAGAGGTGATAAAAAACAGAGAGTACAAAGAACAAAATATAACTTAATCTCCTTCTCACATGAAATCACATCCTGAATTAACTTAATTATTTTATTTTATTAAAAAATATCTTATTGTTGGCCTCTCTTATTTGTGAATCTGTTTAGATACTCCTGGGGTTTTATTCCTTTTTTTTTTATTATTTTGTAACTAGAGAGAAAAAGAATAGAGAAAGATCTTCAGAAAGAAACATACACATACAAAAGCCTTAAATACAACTATGTCAGTCCATATGCCAAATAAGTTTTAGCAAATATGCTAAGTTTTAACAAATGATTTACATGATGTGCAGATGACTTAAATGATGTGTTGATAGGGCACACTATAAACAAACAAACAAAGCACAAAACAAAAAAAAAACAAAAAAAAAAGATCCAGGGCCAGTTTATCACACAGCTCTAGGAGCAAGGGCAGTGGGGCATTAAAGATCACTCAGCCTTTTTAATTCATAACACAGTTATCAAAGAATGCGATAGTCAGTGACATTTCTCCACAAAGTGTCAACTACTTTGTGCTGCCACTAGAAAGGCAGCTTCTGCAATTTGAGCTTTCAGGTTCTCATTTAGTGTACACATGATTTTTAGTTGCAGCTAACATAGCTGGTATTTGATTTTGACTGACTCTATAACAATAAAATAATATTTGCATACTTTTGGCATATTCATAGATGCTATTAAAAATAAATAGTACACATAAGAATATTTGTCATAATAGAAAAGGATCCTCTTTGGATTTAAAACCAATAATAATTTCTTAGATATTCAGAATCCCATACCAGCTTCTAATGAATCCGTACTGATAATTAACCGGGATTATCTCTGCCTCTTGAAGTATACAGCAACATGTGTCATCTTAAAGATTGAGTTAGGTTCTGAGACAGCATGGAAATAAAAAGGCCCAGAAATCATCATCTCAAATTACCACAAATTCAAGAATACAGATATATTGTTTCTTTTTTGCTCAGTTCAAGAAATAAAAGACTAACTTTTTCAAATATAATTTATCTTAATTATAATTTTCTATGAAAATCTTTTTTGCTAGAATTATACACAAGAATCTTATTTCCATAACAAGTGGGAATAGAATATGTTGTGAAGTGTTGTGAAGCAGCTGAACATAAATCTTTGCTAACATTTCAAAGAGTTTCAGGCAGGATGTGTCTTTTCTTTTCAGATTTTATTAAAAAAAGTAGTTAAAACATGCAACCACTCAAATACACATTCAAACCTATGGAGCACTATGAAACTATAGAGTGTACACTCACAAGTCCATAAATTTCTATGCTTAGTTATTTATAAAAGTCCCATGGCTGTATTAAATATACAGGACTTCCAGTATTTAACTGCTGCATAGGCATTTAAGTAAACTGGCATCATAGTAAATATTTATTCTGTCCTTAAAATATCCATATGTGAGTGTAAGAACACATACACCTACACTTGGAAATTATTTCCACAGCTGAATAGGCACTGTATTTACTTTCCCTTAAAAGGACATTGTTTATATATATACACACATACATCCCCCCACAGACACAGAGAAAAGAATGACTGTAGTAGAGAACTTTGCAGTTAATATTCAATATTAAATGGAATATCTTTTTTATGTAGGGCATGCATCAGCTGAAATGTACAAGATTCTCTCTCCATATCTTGATTTTTTTTCCTACAATGGTTAAAACAAAAATATTGTTTAAAATGCAATGACTAATCTTGAAGTACTAGCTTTGTTCCTTCTGAATACTCACCTTTGCTAAAATAGAAAACAACCCAAAACATCTGATTTCTGTCTCTCTTCAACTGCTAGTGGAATTTATTTCCCAACTTTATTATGTATTTTAGTATTGATTTTCCCAAGTTTCACAGATTTTGTGTTATGAATGCTGAACTGATGGGACAGGGGAAGGAAAAGATTTGCATTTGTGATGAATGGCATAATTACACATTTCTTTGTTCACAATTTGCTGCATAAGTACTACCCATTTCTGTAAAGGACAGGGACTGCTCAGCAGAGACAAGTTGTCTGTGTGCTCTGCCTTCACTGCTGCTGGCTGTGATTTCATGGGAACTTTTGCAGAGCTCATTCCTCCCCCTGGAAAGACCATGTAGCCTGTGGGGATGTAGTGTCAGAGCAGGTCTAGGTAGCAAGGAGGGAGTCAGCACCATGGGGCCAGACTGGCACATCTCTGAGAAAAAAAACCAAGGGAATTGATTGCAGGAGGAAGTAAATGCCAAAAAAAGTAAAGCTAAAATACAGAGGATATGGGAACAAGATGACCTTTTGAAGACTTTTAAGATGATTGTGTGGGTTTAATTCAAGAAAAAGAGGCACTGAAAACTGTTAAACTAAAAAGCAAGATAGAAGGTCTTTCTCTGCAGTTACTTTGCGTGACTAAGTGTATCATCGCTATATCTAAAAAGAATTTCTACTGTGACCTTTACCCAAATGGAAATATTTTTGCTAGATCTCAGTTATATAACAAATATTTAGATTGACAGAAGTTAGATAATAGATTAAATTTAGCCTAACCATAGCCTGGAAATATCCAGAGGAATTCATGGAGGCAGAGAGCTGACTGAAAACACTGCTATGTGTGTTTCAGTGTGTGACTACTCCACTGCAAGACTGTTTAACTCTTCCTGTTGTGAGGTAAAGAGGCAGGATTGGACTTGTGTATATCTTCCTGCAAAGCAGTAGATATTTTAATCTTCAAAATACTATATAGCTCTAGTAACAATTACTGCTCAGCAGCCCTTCTTCTAAAACATCAACTTTCCCTCTAAAGCTCAAAATATTGTTTTGAAAAGACATGTTGTGCTGGGATTAAACACATGATCAGAACTATTGTTTTTCAAGAGGCTGAATGCATGAAGGGGGCTGGCCTCAGTGAAGCTGCACTTTTGGAGCATCCTCAGCTTTTCACCACTCCAGAAGTGCCTCTACAGAACTACTTACTGCTAGTCTGAAGTGCTGACTTCCACAGTGATGACAAAAATTGCTGGTTGTTGCACAGTCTGAGAGCTGATGCTATCCTTAACTTAATCGCTGACTTGTGTTTTTTTCCAAAAGCAATAAACAGCCCTTTTTCGAAAGGATGCAGAAGTACACAAAAAAGTCTTCCATAATGTTAAAGAGGTTGGACAAAGTATTCAACAGAGATAACTGATCCTCTTAGAAACCCTAGACAAAAATGTTTCTTGCTGTGTGTGGGTATGTAGCATCGGGTGTGAACAAGTTGTCTGCCTGCCTTTAATGTGACTAGTTGTTTCACATGAAATTGCATTATGTGATATGCTATTAGGAAGCACTGAGTCTCATATCCCAACCCTGTGTGTTCATATTTCATGGCTGTATATTTAGATCTACAAAACTGTTGCAAAAATACTACCTTTACATTAGCCATAACAGATTAATTATATGCACTGTGAAGTATGATTTTGATTTTCAGTATTTTTAAAAGGAAATTTGGGCTAGGTTAATACATAAAAGTTATAATGAGACAAAGGTGTTTGCAAAATACACACTATCAGAAACATTTATTTAGCTCCAGTATAACCTATTCTTTTACTTCATCTGATTCAACAATTTAATTTTCCTCCCTATGTAATTCTCTTAAATATGAAGCCCCCAAGGTTTTTTTTTATTTTCCATGACAATTTTGGAAAGATGAATGGCATTTAGGGGCTTTTATTGGGCCCAGACTCTTGTGACTGCTGCTTGTGTAGATTAGCAATGGTTAAGTAGTTTTCATGAAGGAGTTGAGAGGTTACATTAAAATGTCACTGTCCTGCAATTTGGTTACACTTCTAGTTTGTAGAGAGCAGATGAGCAGATCAAAGGAACATTTTGTACAGCTGGAAACTCTGAAAGTGACTAAAATTGAGAAGCCAAAGGATAAATAAACAGACCCTAAACTGTATTAATCCAAAACCTGCATTTTTATTGGACTAGTGGTATAAAGAAGTCTTCACTGATTTATGTGCAGCTTGTTTTGTGACTCTTGCCTGCCAAGACCTCTGTACAGCAAAGGTTAAATCCAGTGTCCTGAAATGTGGGTGCTGACAATATTTCTCTGCTGTGGCTCTTTGGCTTTCAGGTCTAGAATATAGCTTAACACAAGCAAAAGCTTTACAAATTTCTACTTTTCAGCACATCCCCAACTACATGTTCCATCAGCAACGTATGCTTACTCACGTTTCTGATTCAAGGTCAGGAGGAATTTACAACCACCTTAAGTTCCTTAAGTCTGGTCTAAAATAAGAAAAGAGAAAAAGAGGAAGTATCTAGTTCATTGTTCTGATGTTGAAAAGTTTGGTATGATCTTTTACACTGAGAAAAACAAGACATAATATTGTCAGCATACAAGAAGAAAATAAAAGCGTGTTTTGGGGTTTCTGATATAGTAAAAATAACTGCTGATAAAGTTCTTATTTAAAATTTGGATAACAGTTTGAAAAAAAATCAGATTCCTTTGGTTTTTAATGTGGTGGAAAAACATCATTAAACTTACTGGAGAACATGATGGAGAGCTGGCTTTGCTTAACTGTATTGACCTATTAATCTTATTTGTTCTTCCAAAGACTAGTTACAAGAACGTAAGTACAAGAATGGGAAGGATATTCTTGGTCTCGGAGTCCAAATCTAGCTCACAGAGGACTATTTCAATTCTGCTGCAGATCTGCTGCAGATCAGGATATTATTTGTTTAGGAATTAAAATCTTGCATTTCTACGCTGAATATCTTCACTCCAACGTATATGTATTTAAAACTGCTCCAACATATTTCTTCAGCCTAAATATGTTATTCCTCTCTTACTGCTTATCTTGATAAATTTAGAGAAGGAAATCACATCTATTCTCAATGTCTGTTTGCCAGACCAGGCAGTCGAGGGTCTTTCGGTGTCCATTGCTGAAATAAGGTATGTGTTCCCCTTCTCAACCTACTAGTCCGTCTCTGTATCTGTTCCTCTTCAAATCTTCTTTCTGCAGTACATATGATCATAACTACACACAACGTGAATGCTTTCTAGTTTCTAGTGACAGTGTCACAAAATATACACCTCAGCATCTCATTTTCCTTCTTCTTTTCACTTTTTGAATCACAGTGATGACTGGGCTTTTTCTTTTATCTATTTTCTAGATTTGGTTCATCTTCATCTGCTTTGCAACAGCTCTTGTTACTAAGCTGTATGGCATAGGCTTGCCCTTGGTACTACTATCACAACCATAATGGTGTCTCTCTTGACTGTGTTAGGTTACTTTTTCTCAAGAGAGGCACTACGGCATTTTTACAATATAAATTACTACCTTTATGTACATGAGGCATTTCTAACAATTGTCATTATTTGATAACTACGACTTTCTTTTTAATGAAATAGCTAGACATTTTTCATACAGAAGCTTGAATCTTCAGACACTCATGAGCAATAAATGAACATTTCTCTTATAGAACAATGTACACACATTTTTCCAAGAATTCAAAATACTCAACTTTACTGTACCAAGAGATAAAGTGAATTATGCTCTTCAAAGGAGAGTGCACCACAAAAACCCTTCAGGATGCCAACAGATGAATTAAAAAAAAAAAATTAAAAAATCTGTATCTTTCTTAGTTTAGTTTACAATAATTAGAGGTGTCGTTTTTCAGATATTCTTTTATAGTATTTTGGGGTGGAATTTACCAGCAGAGACCACCATCCCAAGTAGTATCTTTAGATTGCATTTCTATCTATGACAAAGAAATAAGCACTTATGAGTCACAATACTTGTATTTTAGGTTTATAAAACACTTATCCCATTAATTATTAGGAGAACCTTGGGCTGTTTAATTTGATTTTTGAGATATAAGTTTTGGGGTAAATCACTTTTTTCCCATTTAATATTTTTTCTTTGAGAGGAAAAGCTAGTGTTTTAGTTGTTCCTTTCTGTGTTTAGTCTGGTTTTTTATTTTTATTTTTAAAATAAATCTGAAATTACTTAATCTAAATATTAAAAATATTTATGAGGAAGTGTGAGGGGTTTCAGCATTTTCTTGGAGGAATATTTTTAACTGATCAACATGACAACATGAATATCATTCAAATTAATAAATTGTAATAAAGTTTTATCACATATTTCATCTATCAATAATAGTATAGAAAAATTTAAAGTATATACATAGAACTCTATGAAAACATTTTTGAGATTATTTTTTGTGTATTGCCATTTACAGAGCATGATACAATAAAATCTAGTTTTAAATTTAATCATTGACCTCAGCTTGATTGACTGTTCTCTCCTGACCACTTAAAGCCTAGGAGAAAATTTTAGAGGTCATATTTCCCATTTGCTTTTTCATTCCTTTCCTCTCCAGGACTTTTCTTTCTAAATTTCTTCAGCATGAATTTTATCAGTAGTAAGAAACAAGGTGGGAGGAAAGGGAAGAAATAATGTTTCCATTCTCCCAAACTTCATGTAAAAGTTTCCCTGGAAAACTACCTATATGTTACTTCCAAAAACTTGGAATGGAAGTGGATTAATTGTTTTATATTGAAGTTATTAATTAATTTTATCATTAAAAGAAGAAGGCAGGAAAACAACAATGAAGGTCATCCAGAAAAATGTAATGTTTAAGAAAAAGAAAGATAATGGAAAAAAAAAAAAGATAAGCAAGACAACAGAGACAGAAGGGGACATTCTGCTAATGTGCAAGATTATTCTGCAAATACCAAAGCTATTTTCTTTTCTATTCACAAGCCGTTCTGGCAGTTTCCTGTCAGAGAGCATTGCATTAACCACTTTTATCATAGCAAAGGAAAATGACAAAGCTGTTATAGCACTCAAAAGAGGTGGTATCTTGCAAGGACAATATCCTGCTTGTCTGTGCAGGAGATAAATATATTAAAAGACTTTCTAGTACATGGAAAACAATCAAATCTGAAGCTCCGCTGAAAGATGAATTTGGGGAAGAACTCCTCCCCTGTGTCCCATGAAAAAATCCACAAATAACTGAAAAGAGAAAACAAATGAACCCTGGACTTCCTGTGTCAACATGCAAATAAGACATAATCAATGGTCTTAAAATATTAAAACCCCCAACAAAGTGTTGTCACCTCAAGGTTTTCAGTGTTTAAGCTAGTCTAGATCTGTCAGTCAGGACTTTGGACTGGAAAGGATGATGAATCTTGAGCCTGTGGTTACTCATTATTATAAACTTCCTGGTTTTAAAACTTGCAGTTTGAATCCAGTTCATACCTCTTTTTAGAAACCTATATATGTGTTGCTTTTGATGCCTCAGTCAATTATTTAGAAACTGCTCATGTAAGTTTTTTTTATTTTTTACGGAGGATGTTTCCAACTGGTACCTATGCATTTCACATTGTCACGGAAGTAGGATAAGGTAATTACTAGAACTGGTCCCTGAGGTCTTCCTCACAGTATTCTGAACATTGAATTAGTCTCTTGTGCTCGGTTCTGAAGTGATATCTGAACACAAGCAACCTCCATCAAAGCAATATATTTCTGCAGATCTCAGTTTTCTTTTGCTCTAGCTCTATTGATCACCAAATAATGTTACTTCTGTTAATTCCCTAGGCTTGTAAATAAAATCTGTCTGACATTGGAGCAGCAAGAGAGTAAAAGTTTATCAGGTGGTTTGGAATTTACTGGAAAACTACTTGGAATAATTCTGTGAATCAGTAGGCAAGGATTCTCTGAAAAACACTTTAAGAAACAGTAGAGTCAAAGCAGGCTTAAAATGAGAACAGTCAAAACAAGAAATATCACAAGAGGCTGTAAGGATGACATTTAAGCCATTATCTTGCTAGGAAATGGTAAAAAGTCATAGAACATTGCCTCTATGTTCAGACTTTGCTTACAAAAATATCAGTGGAAAGTGAGATTCAGGAGGAGGTACATACTCCAGTAAAGTCTTATTTCTTCCAGAAAGTACACGAGAAGTCTGTGCCATGCACTGAATCCTTCTCTGATGAAAGTGTTTTGTGACATAAAATTTTAGAACAGAATTCTACTAGAATTTTATTATTTTCTAACAAGAAAATAATTTAACTACTTAATATGTTTAATTGGTTAAAAATTTTAATTGATGGGTATATTTCTGACAACATAATTCATAGTAGTTTTTTTGTAATAATAAAGAGTTAATTTTTAAAAATAAACTCTTTAAATCTTAGTACAAAATTTCTTTCTGGAAAAGTTTTAAGAATTCTTGAAGTCATTTGTGAGTCTCTTATTTCCTACAAGTCAGCTGAAAGATTTTGTTAACAGCAGAACAAATCAAATGCAACTAGAAGAATTATCTAGTATAATTAGAGAGAAATTTAATTAAGAACTCTTGTGATCAAATTGATAATTAATATTATGACAGGTGCAATTTTAAGTACCTTCCTTTGGTGACTAATTTCGTAAAATATTTATAGCACGTCAGTGTTTCAGACGCTGATAAGAGTAATGAATCCTATGTGTATGTTTTTCTTGTCTATTAATTTATTAATATTTCACTTTTATTAAATGTATGCTACTGTCTTTTGTTTGAAACATCTCTTCAGAGCTGATGGAATTCAATGAAATACTCAAGACATTTCACATTTTCATCTAATATTTTGGAGAATGCTCTGTGGTAGTTAGATTATGTCAAGAGAAATTATTTGATAATACCCTAATTAACAAAATGCAAGTGACATATATTAAATAAAGTTCTAAAGAAATACTACCGAATATTTTGACACTATTCTGTAAGGCTTATCTTTTCCTAAATATCTTCTTTCTATGAGGCTGCTTTAGTATTCTCTTTTCTTTGTCTCTTCTGTAATTTAGTTTATTTTCCCCAAAACTAGAATTTAACAAGTTTTTGGTAATATTTATTTCATGTTTAAAAAATGTTTAGAATATTGTGTATTAATCAGATCATGAGAGATCCATTAAGTGCATGTAAAACATGAGTGTGAAGTACATCCTACAAATGCTTACTTGCAGCACTACTTTTTTGCCTTTTGCAATACAAGTTAGCCAACCAGAGTAACCACAGATGACATTTAATGTATTTTACAGTGTTGTTTCAAGGTCAAGGCAGTCAGCTGAAGCTATTTACATGTTGCTCAAGGACAATGACAACTGCTGAGAACCTTTATGTGCAGGCTGAGATGAAGAGTCTCTGATATGGTCTGTGAAGTACATAAAGGCACAAGGTTGCCTTTAAAATTTAACTGAAAGCAAATGCTCATATATCAAAGGCATGTATCAGTAAGTAACTACTATTTGTCCATTTCAGCAACACCATACAGTGTAATCAGTATTTGCCTGCACGCTTGGTGACTAGGCATGCTGTTTTCTGGAACCTCTTTGAACGAGAGTGTGTTTACCTGATTTACTTGTGTAGAAGTATACAAGGTAGCCTTTGTAGTGTGTGCACTGCTAGAGCTTTGCAGCTAAGATTTTTGCTTCTGTAGCTGTGCCAACTGTTGAGTACGAGGTATAAACTTGTGAGCTGCCACCATAGGACTAACCATTATAATTGGGCAACTGATGAAGAAATCTGAAAGTAACTGAAGAAATTGAGGGTTCTAAAAAAACCAAGCCAACAAAGAAAAAAAAGCAAACACACCAAAAATGAACCCTCTGATTTTTCAAATAACAATAGTTATTTGTTGGAACAAATTGGAAAGGTAGACTGAAAATCTAAAGCTCCAAAAGAAGTAGCAGTTTATAAAACTCTTATCCTACATATATCAGTAACTCTCATCTAATAGGAGAGACCTCAAAAATTGTATAGAGGTGGAGGGTTTTTTTTGGGGGGGAAAAGTCTTTACAAGAATCAGTTGTGATATTGATTATGTATTACAAAATATTTTAGGAAGAAAACACAACCATTTTGTGTCTAGGGACTGGAGTTTTAGTTAAGAATAAGCTGTATGAAGGAAAAGAAAGCACCCCTTAACAGCTTAAAACACTATGACCTGTGCTCAGAAAAATGCTAAACAAAGCACTTTCTTATGTGTCCAAAATGAAAACACTGAGCAGTTGACTACCTATCTCAGTTTCCAGAAACTACATATTTGTCACATTTACCAGTCAGAACACCATGGTTTGCTTTAAGATATATCTGCGAGGTGTAATGTTCATCTTGCATGTTTCCTTCAGATCATCAGGAATGAACTATTATTGACCATGAACAAATAAAACTTTTATTGTAGTAGAACATTCCTATGTGGTCCTCAAGTTAATACTCAAATTGAAAGGCATGTGAAAATTACAGGATGTATACTGAAAAAATTGCTGTCAAAACAAGAAACGGTTTTATTTCTGTGTTACCTATGATGTGCTTACCAGACTTTGGGTGCCATCTTATAAGTGTAATAATCCGTTTACAATTTCATGCTGTGACTACCTGATAGCAGTGTTAGTTGTCATATGACTATCAGGGTTTGTACTTACAATATGCTCCCTTGTACTTTGCAAACACTAGATTTCAGGAGCTGCAATATTACTTAATTACGTTTATGATAATCAGAACAGGTAGAAATTGCTGACATCTTCCATCCTAAGACATTTCTTCAGCTGACTGGAACTCTGCTGCATTTCAGACCAGAATTTCTATGATATATAGTTCCTGAACATAAATATAATTTTACTTTCATAATTTCAGCAAAAGCTGTTCAGTCAGATTGAGTTTGAAGTATGTGTTCCCATATAAAAGAAACATTTAAAGATTTTCGAAGGATACTTTGGGTGCATGCTTAAAACAGGTGTGTGCAAGTATGGGTATGTTTCAGAGGAAGGGTGTTTAGCAGAGGAAAAATATATTTGCTGATGCAAAATCCAATGATATTTTTACCAGATTATGACTATCTAAAAAATTCAATTATGTAGTTCATTTATCTGAATATTTATAAATAGCTCATTTATCCTTGGTGTGCTCTATTCTTGCTGCAGCAGATAAGCTTTATTCTGAACTGTTGCTTCTGTGTGGTGTGCAACATTACACTTAAGCTGGGAGCATGGAGAGTGCATCTGTGTTCCCAGCACCCTGCCTTGCTCAGGCCATGCAGCTGGAGGTAGAAGGATTGTTCAAGTGGAGTATGGAGGGATAAAGACTACAAATACATATACTCAGATTTGAGCTGAAGTGAAGGCCTTTTCACATTTCTGAGAGCAGGACTGTGCAACCTTCATGTCCTTTAAATGTGATTTTGTCACTTTTCATGATCTCAGCCAATATCAATGAATGTCGGATTTCTAAATATGCAGATTTTCAAAGTCACAAACAAGCTTTTTAGATGCCAAGTTAAAAGTTAATGAAAAAAAATTTTTCCTCTCCACTAAACTCTGCCTCTAAAAGCAAGAAATTAGGAAGCTTATATTAACATCACAAGAACATACATTTTAAAATATTAAATGAAATATATAGTTAGATACTTCTGCCTTGCTTATCAAAGAGCTGGGTATCCTTATAGACTCCACTGATTTCAGGAACACTGCACCTTTTAAACAAACCAACATATTTGTTGCCATGATAAAGAGAAAGTAGGAGTCAGATTATTTACTAAGGCAGGTACCTGCAACTTACAGGTTATAAAGCAGAGGTTCGGAAGCAAAGAGATGTGTGGTTTCCTTGAGCATGCTTTTCAGCCCATGCTGGAGTATTGTCGACACTGCTGCTGTAAGATATTTTTGAGGTCTCTCTCCATAATTTTGATATTCACCCTGAAGACTGTTAGGATGATCGAAGGTTTCCCAAATGTTACCAAAGTGCAGCAGAGATTTAGCCCCCAAATCCTTTTCTTCATGCCTCCCAGAACTCTCCTAACATTTTGCTGTGCCCAGCTTGCTTGTTTTAATTTCTTCCTGATTCCACATTTTCTCCCCTACTGAAAGTTAGATCCGGTACATCTCTGTTTACAGACACATAAAATATTAATGTTTGTTGTGCATTTATACCTATCACACAAGGTTTATATCACATAGCCAAAAGGAAAAGGAATAGCATCAGTCTCAGCTGATGTGTGTTTATAATGCCTGCAAGAGGCATTCTAATCCTAATCTACAGCTGTGATATTCAGATCAAGTAGGGCCTCCTCTTGGGCTTTGCCATACATGATTCAGCTTTACACTTGCAGCAGTCCATGAGAATTTAAACCATCCCCTTACATACCCACTGTTCCCAAACTGCCTGCAAGCGCCACTGACACTACCTGCTCCTCAGTGTGTGAGGACACTATGACTGAAAAAGGACAGAGGAAATTACCTAGAAACCTATACATTACAGATCTAAGCTCTCAGCCTCTTCCAGTTTTCCCTGAAACCTTAATTTGTTCTGTTCCAGATTACTGACACAGTGCAGAACACCACATAGTCTATAGTCTTGGGCTGCTTGAGTGCCTTCACTTAAAGTGCACAGAGCGCATCCTGCACTCCAAGGACTAAGGGCATTGTCACGTTCTGAGCCTGTTCTTTATCATCTCTTTCTTATCTGTTATTAATTGGAGCCTTTATTCTGTACCCCCTGCAGAAGCTTACCAAGCTCCTTAGGCTCAGGATGGGTAGGAAACACTATCAGGGACAAATAAAACTGCAAGAAATTATACATTCATGCATGAGTACTTTACTCAAAGAGGCTATAGGAGAGTACAAAGATAAAAAAACAGCATTCAGCCTATATTCCCCCATCATATTCATATATTCATATTCTTACATGAAAACAAGTAAATGTTAATAACTATGTAAACATGAAACAATCTTGCACACTGCAGTTTCTAAACTACACAATAAAAACAGTCAGTTAAAGCAAAATGGACTTTAAATCTATCTGGAGATAAAGCAGAAGAGACCCGGGGGCTTCCACTGCCAAAAACAGTGTCTAGTTTTTATATTCTCTGCACTTGTTAATCATTGCAATGTTCTCTTCACTTACCAGGATTCTGGCAAAAACGATGAATTACTCATATGCTTTCTCTGGTCAAGGTCATCTTTAAGAGCCTTTTTGATCTTCTACTGAAGTGGGACACAGATATTAATTTGTGGAATATCAGAAACTGCTCTCTATGCACAGATTTTTGACTTCTGCTTGGTCGCCTCAGTTGGCATTTTAAGCACCAGTGCAAAGGTGAAGGATGTAACTAGAAAATAAGAAGTTATGCAATCTCATTTTCAGATAAAGAAAGATTTTGGCAGTAGATAGAACAAAAAATGATATTTGGAATCAAAAGCAAAAGGAAAGAGCTTTTGTAATCCTGTATTGATGAGAAAGGGGAAAAAAAAAACCCAAACCCAAATATTTTCCCATAGTGAGAAAATCCTTCCTTGACTTTTGTCAGCTCCTTATTGGGTCCTTATTTCTGTAAAAGAACTTGTAACAAATACCAGAATTTATTCCTTGCAGAAATAAAGATATATCTTCCTAGATAGTATCTCCTGCTACTAAAGCAACGTCATTAGAGAAAATGTTGCTTGACAATAAAAATGAAGACTGATTTTTCTTTGCTCTCCACAAATACCTGCAAACAATATCTACTTTATAATGAAAATGTTGGTTCTGATTTCTCTTTTACCAACAACTCATGAAGCATCAGATCAAGGTAACACTGTGCGGTAGGTTTAGGGGTTCTAGGACTGTAGTTCTGTGTCAGGCTTTATTCTAATCACCAGCCACATGAAAATGCTGCTCAGTCATCATCTCTTGTAGTAAACAGAATTCTTATGTGATTCAATAGGATCTTCTCTTCCTCATTTACTGAAAGAATAATATTCACTCTAAAGGAATGAGCCTTTCCTAATCGGACCACTCCGTTTTCTCTCTCATCACAGGTGAGGCTATTAGCATTTACCACTTGAAGGTAAGTGATAAAGATACTATTTCAACCAAATGTTGAGGTAAAGTAAACCTTGAAAGCTGAATGGTTTTGAACTAACTTTTTATAATCATCAATGAGTTCTTAGTCTCTGAAACATGCATATGGATTACCAGTTTTAAATATACTACAGCCTGGTTTGTTGACTCTATCAAATGTATACCTTTATCTGTCATTTAACAACCATCTGGTGTCTGTTGGCAAAGCATCACTTCATCATCTGTAGAATATTGTTCATTTGAGGACTCTAGCCCTAAAGCAAATCTTGAGATATTCATATATTCAACATGAACAGATCCTTTTATTTTATTTTATTTTTTGCTCTGCAGATCTCAATTTTGTGCATTATTATTGATGTACAAAATGTCATTTTCAAGCAGAAACATATTTAACTGTCCTTCAGACCCTGAGGCTTAAAATTAGATACTTATGTCTGCATTAAGTTACCCAACAAGAAGCCTGTTCAGAACCAATCAGCATATGCCACTGCCACTTACTCCAGCCCAAGTTTTTAGATGCTTAGCTGTCCTCACTGTGTTCAGTAAGTCAGGTAGGTGTTTAATGAGGTCATTGATATATAATGCTAAGTGCAAATTGAAGACTGTAATTTTAAACAGCAGGTTTTGAAGCTATTGGCTATAATAATTTTCCCTAGACTAACAGCCTTTGACAAGTGTCTCTCTAATTTGCCAGCTGTTGCTTTGATTTTATATTGCTGTCTAACAGAATATCACTAAGCCATTATATTCAGTGGAAAAGAAATGATGGCCTCCCAAAATTTGATTTGGTGCCAAAATTTGAAATCATATGCAAGTACAATAAGAAAATTATGCATTGCTTATGCCAAGTGTAGACTACTGTAAAACCTGTTGAAATAATACCAGTGTTAGAATAAAGAATAGATTATTAGATTCTATTAAAATGTTTGGATGCAGTCATTGAATGTTTGGGATTGGGTTTTTTCTAGGGCCTTTGGTTCAAAGATGCTAAGATACACAGCACAGCCACAGTCTGTTTTCTCCAGTGTAATTTCCTCAGTGAATCTTAGGCAACCCTGATGATTTTTCAGTAGTTCTTACTGTGCTCAAAGATGACAACGTAAGTGCTTGCAGGCAGACTCGAGAACTTTTTAACCACAAATTCTGTCATGCGGAATTTCCTATCTTTGGGAACATGCAAAAGTATGTCTTAGGTACATTTGAAACCTATTATTTTTCACATTCAGTGTTCTTCTGAAAAATGGATTATTCTGTTAGCTATTTAATGTCTGAAGTTTTTTGTCTTTAGTTTAGATATATATCATGATCAGAACTCAGTTGTCACTAATAAGCTGATGAGTGTTTGTATGTGGGTTGTAACAAAGAATGTGACTACCCTGCAGTCAAAAGGACTTGTGTATGGGTGGTGCTGTTGTTGTATCTATAGCAGTAGAAGGCACAGTATGTACTAGCTGCCCAAACTGATTTAGCAGCTTCTGCTGAGTTTGGCTACAAGGCTGCGAGGAGTTAAATGAAATAGTTTAGTTGTAGCTTATGTATTTCTGCCACATCAATGTACTTCTGTACTAGAAGTTACTAACTGCACTTAAAATCACTAATTTTCAATGCTTAAACTCTCTTGGTGTGGAATAGAGACAAGACATCTGATTTTAAAGAGCTGGCAAACCTTTCTGTTCTCCTCAGCTCTTATGGTTTATTTTCCTGCTTAAAATTCTCAGAATGCCTCATCCTGGATAATTGGGAATATTTTTTTAAATTACTTTTTCGTCCTCATCTGTTTGAAGATATCTATTTTGTAATGTGTTTAGTGCTAAGGTAGAATATGCCCAAGAAATCACTATGTTTTTCCAAAGTTATTACATGAATATGCATGAAGAAAGAAACTGTTTCAGCATGTTATGCTAACCTCTGGCCTTGTATATGTCCTGCTTGCTTTTGGATCAACCAAATACTGAATAAGAAATGAATGAGGAAGTTCTAGTTAAATAATGTCATCTGGTATTAAGTGTTCAGAGCTTGGAACATTATTCACTAAAATGAAGTATTGGGTGAAATTAATTAGGAACACAGTGCAGGAGCAGACCTCAGGTCAAGCTCAAAGCCAGAATTACCAGCTTTCCTCACTGCTTATTTATGACAGGTGCAACCTATGTTTAGCTCTGGTACAAGCTAGCTGTACAAGCTTTGGGTGTGAAGGGAAGCCTCGGACAACAAGGCAAACTTAGATGCACATAAAGTCAAACTCAAATTTTTAAGCGTAGGTATCTACTGTTGTGAAATGTGGATGTCTCCTCGCATTGTATATGACACAGCCCCATATATTTTGTTTGTTTCTTTGTTTATAATGATATTAGGTGACTATCTCTAGGATGAGAAGATAGTTTAGAGTTGTTCCTCTAAGGACCCTTGGGGCAATTTCTAAGAGGGAAAACTCCAGACACAAAGTCAAATAGGATTACAGACAACCTGAATCCATTTTTTATGGACAATTGTGGCTTGGTCTCATGATTTAAGTCCCTTATGATCCAAATGATTTTCCTGAACAATAGCAACGTGAAGGGATAATTTTACCTGGAACTTTGGAGAGACTAGATTAATCTTTCTCCTATTTTCATTGATAGGTCAGTCCTCTTATAGGCTTTATGAGTTTATAGTATTCTGTACAATATAGTATAATACACACAAGTAATATGTGCAGACAGTAAGAACTGAACTGATCTCTCTGAATTATCATGCTTTGTATTACAGAACAAAGGAAATCTCCTTTGGCCATCAAGTCTGAGAATATTCAGCCATATTATTCAAATAAAGCTTGTGGTAGAATGAATTACTTTTTAATAGTCTATTCACCTCCTTTACATCTGGATGTTGCAAATGACCAATGAGCTAGAATTCCTACCCAAAATCAATCCACCTACTATAAACCCCACACCCTGCTCAGATGTACAACATCTGTTCTTTACATATTTAAGGACAAAGGTCTGTGTAGCTTCAGTTCTGGTTCTGTTGAAATTGATTTCTCGGTCATTAGATTGCTGACTATCTCCATAGTCCTGGCTACCCTGAATGGTAAATAAAAGATAACTTCAGTAACATCAGCTGTCTAATCCTGTCAGCTGTACTAAGTCAACTTTACCTTGAGGGTACATGTATACTGATTCAGCATGCCTGAAGAACTTAATAATGACTGATTAATGACTTTATGACTTGATTACTTTGTAATTACTCAGTACACGTGGGAAAGGAGTTTGTTTTCTTTCTTATTATGAAATAAGAAAGCAAACTCACCTTCCAAAGTCTAAGTATAGCAGTTAGGATGACATCTAAGAATGGCTGCGATACTTGTGAGTATATGTGAACTTGTACATATGTATACATAATTGAAAAAAAACATATTTAGATTTGGATGGGGATGTGTTCAAACAAGTGAGACAGTCTGTTGGAGATGGGATAGTAAAGTGTGGAGACTCAGTGCTCAGTTTATGGGTGGCTGAGCATTCCCTGGGCCATGCCAGTCAGTACAGCTGACGTAATTCCAAAAACTTTTTACTTTTTTTCATGCTGTCCCTTCTAACCCTGCCTTCTGGCATTCATTGTCAGTGCTGTATCTCTGATGAGATGACACAAGAAAATCTATGGAGATGTGGCGTAGAGGCTTATATTATTCAGTCACCATAAATACATGACAGGTGACTATGATTCAGGTTGTCTAAATAACTTTTTTCCTGGTTTCTAATGAGCAGAGGTTGCAAGAAACAGCAAAACGTAACTTCACCATGTTTTTAAAAGAATATGAGACAAAACTACAGATGCTTTTGAAGGCCTGAATTGGGAAACAGAATTCTTTTGATATGAAAGGAGCAAAAAGCCTCTTAGAGAGAGTGACTGGGGTTCAGGCTCTCTTGAGGTTTGACTGACCATCATGAGCAGTTAAGGTCCGGAGAGATGGGGATCACTTTTTCTCTGTTCGCTCCTGCTTTCTATTTGTGCTGCCCTTGTGCAACTTTCATTTTTTTTTGTGTGAATTTAGCAGTCCATCATACTGTGCATTATGAGGTGTCTCAAACTACATTTTACATCTTTATTATTATTTGACCTGACCTAGTCTTCGTAGCTCATTTACTTCTGGCTCACCTGGAATCTATGAGATAAAATACTTCAAGGCTTGAGGTACTTCGTTGTGGTGAAGGGGTGGTGTGTCCACACCCATTCTGTTTCCTGTGCTCTCTGACCTCCCTGTCTCTGCATCTTCCAATCTGCTGACTGTGCCTGGTATTTGGTGATACTGTATGTTACTACTTAAATGTTAACATTTTTCCTTTATTCTCTTTCCTTTTCATTTGTATCTTATCTGATTGTTTGTAAAATCTAACATTTTTCTCCTACTGTATTTGTTGTTATGCTATCATATCTTGTTATATTTGTTATATTTTTTTCACGGATTTAATTTACATTCTTAGCAAATCTGTTATAGGATAATGCTTACCTGCTTTATTTTTGCTCCAGAGGTTATTGAACATAAAATTAGGTATGTCAGTTTTTGACTCAGGACAGTATTTTTGTTCTTCTCCTTAGTCTCTGTGTTAGACTGCTTTTAAGCCCCGCTGCTTGGTCTGATGTTGTATTGCCAGGTGGGAACAAGGCCCAGTTCATTTTCATCAGCAGTGCCTGGCCAGCCTTTAAAATGCCTTGCGCATTTTTCTGTTTCCGCTGCTTGACAAGTATTCTAAGAAAATAAATTTTTGTGATTCAGAACATGTACCTTGCTTAAGCTGTTAACTATTTGAAATTATACCATTCTGAGTTTAATAAAAGAAGGTAGCATCAGAAATTGCGCTCATGTTGATCATAAAAGGGCAGAAATCTGATCCTGAGAAAAATCAGAAATTGTATCTTATATATACATGCGTTATCAGAAGATGATATAACTAAGATATTCTATATCTCATAAAAATACTGAAATTCCATGTCTTTGATTGAGGTGTCACCAATTAACCAGGGTGCCCATACTTGTATCTCTGCCTTTATATTGTCATGCAATGGAAATTCCTCTGCTGCTCCCTGACTCTGTTACAGTGAAGCAGTGGTCATCACCTTCCACATGGATACTAACCAGGTCCTGTTTGTTAAATGGAGACTCGTTTATTGATCGGATTCTGAGACCATCTGCTAGCTTTGAGGATTTAAGCAGAATCATGCTGAACATCTGGATCCCCATAGAACTAGCAGTTTGGTGCTCAGCTGTTCACTCTGATCTCTCAGAGATGAGATTTCTTGGGAATATCCAGAGAAACAGTTTTCAGGTGTGTGGAAAACCTTTTGTTCATAAACATCTATACAAAGTAATGCTGTATGTGCCTGTGACTAGCTGCTGAGTGAGCATAACCCATAGCCCTTCCTGGCCAGCCTGGGTCTGTTTCTGATCCTGGTCCCCCTCACTTGGCCTGATCCTGACACCTACATATGGGCTGACATCCCTGTCTGGCTTCAACCCATCCTTCAGACATCCGGAGGTGTCTGATGCCCAGGACTGGGGCTGCACTGGTGGTCCCCAGCTGCCCTGCTCCTGGCTGGGGTGGTGGGACGAGTCTTGTCAGCCAGGCCCTGACCTCTCGCCCCACGCAGCCCCTGTTGGCCGCAGACCCCAGGGATCTCCTGGTCCATGCAGGAACCTGACACTGAGAATGTAAAAGTTAAATGTGTTAAAGCCTGGCACTGGAAATGTGGTCTTAATGAAAATGACAAATGTTCAAATCTGGGTTGCTTGTCAATATTTTTGGAGGCCAGAGTGTGCTGGGTGGAAAAGGCTCTGTGTCACAGGTTTGAAAGAAGAAGGGAACTGAAAAGGCCCTCAAGACGAAAGGTGACATTATGCGGATGGGCAAAATGCAGTAGGGCATTTCATGCTTAATTTCGGATTTTGGGGGACACTAACTGCATGGGAGGAACAGATCTGAAAATGTGCTGGACAATTCTTGCATTGTGGTGTGGTTTGGCAAAATGTTGCAGGAGATCCTAATTGTGTCAGACCCAGTCTCATGTGCATGGTGATGAGCCACAGTTTCACACCCTCCATTTAAAATAATGTTTTCAGAAATTTAAACCATAAGCAAAGTTGGGGAGACATGACACTGTACTGCTTCTTTTTTGTCCTGACAGACCTTGTAAAAGATTTTACTCATTTTTACAAAGGTCTGGTGCTAATTATTTCTCATTCATTAACTAAGAAATCACAGCTTATAAGTGCTTTTAGACATTCTCTCTGCATTAATGTGGCTCCCTGACTGGTGTCAAATGTGTCACTTTCTAAGACTAACCTTTCCTTTGGGTTATAGTATTTCATTAATGGAGAATTTGAAATTAACCTCTTTACTTCTTCAAAAGCTTTTTCTTGTACTTCTGTCTGTTCCCATATGATGGGTTTAAGTCAGTTGGCTCAGAGGCTCACAGTTTTTTGACAAATTATTAAGAAAGTCCAGCACTATCCCTAAGGTTCTTTGACTAGCACATATTTATAGGACTGAGCATCTTTATGACTTTTTTTCAGATCATAGTTTAGTCCTTCTTTTGTCAGCAAAAGTATGACACATGGCACTTTCTCTTACTAAGCCAAATTCAACACAATTTCAGGTTAACCAGATTCCGTTTGATATTTTTGTCCCTAAATTAATTTCCGTTTCTGCTCATGACCTCTTCACATTGCCTTGTTCACAAGTAATGAGAATGACAGTAATTCCTTGTGTAACAGTCAGGCACTTTCTTGACCTCAATTTAGTTTTGATCAAGAGATTTCTTACATGTACAGTGGTTTTAACTACACATAACTATGCAGCACCTAGTACAAAAATAATTAACTTGGTGAAATGTCCTCTGTAACTTCGACATTTTTTGTTCAGTGATCTTGAATAAAAATATGTAATTTACACTCTTATGATAACTTTACCCCTAAGAATACATGGTTCTGACTAGTTTTTCCTCAAAGTTTATATTACTTTTTATATCTTCTTTGTAAAGCTTTACAAATTACTTGATTTCTTATTATTCAATAAGCTTCACATATGTATACACTTCCATTTAGTATTATGTATAGAAATAGTTTGCATCTTGAAAACCAATTTTTACCTTACTTTAGGCCATATCACTGATTTGTTTTTTTCATATTTCAGATACTGAAATGCACATGGAGCTTAACTTTTTCCTGCACTTTCTTTTCTTAAAAATGCTTTTGTGTTGGAAACATCCACAAATACCTTGGATTTGTGATATGGTAATGATGCAATAAATATGATTTTTATTTCCTTTATACTGACTTTACAGATGTACCCTGGGTCCTTTGTACTCTTACTGCATATAGGTTTGTTTTTATCTTCCTTCATTGACTAAAACTATTAGGATTACACTATGGTCATATTTGCAATCTGTCTGAAATTTAAGTGATTTCACACTTACAAAGATGTGCATTAAGCACATAGATTATTGTATTCTGTACATATTTGTTTCTTAACACAGATTACATCTCCTCAATTTTCTTAGTCCAAACTTTTTCTACTACTTTCAAATTTCTTTCTTTTTTTTATTTTTTCTAACCTTATTTTAAAAGTAGGTGACAACGTGATTTCCTTACCCACTCATATTTCAGGGAAATTTTCTCTTCTGGTTTTTTTTTCTGATCTGTTAAAGAACTATTTCTATAGATAGAAGACCTGAGATAAAGATTTAATCTCAGTTAAAAACACATAGATGTATTCTTCCAATAAGTAGTGCTCATGCTTAAGAGGGCTTTCAAAGGTGACATGCAAACGGAAAAACTCATAGTAAATGTTTCAGGTTTAAGCATCCTGATGATGTTGCTAAGCACTCATTATACATTTATCCATAGTAAATGGAATAGTGTCGGAGTCGGGGCGGCGGTCCGGAGTTACTGATGACAATCTCAATATGAGTACAAGCATCAGCCTCGCTTTATTAACCGTTGTTACCGAATATATAGAACTTCAAGCAATCACGCGCTTAAACAAACAATCTGATTGGTGGAGAGTTTTGGTTCACGCGTCCCTTAGGACATTCCGATTCGTTCGACGTAGCCGACCACGCGCCTCGGACCGCCCAGACCCACCCCTCAAGTTCCCGCTTTCCAGCCCGCCAAAACCCAGAGCCTCCTCCTCCAAGCTCTCAAGGTCGCCTCAAGGACGGCGGGCGCTCAATCCTCCTTGAGACAGCTTGGATTGCTCAGATACACGTCGTGGCCTCTGTTAGCTAGCCACTCCTCCACAATTCCCTTCTTTTCTTCTTGAGCAAGCCAAGCGTGGGTCAAAAGACGGTTTACAAGTGATTTTACACATCCAAAAACACAGCTTAACACGAGCAAAATTAATACTCCAACTAAGATTAACATGAAAAAAGCTTTTACAATATCCATTTACCATCCCGTTATGCCTAACCCTTTTAGCCATGCATCAAGCCCTGATTCAGTTATGGTGATTTTATTGAAGTTGTCTTGTAACTGTTTTAGTTTTTTGTGTATGGAACTGGAGTGATCAGAGAGGTTAAAACAACACATTCCCTCAAAGTCCTCACATCCATGTCCGTGTGCCAGAAGCAGGAAGTCAATGGCGGCGCGGTCTTGTAAAACCGCGTGTCGGACACTGTCTAAATCGGTCAGGAGACCAGATATCATTTCTGATGTTAAATTAAATTGTTTTTCTGCCCAACAGGCTAGATTCTTTATATTTTGTGCATTTCGTTTAGAAGCTAGTTGAGGAATTAACAGCGAAACCAGGGCCTGAGTACCTGTGCCCCATATTTTAACTTCATCCTGACAGTTTTCATCAAGCCACGATACTGACCTTTTCTGTCGTTTTGAAAAGGTTCTGTTTAGGTGCCCGATAAGGTCTCTGGCACTTGGGGTAAACATAGTGAGCTTTCCTATATAACAAGGTCCTCCCACTGGATTCAGGGGAATGCCGGGCCAGGCACTTTCCCCACAAATTAGAAACAAACCAGGGGGAAGTAAATGGCCTCCACTCGTATTGACCAATTCATGACAAGTGAGATCGTCTTTTTGCCAGACTTGGTCGTAGCCACTGACGTTTTGCCATAGAATTAACTTCGCGTTATGCGGGTTATTATACCCTGGCTCCCCAAAGGAAATAACTCCAGATCCATTAAAAGGAAGTGTCCTATTGTCACTCCAAGTAACCTCAGCAAACCATGGTTGAACACTAGCCATTAGATCTATTTCTTGCAAGGGAATTGGGGAGGTATGGTTTAGACCTTTTATAAACCCCTTTTGAATGGCTGAATTGTTACACACAGGTCGTGTATTTGATTCCCCGGACTGAGTGTAGGGGCCTGTGTATTTTATGGTTCCGTTCCACCAATTCGCATACTCGTTAATTACATCCTCTATTACAACGGGTATCCCAATCAGACACGTTTGAAAAGGGTTTTCTGGCCGACTCATGGATAAGCAAAACGCACTTTGCCCTGAGTAATTTGCCCATGCAACCCACATATTCTCTCTAGGGTCAATTCTATGTATTCCTTCGCTTATGGTAATTAACATAATAGTCAAGAATGTGAGCGTCATCACTTCTTTTGTTTTGTTTTCCAGGCAAACCTCTTTTGACACTTTCTCTTAGTTTGTTCCCACCGTTCAGGGGGTACTTTCCAGTTTACAGGGACTAACCAGTCTCTTTGGCACTCTATTTTTAGTACTGTTGGGTTGTTGAATTGTTCCCTTAACACAAGTCGCCGCCACGCTACTCCCCAAAATGTTTCTGCTTCGGAATCAGGGGTTACGTGACCAGTGACCCTCAAAAGTCTTACAGTCTCCGCCTGTTGTCTAATGCACAATTCACACCACTTACATACATAGCTAGAGGAGTTAACCCAACAACGTTGATTACAGCCTTGACATTCAACGAGAACCCAGGGATGACATTGCTTACAATCTGGACACTCTGTGTTCACGCCGGTTGGTTCCGACATCACCTTTCCAGCGCTGGTCTCACTGCACGACTAGGTACCCATATCGGTCCCTCACCTGTGGAGACACACATATATCCTCTCCCATTAAATATGACCGACACAGGCCCCTTCCATTCCCCGGTACGCGGGTCACGATAATTTACTCTTAGCCTTGGCAGAGTTGTGTGATCGCTCAGTGCAAGTTGACCGTTGTGAATAACTATCGCGGGCTCTCCCCTATCTCCCATAATACTGAGATAATTTAAAGTAAACAAAACCTTCTACAATCTCATTTGGGGATCCTTTTCCACATCCTTTTGCTTTGCCAAATAATCTTTGATCACCTGATGGGCTCTTTCTATAACCCCTTGTCCTGTAGGAGAATACGGGATTCCAGTTACGTGTTTAATACCCCACATTTGCATAAATTTTCGAACTTTCTCACTAGTATATGAAGGGCCATTATCTGTCTTTACTTGTTCAGGTACACCCATAACAGCAAAACAGGCCAAAAGATGCTTACACACATGTTGAGCTTTCTCCCCAGGCAGTGCCGTGGCCCATAGACATTTAGAGAAAGTATCAATTGACACATGGACATATTTAAGCTTCCCAAATTCGGGCACATGTGTAACATCCATTTGCCAGATTTCTAGGGCCTTGAGGCCCCGGGGATCTAACTTGTTGTGCTGCAGCAGCCAAGGGCTGTATTACCTCCTTTACTGTGCCCTGTACTGCGGCTGCCATAGGCTCATTTTGACGCTGCGCTCCCGCTCTTTCTACTCGGGATAGCATTTCATCCACCCCCGCACCCTTAGGTAAGCTTGCCAAGATACTTTTAGTGGCCTTATTGGCATTATCAAAGGCCAAAATCCGAAACATCTGTTGTTTACTCTCTTCCCCCAGATCTGGGTGATTCATTACCGCATCCCAAAGCCTATCAATAAAATGATTGTATTTTTCTGTTGCTCCTTGAGTTAGAGTGCTAAAAGAAGGGGCTGACGACCGTGGCAGGCTTAAAAAGGCTTCTAAAGCAATTTTTGCAGAGAGCTGCAATATATTGGTTGGAAAGGTCGTTTGAACATGGTGATCAGCAAATTGGCCTCCTCCCATCAACATTTCAACTGTTATCCCATAGAGAGGGTCTCCCAATTGTTGGTGTTGGGCAACGGCGGCAGCCGCTCGTTGAGACCAAGAGGATCCCCACAACAAAAATTGGGTAGGAGTTAACAATAATCGCATTAACGCTTGGCAGTCATAAGGACAGAGTACGTCTGCATTGAAGAGCCAAATTACAATTTGCCGTGCGGCTTCGGATTTTACCCCATACTGAGAAATAGTATTTTTTGCCTGCTGTAAAATTTTCCAATCGTGGGGTTCCCATTTTTGCCCTCCCTGTATTGGTACAACGGGGCAAGCCAACGGACCAAGACCCGAGGCCACTTCCCATTGCCCATCTAAGAGGGCATCTCTAACTATACCACTCCAACGGCCAGGTCGAGTTACCGCTGGAGGCCCAGAAAGACAGGGCGGGGTACAGTCCTCTGTCCCAGCTCTCCTCTTGACTGGAGTCCCTTGCTGAAGCGTCGTCGTCAAATTCTTTAGTTGTCGTACCACCTCCTGGAGGAGTCTTTTCGTCTCTCCGGTAGATCTCTTTTCTGCCTCTCCAGCTGGGGGCGTTGACGACTCAGAGGAGGAACCCGATGGAGGCAAGGGAGGATACCGAGGAGGTGCAGCGGGCGCTGCCTTTTCTTCCTCTTGTTTTACCGGCGGAGAACAGGGAGGCGCTGGCCCGCAGCCTTCCTCCTTTCACCAGCCCGAGTCACTTCCGCCCTTACCGCCTCTGCCCCTCCCTGCAAGGGAGCTGGAGCTGGAATATTCGGGGAAAAGACCCCACCAGCTTCCCTTGAAAATGTCCCCCCTTCCACTTTTTCCCTCAGTTCAGTGGCATCTTTACAGGGGGTCACCACCACCCCTCGACAAACGAGAAGGGGGGGTCCAAACAACCGAGCAACTAACCCATGCTTCGGTTCCGCACTCTTCGCTTTTTCCGGCGTAGGTGCGAGCATCTGCACGGCTGCGCACACAACCTCTCTTTCCGTTTTCATGGCTTTTAGCGTCTCTAAAACATCTTTCCAGAGCTCACGCACCGATTTTACTTCCTTTTCAACCTTCTCATCACCTTCAATAGTCTTTCGCCACATCGTATCGCCCAACTCTCGCCATTCAAGCACGGAAAACAGCGTGTGAGTGTCCTTAAAATGTCCCAACCGCTGTCCCAACTTTATTAGCTTGGTCAGCTGTTTTACCATTGTCTCGATCCCTCTCTTAGAGAGTATGCTTGCGAGCAACATAGCGGCTGCTTCCCCTTCCATGATAGCAGCCGTCCCTCTGGGAGGCGCTGGCGCCCGGCGCTCTGTATCTACCCTGGATCGGTAGTACTCTCCCAGCCGCCTTTTCTCCCGACTCCCCCTCTCTCGCTGCTCTTACCGCAGTCTTGAGGTTCGGAAGTCAACCATCCTCTGCTACCAGATGTCGGAGTCGGGGCGGTGGTCCGGAGTTACTGATGACAATCTCAATATGAGTACAAGCATCAGCCTCGCTTTATTAACCGTTGTTACCGAATATATAGAACTTCAAGCAATCACGCGCTTAAACAAACAATCTGATTGGTGGCGAGTTTTGGTTCACGCGCCCCTTAGGACATTCCGATTCGTTCGACGTAGCCGACCACGCGCCTCGGACCGCCCAGACCCACCCCTCAAGTTCCCGCTTTCCAGCCCGCCAAAACCCAGAGCCTCCTCCTCCAAGCTCTCAAGGTCGCCTCAAGGACGGCGGGCGCTCAATCCTCCTTGAGACAGCTTGGATTGCTCAGATACACGTCGTGGCCTCTGTTAGCTAGCCACTCCTCCACAGAATAGGTGTTATAATTTATACTTTGTAAAAATCATTGCAAGTCAGAAATTCTTTAGGCAATTGTGATAGTGATAAGGATATCAGCTTAAGCATCCTTTTTACTAAGCTTGGAGGAAAATCAGCTCTCATTTTCCTATTTCTTTAAAAAATGTTTGAGGTGAGATGATCCATGGCTGTTTTTTTCACTGTTCCTTCAGTGCCGCCCAGAACACTAAACAAATTATTCTGACTCCTTCCCCTGAGCCATTATCAGTGATTTTTATTTTTTTTTCAGCTACAGACTGATGTGTTCATAAATTTTTACTTTCCCAGTGACTTGTGAAAAAAAGAAATACGAAATTATTCCTTTAATAACTGTACCACCTCATACTGAATAAGAATAGTTACAGCCTTTAAAGGAACATCACTGCATCTTTTCTCCCCTGCATGTCACTGTTATAAATGCAAAGGTGCACAGCTGCCTCATGCTCAACTTGCTGAAGAACCCTTAAGTCCTTTTCTGTATAGTTGCTTCCCAGCCAGTCAGGTATTTACTGGTGCATGGGGTTAATCTGTTCTAGTTGCAGGGCTCTGTATTTGCCATTTTTGAACTTCAGGAGATGTCATCCCATTTCCCCAACATGTTAAGATCCCTCTGAATAGCAAACTCTAGAATATGAACCACTTTTCCTAATTTGGTATCATCTGTGAACCTGAGTGTCTGCATTTTTTTGCCATGGAGGTCAGCAGTGCAGTTAAACAGTATCGGACCTAGTATCAACCCCTGAAGAACAACACTACTAGCTGAGGGTAAGACATGGATTTAAATAGTGACATAATGACATTTTCTGGTTTTCCCCTAGTTTCTTTCTTAATGATTCCTAACAATTGATTTGTTATTTTTGACTTGTACTGCAGGTTGTGCTTATATTTTCATGGATTTACCTATCAGTCAAGAATCTTGCTCCTGAGTGGTAGTAGTAGGGTCACACTGTTTTTACCCATGTACAATGTTTTTTTTTTTCCCCATGTATCTTGAATTTCACCTGCTGTTTCATTGACCAGTGACTCTGTGCCATAGGTCCTGCTGAAGTTCATAATTTGTCTTTGTCCCCACCCAACCTAATGCACATACATTGTTTAAATGATTTGTAACTATGCTGAATGATATAAACCCCTGTGGAACACTTCTGGTTACTTCCAATGCTGGTTGGACAACTAGGCATTTATTCCTAACTCCTTTTTCCTGTCCCTTTTCCAACTGCTTATTCAAATTTCCTCCTACTTCTGACTCTTCACAAGGTTCCTTTTGTCCTTCATTCCTCTGTACAGCATTTGAATCCAAGTACATCAATGCAATTACAATATAATATTCTTTTTGTAAGATTTTGAACAAGATCCTGTACATTGTTTTGCACCAAATCAATACTAATTTTTATTTTTCGTGGGCTTCCTGGTTAGCTGATCCTAACACAAATGTGTTTAGTCTCTTAAAATGTCATGTTTCTTTTCACTGAGTGACATTTGACTGATCTGTAGGAGGATGCTGATGTTAGCCAGAAAAACTGTATTGCCTGTTCTCAATGTCTTTTTTCTCTGAGCATTTGGCAATCAGTATCGTTATCCTGGTCAGGCAATCTCTAATAGTTACCCAAATCTATTTTTATTTAAGCTTGGGATTTTGGTCTATTCAGATTCTGTGCTGAATCTGTTAATCTGTTTTGTATCAAAGTTCTCTTTTACTTGTCATATTAGGCTGCCACATACATTTTTGCATTTACTGTCCCAGTGACTGCCAACAAATTTCTGATATATCTATTTTACCAATGTCTTCCTCTAGGGCAAGATATTCCAGTTCCTTTATCTTGTTTTTTATTTTCTTAAATGTTTAGTATTTTTATAGAAGCATATTTGCCACTGTTTTGGCCCCGTTCTTGACAACCTATTTAAGTAGCAAGCATTGTATTTCACATTTCTTTTTCAACCACTCCTAATCTATTTTTTTGTATTTATCTTCTTTCAGTATGCAAAAATCTTTATGAATACATTTTTGGATACATCTTCCCCAACTGAGTGCTTTTCTACACCTTTTAGCCTGTTAGCTTTCCTGAGCTCCACACTTAGTAAGCTCAGTCACAACTTTCTTCGTTTTGAGTGTCAACAATTTGCTCTCAAAATAGTGATGTCAAATGTAGGGCTACAGTAAGAATAGGACAAGAATTGCATCCTAGGAAGCCTTCTGATGGAAGTGCATTCATACAAATAGTGCTAGTCCTGTGAAAACTAAGTGTTTTTAAGTAATCTGTGCTGATAACATCAGGAAAAATATACTTTCTAATATATTTTATACTATTTTATTTTATTTTATTGATTACATTATATTCCAGTGTGCATGATGGAGAGGTGGGAAAGGGATGGCACCAAATCAACAGGCCATCATTAGTACCAAAATATCATATTTGGCTTTGGTCAAAATAATTTAAATAACAGCAGTTGATTTCCCTAGTGTAGAAATGTTTTTGGAGGCTGGATGATAATGCTGATGTTAATATTCAGAGTAACTTCTGTGGATAACATTAAGAAATTGCAAGAAGAAATAAAATATACTGGAACAAGCTTTAGTTTTGCTGGCCTTTTTCTCCAACTGCATTTCATGGGCATTTGGATTTGAATTGAACCTTCACATCATGCACCTGAGAGATGCACAAGATATAATTTTTACTGAATGTTGTTTATTTCATGCCAAATTGTGCTCTACCGAGTCCTACAGAGATCATTTAAAATCCTCATGATACATACTTCAACAATCCAGCTTACATTTCTCCCATTATATAGGAAAGAACTTCACACATATTTACAAGAAACCCAGCAAAAGTATGATGACTTTGAGGCACAAAATCTGAGACTGTAATGTGCTTGCCAGAGAAAAATGTGTGTCGTGACTTAGTTAGGTAAAGGCTGATGATAGTAAGAAATGATTTTATGAGTTATACCCATAGTTCGAGCACTTACACTTCCAGAAAAAGAGAGCTTATTATTCTGTATTTCCAGAATAATAATTTCCCTGCAATTTAATGCAGAAGATTCTTCTAAATTGATTCACAGGCAGTTAAAGGAATCCTTATTTGTCTGTCCAGAATGACTGTGATTGACTTGTTGCATATACGTTAAATATTTGGTAAGAAACTCAAAAGAATACAAATTTAAAGGCTGCAGCCACTTTATAATATTTTTCTTCTTAATTGGGAAGGAATAAAACTCTTTTACATTTTACTGATTTTTGAACAGAAGATAAAGGGAAAAGGTAAAATATCTATAATGACCTAAATATTTGTGTAAAACTGCTTGTCAAACTGTTTTGCAACAGGAGGTGTTGGTCCATTTTGATCCCAGTAAGAAAGGCATTCAAACTCTGCAAAGTATCATTTAAAATACTATTATTTATTAGACCTAACTCTATAAAAGAAGCGAGAATGGTATAGATAATCTTACATCCCTTTGGATGTTGAGAACCCCAAGTTGCACAGCATCAAATGAACCTCCAAGCCACATGCAGCACATTGTGCAGATCCCATTTTGGTAATTTGAGCCATTATAGACATTTCTTATAAGAAAACAAGTCTATTCATCATTTCTCTACTGTCCAACAGAGAGGATGTTCACAGGAGAATTTCTAACTGCACTTTTAGATAAAAGCAAGGACACACAGCTGGCATAATCGCCGCTATGGCCATGACTTCCGTTTTAAAAAAAAGTGTACAATACGTGGTATCTGTAGTTCTTCATTTTTTATTTGAGGTGGTGTTCATTTGTATTTCTTTTCTTCATTGCTTTGTTATACTTCTCTTATCTCAGTTCAGATACACCTGCAGTAGGGATTGTGCAATATTTTGAACTGTGTCCACAACTGAAATTAAAAATATCTGTACTTAACAGCTGCCTGCTCCAAGGAGTTTTTCTCCCCCTGAGGGGAACCTACAGTCCGTAGCCTTCCTTTCTACTGTGAAGATTTTTGACAACTGGCACTGCATCTTGACAGAGCTGGATGACTTAGAATATAGCTTGCATTAAGTCCAGTCAGGATTTAGGAACTATATTTGTTCCTCTACCTAACTCTCCTGATACATTTCAGTCTACAGGGTTTTCTAGGATCGTGTCAAAGCACACCATCAGAACCAGATCCTCTGCAAAGTACAGTGATGATCCTGCTTTCTTTTAAAAGAAGAAGGAAAAGGTTTTCTTTTTTGATGTGACTCTTGACTTTTTATAGTACTTAGTCTTGTAGCCTGCAGTCCAATATATACAGCATTGCCATTGCTAGTAGCAGGCTACAGATTTTTGTACTGAACTTTTTTTTTTTTTAATTTCTTCATGTGCAACAACATTTTTTGACCTGAATTTTTTTTTTTATTTTTACTTATCTTTGTATTGTATAACCATAATTTTTATATAGTAAGCAATAAGGAGCACTTACTCTGTGTAGAATGAACTATTTGTGACTATAATGTAATGATATAGTGCAGAAAAATGCAGGCCTGGTATGACAGCAGAGGCCTTGAAAGTGACTGTGAAGCAGAGGCCTCCACAGTGTCAAGAAGTATAGGAAGGAGATGATAAAAGAAAAAAGGACACTTGAGACTGGAGTTATGAAGAATTCAATAATGGTCAGTTAAAATAGTGCAGGTTTGGGAACTGGTCAACACTGGATTTACAGTAGCTAAAAGAAAAAAGAGCAAGTGTCTAAAATATAGAAATATTTTCTTTATTTTTAAATACATTATCTATATAAATATATAAAGGATGGAAAAATAGTCTGAAGTGGACCCCACAATGAGGAAGAAGAAACCACCAGAATCAATAGCATGTTCTTATGGCGAAGCAAAAGAAATGCCATCATTGACTTCGCTGTCCTCCAGGAGATCATCTTGGGATGAGGACAATCTGCAGCACCCCAATTCTGCTAGAGGCAGTTGGGTGCATCAGCAGTGGATCCCAGGGGAACAGTGTAAGGATGAGCACAACAGCAGACAAAAGGGAGCACTAGAAATTTTCTGTATAACAAATTTTAAGTATATTATTAATGAGATTTGTTCTGAGTTCTTTAGATAACTTGGACTATAAATGTTGCTATCCTTGTAACTGGGCTAACCATATAAACTGTTGTAAACTAGTTATACATTTAAAACTTTGAATAGACTAATAATAAACTTTTGGCATCTCACAAAAGGCATGTTCCCTTATTTGCACATAAAAAGATTTTGAGGGTTACATTCTCAAAGTAGGATACACACAGGAGTTTTCTCCTCTGCGTGTAAGATTTATATCTCTTCCTATAAATCATTACAAAGCTGTTCAGGTTGAAGCTGTTTCAGTTTGAAAGAATTAAATTAGGAATGAATGATGTATCGATTTCCACTAATTGGGACAAGAGTACCATAATGTTAGGTGGTGCTCAATTTCTGTTTCTCTTCCCTCCATCTCTCTCGGTACTCTAACTTCTGTCATGCAGTTGTTGGTTTCTGATCTCAGAAGTGGAAGAATTTATACTGGTTTTACAAAGTGCTTTGGAAAGTACCATTTTGTCTACTTTACAAGGCAATCTTTCCTGAATGACCTAAAACTGGCAAAGGATGATGTCTGGAATTGGAGCATAGAGAAGTTCCTTGCTCTGTCATGCAGAAGCTTATGGATGGCTTTTTAAACCTAGGATTACACCCCATACATTCTGAATTCCAGTTCAATCCTTTAACATAAACCCATTACATTTTTTCATCTTATCTCCCAAAATAACTGTGAACTGATTCTTTGGTTTTGGATGTTCCTGTTTCCTCCAAGGACTGTGGGAAAAGAGGCACAATACTTCATTAGGCTTAGGAAACTGTATAATTTCTTAAGATTGTCTAAATATTTTCTTCTTTGCTGACTGGAGCACTAACATTTTTTCTGCCATGACTGAATCTCAACCATGTAAGATATGTAAATAGTAATCAAAATGTGATCTAAAAAGGCCACTGGGGAGGGATTATGGAAAAAGTAGGATCTAGTGGAAAAAGTATTATAATTACATCAAAATAAGTAATTTTATATCAATAGCATATAGATGTCTTTAAATCAGGACTTCTGAAATTCTTTGGGAAAAAATAACTGTTTCCTTGAGGAATGTAAATGTATTTGATTTAAATTATTACTTTGGTGAGGTGCTACTGATATGAGGAAGCACAGGGAAAAAATTAAAGGTAACCTTAACTTTGTGCAGTTAAGAATGATACCTCAGCAGTCCTTATTAGTCTTTCAGCTTGTCATGGTGTTAGCTGGGATAGTTGATTTTCTTCACTGTAGCTAGCATAGTGCTGTGTTTTAGACTTGGTATGTAAATAATGTTGATAACACCCTGGTGTTTTAGTTGTTGCTGGGTAGTGTTTACACTGGTCAAGGACTTTCTAGCTTCCCATGCTCTGCCAGATGCACAAGAAGCCGGGAGGGGAGGGGATGCAACCAGGAGAGCTGATTCGAATTGGCCAAAGGGTATTCCATATCATGTGACGTCATGCCCAGTATATTAACTGGGGGAATTGGCTGGGGGAGGCAGCGATCGCAGCTCGGGGACCGGCAGCGTCGGTCGGCGGGTGGTGAGCGGTTGCAGCACTTGTTGTTCAGTTTTGGTTTTGTTTTTTTTTTCCTTTCCCTCTCCTTCTACTGTTTCATCTCTCTCTCGCTCATTATTTTCCTTTTCATTATATTAGTATTATTGCTGTTTTATTCTAATTATTAAACTGTTCTTATCTCAACCCACGAGTTTTCTTACTTTGGCCCTTCCGATTCTCTCCCCCATCCCACAAGGGTGGGGGAGTGAGCGAGCGGCTGTGTGGTGCTTAGTTGCTGACCGGGGCTAAACCACAACAGTCCTTTTTGGCGCCCAACGTGGGGCACGAAGGGTTTGAGATAATAACAGTTGCTGGTCACAGCATTGATTCATCTGTTCTCGATATTAGTAGTCAGACCTACACCATGCTGATTTTGAAGTACATGTTAAAGATTGGCATTGGGTTTTGTAGTTTGCTGTGCTCTGCAGTGGTTAGAGATGTTTTGCCTAGGAGATTTGTTATTAAAACACTGGCCTTGAGTTTTATCGGTTATTTGGGTTTTGCATGGAAGCCGTTACTGTACTTCGGCTACCACCTCATGGAGACAATTAGCAATTATACCTCCTCCTCTGAGAGGTTCTTTATGGAGGAAATACAGAATGGCACCTTAGCTACCATCTTCTGTAATGTCTCCTCCTTCATTACAACAACTTTTCAGTCTCTTGAACATCCTTGGGTAGTTAAGATACATCTGTTGATATTCCTATGGCAGATTGTTTCGGTTTTGTCTAAGGTTAATAAGCAATTCAAGAATATCATCCAGAGATCTGCCCCAAGGCTCGATAATTATGGGTGGCAGGGTATGTGGGAGAGTATGGGCAAATGCCTGAGACGGTGGGCACCCCCAGTGTTTTGGGACTTTACCCCTGAACAAGTGCAGAATCCTGAAAAATTAGTAGAATATTTGGAGGAAGTATGTTGTCACCCTAGCAATTCCAGAGAGATACAAATCATTGCAATGTGTTGGGGCCTGGCCCATGCCTACCGAGCCCTGTTTAACAGTATTCAGTACCACCAAGGGAAAACGACAGGCCCTGCGGATACTCCAAGCCCAACGACAAGCACTGTGGCCACTCAAACCCCCACAACAGGCGCTGCAGCAGCTCCAAGCCCGACGACAGGCACTGTGGCCCCTCAAACCCCCACAACAGGCGCTGCAGCAGCTCCAAGCCCGACAACAGGCACTGTGGCCACTCAAACCCCCACAACAGGCACTGCGGCTGCTCCAAGCCCAATGACAGGCACTGTGACCACTCAAACACCCATGACGGACACTGAAGCTGAATCAGAGAATCAACGCGTGCCAGTATCAGTTGCCCCTATACAAAAGAAGAAATCTTTAAAGAGAAAGTCAACTCGTATAGAAAAGGATGATGGAGAAGCAGCGCCGTTACTAAGAGAGGAGAAGGAAGAGGAAGAACTTGTACAGGAGACGGAAACTACCCGATCCCTATCCTTAAGTGAGCTACGAGATATACGAAAAGATTTCGGCCGTCGTGTAGGTGAGCATGTTGTCACCTGGCTGCTCCGATGCTGGGATAACGGGGCCAGTAGCCTGGAATTAGAGGGTAAGGAAGCCAAACAACTGGGATCCCTTTCTAGGGATGGGGGCATTGACAAAGCAATTGGAAAAGGGACACAAGGCCTCAGCCTCTGGAGGCGACTCCTGTCTGCTGTGAAAGAAAGGTATCCCTTCAAGGAAGATGTTATATATCGCCCTGGAAAATGGACCACTATGGAGAAAGGTATCCAGTACCTGAGAGAATTAGCTGTGCTTGAGGTGATTTATGGTGACCTGGGTAGTGTACAGTCATCCAAAGATCCAGATGAAGCACAGTGCACACGACCCATGTGGCGAAAGTTTGTACGGAGCGCACCATCATCCCATGTAAACTCCCTGGCAGTAATGTCCTGGAAAGATGAAGAGGCACCAACGGTAGAGGATGTGATTGATAAACTCCGGGATTATGAAGCACATGTCTCTTCCTCCCTCGTCTCAGCTGTGGAGAAATTGTCCCGGGAGGTTCAGCAAATCAAAGAAGATATGTCCTACTCCCTACCTGTACGGACCAGTATCTCGGCCATTAGGAGTAAGCGTCCTTCTGCTCAAGAGAGAAGATACACACCACGGGGCACCCTATGGTTTTACCTGCGTGACCATGGAGAGGACATGAAGAAGTGGGATGGAAAACCTACGTCGACCCTGGAGGCACGGGTACGTGAGTTGCAAGGAAAAACAACCACTCAAGGCGGGACCTCCAGGAGAGTTGCTGCTCCAGTTTCCAGTAGGCAGTTCCCCAGACAGAGGAGTAGAAGCGCTGATTCTATCTGTGCTCTTAATAGAGAGACTTTTGATTCCCGTTCACAAGATCTGGAGTGGGAAACCCGCAATTGGAATTAGAGGGGCCCTGCCTCCAGCCAGGTGGAGGAAAGGGACAACCGGGTTTACTGGACTGTGTGGATCCGATGGCCTGGCACATCTGATCCACAGGAGTATAAGGCTCTAGTGGACACCGGTGCACAGTGCACCCTAATGCCATCAAACTATGTAGGGGCGGAACCCATTTGTATTGCTGGAGTGACAGGGGGATCCCAAGAGCTAACTGTATTGGAGGCTGAAGTGAGCCTAACTGGGAATGAGTGGCAAAAGCACCCCATTGTGACTGGCCCAGAGGCTCCGTGCATCCTTGGCATAGACTACCTCAGGAGAGGGTATTTCAAGGACCCAAAAGGGTACAGGTGGGCTTTCGGTATAGCTGCCTTGGAGACGGAGGAAATTAAACAGCTGTCTACTTTGCCCGGTCTTTCGAAGGACCCTTCTGTCGTGGGGTTGCTGAAGGTCAAAGAACAACAGGTGCCAATTGCCACCACAACAGTGCACCGGCGGCAATACCGCACCAACCGAGACTCCCTGATTCCCATCCATGAGCTCATTCGGCGACTGGAGAGCCAAGGAGTGATCAGTAAGACCCGTTCACCCTTTAACAGTCCCATATGGCCAGTGCGGAAGTCTAATGGGGAGTGGAGACTAACAGTGGACTATCGTGGCCTGAACGAAGTCACTCCGCCACTGAGTGCTGCTGTGCCGGACATGTTAGAACTTCAATACGAACTGGAGTCAAAGGCAGCCAAGTGGTATGCCACAATTGATATCGCTAATGCATTCTTCTCAATCCCTTTGGCAGCAGAGTGCAGGCCACAGTTTGCTTTCACTTGGAGGGGTGTCCAGTACACCTGGAATCGACTGCCCCACGGGTGGAAACACAGCCCTACCATTTGCCATGGACTGATCCATACTGCACTGGAACAGGGTGGAGCTCCGGAACACCTTCAGTACATTGATGACATCATCGTGTGGGGCAACACAGCAGAAGATGTTTTCGAGAAAGGGAAGAAAATAGTCCAAATCCTTCTGAAGGCTGGTTTTGCCATAAAACAAAATAAAGTGAAGGGACCTGCACAGGAGATTCAGTTTTTGGGAATAAAATGGCAAGATGGACGTCGGCAGATCCCAATGGATGTGATCAACAAAATAGCAGCCATGTCTCCACCAACTAGCAAAAAGGAAACACAAGCTTTTTTAGGCGTTGTGGGTTTTTGGAGAATGCATATTCCAAATTACAGTCTGATTGTAAGCCCTCTCTATCAAGTGACCCGGAAGAAGAATGATTTCAAATGGGGCCCTGAGCAACGACAGGCCTTTGAACAGATAAAGCAGGAGATAGTTCATGCAGTAGCCCTTGGGCCAGTCCGGGCAGGACAAGACGTAAAAAACGTGCTCTACACTGCAGCCGGGGAGAATGGCCCTACCTGGAGCCTCTGGCAGAAAGCACCAGGGGAGACCCGAGGTCGGCCCCTAGGGTTCTGGAGTCGGGGATACAGAGGGTCCGAAGCGCGCTACACTCCAACTGAAAAAGAGATATTGGCAGCATATGAAGGGGTTCGATCTGCTTCAGAAGTGATCGGTACTGAAGCACAGCTCCTCCTGGCACCTCGACTGCCGGTGCTGGGCTGGATGTTCAAAGGGAGGGTCCCCTCTACACATCACGCAACTGATGCTACATGGAGTAAGTGGGTCGCACTGATCAGCCAACGGGCTCGAATAGGAAACCCCAGTCGCCCAGGAATCTTGGAAGTAATCATGGACTGGCCAGAAGGCAAAGATTTTGGAATGTCACCAGAGGAGGAGGTGACACGTGCTGAAGAGGCCCCACTGTATAATAAACTGCCAGAAAATGAGAAGCAATATGCCCTGTTCACTGATGGGTCTTGTCGTCTGGTGGGAAAGCATCGGAGATGGAAGGCTGCTGTATGGAGTCCCACACGGCAAGTCGCAGAAACTGCTGAAGGAGAAGGTGAATCAAGTCAGTTTGCAGAAGTAAAGGCCATCCAGCTGGCTTTAGACATTGCTGAACGAGAAAAATGGCCAGTGCTCTATCTTTATACTGACTCATGGATGGTGGCAAATGCCCTGTGGGGGTGGTTACAGCAGTGGAAGCAGAACAACTGGCAGCGCAGAGGCAAACCCATTTGGGCTGCTGCATTGTGGCAAGATATTGCTGCCCGGGTGGAGAACCTGGTTGTGAAGGTACGTCATGTGGATGCTCATGTCCCCAAGAGTCGGGCCACTGAAGAACATCAGAATAACCAACAGGTGGATCAGGCTGCTAAGATTGAAGTGGCTCAAGTAGATCTAGACTGGCAACATAAAGGTGAACTATTTATAGCTCGGTGGGCCCACGACACCTCAGGCCATCAAGGAAGAGATGCAACATACAGATGGGCTCGTGACCGAGGGGTGGACTTGACCATGGACACTATTGCACAGGTCATCCATGAATGTGAAACATGCGCTGCAATCAAGCAAGCCAAGCGGGTAAAGCCTCTGTGGTATGGAGGACGATGGCTGAAGTATAAATATGGGGAGGCCTGGCAGATTGATTATATCACACTGCCACAAACCCGCCAAGGCAAACGCCATGTGCTTACAATGGTGGAAGCAACCACCGGATGGCTGGAAACATATCCCGTGCCCCATGCCACCGCCCGGAACACTATCCTGGGCCTTGAAAAACAAGTTTTATGGCGACATGGCACCCCAGAAAGAATTGAGTCAGACAACGGGACTCATTTCCGAAATAACCTCATAGACACCTGGGCCAAAGAGCATGGCATTGAGTGGGTGTATCACATCCCCTATCATGCACCAGCCTCTGGGAAAATTGAGCGATACAATGGACTGTTAAAGACTACACTGAGAGCAATGGGGGGTGGGACATTCAAACACTGGGATACACATTTAGCAAAAGCCACCTGGTTAGTCAACACTAGGGGATCTGCCAATCGAGCTGGGCCTGCCCAGTCAGAACTCTTACGTACTGTGGAAGGGGGTAAAGTCCCTGTAGTGCACGTAAAAAATATGCTGGGGAAAACCGTCTGGGTTATTCCTGTCTCAGGCAAAGGCAAACCCATTCGTGGGATTGCTTTTGCTCGAGGACCTGGGTGCACTTGGTGGGTAATGCGGGAGGATGGAGGAGTTCGATGTGTGCCTCAAGGGGATTTGATTTTGGGTGAAAATAGCCAATGAACTGAATGGTATGCTGTTAATTGCTATATGATATTGTATGTCATCACTCCTATGGTTGCTATATGCTGTATCAATGGTATCATAGTAAGAATTTCCAAAATTAATGAAGAATGAACTTTGATTGAACCAAGCAACGTGTAGCGGTGGTGGGACAAAGACTGGCTTCAGCATGCAACAATCCAACACCACGCAGACCATCTCTCCAGCCTTGAAGGACTATTACGGTAGATGGAGCCCAAAGTTATGGACTGAATGAACTCAATGGACATGTGTGGACCCTCTACAGATGTTCTACAGGGATGGTCCATAGACTACGGGAATGATAAATGATATCTACGTATGTCATCAAAGGATGGGGAGGCGGGTGGTGGTTATTGAGGTCATATTGGATAGTATGAGACCTGAGCATGACGTAAATGGTATGGAATAAGGGGTGGATACTGTCATGGTGTTAGCTGGGATAGTTGATTTTCTTCACTGTAGCTAGCATAGTGCTGTGTTTTAGACTTGGTATGTAAATAATGTTGATAACACCCTGGTGTTTTAGTTGTTGCTGGGTAGTGTTTACACTGGTCAAGGACTTTCTAGCTTCCCATGCTCTGCCAGATGCACAAGAAGCCGGGAGGGGAGGGGATGCAACCAGGAGAGCTGATTCGAATTGGCCAAAGGGTATTCCATATCATGTGACGTCATGCCCAGTATATTAACTGGGGGAATTGGCTGGGGGAGGCAGCGATCGCAGCTCGGGGACCGGCAGCGTCGGTCGGCGGGTGGTGAGCGGTTGCAGCACTTGTTGTTCAGTTTTGGTTTTGTTTTTTTTTTCCTTTCCCTCTCCTTCTACTGTTTCATCTCTCTCTCGCTCATTATTTTCCTTTTCATTATATTAGTATTATTGCTGTTTTATTCTAATTATTAAACTGTTCTTGTCTCAACCCACGAGTTTTCTTACTTTGGCCCTTCCGATTCTCTCCCCCATCCCACAAGGGTGGGGGAGTGAGCGAGCGGCTGTGTGGTGCTTAGTTGCTGACCGGGGCTAAACCACAACACAGCTTTATTACATAATATCTTTTATAAGTAACTTATGGTCAAACAATAATATAGACTTTCTTATTTTTCTGTTTCACTTCCTTTGCTTTTGATGAGCTGTCTTTCTGCATCTATGTTTCATGACATGTGCTTAAGAAATGGTCTCCTGCTTGAAGTCTAACTTACCCTCTGGCAGATGACCATTCTCAATGTTTGCTTACTATGGTATAAAATATTTTCTTGATTGCAGGTTATTATCCAGAAATAAACCCATGTTATTTTAAAATACCTTTCAGCTCAAACTCTGCTGTTACATAAAAATACTGTGAATTTACCAGTTTCAGACTATACTATTAAATATCAGTATTTTCTATATCTATGTATTTTGAGGCAGAAAAATTACAGAACACATTTTTCTTTATCCCATCACTAAATTAGTTTGTGTGCTGAATAGTAGAAATTGTCTGTGCAATGATCTGGATGCAGGATACAGGTGCTCCAGTTGATTAAAAGTATATTCCACTATCCTATGTTATATTCCAATTTTGTAAAGTATAAGGCAAAATGAGATTGCATAGCACAATTAGGTAATTTCTGTAAGAATTAAGGAGGGATCTAAAATATATTATGAGTTTGTACAGTACTGTTTTTACTGATAACATAAGATTCTTTAGAACATGACCAGAAAATTAACAATAATTAAAAAAAAAAAAACAAAAAAAAGTGTTCTGTTTTCTCAATACCTACCTTGCTATTTTGTGTTGGAGCACCATAGAGAAGGTGCATTGCTTTTCCTCCTTTTGGAATTCATACGCGGTTCTTTGTGCCAGCAAATACTATATAGAAATAGTTATAGTTTTCCATGTTTCCAGTGGGCTTCTCTGTAACAACCTTTGGCTTCTGAAGTGATAAGCAACAGGGAAAATGTGCCACTTTGGCAGAAAATTTTCAGTTTGGCCTTCATACCTGCTAAACCACTATTTTCTTTATATTGCCTGCATTTTGAAGGAGTGGGAAGAATTACACATAGATGCTGAAGAGAATGTAGTAGTAGTAGTAGTAGTAGTAGTCGTAGTAGTACTTCTTGGTGTTACTTGACTGATATCATTGCTTATTCTTTTCAGTCCTAACTGACCTACATAGAATCTCATGAAGATGGTGATATTTCACAGTATTAGCTCTATAGATAATCCATTTATTAAATGATGTAGCTTGTCTTAATTAAAGATCATGTCTTAATGGTTTTTGTATTTGGGTTTTTGGGTAGGTTTTTTGGTTGTTAATGTTGGGATGGTTTTTTCCATCTGGGCCTCATTTTTAAGGAAGATTTGCTCAATATATTATGAAGATTAGAGAATGACAGAAAAGTCTGAATGCCTATTTATGAACTGGTTAGCAGCACGAATTCAAATGCCTTACTATGTAGGTTTTAAGACCTCAATATATCAAAATATTAAGTGGCAGTGAAGAATGGTAGTGGGGGGAATTTTCAAGTCATAAATGAAAATAACACAACAGCTCTTCTACTCTGACAATCCTATATACTCCTCTGTCACTGGGATAAAAGTAGTCAGTGTACTCTCATAACTAACAAACTAATTCTAGGATATGCCATCACCCCAATAAAACAAATGGATTAAAAACTGCAGGTTTTAATTCTGCACATTAAAAAGCAGTTCTTTGAACCAGGAAAAATAGCTAAGTAGACTACTTTTTGAGAGTTTGATAAATTTTTCAATTTTTGAATGTCTAATATCCATCAAGTGCCAAATTTTTCTCTCCTCTAGACATGCAGTGTCTTTGCTAATCTGAAGTTGCAAGATCATATCTGTGATTTCACAATCTTTACAGAATAATGGAAAATTGTTCAGAACATTTTCCAGCTATGCACTACTTGTACTTGAATATATCATCACTCTAAATCAGAACTGATTGCTTTACCATGTATTGTTTTCCCTAAACTAGAAATTTAAAACTTATTCCCACATATCTAAGTCTTTCTTTATTTCCTGAAGATTAAGTCACTTGATAAATACTTGGGAAAATATTAGGAATTCATATTCCTAATTTTTTGCTTCTTCTTTTCCTTGTGTGATCAAGGAAAAGTATTCTGAGAGTGAGGAACTGAAGAGAATTTATCCAACTTAGTATGCACAGTCATGAGGAAGATGAATAGTTGTCTGTTTTTCAGAACAAGGCAAAATTCAAGTAAAGCTATTAATTTTCAACAACTGACAGAGACAGTGAAACTTCAAATGTTTATAAATGGCATAGATGGTCAAAGAAAAGAAACTACAAGAGTAAAACCTAAATACTTTATTTCGCAAACATTTTGCAGAGCCTTTTTCTGTGTCACAGATTCTCCCTGGGTACCCTGTGTCTCAGGTAACATTCTTCTGAAAGAAATCCATATATTGAAGGATGTTAACTTTTTTAACCACTCTGGGTTTTGAACACCTACATGAGTATCTTACCAGTTCTCTTTCTCTTCTAAAAATTATTTTCCTTTCACTTTTTTTGGAGAAACTCCTGTCATCCCTCTTTCACCTTTTTGGTGGATCTGATGCCATCTTTCACAGTCCTTAAATTCACTGATTCAGCCATAGATTAATTTTCTCTTTCCCTCCTTCCTTCCCCCCAACATTTTTTCCTTTATGCTGGACCCCATATATGAACTAGAGGACAACTTTGATGCACTGAGTCTTGTAGTTTAAAACAACATTTTCTATCTTTGTTAACTTTGTGGAAGCTTCTGACTGAGATTTCTGAGGTAAAATTATCAATAATTCTAGGCTGAGGCCAGACATGACTGTAACCAGCTGCTCTGGCTTGATGATGGATATGAATGAAACCATAACACACATAAACCTGTATATTACCTGCTGTTATTCAAAGCATTTCCAGATATCTTGGAAAAGACTGTTACTCAAGTGTTTAATGTAGCTAAAACCCACAGTTGGCTTGATAGTTCAAAACCAGAGTGAATCTTTTTGTTATCAGGCCAAACATTTTTGTCTTTATGAGATACAGGAGAGAGAGACACAGAATGCCTGAATAGCTGCATAGGAATTCAGTACTATTCAGTGCTGTCACTGCATCTCCCAGAGAAAACACCAGTTTTCTTTTCCTCTGCAATGAAAAAGTACAAAAGATTAATTGATCAAAACATCATCAGAGAGAAAAGTGAAACTGAGACCTGAGAACCATTTGTGGTGAAAACACTGCTACAGCTAACTTCCTTCAAAATAATGTTAGGATTAGGGTAGCTGTCAACATGATAGGGTGTGGGGTTTCAGAATATCAGTGTAGCAGAAAAAGAGATAGTTAATTGTCTAAATTTTTCTGGTTTTAGGTTCTAATACAAATAATTCCAATTCTGAGATCTTCAGATGTTGGTACAGCATTCTTTTTGTCTGAAACATGACTCAGTAAAGCAAGAGAGCTATATGAACTGGCTTCATATTCCATGTCATTTCATATCAGCTGTAGCTGTATATAGAGTGCATACTGGATGTCACTTTGGTTAGGCACTCACTCCTCATTCATTCTCAACAATACTGTAGGGAATGCAAGACTGCATGTTAAATGCCCCCTTCACAGGTAGACAGTATCAAAGGCAAAAAGGTATACTGCATACATCTTCTAAACGATCAATAGCATGGTGATACTAGTCTTTAAATATTGCTTTTTAAAGTACAAGATTTCCTTTCCAAGCCTGTTCCATTTTGCATGCACCACTGTTTGTATCAAGATAGCTATAAAATGTCTTAAAGGCAATTTCAGAATTGACAGGATTATTGCTTTTTTCCCCCCTCTTTTTATCTTTTCTGCCTGACACCCCTCAGTGCACAAGAGTAGTAGTTTCTAACAGAATCTTATTACTGATAATACTGTAGGAGCAGCTGTTCTCAGACAATTTTCTCTAAAACATGAAGATGAGAAAAACATGAAGGGGAGTCAGGAGGACATTGTGGATTCATACAAGATTATGTCAACATGTGTGAGAAAAACAAAATAGTTAAAATAACTAAAAACAGTCTTTCACAGGGTTACTGTCAATGGTCCTTGAGCAATGTTAGTGTTGAGGTGAAAAGGAGTCACGGCTCAAAACTAACACTATATATGTACTTACAAATTTACCTGTGTATTTATAAGATTATATATCTAGAGACATAATCAAAAGAATAAGCAGATTTGTGATATTATGATTAGTGTGCATGATCTTGGGTTGTTTGTCATAATGTAAATTACTTTCATATTTAGAATATGATGAAACACCTTTCTTTCTATGAGAGCACCTCATTGGCTTTGGTTATCCTTAGGTGTTTTAAAATCAGTTGTATACTATGACAGCAATGAATCATATCTTAGAAACTTCTACCAAGAGTAAGACTCACTCTACAATCTAGTTTTATTTTCCCACTGGCAAGTGGTAAGATAAGATATTATCAAGGGGGTAATGGAGAATTAAAAACCATATTCAAATTCTGTTGAAGCCACTTGTTGTGGTTTAGCCCCAGTCAGCAACTGAGCACCACACAGCCGCTCGCTCACTCCCCCCACTCCAGTGGGATGGGGGAGAGAGTCAGAAGGGCCAAAGTAAGAAAACTCATGGGTTGAGATAAGAACAGTCCAATAATTAAAATAAAACAGTAATAGTAATATTAATAACAATAATATTATTGTTAATATATTAATAATAATTAATATTATTAATTAATTATTATTATTAATTAATAATTAATAATATTAATTAATAATTAATAACAATGAAAAGGAAAAAAATGAGAGAGAGAGGTGAAACCTGGGGAGGGGGAAACCAACCAAACAACAAGTGATACAACCGCTCACCACCCGCTGACCGACGCTGCCAGTCCCCAAGCAGCGATCGCTGCTTCCACTGGCTAACTCCCCGCAGTTAATATACTGGGCATGACGTCACATGATATGGAATATCCCTTTGGCCAGTTTGGATCAGCTCTCTTGGCTGTGCCCCCTCCTCTCCCAGCTTCTTGTGCACCTGGCAGAGCATGGGAAGCTGGAAAAGTCCTTGACTAATGTAAGCACTACTTAGCTACAGCTAAAATATCAGTCTCGTACTAAATTCAAAACACAGCACTATACCAGCTACAGTGAAGAAAATTAACTCTATCCCAGCCAAAACCATGATACCACTTCATTACCTGCCATTTGTATCTTAGGAGCTGTAGCAGGATCAGCTGTATATCTGTACTCCTGATCCTGTTAAAATGGTAGTCAATGCTAATTCTTTCACTGACTTTACAAGGATAGAACTGAATTTCCTTGCAACAGCTAATGACCAGAGAAACTAAATAATGTGTCTATAACTCCCACAGCTGTCTCACTAGTGTCTCTCACTGAGCAGAGGAGCATGCAGTACTGCCTGCAGTATAGACTTCTTTCTTAACTCAGAACATAATCATGTCAGTTCTAAACCATCTTATTCCTCTTCTGCTTTACAGAGCATATTTGGGGAGTGTCTTTGTTTTTCCAGTTTAACTATATCTAAAAGTATGTCTCCTCTGTGAGATAATTTCTTCTTGGCTGCCAGGCTTCTGATAGCCTGCTTTGGATAAATTTTCACTTACTCTCCGGCTCTCTTTTCAGGTAAATTTTTTCCTTCTGAAAGAAAAACTGGTTTTTTTGTAGAGATATTTCACTCAAGGGAACTCTTCCATTAGACAGCATAGACACAGTAGTATTGTGTTTATTTTGTTGTGCCCTATATAGTCATCTACCACTGTCTCAGAAGGCTTTTTCTCCTAAAGATTTCTCATAAGCTGGCAGGAGCTGCACAATATGTAATTCATACCTTTATATTCATTTCATAAGAAACATCACTCCTGTCAATGACAGCACAACCTCACCTTATTATTATGTTGAAATAAAACACACGGAAGATAACATTGATGTCTTAGGACTGCAGAGACCACATTGGGGTTTCTTCAGTGAAATGTGAATGCATCAATTTGCTAAAAAGGTTTGTGTTCTCAGGCAATGTGGACATGACTGCTTAGCCCATCCTAGCCTGGGGGGCAGGCCCTGCTTCCTGGATTGGTTGCATTAAAGGGTATGGATGTAACCTTGGAGACCATTAATAACAAGGCCTTTAACTTCTGTAACAAGGAATCTGCCTGGTGACTAGGAGATGGACCCTGTATTGATGAGTCTTCTAGCTCAGCTTTCTTCACTGTCACAGCTGCCTTCCCACTATAACTGTTCATTCTGTGAACCATGTATCAGACAAACTGTGATGAGAGGAAGGTAGGTTTTGCTTTTTTAACATTATCCAGTGACCCAATTTCTGATTTACAGGCACTTTTAAAGATGAAGTATATGATACATAATCTTACAGATTATGTGTGAATGGATTCTGGAATTTTTGCCACTCTCATTTGAATCCATTTTCACAGACTTTCTCAGGAGTCTCTCATTTTCTCAGTTTATTTTAAGCTGGGAATTCTCAACCACTTAAATGGTATTAAATTTACTGGGGAAGAAGCTGTCTAGACACCTGATAACATCTTATATTTTATGCCAGTGGATCACAAAGTGCTTTATAAACAAGTAGAATACTAGCAGTTTAATATCATACAGGAATCACTTAACTCAGCATCAATATACAGCATTCTGAGGTAAAAGAGACCGTTTAGAATAAGGAATGTAAAATACCATCTAGTAATTACTTCAGGATGATTTACCATAAGTATACACACTTTCACTGGCAGGTTGTAATTTATTATAGCATTTGTGCCCATATAAGTAGGTATAATGTCATTACCCAGCTTGACGCTTTGTCCTAAACACAGATCAGAGAATTGTGTCATCTGGATGTTTGTATGGTTCATTTGAAGTAAAATATTACTAGCAGCCCTCTGCCTCCTCATTCCATGCATGTAATATTTTTGGGAGTGTGGTATTTTTTTTGCACATTCCCATACCAATTTGGAACCAAAATATAAGTCGCCTATTCAATAAACTATATAAAAGATTAATCCAATGGAAATGTGTCTACAAATTATCTCACTCCAAAGATGCTCCCCCCCCATCTAGTATAATTTGTCTGAAAATCATGAAATTATGCACTTGCAATTTTCATTTATCAGTGCTAGAAAGAAAAAGAGGAAAGTATAATTAAACTCCTTCTGTTGCTTAAAGCAAGAGAGGATAAAGGAAGGAAACACCTATGTGATGGAGTAATACTTTAATACATACTGGACCTGTTTATCTTAGAAGTGATTTCATATGAGTGCAGGTTAGGAGTAGACAGAATTATTCCTCATCCGGTCTGCATATCCAGATTAATTTTCAAAGGAAATTAACTTCATGCTCAGAGGAGTGAGTGCACTCAAATTCATACCTCAGTAAGGATGATCAAGATACAAGGACATAAGGGTATATGGGGAGTATATTTCCTCTGCAGTCGGGCTGTAGTCCAAGTGTCCATTCTGGAAGCAGAGCTGTAGGATATTCCTCTGTCTTGTAATTTAGCTGTGATTAATTACACAATCAGGTAAATGATGCTTCTGTCAGACAGTTAAAATTTCGTATCTGGCATAAAAACTATAAGAAGAAAAAAGTTCTTGCCTTTGAAGTTATATAGGCATTTTTAATAACCTTACATTGCTAACAATTAATGTAACCATTTTTATGATTGAAAATGCTGTGTCTTTTCACAGAACACTGAGCATTTGCTTCCAATGATCTTGGCTACAACTTTCTATCTCCTTTTTGGGTACTGTACCAAATTCAGACAGACACAATTTTTATCAGAGCAACTGTCAGAGCAACTGAAAAGGGAAAAAGTGCAGAGACGTGTTCAAAATTAGTGAACAGTAGCCAGAGAAGAGAATTTTAGGAAACAATTTACACCACTGGAACTGTGTGGCTGCAGAAAACAAGGCTGACTGTAGACTATTTGGTTTGTTTTCCAGTCTGAAATCAAGCATTTGGGAATAGATGAGGAGTGGATTTATGCTACTTTTCTTCAGTTTATGAGCTATACGTTATTATTTAAAGGGTAAAAACTGAATTTCATTAGACTGAAACAATATTTTTTGTATATTGAATTTGGGAACTTAATTACATTTTAGTGCTTTAAAGAAAAACTGGGATTTTTTGAGTCATTTGCTATTGAAAAAATTCACCAAAAGTACATGTAAAGGGTTATTTTTTTTTTTTTTTCTTATTTGCTCCAAAATAGTGTATCTGTCTGGATTACTTATTAAGTCATCTGGAAGACTCAAGTTTTTTTTGCAGCCAGTGCACTTGAAGTAATGGTCCTCTGGAATACTCAAGTTTTTTTGCAGCCAGTGCACTTGAAGTAATTAAGTGATGGGAATTCATCTTACCAAATGCAAAATTAAGCCAACTAAAAGAATAAAAAGTTAATTTTAAATGTCATTCTTCACAGAGTCAAATACTAATATTTTGTAGTGCAGAACCACTACAATTTGAAAGAAGTGCATGGGAATATAATTACATCAGTTTAAACTATTTTAAGTGGGCTTAAAGAGTTATTTCTGCTTTAGATCTCTTAAAAAAACAGACATTTTGTTATGTAATAGCAGAATATTATATTTTTGTGAACACACTACATATGTCTTGCTCTATGCACAAAAAAGTAACAAAGCCATTAAATGCATTCCTATGTTCTATAATAAAAGAAATATTATTACATTTCAGTGTACATGACAGAAGGCTTACTCATGAAACATTTTTACCAGGAAGTAATCGGACACGAAATCAAAAACACTTCTTGAGCAACCAGAAGTGGAATCCATCATGAAAAGATTAAAATGTAGTTAGGCTTTCCACCAAGGAGGTACATTACCAACATTTCTTTAAAGTTCTCCAGTAATTAAATTTGTATGTTTGTAAAGTACCCAACAAATCTGTCTAATTCTTTTAGTAATGGTTGATAATAATAATAATGTGATGTTGGGGAAAGAGGGAGTAGAACAGAATATAATAGAATACTTCCATTGGAAGGGACCTACAACAATCTTCTAGTCCAACTGCCTGAACAATTCAGGGCTAAAATTTAAAGCATGTTTTTAAGAGCATTGTCCAAATGCCTCTTAAACACTGATAGGCATGGAGTATTCAGCACCTCCCTAGGAAGCTTGTTCCAGTGTTTGACCACCCTTTCAGTAAACAAATGCTTCCTAATGTCCAGTCTGAACCTCCCCTGGTGCAGCTTTGAACCATTCCTATGTGTCCTATCACTGGATTCCAGGCAGAAGAGATCAGCACCTCCCTTTCTGCTTCCCCTCCTCAGGAAGCTGTAGAGAGCAGTAAGGTTGCCCCTCAGTCTCTTTTTCTCCAAACTAGACTTGGTGGCTTTGGACAAATATCTATCTAGAATATTTGTTGCCTCTTAATGTGCATATCATTGTCTTAAAGAAAGGTACAAAATTCTATTTCATAACAATAGTTTGGAATAAAGTTCCTTTTTTTCTTTTTTCTTTTGTTTTCAAAAATCATTTGCTGCCTGATGGCTTTGTGAACTCCCTGTCAGGATCCTGAGGGTACTGCCTGGTCTTCCTGGCCCTGCCCAGCCCAGGGACTGCCGTCACACTGCCCAAGGCCCAGAACCCCATGTCAGTCCCCCAGGGCCATCAGCCCCTCCCCCAGCGACACTGCAGCCCTGCCCTGCCCACCATGGGCCCTGCTGAGCCGGGCCCACTTGCAGGCATTCGTCTTGGCCCACGCCTCAGTGCACACCCATCCCCAGGGAGGTGCCCGAAGCTCTGGGCTGGGGCTCCCTGGTGCCCTCCACTGCCTGCTCCTGGCTGGAGCGGTGGGATGGGCAATGACTGCCAGTCCCCTGAGGTCCCAGTGTCTGGTCCCCAGGGAGCCGCCTGCCCTCACTGAGCCCCAGCACTCCACTGCTCAGCTGTACAGAGAACATGAAAATAAATTCCAAATATATTACTGAGCAGCTTGGAAACTTTATAATGATGCTATTTTGTTAATCAAAATAACAGAAAAGTTTTAAAAAATCATTTTGGCCTGTGTTTTTTAAAATATGAATTCCTAAAATTTAATGTCTAGATATTCTTTTTATATGGAATTTTCATTGTTGCTTATTTAACATTAAAGAGATACCAGTACTATCTAACATGGGTATGCTCAAGAACATGCACCACAAACTAAATAGGATGATGTATTTTTCACTAAGAAAAATATTTGTGAATTTTTGTTGATTAAGGTGTTCATTCTCTTCTCAAGCCTGAAGTGTCAAACTGTTTCTTTCCCAGATAAGTTGTTTCAAATAGTTCTAAGTAGCAGCAAGTATTAGAGTTTGAGAAATAACAGATTGTTTAAAATATGTAAGTGCACAGTATAGTCTTACTCATATTCAAGTGATTCTTGACCACTATTTATGACATTATATAATGGATTAAAATTAAAACAAAATGTAAAATAATAACTATGTGACGTTATTTTTCATATTTACTTTCCAAAACGATTTTTTGGGTTCCTTTTGTGAGTTTTTTCATCACAGCAGGGAAGATTTTCAAAGTGTTTGTTGTGGTTTAGCCCCAGTCAGCAACCAAGCGTCACACAGCTGCTCACTCACCCTCCTTTCCCCCTGCAGTGGGATGGGGAACAGAATCTGAAGAGCAAAAGTAAGAAAACTCATGGGCTGAGATAAAAACAGTTTAATAATTGAAATAATAATAATATAATAATAGAAATTTGTAATGAAAAGGAAAACAACAAGAGAAAGAGAGAGAAACAAAACCCAGGAAAAACAAGTAATGCAGCTGCTCACCACTTCTTGACTGAGGCCCAGCCAGTCCCCAAGCAGCCTTGCAGCAGATCTCTGGATGATATTCTGAAATTGCTTATTACCCTTAGACAAAACCAAAACAATATAACCAAGAAATACCAATAGAAGTATCTTAGCTACTCAAGGATTTCAAGATGATGAAAAATTATTGTAATGAAGAAGGAAACATCATAGAAAAAGGTAGTGAAGGTGTCATTCTGTATTTCCTCCATAAAAAAAAACCTCTCAGAGTAAGAGGTATAATTGCTAATTGTCTCCACGAGGTAGTACTCAAAGTACACTAATGGCTTCAGTACAAAGCCTAAATACCAGATAAAGCTCAAGGCCAGTGTGTTAATAACCAGTCTCCCTGGCAAAACATCACTAATCACTACAGAGCACAGAAAACTGCAAAAACAAATACCAATCTTTAACATGTACAGCAAAAAAAAGAGCATGGTGCAGATCAGATAAACTAATATCAAGAACGTATGAATCAATATCATGACCCACAACAGTTAACAGATATAAATTCCTTAATAAGCTCTGATTAATCTGTTATTATCTCAAACCCTTTGTGCCCCACATTGAGCAGCAAAAAAGACTGTCATTGTTTAGCCCCAGTCAGCAACCAAGCACGACAGAGCTGCTCACTCACCCTCTCCTGCTCACTCACCCTTTCCTCCACCCCGCAATAGGATAGGGGAGAGAATGTGAAGAGCAAAAGTAAGAAAACTCATGGATTGAGATAAAAACAGTTTAATAACTGAAATATAAAAGATATTCAAAGAAAGGAAAACAATGAGAGAGAGAGAAACAAAACCCAGGAAAAACAAGTGACGCAACTGGTCACCAGCCCCTGAACGACTCCCAGCCAGTCCCCCAGCAGTGATTGCTACCTCCCAGCCAGGTCCCCCCAGTTTATATACTGAGCACAACATTTTATGGTATGGAATATCCCTTTGGTCAGTTGGGGTCATCTGTCCTGGCTGTGCCCCCTCCCCTCCCAGGTTCTTGTGCACCTGGCAGAGCATGGGAAGCTGAAAAGTCCTTGACTAGTGTAAGAACTACGCAGCAACAACTAAAACATCAGTGTGTAATCAACATTATTCTCATCCTAAATCCAAACTGCAGCACTATACCAGCTACACTGAAGAAAATTAACTCTATTCCAGCAAAAACCAGGACAGTGTTATCTAAGTAGATAGGAAAAATACATAGCCATAACTGCTACGCAAAGAAAAATGCCATTTTTTCACTGGTCTAAATAGTCACAGATATAGAGTTGCACTACTTTTTCCAGACATCATTGTATTCAAATGATAGGACATACCATAGGTGGACAGGTTGCAAGTGTATGTATAGGAAGAACTCAATTTAAGGCATGGTGAAGAGCATTTTTATGTGTGGGTTTTTGTTTTTTTCATTCTGGCTTTGATTTTACATTTTCCCCTTTATATAATCTCTTCTAGCTAATTCTGTCTGTCTGCTTGCCATCAAATAAATTATTTCAAGGCACTTGCACTATGTAGTTACATTATTACTGCTGCAATTCTTTTTATTTTTAACCATGTTATTAATATGTCTGCCAGGATATATGGGCTTCAAAGAGCTTTTCTTTTAATTGGGGGAGGAAAAAAAAAAGAAACCTGTTGCAAAATACCTGTCTCAGTCATCTGAGTCTAGGCAAGTGGCCTCCAATTAAATACATAAATGTTTCCTTAGATGTCCAGTACCTTCAACTTCTTTTAAAATGAGTCACTATTGATAGCAATAAGGGTCTTTTAAACAGTGCCTTGCAAGACTGGACCATAGCTTGGACAAATATATGTATGCTATTATGGCTGTTAGTCATGTTTTCATGCACACTTCCTTCTAAAAGTGCCAGATAAATCAACAGATCATTATAAATTCAAGTCGACTTTGTCTTTATTTTAGTTCAGTTCATTCTTCTCAGGATTATATTCTTGAAATCCTCCTATGCCTTCCCCCTTTTCACTTTTTCTGCATTTATAAGTCTTTGATATGGATTAATAGGTGTCATGGTCTCATCACAAAAATTATTTTCGAAGTGAGAGAAGGGGAGAGAACAATTAATCTTTATCACAATTAATTAACCTCAGTTTAAACAGCAGTACTAATCAGCACTTTCCCTCAAGTACTTAGATTTTGAAAGCTCAGTTTACAGTGATATTTCTTCATGATCAGTGGTATGACAGAAAAATCATACATTGAGAAAAGATGTTTAAAGCCACTTCATTTCAGCCATTCTTTGGGCATTAGCTCATTCTTTGAGCATTATGGTGATGGTGATAGTAATAGGAGTACTGGCATCTTATGAGTATTTTGTTTCTCGTTATGCAATTGGAAGTTGGGTGCTTGGATATTCCAATTTACAAACTTTAAAGTTAAAGCTTTATGGTCAGAAGAAGTGGACATTGTGGAGGCAACCAGCAATCTAAATCTGATTTTACAAATGGCTTTTCCATCTGCTTTTACGGCACACTGAACTGGACACAAACAACCCTGCGCTTGCTTTGACAACTTGGGTATTCCAGTGCTAGAGCAATGCTGGAGCAATTTAAAGCATTTTTACACCTCCTTTACACCTCACAGATACAGTATAGAGCAGATGGACTCTGATTTGTCTTTACTATATAATCAAATCATAGCCACATTAATGTGTGCTTCCTTTTTCCCATTTCCAGCATTGCAAGTGTCAAGCATTACATTTGGAATATGTAATTAGCAGTTCCTCTCACTCTCAGAAATGAAACAGGTCTGTGGACAGTATAGTGTTTTATTATGGTGAGCTATTTGGGAGAATACATATAGATGTATGCTTATTTTATAGGATGGTTGAAGGAAGTGCACTTTGTCACCCTGAAGTGAAACAACATGAGGCACACAGTCTATGGTTAGGTAAGTGCTCTACCCTCTTTTACACTATGTATGAATGTGAGAGGGATTAGGATGAAGATTTGCCCTGCACTGTGTTCTCCTTTTCACCAATCCCATTAGGAAAACCCAGAGCTTCTCAAAACAGTTGGGGCTGTAGGAGAGGGGTGGTGTTGTGATACTTCCTGCACACCTTCCTGCTCACCTGCTGGCCAGATATAATTCATTTCCATGTCATACTGGACCTTGCCCTAGTGTGGCAGATCTCCTTTCAGAAGTTCTTCAGCATTATGCTGTGTAGAAAGTGTCTTAAATTAATACTTCTATCATACTGCCAGTTATTCACCTTTATTGAAGTACAAGGTAACAGGACCTTTGTTGGTCTTTAAATCCTTCAGGAACCCTTTTTCCATATTATCAAGCTGTCCCCAGTAGACTATTTTTCTTTTTTTCCCCTACACAAGCAAATTTTACTCTGAAATTATGTGATGGCTACAAAGAGGTATTATGAAATACACTTTTAAATTATCAAATACTTCTATACAGTATCAAATATATTAACAAATATTTCTGATCTTGAGATACCCTTCTCATGTTTTGAAACCAGGTTCAGTGGGCCATGAAAACAAGTAGTGAGACCTTGAACAGAACCAATTTTTCTGCTGTTTGGTACTGATTAATCAGCATTAAAAAAAATTAATTAAAATTTCTTGACCAAAATGTTAGTATAAAATAAATTCTCCTTGGTCATCTACCTTGGCTCTAAATGCACATTATTTTAACATTGCCTTTTATGTACTAACAAGTACCAGCAACTCTATGCAATCTAACTATTTTAAGTTAAGGCAGATAGGTAGTACCTGATGTGATTGTAGGTTTATATATAATTTAGCTCACATTTGAGCTATCTGTTGTGAAAAAGAAACATGAAAAAAGCTAAAGATATTGTGTTCATTTCTTAATGACTTTATCAGATCTTTCTTATATCAGACTTAACTTCAGATAAAAGGTAAAGTACTAGAGGAAATTTTTGCATTTCACTGGAACTAGGAAAAATGAAATAAAATTTAAAAAATCCACCCCCACGACCACCCCCCCAAAACAGAATCCAAACACCTCCTTTTCAATGAAGAATCCAGTTCAGAAAGATAGATGTCCACCACCACTAGGTAAATGTGGATTCCACCTGGCACACACTTATGTACCCTCCTGTTCATAGTTATCATTTTCAAATGTAACTGTCTTTCACCCAAAAGTCTCTTAGGTACTTCTCCTCCTCTGATTTCATCACAGAAAGGGAAGGAAAGATAAAAACTGGGTATGGGTCAAGAATTTTTTTCTGACTACAACATAGAACAAACCTATCTACCCAAATAGATTTGCAATGTCTGGAATTCTACTCTATTACAGTTTCAGGTACGCAACAAACTGAAAAAAAATTTCAGGCATTCCACTGAAGAAATGGTCTGCCAGCTTTATGAGTAATTATCATTGAACTTACAATGTTTTCTTTAAAATGGAATTTTTGACCACATTTTCCTTCCAAGAACCATTAAAATAAGCAATCTTTGTGTTTGACTGCATTATACATTGTGGAAAAGGTGATAAACTCATGTTCAGTAGAAACATGCAATTACCATTACTGTTAAGATGCTAATTTGACTTTTCTAAGCTTGAAAGACGTAATTAATTTTAATTTTGGATACTGGCTCACATTTATTCTTCTTACATTATCAATGGTGAATTGTGTTATATGCCTTCCTTACAGTATGTTGAATAACAGAATAGTATTAGCATGAATATGAGGATTTTTCCAGATGGATGGATTTGAAAAATGGTATCCTTTGAATATCAGAGCCACCAGGATTTCTTTCTAAGCAAGCTAGGTGAAAGCTAGGTGATATTAATGAGGAGTGCTTCTTTTTGCCTGGATGGTTTCTTTAGATGGCAAACTGAGTTTGAAGAGACACTATGCAAAGGATTCTTACATATTTTTTAATCTCACATTTTCTCCTCAGTGGGACTCATACAGTGAAACACAGAAGAATCTGTAATTGCTAAAATATATATGAGCAAATAATTAAATTGACCAAACAACATCATTAGTGAAGATTTTACATGCTGGGATTTTAAGCAAGTGAAGTTTCTTTCATGCTGTGAAAACAATATAGGTAGATATTCTATGCATACTCTCTCCTGAAGAATGAGTTTTACTATTATTTTAAGTCACAAGATATATGTTTGCCTCAGCATCTTCTCTTAACTTGAATCAATCTTCCAAAATATTTCCTGGGAGATCTCAGTTCAAACATTTTTTGTTTACATTAAGAATGTCCCAGCTACTATTACTGTGCATGGAGATAACTGATTCCATGGCTGTCAGCAATAGCTTAACATTTTTATGCAGAATTATATTCAGGATGGTTAAGAACTTTTTCACAAAAATCTTTTGGTTTGCTTTTTGGAGGAAAGAGCTGATTCGTGAAACATGGAAACATCTTGATTTTGACAAGGAGGCTTTTCAGCCTTTTTGTTAGGGTGGTTCAGGGATCACATCAGACACACTGATTAGCCTTCTAATCAGTCTTTTCCAGAAGGTCTTAGCAGGCAGCCGTTTTTGGGGTTTTTTTTTTGTTTGTTTGTCTTTTTTAAACTTGAGTGGAGGTTAAAATGCAGATAGACTTCATGCCTATTTAACGAATAGTGACAGTTTCAGAAGTGAGCATCCTGAGTTAATCCTGAGTGGACTCTATGTCCCTCAGCACAGCATTGGGCTGTGCAGGGAAAGTAGCTAAAGCCAAAAAAAAATGATGCTCGAGCTAGTAAGTTCCATTATTTTATGTGGAGTCAACACAAGAAAAATTTCCGTCCTGTATATGGACAGCGTAGGACTCCACAGCTCTCTGCATTGAGTTTGTTAGGCACTGTGGAGAGACAATAAAGGAATGCAGTCTGTGTTGGCTATGCCATTTTTTAATGCAGAAGGAACATAAATCCTATCGATAGGTTTGCACATTCCTTTTTGAGAATCAAGCATGTTAGTATTGGCACTATACTTTCTACGTGCTCTTCTTGCTGTTAAGCCGATGTTTGATTTTCATGATCTTTTGAAAGCAATCTTCTTGTGAAAACAATAGTTAACAGTTCCTGATTCAAGAAAGCTAATGTAGAACACTAGGATTTATCCTATATGAGACATAAACTTCATGTTGGCATTTCAAATCTTAGTATTACTTTGGGCTTCACTCACAGTCACAAGTATTAAGACAAATGTTTCTCTGAACTTAGAATAAAGAGATAGCTATTCCTTCTAAACATTTTCTGCTTGCTTATATCTGGCATTCTTTTATAATCACTTGCTCTCTGGTTATTTTTTGACCATTTTGGGGGTAAGTGATCAGATACTGAACAAATGGAAGGGGTGATAAGTAAGCTGACAGATTTGAACAACAAAGAGTAGAAAAATTACAATCTTATTTTTAGCACTTCAGACTAAAATCTCATTTTGGCACTTGTTCTGTTAGCGTGTCCCTTCATAAAGGTTCCCCATGAATATATGAAATGTTTTACTAGAACTTGCGAAGAATTTTTCATGAAAGTGTTTTCATCATAAAATGCTGATCTAGTGAAATTTTAATTTTCTGTTGTAATGCATCCAATGGAATATTAAGAATTTTTTTCCATTGTAGGGTGAAATTTCTTACTTTAAAATTTCACAAGAAGCCCATATAAAAGAAAATATAGCCTGGAATTAGAGGACCAAGGAAGTGATTGTCAATATTCTAAGTCCTACATGGTTACTCATTCTCATGACCCTGTGTCCCTGTGTCCTGTTTGAAAGGAAACTTCTAAAGGGATTGGTTTCCACTTTGCTGAGAATCTTCATGCATTTTAAATATCAAAGTTAATTTGGGATAAGGAACATTTTTGTGCAACTTCTGGCAGAATAGCATAACAAAATTAAATAAAGACTATAATCTTCACCAAATAGTATCTTTTTGCTAAAGAAAAATTTAAATCAATGGAGAAGCTGATCAGTTTCCTCCTTTCTATGGTGGCTCCATTAACAGCATATCTGCCATTATTACTAAAAAGCCACATCATTGCAGTGGATTGCCAGGGCAGGGCTCAGCACTTGCCTGCAGTTGCTTGGGTCTGAGCTGATGCCAGCATGCACCAACAATGACCTGGTGGTCACAGGACCTTTGCCTGGCCTGAGCTGAATGTCTGCAATGGGCATGGATGGGAAAGGCTAGAGAATTCATTGCAAGACATGTTCTCTGGGTGTGGGGAAGGCTGTGGTGCACCTTCTAGTCAGGGGACAGAAACCAGTTTTTAAGAATCTCCACCACCACAATTGTTGTACCTCTCTTGGGGAAGACCTCAAGATGCTTGTGATACATCACAACCTCCCCCAGTTCTGTTCTTCTTGAGACAGACTGGTGCTGTTGACCTGAGGGCACAGAGAGACATTGGAAGAGTGAATATAACACCACAGAAAAAGGATAGATATTCTGAATTTTTCCTGTATAATAATTTTAAGGGTATTACTGAGACATTTTTTATTAATATAAACAATGAGCATTAGTAGTACAACTGAACTAAAAATATTTGTTATATCTTTTTTAGGATACGAAAGCAGTAGATGAACTAACAGCAGATTCTTTCCCCCACATGTACAGCATATTTCCCTTTTTACCCATAACAAGGTGGTGAGTGTGTAACAGACTGGAAGTCTAACGCGGTCTGTTTGGCTAATCTAAGTTATCTGGTCTTGGCAGAGTCTATTATTTTCTCAGTATTGCTTAGTTCAGATGGTTTAAACTAAACCAAGACTAAGTGGTTTATTGATTTACTAATGACACATAATTAATCAGCAATCAGTGAACTATAGATTCAAGATCAGTATCCACAATTCAGCAGAAAAATGATTTACTAGGCTCTTCTGAAATGTTAGTATTTACCCACAAATTTCTCAACACCCTTGTATTACTAATCCTGAAATGCTTTTGTCACACATGCACATACAGACAGAATTACAAGTGTACCCACTCTCCCAGGTGCACTCTCCCTTACTTGCACACCCCTTCTGCGGGTGCTCCAGTTTTGGGCAAACCTGTGTATCTCCCCACACCTCATTGATCCCCACGCCAGTAAGAAAGCACCCCACAAGTTCAAGTTCACACACCCTGAGTGTGGGTCTCTGTGTGCTGCACCCTATCTTGGTTCTCCAACACCTGAGGGCAGGCACTTCACACCAATTGACAGGTTACAATGCTGGTGGAGAACAGCAAGTGTTGCTGCTTCCACTCCAAGGTCTCTTTCCACTGTTAAAAAATATTCATGCTTCTTTTATATCTCTTTTCAAGCTGAATTGTTTGTTTCAAATGCCTCTTTGTGATTCCCTGGCTACTGCTTAATCTGACTCATGGTGATCATCTTCTTCAACATGATGAGTTTTGGGCGAACACCCTCCCAAACAGCACCCTCCCAAACTGCTTTGGGAGTCCCATTGACACACTCTGTATATTCACATTTCTGTCTTAACATCTGTTGTTATTCAGGCCACAGGTGAGCTCTGTGGGCACTCCACATTAGTCTAAATGAATAAGCAAGTTAGAGAGTAATAGAATGTGGCATTTTAAGAGCAGAATACTATAAAATGATGGATCAAAAAATGCAGCCATTCAGAAATAGTTCTGGGAGATTTTCATGACAATTGCTGTGGTACAACTTCACATACTATACTGGGATATGGCTTCCTCCCACTTTACATGTCTCAGTTTTGCCTGTATTACCCTCTTCCGTTGCTAACTGAACTCTATGTTAGGTTCCACATCAGATGTCCTATTTTTCATTATGATCTGCTTTATTTATTTACATCAGAGCAAAAGGATGTAAAACCTCATTAAATCAGAAAAGTAGTCATTTTCACCAACTTTGCAGTAACTGCACACAGATGTAATTGGTTACATAAGGTGAAAATCAGTAAGATATCCAGCCCAAGATATCTACAACATTATACAGCTTAACTCAGTTGATTCCTCAAAAGATGTATATATTCATTCAATGTATCAACATTTAAATGTCTGTACATATTTGAATATATTAAAAAAAAGTGAAGTGGAAGAACAAACACTTGATTTTTTTGGTGTAACTGATAACTTCCCAGGTTTTTATACTTTAAGACAGGGAAATGAGGGAGGAAAGAAACAGACACAAAAGCCGTAATGAGATATATTTTGGATATGAGAATTACATGTGCTATTGTATTTATGAGTCTAGTTTCAGCTGGGAGAGAAACAAATGGGAGAGTGTCCAGAGGATCTGGAGAAAGCCTAGATGTTGCTAGAAAGGGAAAGTTCACAAGAGTGGTATTTAACAAAAAGGTTATGGAGAGAAAGAACAAAGGAAGAGACAGATCTTCCGGGACATTGTTATAAATGAGATCTGGCATTAGGAGATGCCCAATGTGATGTTGTAAATACACTCATTTCCACAAAAGAGGAACAAAAATCCACACACAATTGGAAAGAAGAAACCTATGGCATTATGTTCTCTTCAGAGAAAATAAGGCATATGGTTATCTTGAGCATTGTGCAGCTCTGCTTTTAACGACTGGCTGCCAGAATTAACAAACCTTTTCCTGAAATGCTGGGATTTACATGCTAAGCATGTTGGTGATGCTGTCTTTTGACCTGCAGCTTTTTCCTTGTAATCAAGGTTTGTTTTCCCCCCAGAGGAACGGTTGATATAAAACTATAATAATGAAAAGCACTCAAGTAAAGAGTAAACAGCTTTTTTGGAAAAGCATAGGTCTACAGAATAAAATAAAACTGGTAGCAGAAATGTGTTGGCTTTTTCTACTACTGTCAAACACCTTTTCAAAGCAGATGAAAATATACACTTTTAGAATGACTGTTTAATAAAACACTGTTGCGTATGAAATAATATTCTAATCACATTAGAGCAATAGCAATATTTGGTTTATATACATATATATTCAATATATTGCAATAGCTATATACCTGGCTTACTAAGATTTAAAGATGCCTAAACTCTGTTAATTTTATATTTTCATTAAATAAACTGATTTCATGTTAGTAAATCCCTGAATCATCTTTCTGCACTGCTTGTTTCTGAGTTTAGGACTAACAACTTGCTTTTTAGCTTCATTTAGCATGTTAAATGTTATGCTTGACAACAGGACTAAAAGGAAATAAAGACACTGAATTCTCTATCCAGCAGGTCATACTGTAGAATTTATCATGGACTGGCTAGAATTTTACTCTGAGTTATTTAGAAGAGGTTCTATAACTTCATTATAAACTATCAATTTGCTTTTGAGATTAGAATATGAATAAACAATATGTATTTGTTTGTGTGCATCTTCTGCTCACTTAAATTGAAAATGTTGGCCATAAAGGCTGCAAACCCTGAGCTTTCTAAGGAATTTCAAAGATATTCTCAGTCATCTCTTGATGCTGTTCTTTTGAAGTGGATGTTTTATGTAATGGAGTAAGTTTCCATGGAGCAGGTGGATACAAAAGATCCTGTACCATTTCTAATCAGTTATTGGTTTTAAAACTGTCTTTCATTAGCTTTAATGGGGTTTTAGAGTCAGAATTTCTGAAATGTAAGTCTACCAAACAAAAATACATAAATATTGGTCCTGGACAGTAACTGACAAAAGAAAGTTTAGAAAACTAGCTTTAGTAAGGTGGATTAATGATTCCACTGTCTGTATTATTAATATTTAATGTTCAAGTGTTCAGTTTATCCATTCAATATTTTAAAAGCCTCTCTTCCCCAGTTTCCAAAGAGAGCTGGCAGACAGAAACGTGTTTAAGAGAAATGAATTCTGCTTTCTGTTGATAAGGGTAAATTAACCCAAGTTCAAATCAAAACTAGATTTCTGTGCAACCTGTGTTGCCTTGTCTAAAACTACAGAGTGGTCATTTCATGGCAGTAGGTGTACACCAAATGAAGAAAAATATACTGGAATTAAATGTAATAAAAATATTTTTTTTATGTTCCTCTTTTCCTTAGGTTCCATTTGCATAGTTTCATAGCTAATACCACTGTAAGTAGCATGACCTGAGACATGCTTTCACTGTCTTCCATAAATGGAACAAAACAAGATTATAATGTGTGAAATACCCTGGAGGGTGCCCTTGGTTAATCACCACTCAGATTCACTTCCTAAGGATTATGTTATTTGTGTTCTTTCTACTGTACTCACAGACTCCCTCTTTTAAACAAAATCTTTTCTTCTATGATAACATTCTTACATTGTTTCTTCTGTGTAAATCACAAGTCTCATTGATTTCTCTGGGAGCGTTGTAGAGTTCTCTGGTCAAATAGCCTACAACAGTTACTTTACTGCAGTCTCCCTAATCACATTTTGATAGATTAACAAATTTTAAGGCCAAAAAGGGAAAGGATGCATGTCTATTGCATAACACCTGCCAGTCATAGATGTGCACCAATTAATTGCAACATCATGTCCTTACCTTTCGTACAATACCTGTTCTGTGTTTTAAATGTTTACCATAGTAAATTCTGCAGCACATCCTGGGTAAGATGTTCCAGTGGTTAAAAACCCTCACAGAAGAAGTTTTTTTAAGCTTTGTATTTTATTTGCAGTCTAGTTGTGTTTGACCTCCTTTGGGGGTTAAAATACACATATGTTTAAAAAAAAAAAAAATTCTCAGCTTCTGGGAATGCATAAACCATAGTTTTATCAAACTTATTGACCACATTCCAGGTATCTCTTTAGCTTCCTACTGAGTGCAAGGCTGAAGATTTGCATGTAAAATTGATTATAATGATATAATCTTTTTTATTACAAATTTAGTCTTCTCATTTTTGTTGATCATACTGATTAATGGTAAAAAAGCCACAGTGAGCAGTATGATAAAAGAAAAGATAATTTGTGATGTGCATGTGAAATACCCCAGGTGGAATTTGAAACTTCTTGCCAAAAGCACTTTAGCCTAATGACAAAATTGTGCTGGAGTGCTGAATTAACAAGAAAGTAATCTATTTAGTGCTGTCACTGCAGAGTAGTAAAACATTAGGCTCCAATTCAGCCTCCTTAGACTTTTATCATGAGGCAGATTGTAGAGGTAGTGCATTAATCTCAGCATAGTTCTCAATTGTTTCACCACTGTTTTAGAAACCAGTGCCACAAATGGGTATGTTATCTCAGTTGTACTGCCCTACTTCAGTTTACAGTTTCATAGACCAACTTTCTTTTCAGCCACTGCATCATGCTACAAACTCATTTTTGGCTAGTAAGTCACTGTCTCTTTTAAGGCTTTGAATAATTCCCATGTTTTAAAATATGATTTTCCATTTTATGTCCATTTGGCTTTCTTCTGGTTAACAGCTGTTATATGCAGCCGCTATAGGGTGCTTGCATCTTTTGGATAGAATCTCCAAGAGTCCAGGTGTTCAGTACAAAGTAATCACTATCACTGATGGAGTTATCAGTAATACAAATTTATCACTGGTCTATAAATAATGGATCATATTTATAGTTTCCTGAGTGGTGTCAGAAAAATTTATAAATAAGTGACAGTGGAATCACTTTGCTTTCATTTTTTTAAAAAACCTTTGAAATAAAAAATACTCTAGTTATAAATCATGTCTTTTTGATTTATTGGTAAGTCCAACAACCATTTCATCCTGCTTCTGATTAAGACATATCAAAAAAAATGAAGGAGTGATTATTGTATCTTCTACCATATTGATGGTAGATTACTCTAGCCTAGTATGGGTAACATTAACATTGAAACACAAAGACAGCCCATAAAATTTACTAGGAAATAGAGTATTTTACCAAGGGTTTGTGAATCTGGATAGGCTGCTAGTATATTCTGCCTTCAAAACTTCAATGAACTGTGATGAGAGAGAGAAAAATCATCTATGCACCCTTATTCCTGTACATGTGTGTGCTGGCTTCGGCTGGCATAGAGTTAATTTTCTTCACTGTAGATAGTATAGTGTGTTTTGGATTTGGTATGAGAATACCATTGACAGCACACTGATGTTTTAGCTGTTCTTAAGTAGGTGTTAAGTGTCACTAAGTAGTGCCTACACTAGTCAAGGACTTTTCCAGCTTCCCATGCTCTGCCAGGGGCATAAAAAGCCGGGAGGGGAGGGGACACAGCCAGGACAGCTGATCCAAACTGGCCAATGGGATATCCCATACCATATGACATCATGCTCAGCATATAAATCTCAGGGAAGATGGGTGGGCGTTCAGAGTGATGGTGTTTGTCTTCCCAAGTAACCGTTATGTGTGATGGAGCCCTGCTTTCCTGGAGATGGCTGAACACCTGCCTGCCAATGGGCAAGAGTGAATGAATTCCTTGTTTTGCTTCGTTTGCACGCCTAGCTTTTGCTTTTCCTTTTCATTATATTGTTATTGTTATTATTATTATTACTATTACTGTTTTGCTTTACCTATTAAACTGTCTTTATCTCAACCCATGAGTTTTCTCACTTTTAACCTTCTGATTCTCTCCTCCATTCCACCGTGGGGGGAGTGAGCGAGCCACTGTGTGGTGCTTAGTTGCTGCCTGGGGCTAAGCCACAACAATGTGCAACTGCTTTTTTTTTTTTTTTTTTTTTTTTTTTTTTAATATCAGAAGTTCCACTAAATTCACTGAGACTTATTAAAATAGGATTAATTATTTAGGTATTTCAGTAGGAGATCAAAGTATGAAATCTTACTAGACACAGAAGAGCCATACATTGCAATGTCTCACTTACAGATTAGGGCTTCTCATAGTACATACCATATTCGGTGGTGTACCTATGTATATCACGATGTAGATTAGCATATATATGTATAGTTGATAATCCCTATACAGTGCCAGATTTCTTTCCTAAAACTGTACTTTTTGAAGGACATCCATTCAAATGACATAAACAATTTATCTTCCCCAGTTGAGAAACATGAACATTTTTTTGAGAAATGGAAGGTTGCTTAATTTGTATCTATTTCTTGCCAAATCTATCTACAATCTGGATGCACATATTGTCAGAGATTCAGATTATTACTTGAATTCAGGAGGAAAATACAAGTGTCAGCTTGTACATAGAAAAAACATGAGGCAGTGGGAAAGTACTAACAGCAAAGGGTACTGAAAAATCATCATATCACTAGTGGTTTGTTTGCATAGTAAATAAGCACATCCATAGGTATATGACAGCCTGAACAAAATGTAATATTCTACCTTCTCTTGTTCTTTTCCAGTGAGCTATCAGGTTTAAGGTGCCTGGTAGAAAAAAGATGATGATAAAAGTTTAGCAGCAGAAAAAAACATGATGATAAAAGTTTAGCAGCCACAAATAAATTAGACCTAATATAGAAAGAGGTTTCTTTTGCTGTATCTGGAATTTTAAATTAAGACATGACAGTATCAGAGTAATGGATGATTAATAAGTGGGCTATACTTGTACGTGCTTAACATTCATATTATCTAGGTAGTCACTTTGGCATAATTAACCAACAAAATTGATAAAAAAGGAGGCTGTGTTACCCCAAGCTACAGCTAAATGAATATGCTGTATGTACAGTTGCAAGCATTCTCTTCCTTTGTTATTAACATTTCTTCAGAATTCCTGTTTTATCATATCTACCTTTTTTCTCTCTCTTTGTGTACTTGTACCTGCATTATTAACTTCCACATTGGAGATTTATAGCATTGTATAATACTGTTTCATCTAATTCCATCTCATTGTGTTTCCCTCTTTTCCATCTAAATTTATTTTTCTCTCAAAATCTGTGCCTTAAGACTGTATATAATATTCTTTTTTTCCCTTCCTTCCTGGTAGACCCCTGAAAGATGATCCAATCATACATGATACAAGATGATACAAGACAGCGAGGCACACAATTTGTTTTAAATGTTATTATGGGCTACAGCTTTTGGTTACTTGTTAATATTATGTGTCAATACTCAAAATCTCCAATGAAATGCTGACTTCTGAGAGAATAACAAATTTCTTGTTGGAGACTAACAGTGTAAAAATATGTGGGAAAGCCTTAACTAGTGCAATTAGCTGGGAAGTTTGTCAACTTTCTTAATTCTCCAACACATCAGACATGACTCCTTTCAAGAACTTGAGCCTAAAGCAGTGATAGCTGATTTTACACTCCTACCCTCCTGTGGTTTCCGCTTAGCAGCCAATAAAAATAACTCTGAAAAAAAAAAAAAAAAAGCTGAAGAGAAGTGCTGAGCAAATAATGGATTCTTTAGTTCAATGAAGGTTCTGAAAACAACCTTATGTTTCCGGCAATACTTAAAAGGATTGTTTTCTTTAAACTTGGCATGAAACAGAAAGTAACAGAAATTGATTAAGTTTTATCTAAAATTGAAATGGCTTCCCTAGATTTTGAAGCAATTTAAATGTTTAAAAAAGAATGAAAATTTACCTCAAATAATTTTTTTTTACATAATATTAAATAAGTGGCTTCAATATTTTGGTGTACAGAAGGGAATAAATTACTGATAAATAAATTGGGCACACTCTTTGTCTAAAGATATACATACACATACAAGAAATGTCACCTAAAGATTTTTCAGAATGATACCTAATCATTGTTACAGATGATAATTAAGAAATTATGTGGTTCTGTTCTGCATAAGTTGTCATGTTAAATTTATTACTGCATTATCTGAATATATATACTATGTTGAAATAAGCAACAAAAATACATAGCCATGTATTAAATATATATTATATCCATTTGTGCCCATTTCATTCTGAGGTCTGGGTTACAAACCAGACAGTAAAATCATTTTCCAGTGTTTGAACTTCCAACTTTGAGTTGTGCTTTTGGTATTAACCACCTCCCATTCCTTTTTACATCCAGATAACTTTGATGAAACATGTAATACTGATTCAGGAATAACATGTTTTATTTTTATATGTTTAAACTTATTCTGTCTTTTCTCAAAGCTATAGTTTAACTGTTCATTCTAAGTGATATCTTGAGCCATTCTACTGTAAGGTCCTCACAAAAGTGATTGAGAGAAGAGATATTGACAGTTCAAGTAGGAACAGAGAACAAAGAACTCTAGAGCTACTGCTAAATTAGCTTAAAATTCACTGTTTTTCGTTTAGTTACAATGGGACAGATCCACTTTGGTCAGCCAACAGTCAACCCAAATTAATGAAAACTGAAGACCATTGGCTTGAATAATGGTACAGGACCAATAAATTCCTACCAATTTCCAATTTGCAAAAAGCACTACCAAAAGCATAAATATCCACATTTCTTAATTAAAAAAAGTTTGTCAAATATATTTTAAAATCATATGATGTAAAATTATGTTTCAAGGTCCCATTTTATTTTGAAGAAAAAGAATTTTTGAAGATAGAAGTATGCTAGAGTTCACAGAAGTAGTGTTACGCATTTTCCTATATTCATTTATTTTTCCTGTCATGTTCTTCTGCTGTAGCCAAGTTACAACCTGGGAAGCATTTACCTGAATCCTCTAACTCTACCAGCTGTCCAGAGATGACTCACTATTGTCTGTTAAGGGGAGAAAAGAAACATAGCAAAAGATAAATCTAATGGTATGCTTTACTTAAGAATTCAGGCTCATTGACCTGAACCAGGATTATTCTTTTTTCCCGTGAGGAAGAGTTACTAGCATAGATATATGCTGAAGTTCCTTTGTTTTAATTATTTTATTCACACCACACCCCCCAATCTTGTCATCTTATCTCTCATGACCATAAAATATAACTTACTTTAAAACTTTCACTGGTGCCAGCTTGAAGATGACCTACTAGAACCTGGAGAGAAGCCCAGCAATGTCACAATATACCTCTATGCCCTGAGGTTTTTGTATAGTCTGTCCGATTATGGTTATACTTTTTATACAATTTATCCTTCTGAATTCCAAAAGCAAATCTAATTGTAAGGTCACAAGTGACCTTTCATGGAACAACTGAGCAGGGTTTAAAAAAAGAAGTCAAGGGGTTAGTTGTCATGTGATTCTACTTGGGCAGGACTCCACTGAGCTTTACTTTCTAATACTTTCTATTAAAACTGCTGGAGCTTTCCAGAAAACTCCAAAACAATTAAGCTCTGACTTGTCAAGCATCTGTGCATGAGGACAGCAGGAGACATACTGTCTTAGGGAGGGTTACCTTCTCCCTTAACTTACTCTTGTGAGTATCTCTGAAACATGCTGCTAGGGCAATGAAGCCCCTCTGGATATGTTCATAAGGGTGATTAGTTTGTAGCATATTTATGCCGTATGCAGCATGTTTTGTTGGTATGATTATGCTTATTTGGTTATGTCTTGGGTCCTATTAACAGAAGATGATAAGCCAGCCAAAATAAGTGATATATTAGTTCCTCACTAACCTTGAGGTTAAATTGTAAGAGCTGCTGGCATTCAACTCAATAAGTAATAACAAGGGCTCCTCTTTCAGTGTTGCAGCTTTGGAAAGAACAAAGCAGATCAGAGGAAAAGAACAGATGCACAATAAAATATCTATTGAACTGTAAAAACCTTAATCAATTTATCATCTGTCACTTCACAAATGGATATTTTATATGCTTGTGCCAAACTTCTAAGAAAGTCCTTTTCCACAAGCTTTGATTATTTTGCAGGTTTACAGATAAGAAATGCACCTGATTTTGCTTTAGTTGGTCTGTGTTCTTAATTGTTCAAATATATTGCCAGTTCTGCAAGTGGTGAGGAAGAATGGAAGATGTTCACACGTGTTTTATTTTAGAATGTAAAGGTGGTTTCACTGTTAAATTCCTCTTTCTCTCCAAGAAATAAAATAAAAGGGGTCTCACAAGCACATCTTCCAGACTAAATGCACAAATTCTCTTCAGTTTTTCTCATTATTTTGCCCACTGGAATTTAATTTCAGTTATTTTTTTGTTTTGTTATCTGCTGTTTATTTCTGAAGTATCCAAAGTCACATGAATGTCATGAAGGCAATTTAACTGACAAAATAGAAAGATGAATACTTTTTTTTTTTTTTTTTTTTTTTTTTTTGGGAGGCGGGGGACAAAACCAAAGCAACCAAAACAAGAAGCAAATATTATGGGGGGGGGAGGGGAAGCTTTTTTGAGGAAATTCTGTATTTTCATGCAGGATAGGCTCTTTGGGTCTTCCCAGTTTCTAGGTGCTGGTAGATGAAGGTGTCCTAATTCTAGGTCATCTTTCTTTATGACAAATAAGAGGCAGTTATTAGAAAAACAACCCCTTTTTAATTAAAAGGTTGCAATTTAGGAATAAAAAACCTATAGGCATTTACTTCCATGAAGTATCAGTCTAATATTTCAGAGACTAGATCAGGCAAGATTTCTGAAAGTTCTTTTGCTTCAGGACTTTCAGAGGAAGGTTTCAGAGTAGTAAAAAGAGCTGATGAATGGATTGCCACACTGTCAGAATCCTTCTTGCATTCTTCAGAAAGCAGAGACTGCCTAACACAAAGCTCCCAACACTGAAGTTGATTTCATTAACCTGGTCAGCTGCCTGCTAGCTCTTCAGGGTGTAACAGTCTTGTGAAAGGAGTGGGTAAAGAAGGGAGAAGAAATGTTAGCATCAGACATACCTTTTACCCAGTAAACTAGAATATTTGTAATGTAAATAACCGCAAAGTGCAAATCAACAGGAATCAGCAGCACTGACCTTATTTTTTATGTTCTATGATAAACTTTAACCTAAATGTTTTTTCTAAAGTAAAATATAAGATCACTCTGACTATACTGATAACTTTAATAACTTATCCTCTTTATTTTTCATTTCTTCCTCTTCAGCACCAAGCCACCAGCCACAATCACTGTTTCAAATCTGAGTTGCAGGGCCTGTGGGTACCCACTTGTGTTCTGTGAGGATCTCATGCTTTGTTTAAACAGATGTTTTCTTCCCTTCCTTTTTCAACCCCATGCTTCTGGATGACATTTTTCATGACATCACCAACTCATTTCATGCTTCTTCATTCAAATATCTTCTGCCATTTACCTGTGTTGGTTTTATACAGTAGTTCAAGTACCCACCTGCAATGAGGTGGTCAATGGGGTGTCACTTTCTTTTTCAGTCCCATAGTGGAATAAACCATTTAAAATTTTTACCTATTTTGAGCCTTGTTCTTTAGGATTACAAGCAATTTGTTGTCAACTTCCAGTTAAATCCCTGCCATTGGCCAAGCAGGAAATTACTTTAGATCTGCTTTTTCTAACTTGCCTTGTAGATTTGATTGGCCGTACCCTGATTATTTCTTTACACATTTTACTGTAATTTTAGATTCTCATTTTGCCCTTTTTAAGTGCGGATTCCTAATAATTGATGTAAAATTATGTAAACATTGACTTGGATTATTGATATGACTTGAAGTCTTATTCCACCCTTAATGTGTTTGGAATTAGTGCTGCATAATTTAGATCTATGTGTCTCACAAACACAGGCTATGAGTAGGCATCTGCCTTTCAGTTAACACCTTCAGTACAATTGGTGACATATTCACAGATGCTCATCACTAACTCTTTTTTCCATAACAGCTTTTTTCCTTTCCTCTCTTTTTCATCCATCAAATACAAGACTAGAGAGACTTCTTGTGCAGAGTCCTTGGCTGTACCCTGGCTTAATCAGGTCTTTCACTAGTCCTTGGATGACTCATTCAGTTTGTTCAGTCTGATGCACTGATTGCTCAGTCTTAAATTACACTCAGAGAAGTGTTATTTAACCTATCTGCTGCCTACATTGGTAATCCCTGTTTTTTTTTCCTTTTCTTCAAGTTTTCTTCCATTTTAGATAGCCTCTATTCAGTTATAGGTTGGAGTGGCAAAGGCAAGTATTGGGGAAGGCAATCTAAAAAGAGCTGTCCCTTCTTCAGTGCCACCATAGCTAAGGCCTGGGGAAACAAGGATAGTCTTTGCTGTGTTCTGCCCACTTCAGATTATGCTGATTATAGTGCTTAATTGTTACTTTGCATAGCATGAGGCCTCCCACATTCTAGAGGTACTTATCCAATATTGGTTATACTGTAAATTCAGAAACAGAAAAGGCCTCCGTCCATCTCCCTGTTGACAGCAGGCATTATACTACTTTGTCATTAAAATCTAAATATAAACACAGCAAAATCTTTTATACAAATTTCTTCCACACAGGAATAAATATATTTTTTAAAAAATTGTGCATGTTTTCAAAGGTACAGAAAATTTCTAAATATTTTATTGTCAGAAGATGTGAAAATTCTGTTTAGTTCTGAAAAGTGTCCTGATTCACTAGAGAGGAATTCTGGAATTCGTCTGCCTGATTCAAGAAAATTTACCATTTTAGAGCACTATCCTTCAAGTAATGCAATATCTTTAATCTTGATCTTCTACATGTTAGCATATACCTATCAGGCAGTGGGGGGAAAATGGTTTCATGTAGCTCTGATCAAAAAACTTGATTTTTTAAAAAACACCAAATTTGCTGAAATAAAATGTCTCTATACAATATTTCACCTGAAAAATATGCATATGTCATTAATTCTAGTAAAAAATCTAGTTTAAAGATAAGACAGACCCAGATCAGTGGATGGGTTTCAAGGTGCTGTAGCACTGATTCCTTTTGTATAGGGTTCTTAGAAATAAGTAAAGATAATGTAATCCTGAATAATGGGGAGTTTCATATTCCTGCCAGCTGGATCTCCTTGCAGACCAAGTTTCAAAACTTAACTTATTTCTTATAAACTCCTGAATAGCCAGTTGTTTTTCAGACATGAAATTCCCAGTTAAACAAGCTGAATTTATGCTAGGATGCACATGGAATTGATTTAAAAAAAAAAACAACTTGAATGGAAATATAATTTGCTTAATTAACATGTATTATCCTTGAACAGAGACATCTTGGTGACAGAAAAGATTTTTCCTTTTCTCATATTTCTCTGTGTTAATGGCTATTTCCTAATGCTTTTCTGAACTGACTAGTATTTAACTGGACCTTACTTTAGTGAAAAGAATTTTTTCTCTGTTTTTCTCCTCCTCCTCAGTGCTTTCCTCTGCTTCTTATTTCCTCTCTTTTTGGGCCTTGGCTGTCCACCCTCATAACCTTTTCTGCAGACCCAGTGTTGTCAGAATCTGATAAATTAGTGTTTCTATTTGGAACATATTCCATACATGTTAAATCCCTAATCCATCTGCTTACGACAGTGATTTCTGACAGCTGTGTTGCACTGGTGTTTCGGTCAATATTATTTACTATAGTGTAGTTTGGACTGTTTCACTGCTTCACAGCTTTTGTTATTTTATGACTGTTTAAAGAATTTTGTCCATGACCTTGGCTGATCCCTAAAATGTACAGTTTAAAGTGGAATGTGTTATTTGTTTCCTATAACAAAAGCAAATATATTTACATTAATTGCATACTGACACTGCTTTAATTCCAACATTGAAACACCATAACATGGCACCAAAGAATGCAATCTTTAAAAAAAAAATCTATAAAATTACCTCTATAGCTGTAAATATAATGGTCAAAGCAGTTTATAATATACTCTTATTTTCATTTAACTTTCTATGAAAAATAACTTTTCCTACTTACCCTAATATGAGATACATTGTACATAAAAGAAGTGTCTGTATTATAATGTCTATATGAGAATTTTCAACTGACAAACATTGCACTGCAATTATTTTGATTGCAAACTACTTACAGAAACCTAGGTAAGTGAACAAAAGTTAAAAGAGGATTGTAAATTCCTGCATCTTAAAACTTTTACTGTTGTGTCATCCCCTGTTGCTTTGTTATGGTGTATGTAACACATTCCAACATTCCATATATAGTGTTCTTATTCAGTTTTAATTCACAGGATAAGAAGGTGCAAATGAGGCATGGCTCTTCAGCAGTAAATACTGGTTGACGGGTATTAGATTAAGTTTGCCTTAGCAGGAAATTCCACAAAAGTGGTATACTTAAAACACCATAATACTTTTTTGAATAGGTAACTCAACAGCTAACTTGGATTATTCTTGAATGGCTTTATTGTCTATGGGATAGTGTGATGATAGGTGATATTTCTGCAAGTACAATGAAGAAAAGTGTGGATAGTATGACTGCAAGCTTTCCTGGGAGAAATTATTTTTCATTTCATCCATTCCAGATCTCTGTAAGGATCTTCCATCTCTTAAAGAAGTTATTCTTATTCTGTGATATGCCTGTGACTCTCAAAAGCATTACTAGATGCTTACAAGTCCACCAAAGAAACAGTAGAGGAATAGCAAAAGGCTTGACTATGGAGAGATTTGTGTAATAAATAGTTTTATATCCAAGGTTGTTGTAATCCAGGATGATTGATGTGTGTTTAATGTGATCTGATGTGTGTTTAAAAAGAAGCTATGTGTAAACCAGAACTCAAATTTCTAAAAGGATAAAATATAATAAACTGCTTGTCATTCCAGTGAGGTTTTAACTGTACATATTCCAGAAATTTGCTTTCCCTAACACACAGTGAAATTGTTTTGATCTCTGAGCAAGATCTCAGATTGAACTAAGTCTCAAATTTTTCTGCTTCTCTCAGAATCATATAAAATCTATGTAACTACATAAGAGAGAATATAGATATAAATGTATGGCTTGTGTCTACAGGCTGGCAACAAACTGGGTAAAACTGAAGATGATCTAAAGGATTAATCTATTTCAGTTAGGGTTCCCCTGTGAAAGTGTTTCAAGTGGCAGGAGGACCTCACAGGATTGGACCTGTTGACCATTCTTCTCTGACCTGTTTTCGGATATATAAGGTCCCAGCTACAGGACAATGGGATGAAATTACTGGTAGGTATCAACTCATTAAGTATTTCCAAAACCCTCTACTGTTTATCATGTTTGTAAGTTCTAGAGCTGTTTTAAAGCCCTGACTATGAAAATATATTAGTCTATTAGAAATCAGTACAATTTATTTAGAACTAAGTGCAGTTCTTTCATTTACTTGTGAACAAAAGTGTGGCAAAACTTCTTACTTTTAAATTTTTATCTTTTACTAAATTGCATATTTGTTGAATATTCTGCTTTAGTAAAATGTAATTTATAATTCACACTAGTAAATTCTTTTTTGCACAAGCAGTACTACAAACTTTAATTTTGTCTTCCTACCTTTGTTTATCCTCCAAAGCTTTTAGCCTCAATGTCGCACCGGGGAAGATAACTTTTCCAGTTTCATTCCCCCACTGAGTAGTTTGTCCATATCTATTACAGAGACTGCTATGAAGTTTTTCTCTAACCTTGTGTCCTGGTATGTCTGGATCACTGTCATTTTCCCCATTGATGCTCTCAGTGATATGTATTAATTCTGTTGTAAAAATCAACTGATTCAGTTTGATGCATGAAAATATTTCCTCTTTCTGTCTTCTCATTGCATTTTAAAAAGTGGCAAGTTTCTTTCCTTCCTTCTTGGCCTCATAAAAGAGCTTTGAGGTGCCTTTGGGATTGTGATAAGGGTTTTGTGTTACTTTGTTTTCTTAGAGTAACCTCACACTTTTTTGTTGAGGCTCAAGGATTTATTATCTTCTTGAAGAAAGAAGGGCTGAACAACTCATATTTTATGTTCTTGCATTTGTAGGAAGGCATAAAGCCTTCCGTGGGGAAGCTGAAGGACTGGCAGACCCTGTTTAAAACACAGGTAAAAGACACATTTAAAATTTTTGAGAAAGAATTGGAAAGTATGTACACATTTTGGAGATTTTCATTTGGGGCAGTAATTTTATTTACAATCACCCTGTACTAGAAATAGTCCAGATGAGAAAGAACATAAATGTAGCAGGAACATGGAGATACACTAGCAAACATTTTAAATGCAGAAGACTGCAACATTTTGATCATCCTACAAGAGTCCAGTTTGAAACTAAACAAAGAAAAATAAGTGTTTCAATAAACTTAAGGTTGAATTTAGACTTTATATGAGACATCAAAGGAGCTCCCTATAATTTGCTGACTGTGCTTAATTATTTCATTAATTTACTACAATGTTTTTTTTAAAGCTGTACTGAGTGTTCAAATTATATATGAAATATCAGTACCAGCGTATGATATTTTCAAGCATCCAGAGACGGCATAATTATGTCTGCAAATGCTGTGGTAATAATTAGTCTTTGATGCGAAAGTATAGGGAAAAATATTGAACAGCATTCTATTTTCAGACATTAAAACTTGCTAAAAAGGAAATTCAAATTGGTGAAGGATGTTTAGTAACAGGATCTCAGAGAGCTATTTGAATACTTCTGTCTGTAGCTACCTTAACAACAAGTGCCATGCATTAGCCCAATAGGAGTGGAGTGAAACAGGGGCTGAGGACCAACATCCAAACAGTATCTATCTTTCTCTGTATATAACTATATAGATATAGTGTTTTTCATTGAAAACCACAGCTTTTTACTCTGTAAATCTTCCTTGTAGTTTGCAGCTTCCTGTTTATGGAGAAGAATGTCACTGTTAACATGGAAACATTCCTATACTGTTTAGCATCCCTGTGATGTCTGAGTTTTTAATTTTTGAATTTGTTTAACTCTTTTAAATAATCAGTTTCAAATTACCGTTCACATTACTAAACCAGGAAATAAAAACATACACTTCCAGCAGTTTATCTTAAATTGTAAATTCTGAAATTTTTAACCTTATGAAGTAAATTTGTCCTTTCTAAGGAAAACAAAAATATCTTAAAGGGATATAGTATCTTAAAAAGACTGAAGACAGCCATTTTGAGAATTTACCCCCTTTTCTGTCCTGTTATTTACTTTCAAATAGGAGTTGTCAATATCTCTTCATTACTTTTTTAAACTGTATTTTTTCTGCATTGTTTCCCACATAGTATAATATCACAAGAAATTCTTATGCAGCAACATATTCCTTACTTCCATTATCCTTGCAGAATCAAGTTCATAGAGGTGATTTTAATCAGCCTAAATTTCAGCCTTAAAAACCTTGACTACATCTTCAGCCTGTTAATTAATGTTTTATTTTTAATATCATATCTTATGACACAGAAGTTTCTTCTATTATATTTAAATGTTCTGCTCTAGTCAACAGCAGCAACAGGGGAAGAGAACCAGAGATTCTGTCAGTGGGAAGGATGAATTCCCTTCTATTTAACAGTTAAGATACCACAGTTTCATAGATATTTTTTTCCCTGCATGCATTGCTTTAGTTTAATTGCGAGCTATAAGTCTTTTACCAGTAAATTTTACAAACTGACTTCTACATCAGCATTATAACTACTGTGGACTCACGAGCTCCCCAGTAAAACCATTTTAAAAGACTTTTCCTGTATCATACAGATCTAGAGGGCTTTTCAGGTTTTGGTGTTCAGAATTTCTCATATTTTGTTTCCTTTTCAGTTCTCAAATTATATTCTAAATGTACTATAATTCCTTTGCTGTTTTTTTCTCCTAGTCTCTGTTGTATTAAATATTATTATTGATGTTTTATTAAATATTAATTTTGAAAGTTTGTCATCTGTTCCTATTCCAGCAGTAGAGGATTTCCTCAATTGCTGAGCATGTGATGAAAGTAAAAATCCTAAGTGTCAATATTTTATGTTTATAATCATGAACAAGATTAACTCAGTTACAAATTCAAACAAAAGAAAGATTTCTTTTTTTTTTTAGGTGTTTTTTTTTTATGAATATCAGAATCCATACTGTTCAAAGATCATGTATAAAATAAATACACAGTATCTGAACTGTTGTCTTTGAGTTTTTTTCATGCTGTTATAAATACAGATTTGTAACAGCTGCACCACCATCATGATGGGATAGCATTAATTTCTAGTGCAGGACTTCTAGTAGATTTCAAATCCCAACCTCAGAGTTATCTGCCACTGACTTAGGTAGCCTAGTCTGCAAGACAGGCAAAAATTATAAAAGTGTCTATCTTCATCTCTTCCTGTTAGCTTGCTCAAGTATTTTTGCCCTCCTTTAATTATAGAAGTGCACAAATATCCCTTTTTAGTTTCAGAGAGATACAAACAGTTGAATATCTAGCCTGCCCATGTTTTCAGCTGGGGCATGTGAGCCACTTGAGAAGGCAAATATATCCACAAATATATAACCCATGGGGTGTGGACCAGATTATAGGACAGAGATGGAAGAATTTGGCAGACACAAGATATAACAAAGTTTTGGGTATGGAGAAGTCAAGCTGGGAATTACTTTAGGACTGTGAATTACAGTAGCAAATACTATAACAGTGTCTATAGAGTGGAGCAATTTCATGAAATTAAGTCTGATATCTTCCATTTGAGGAAACAGCAGGGTATCTGTGAGGTCTTTTTCTAGGTAAAGAGTTTCATAGTGGGGAGACATATGAGATTCATAATCTCAGAGGTAGTAGCTGAAGCTATGGGAGCACTTGGTGGATAAAAAAAAAAAAAAAAAATCCATTTAATTCAGCTTTGCTTTGAAGTTTAAAAATCAACTAGCCATTCAGTGACTCAAGATTCCCAGTTCTCTTTACAAATTATCTGTCAAACAAAAGTGGCATGAATTGCATCCCAATGAGCTGTTTTACAAACACAGAATTCCAGAACTTCACTAAGATGTTAAATTCTTTCAAGGCTCATGCTATCTCTAATGTAGCCAGTGTTTACTTGTAATACTTGCTGATAAACTATGCTGAGTCATGATTTTCTCTGCATCTATTTAACACAACACAATGAAGACATCAGTAGATATTTTATCAGTGTAAAGATTGTCTTTGAAAGCAGTTATTTAAACTTAGCCTTCTTGAATTTTTAATATTAATTAATACAATAATTGGTTTATCATCTGAGAGGAAGTAAAATATAACTGTATCAGCAACAAATTATTATAGCAATTTCTGTAAGAATAATAAATTATAGCAGTTAGTAAGCATAGGCAATACTTTTTTGTAAGGATAAAATACTAAATATGATACCTAATTTGTTAATTATTGTATAAGCCCAATCTTGTAATATATCATTTTTCTGTTTTCTAAGAGAGAATTGCCTTTAGAATCGTAATACATAAGTTCACAATGGTTTACTGAGGGTATACTGGTACACAGAGCTATATTCTGAATCAAATGATCAGATCTGAGAATTGCAACAATGGCAATAAATATCTGGGCATTGTTACATGATGTATGAATTTTATCTGACAGTTGTGCAGTTTGTTCTAAATGAATGTGAATGACCAAGACTGGTTTTATGAGAGGAACACTGTGCAATATAGTAAAAGTGAATGATCATGAATACAGATTAAAGGATAACAGGAAAGACTGAGAGGTTTTATGGTGTGTTAGTCTTCCCAAAATTACCTGAATCAAAATAATATTTCTGTATTATATTTTTCCTCGCAAAGACATTTCCTTGTGTAGATAATGTTAGTTCTTTATTAATGATAATTATGGCATAATTTGCAATTATGATTGAGATTAAAAAACACAAAAATTCAAAGAAAATTCAAGAAATTGTAATTTTTTTTTTAAACCACCATTTCTATAATCTCCTATACAGATATAGTTTGTTCAATATTTTATTACTTACTTCAATTTGTAATATTGAAACAGTTGCCATTTGCATATGTGTGCAGGTTGTTTTTTTGGGGGGGACAGGGAGTGTTGTGTGGAGAGTAAAGAGAGAGTAAGAAAGAGCAGGTTTTTTTCATTTGTAAGCAAACATGTACAGCGTTTTCCACATCTGTTCAAAATTTTAGCTGTTCCAGAAATTTTTCAATCTCAGATTACTAACATTTACACAAAATTATATCTGTCTGTCTTAAATTTTCTTTTGTAATGTTCTGGTATGGAAAAAATAATAGAAAATATTCATACATAGGAACAGATTAAACCAGAGTTTTGTTCTGACTTTCCTAACATCATATTTTGTACTGAATCACAGGTAAAAGAAATCTAACCCTGGGAAGTAATTAGATAATAGAAAGTGAAAAGGGTCAGATTTACAGCAAAAATTCAAATTCAGCTAAGGAAATATTCATCTAATGGCTTTAGATTTTATTTAATAATGTTTAATTTATTTAAATAAAATGGAGTTATAAAGTTATCTAGGAAACTAAAAATCAGATTATTTTGCAACAATAGAAATAATCTGAAACTATATTGGAAGGAAGGATTTTGGTCATGTTGTAAAATAAGACACTATCACATCCTTCAAATAGTTTACTTTACCCAGGTTTGGGAGAAAAAATAGTTCAGCTGAGAACTGAGTAGGATAAAGGCAAATTGGCTTCTTATTGCTCCACATCAATACAGAAAATTATAATGGAAATAAAATTATATTTATTTGACTGTATGCTTTTAAACTCACCTTTGCTTTAATTAGCTATTAAGTTTATAAGGTTATACACTGTGTTTGTGTGTATGTATATATTTATATGTGCATGTGTGTGTGTGTATATATATGTGTTAATGAAGCTATGGACTCTTGCTTTCACAAAACAAATCCCAAAGGGTTGTATCACAGTTGTATCCAAATTAATTTCTGAACTACCTGGATGATCCTAATGGAACTGGAGGTTCAGCGTACCATTACAACTGATAATCTTATTGTGCTGTAGAAACTTTCATTGTGCATACAATTATTAATCAGACAGTGGAATTCCTCAGTCAGAATGCTTAATAGTTTATATCTTGCTGTGTAATATATCAGTACTGAGGAAGCTACATAACTTGATAAAGCATTGTTATGTATGACAGTCTACACCTTCATTTGGGATCTTAGTCGATACATAACTTACCATTAAATGGACAGACTAGGAGAACAAAAAAAATTCCAAGGCAGGTATGAATAAAATACAATTCCACTGAAAGCAGTGCTCATGAAGGGTTTCACTGTGTTTGGACTGGGACTCTTATTTTAGGAGGTGTACCGGTAACAAAGACACTGTCAGAGGGAGAGCATGCATACTGTGCTCTACATCTTGATATGTTTCGTAAAAATTGCATGACTAAGTCAAAATTATTGAATGCTACAGACTCATGCAGACCCTGTGTTGTTAGGCAATTAATATCTCCGTGAATATTCTGCTCCAACACCCTGCCAAAGTAATAATTTATTTAAGTCAAATGATATTATTTTATAAGTGATGCCAAATTTTCAGAGATAAAACTTTTGTGCTGTGTTCAGTAACTGTATTTTAGCTTAATTTGTGGCATCTTTGTGATTAAATATGAGCTGAAGACTTTTTGCTTGTTACTGCAAAGCTTAAATAATGTTGTTCACTTGAGGAATCTTTGAGATACTAACCAGCTTAATGAAAGCATTTCAAGCCAATATGTTAAATCACTCTAATGAAACAGAACTGATGTTCAGTTCATTTGAGGAATTATGTTTCAAACTAAAAATACATTACTGAGTACTGTGTTTCTTAGCTTTATTTCAGGCTGCTGATATGCTGACTTCTATAGATTATAATCAATCCTTGAATTCTGGTGAAAACAGACACTTCGACAAATAAGATTGGCAACTGAATTGAGACACCACCAATTAACATACCGCACATCCAGAAAGAGACATCTATTTTTTAATTCACTGTCTCACCCACTCTTGCATTGTCCCATCCTCAAGCCATAGGCGATGGCTAGCTCCAACCGGCCAGCATCAGGAAGTAGCACTACCAACCCTCAGAATCAGTAACACTGAAAATATTACGGCTGACATTTTTGCAGTCTCAAACTATGATGCTCACCTCTTTGACCTCTGAGTCACTAGTCCGGAGAGAAGGGAAATGAGATTAAAGGAAGAAGGCAGAGTATACCCAGTATCTTTATACTCAGGACATTTTAATGTTGATCTGTTTTCCCACCTGTGTATGCAGGATGAACTTCAACTGAGTTCCCCTCTGTATCCCTCAGAGATACAGCTTTTGAAATAAGGAGAACTGTAATAGTCTAGTGCTAGAAGGAGTTCAGATCAATATATTATAAAATTGTAGTTATGAATAAATTGTGCTATATATATTTGCTGTAATTTTAGATGATTCTGTTTTATATGGCTGGGAACCACTTATATGTCTAGTTACACAGTTGCCCATACAACATATTGTTTTCTTCACTTTGTGCTCGTTTTCCTTGCCATGGAGTAAGCCAAATAGTTCTGAACTAGGATTAGAATAAAGACCTACATTTACTATTTTTACATGTAATAACATAAGCCTAGACTTTGGGGGTTATATAATCTGGAGTAATGGATGGAATATTCTACTGTTTCATGAAGAAAATTCCTTGTATATTTACAATGAAAAGACAGAAAGGATTAAAGGTATCTCTATAAGAGGTACAATGAATTCTGACATGAACTTTTGGTGTAAATGCACCTTGATATATAACACTGGCAACTCCTGGATGTGAGCTAATTGACCTACAGTTTCAGCAGAGGCATTTTGATTCCATTTTTGTACACTAGAATTTAAAAAAATGGTATTCTGACGAAAGATCTAATTCATATAAATACAGTAAAAGAGAAAGTGGATTTTGTACTGGTAGTTTTTCTTCATATATTTTTTATAAAGCCACATCTTAAAAAGAATTTGACCCTTTATAACATGCAGGGCTTTTGTTCGGAACACTGTAGTTCATGGTGTCTTATCATAGACAATTTCCTCTTAAGAACAAATATCTTGTAAAAAAGATGTTGTGTGTCTCTTACTGTAAAGCTTATTCCATCCTTCCCTTTCTGTCAAAGGCAAAAGCAGAATAGTGAGTGAAAAATGTTTTGCTACATAAACACGTTTATGGGTTGGGGCGTGCCCTTTATTTTCAGACTAGAGAAGGAAATTTTCCATAATAAAAGGAGAAAGCTTATCAAAGCCATATAAAAGGAAATATTTTAACTTTACTTATTGTAATTCCACATATTTTTACAATATAACAATTTAATACATTTTTATGCAATGACAGCAACAGACATTTATTAAATAGAAGTCAATGCTACCAAAAATACACACTTGCAGTTTGCTTGTTTTAGAATACATCACTGAAAACATTGAGATAACGAGAATCAGGACAAAAAGAAATAGGAATTATAACCATCTAACAAAATCACAGAAGAGTCATTGGTTCATATTAGATATTTAAATGTAACAGTCACATTGATACAGTGCCTGAATAGAAATTTGCAAATCATAATGCATGAATAAAATGTTACTGTTAAATATGTTTCAAACAAACTAAAAAAGAAGAGGATTAAGCTTTTTTTTTTTTAAAGGAAGCATTCTTCATAACTTTATAAATCAAAGTAGATTGTTTTACAATATATTTAAATAATTGCAAAATCACTGATTATTTTTTAAAATTACTAATGTATCTTCCCCAGCATCTTGGGGAAATAACAGTAATATCTCTGTTCCGAATTCTTCCAAAAATACTAGGCATATAGATGACTTAAAATAGTCCACTTCGTTTTTTTAAATATTCTTAGCACTGAAAGACCATTTTTACTGAAAGACCTTTGTTCATTAACACACATCTCAGAATCATTAACAATGACTCTGTATTAAAACTTTATTATTTATTCAGTATTTAGCTGTTATTTTGGTGTAGCTACTCATAAGCCATTGCTTTTGCATGTTACCAAAATTACATTTTTTTTTCAAAATTATTTCCTAGTAGTGGGATATTCATGCAGACACCCTTCTGTGAGAGCTTAAGTGTATGGTGCAAATTTCCAAAAGCCTTTCTGCTTCACCAGAGAAATGTTGTGCCTCTAGCTGGTAGCAAATGCACAGTTTACAGAAACGAGAGGCTAGAAAAGAGAGAGCATCAAATTCTTCTTCCTCTTGTCTTAGTGTGTCAGGGAATGAGACTTCTGACTCACCAGTGAGAGAGAAGGATGGTTTTCAAGAAACTTATCTTGCTTCTTATAAGGACTTAATGGATTTTTGACAGTAGTTCTACTCTCTGCGTGCAACAGGCTCTGCAACCTCTTTCCCTCACAGTCTGTTTTGCTGCCTGTGCCCAAAGCCAATTCTAATATGGTGGCTCTCTCCTTCTGAGAATTGAGCTGTGAGAAGGTTCATCAGGGGCCTCCTCCCTCCTTCACTCAGGAGCTGGTTTTAGGCTCAGGCATTGGCCTTTGTTTGAGTCCTATTGCAGGGTGCCTGTGCCTGGTGGAACACCTCTCTGATCCTAAATAAAGACCCTGCCTAGCAAACTTGACATTCTGGCTTGACCATGGACCTTTCTCAAAACTTTGGACTCATTTGGCTATCTTCACTCTTCTCTGAACATGGTTAGTGTCACTGGGATGTCTCTGCTTAGGGGCAGTTGTGGGGATGAAGCTCTCTGCGGACCCATGGGGACTGCTGGTGCACCTGGGGTTTGACACTAAGCTCTGCCCTAAGCTGAAGGAATAGTTTGAATAACATTTTTAGAAAGCCAGAGAACCTTAAGGATTATCAATTTACAGAAGAAACTCCTACCTGAGATGAAGATTAGCAATTTTCCTTCCTTCATTATACTAAATACTAAAATTATCAGTGACTTTCTTACATACTTTTATGAGTTGGTGGATATGTCTGTCACCATGGAGAATGGTGGGCTATTTATTTATTTGAACTTGGTAAAAAGAACAAGGGAATATGTTTAGTCTTCCCATGATAGTAATCAGTAGATTATATTATGGAATGGATTATGTCCAATTCAGCTAGTCAGTATAAAAATTAGTTGCAAAAATATGCATTTCACAAATGTTGCATCTATGTGCAAGAATATCCCCTGTGAAACATGAATCTCAGCCCTTAAAAGATGAGCAACAGTACCCCAGCATCAGACCTTAAGTCATTCATTCAATATAACTGTTAACTAAGCACAGCAATAATCAAAAAAAGCTCTCTGATCTTTGGTGATGTACAAGTATAGCACCCTTTTTTTGATGTGGAGTATTAGAAATAAACAGTATGTATAACAATCACTGTTGCTTACTGGATGTGAGAGATATAAAACAGATGATTAATTGAGTGCTGTTTAACAATTATCTAATCAACTTTGATTAGATTGTGACATAGAGAATATATGCATTATTTGCATTTATTTCCTATATTCTAAAAATATAATTACTGTATGGTTGGGTGCTATGAATAACTGCTAAATTATATCTATGCTCAGTAATATTGACATAACTCACTGTCTATAAATATTGATCACTCTTAGCCTGTTTATCAATCTATTGGTAAGGTGTGTCTTTTTAAGTAACAAGAGCACTACCCTGGAACACATGTTCTAAGAAAAACCTCTTGGGTTTTTTTTTTTTTTTTCTGTGTGGTTTAGTCTCATTCAAATATCTGGGAAGTCTACTACTTTTTCCTGTGGTTCCTTCCATTGTCTATGATCTTTATAAATTGCAACTGAAACATTGAATATTCACAAATAAATATAAAATGATCAGAAGTGACCTTTAAATGAATGATGGATTTAATTTACAAGGTTATTTGCAATTTCCCTCTTGTCTCATTCACCTGAATTCAGCTAGCTGTCAAGACAAAAGAACTCTAAAAGATTCTTTTCTGGAATAAGGTCCATCTATGGATGCTTTTCAAAGGTATCTTAGTATCTTCATGGATTCATTTTAATGCATCTTTTTTGTTGATTTTTTTACTTAGAGTTTGACTTTTATTATTTTCCTCTTTAATGAGGTACTGGGGGGTTAATCCAAATAAAAACAGCTAATAATTTTATTTGGATGTTCAAACTGCAGGAAGAATATAATAAACACTCCTATTTGCTCCTTGCATATCCAGTAGTGGAAAATGTTCTTGCAACACACATACACATGGAATATAGAGTGAGATTACACAGAGAGATAGTTAAGAAAAGATTTAATAAGAAGATATAAGAAGATAGGACAAGACTGCAGGGATCAGGTGCAGGGCTCAGCCAGAGATGCATACTGACCAGCCCAGTTTCACATGTGACCGGCCTCTTTTATATCCTTTTCTGCCTACTCCCATTTTGTTCCTTTCTGTTTCCACTTTCCCCGGCACATCTCCTCAGGTGTTGGATAAGATTTCTGCACCCCTCAAAGGCCAGGGTCTCCCCTGGTTTATAATCTTATCAGTTGCAAAGGCTAGGTTGATCTTCCTGGAAGTAGCACCTGCAGTTTTTTGATAGAGTCTGGGAAAAAAAAGCCACATTTAAACCAACAATCATTTTTCTGAATGAGATCCATAGCATTGGGGAAGATAGAATCAGATGTCTGCTTTCTTGACCTTTCCTAAATGCCCAGTGACTTAACTATAGAACCAAATGTTTTTCTTTACAGGGCAGACACAAACCACAGTGGGAAGTCTAACTGTCAACAAGAAAGAAATGCCTAAAGGAAAGAGGATGCAAGCTAAAGAGAAATGAAAGAGGAGAGGAAAAAAACCCACATACCAGGCCACTTTATATTGGAAAATCAAAGAAAAATCAAGACAAGTTGGCAACATAATACAGGTTTTGAAAACCAGGATTTCTCAAATAAGTTGATCTGCCACTTTTGGAAGTCATTACATATTAAAAATGGATTATTTATTTACCATTTAGTCACATCATACACATACTGTGGCAAATAAAGTTCAAAACCCACCTAGTAGTCTGGCAGTCTGACTTCAGCTTTAGTGGTCGGAAACCTACAGATAGTGTCCTGTTGAGGACTTGATTAGCAAGTAGAAGTGGTCCAGGAAATCTGTTAAATTGATCTCCACAACAAGATCCCCAGAGCACATACTGGATCCCCAGAACAAGAAAAATATGAAGTGCGTCCAGCAAAGGACCACGAAGATGACTGAAGGACTGAAGCATCTTTCAGATGAGGAGGGACTAAGGAAGCTGGGGATGTAAGCCTGCAGAAGAGAAGGCTCAGGGGAATCTTATCCATGCCTATAAATATCTAATGGGGGAAAGTGAAGAAGATGGAGCCAGATACTTCTCAGTGGTGCTCAGTGACAGGACAAGAGGCAATAGGAACAAATTAAAAATCATTAAATTTTATCTGAACACATCTTTTCTTTCCTGTGAAGGTGGCAAAACCTCATAGCAGGCTGCCTAGAGAAGTTGTGGATTTTCTATCCTAGGCCATATTTAAAACTCAAATGGATACAGTCCCAAACAATCTACTTTAGGGGACTGCTTGAGGAGGGTTTTGGACTAGATGATGTCAAATCAAGATCTTGCAACCCTTCTGTGATCCTCTGTCAAGCCCTCACCTGTTGCTGATGTGAGCTGTTTTTCAGAAGTTGGACAGCCAACTACACAGACCAAAGTTGGGAAAAGTGTAAATATGGTACTTATTAAATGGCAAATCTGAATTTCAAAAATAAGTCTAAGCATTTTAAAACCTTAAATACTATTTACTCTGAAAATCTGGCTGTTTTTATGATAATTGAAAAACTGTATGTAAAAGAAAATGACCTGTGAGTGTTTTTCAAACTTCTGTTTTAATTTCTGGTAACTCAAAATACACCTTCTTCTCACTCTTTGTTCTGCAACATAATTCAGTAAAAGCTTTGTCATATTTACACACATTTTTAAAAATAAAGATGTACTATCTGGAAGAAAATGTCTCTTCATGAAACAAGCCACAGTTCTCAAAATAATGTTATTAATGTTAGCCCATTATGTGGGACCCTGGCTCCCTGGGGACCGGGCTTTTTTGGAGCTCCCCTGGGGCAGCAGGTCAGGGTCTGGCAGCCAGGGCCTGTCCCATCACCTCAGCCAGGAACAGGCAGCAGGATGGCACCATGGGCAGCTCCAGCCCAAGGCATTGGGCACCTCCCTGGGGACGGGCCAAGGCTGGGCTGGGATGTGGGCCTGCAGGTGAGCCTGGCTCAGCAGGGCCCATGGCCAGGAAGGGCAGGGCTGCAGGGAGCTGGAGACTGGCCCTGTTGTGGCATTGTTGGGGCAGGAGCTAGAGGTCCCATGGTGCTGAAATGAGCTCCTGGGCTGTGAGCAGGATGGGAGGAAGATCTGAAAGAGGCACCATTGATAAGGTCTGTTGGTGCAGGGACCCTGGAATACCATAATCCCTGTTTATTACTAACTATAGATTTCTTTATATATCTTTAGTATCTGGAGTTTAAACCATGTATTTTCTTCTTCACATTCCTTTGGATATCACTGTTAAAAAAGACATTTATAACATGCTGAGCAACCTGTTTATACTGGCTGACTCTCAATAATAAAAAGTCTCAGTAAAAGGATCTTCTGTGAGAGTTTTCATTTCATCAAGAAATGAAAAGAAAAAGAAAAAAAGAAAAATCCCTTCATTTTACTGAACTTTAATTAGTCCCCAGTATTCAATGATTTTAATATCAAAAGCATGGATGTACTTCTTCCAAATGTTTTTCAGAACAAAACCATATTTTACTCTAACTCTGTTATGGAATCAGTTCTTCAGTGTTATTCCATAATTTCTAAATCATGAACAAAGTGCTAGTTGTAGCACAGCCAGCTAATGTCCTTAGTTTATACAACATAAAGTGCTCACTTGACAAGCCAATTAATCACTTGGGTCACTAAAATAATAAATCATATAGTACTTGCCACCTGCAGAATATTTTAAAGAATAATTTACTTGTTTTAATAATGTGCTGCTACTACTTTACAAGAATAAATGAATAAATATTACTTTACATGCTGGGCCTACACATGTCAAGAAAGGTACTCCTTTCCCTATGACTAACAGATTTGGAAAATCATGTATGCAATGTTTAGTTAGTCTAATTACAGTGTTAAGATAACAACATAAATGAAATTAATACTTTCCAATAAAATCAGCTATAACCAAGAAAAAAAAAAGAACTTGAAGAGGACTTTGATCGAATCGTACAGCTACTCACTAATGGTTTTAAGTCAAGCTTAAAAATACATACGGCTCAGCATTTCCCCTCATCTCTGTTCAATGAAAACAAAAGACTTATATTTAACAGTATTTTGGGGAGGTTTTCAGTGCTGTTTTCATGTTTGTATTGTAGAAACTGAGGGCAGTTCTAGTGTTTTGTTCTTTGGTTTTCCCCTGACCTTCTTGTAGTAGGGTTGTTATGCTGTGTTTCAGTCCTTTCCAAATGTTGTTTCTCAAACCTGGTAATTTTAAGTCTATGATGGTTAAGTTTGGCAAGTTGGTAGGTTTTCTGAGATGGAGAAAGACTTTTCTGATGTTTTTACAATCTTAAAATAAGCAACACTTTTTATTAATTATTCAACCCAAAAGAAAGAAACTTCATAACCTTGAAAACTCAATGGATTTCATAAGAACTTCTTTTCAATTGAAAATACTAAGCAAATATTGTAATTCAAAATTAAAAATATCAAGGTATCATCAGAAAAAACACTTCTGAGAAGTAAAATAAACACTTTTTTGCTTTCTTTTAATGGTCCCTGTTGGTAGTTGGTGATTCTGACAAGCTGTGATTCTATATGTTTAACAAAGCCCCTAGCTTTCAAGATGTTATACAACATTTCTAATAAGATTTCTGATAAGAGAGTAAGTTCATATTTTAATGATGCTATCTTGAGATTTTGACATCTTCCATATCTGTAGATAAATGACAGAGAGAAAATTTTGAGCCATCTTGTTTAAAATCAGTGAATGTCATATAGTTAATTGACAGAAGAAAAAATACTATTTTAATGGATTACTGACTAGATAAGTGCCTTTTATACTATATGCCAATAAAATATATAAAGCAAAGGTAAGCGTTATGTAGAGTAGTGGTATAACAGATGTAGATGAGAGTTAAAAGTAAGTACAAATTATTCAGTTAATTGGTTTTCATATCATTCATTCAGTCACTTCAATCAGAGCTTAAAATAAGTAATTTTAAGTAATTTTACCTCACAATGAATGGTTTTTCTTTATTGTACATTCATTACTATTCTTCCTAGGCTACTCTGAAATGTTCCAAGTGATGAAATTTCTACCATTTCTCCTGGGAGTGTACTTCATACCCCACAGATTTCATTGTCAATAATATTTTTTTATACCTTTTTTTTTTAAATCTTTAAAATTACTGCCAGGATATTCCTTCTACATTCTTAAATAATTTCTTAAATAATTCATCATTTCTTCAGTTTTGTAAGGTGTGGATTCCTTCCCTCCTTGCATTAGTTTGAGTCTTCCCTAGTGATTCTTACTTAAGTAGTTTCCAGTCACATGACTAATCTCTCTAGAACTTATTATTTATCTTTCTTGTATGTGTTCCACCTCTTAGTATAGTGTCATCTATGAATCATATTCATGCAGTGCCCGGCACATCTTCCAGAACATTAATACGGATATTAAATAAGACTGCACCTAAGATAAGTTCCCCCTGTTCCTCATCAGCACATTCTTCCAATACAAAAGCAAGAGCTTGCCATTTTTCATAACAATTCCTTTTATTAAAAATTCCTCATCAAGATATTAACTTGTGGTATTGTTCATATGTGAGATCTTTATTCTAAATTAAACTTCACTGCATGATTGAAATCTATATATACTACATAAGTTCTTCCTTTATCATTAATATGAAAGTTTCAAAAAAGCAATAATATTTTGTTTGTCAAAAACTCTTCATTCACAGATATATTATCCTTTTTAAGAGTCCTATTTCTTTGATGATAAGGGTTGATTTTATTTTTTAGCAACTTATAGGAGAGATTTTTGTGTAAATTAATATAACTGTTCTCTGTGGAGCCAGCTGAGATAAAAGAGATTTTCTGCCAGACTCTACTGAGATAATGTCATCAATTTAATTTTGAAACTGTCCCTGTCTTTTATTTTTAAGGAACAAATTAAAGTAGGTTTGACTCATTTGGAATTTCCATTATATACAGATATACTTTTCTCTTCCCTTTAAATGGGTTTCTGATTTAATTTGCTGTTGATACTTGCTTGCTTATTTGAACTGATCAAAGTTAATTAGTTAATTTTGGTTATAAATCATGCCAATTTTTAGTCTGAAAGGTAAGTTTAAAATTTCTTCTTTAGATGAAGCAATCAATTTAAGCAGAATATTTCAATTTATAATCCCTACATTAAACTTTTTTTTCCTTGAGATCCCTGAAATAATCTTCAATTCTTTTAACTCTTCTTTTGCTGACCCTATTTTCATTTTGACTATCATTACCGGCAATTTCTCAAAATTTGTCATGTCTTGTAACCTTGTGATAAACATAATTTATCATAATTTAACCTGATAATGCAATATTCTCTGTAAGTGATTGGATTTGTTAATCATAATCTTCAAAAGAAAAAGATCTTCAGATTATTTACTTGTAAGGGAGCTTTAAGTTTGTGATAAGACCTGGATTGCCATCCTCCTTCAAGACTGCAGAATTTTTTCCCTGTGTCAACTACATTTTTTGTTGTGCTTATTCATTTTAAATTTCTCCAGCTATATATTTTTCTCCCTCTTCCTCACTGGGTTCATATACCTTTATGGTCCAACATATCCATCTCTCCTAGATGGATATTTTGAGTAATTTTCTCAGAGAGAAACTTCCTGTTCAGTGTCTGTTTGATCAAATCTCTCTTCCATTCTTTAACAGAGTTCACCAGCCTTTCAAGATTTCTTGCTTTTTCTTCTAGATCAAAGAGAGAAAACTTTGTAGGTAGAAGTTATGATTTCTGAGAGCTAGGAACAATGTTTTATACTCCAATCCTGCTCTGTTTTTTTTCTGTGACCTTTTAAAAGTGATTTAAAATAACTTTTGTCAGTATTTTTTGTCAAAATTAAAGATTTTTTTCATTTGCAGAGTACACATTTTGTGTTTTGAAACAATTTTTTCAGATACCAACTTATTTCAAATAGAATGTCTACAATTAAATCATAGCATCTTCAAAATTAGGTTACTTTGCTGTGAATCAGGTGAAGAAAATAAGTGTATAAACTCAGTCATTAAAACTCTTTCTAGCTGTGTAACTTCTTGTTGACATTGTAAGTTACATGTTATGTTTTCTACTTAGAACATCAGAGGAGACAGCTATATTTTCTAGAAAGTTTTCTCTCAAAAAATCAGATGCAATGCCAACACAGTGTAGCATATTAGCATCCTTGAGAGAAGTCACAAGATGAGAGTTTTTGCACCATGTCCCATTGTGGAGTCATACTCTGAAAAACGTTAGTTTTTCCCAGCAGAAAGCATCACCAAAAACAGATCAGTAAATTTCTTGAAAGTGTTAAACACTCAGCATTGCTGGCTTTGCCCAACATTTAACTTCTGTAGGAAAAAAAGCTGTATGTTTTATATTGGAATGTCAGTGCTTAAGTTTGAATTTTCTTATGTCTTTGACAAAACTTAATGATTCAAGAAATAAAATATTTTCAGAAGGCATGGTTTTCTTCATTTCCTTTAAACAATTAACTTTATGTCAAAAAATGTTCCATTCTACAGAAAATATAACTTCGTTTTCATGCTCTTTTGCAACTGAATTACCCACTGATACAAGTTAATCCTTCTAGGTACACTGGTGCAGTTAGTTTTATTAGGCTCATTTTATTTAAGGCTATATGCTAAAACAGTATCCTCAAGTGCCAAGTAAGAATTTAGTATATCTTCTGCAGTGCCCTTCTGCTGTGAGTTCTTTATTAGCACTCTTAAAACAACATTTAATGAGAGTTAATTCAAGTAAAAAATATCATCTAAGTATCTGTAGGAAGGAAATGAGCGTGAAAAAGATCAAAGCAAATGAATCCAGACTTGAAGCAACGTTCAGCATAACTGCATGCTGTATTCACTTAAGTTTTCTTAGTGGATCTTCAATAGGTATCTCTGGTTTAGATTTGAGCCCCGTTCTGCTTAGTTGTCACTGCCTTGTGATCTTACCTCATTCATTATGGCCTTTTGGAGCCTTTGCCAACAGTGTGTCAATCTGCATTTAGGTATTTTACTGCTGTAGCTGAACTTTCCATGTGATTTTATGGAAGTGTACACATGTCTGGGTATTGCAAATACCAGTAATTCCAGTTTTTGCTGGGTGCCGGTTTTTATGAAGCGCTATTGAAATGTAAATGGGAAACAGTACATATTCTGTATCTTTGTGGAAGATCTAAATAAACATTGCTAGGTCAAGCCATGTTTACAACTCTTATTAGTATAAGCTTTCACTTCCAGCTTACAATAGAGCTGACCTAAACTCATCTAGAAATTCTCTAAAATATTTCAGGCTTCTTTAAAATTTTATCAGAGCAGTGATTTTAATTCTCTGTTTAAAAATTGAAATAAAATCCTCACCTCTGCAAAAGTAAAATCACTTGTTAAATATAAGTTAGTCTAACAGGTGCTTATTAGTTGTATATTACCTTTTTCCTTTCCTTGTTTCAGCATAAATTCGAATCTGTTCACAGAGTAAAGCCACTTCAGATTGCTAAAATGGCCTTAAACTAATGACTTCTTTTCTCTGTTTCTTTGGCTTAGTTAAATCAGACAAAGGAGAGCTGGAGTTGGTGCAAAAGAGGAAACTAGCATATGTCCAGGAGCAGGGCACAGTGGGGAGTCCTGGAGGGATGAGCCATACCTTACCCTTGAGAATCATCAAGTTGGCTTAAGCTATGTGAAGCTTCATCTCAAAGATAAGTGAGACACTCTTCTGACACCTTTTCTTTGTCTCTTATTTTAGCAGAGAGACTTCCTCCATAAAGATGGCTGTGGCTTCCTAAACTCCAAAGTTCCCAGAGTTCATGCTTAAACCTGCATAAGATTGAACCTAACAGTCAACAGTCTTTGACGACAAGATAACCTAAACTTTTCATCTGGTTCTTTTCAGTTTAGTGAAATCCAATCTAGTGTTACTTCTTATCTGACTTCATTGAAATGTTCTAATTTGTATCTCTTTCTCCAATTGCTTTTAGTACTGATTTGATCCTCATCCTTATGGATTAAATATATTAATTTAACTTGGAGTCCTGTCACTGATTGTCAATTTCAGAGTGAATGAAGGTTTTAAAATGAAAACAGGCATACAGATATAAGAAATAATTAAATAATAATGAAATGGGAAATGAACAATATTTTTAATATTTCACAAAATATTTAGTTCATTCCTGTTGCATCCCAACCTGAGAGGAGGAAGGAGAGCAACCAAGGTTCTAATGATCCCCTTGGACTAAATTAAGGTGAAACGACACCAAATGATCAATTAAACATTTTATTTTGATGCAGAAGTAACTTGAACTTGAAAAAGCAACTTGAACTTGAAAACATGGAAAATTGTTGATGGTGGGGGTTCTTATTAAGAATAATTGTAAAAGAAGAAGAGGAAAAGAAAGTGGCAGAGGTGGGGGAGAGGGAGAGGGAAAAAGAGAAAGGGAAAGATAGGGAGATATCATCGCCCTTGGACCCAGTGCCGATGACGACAGACTGATGATCCTCCGGTGGTGGGCATGCACCTATTTCTTTGTTGTAGTGTCTTTTATAGTCTAAGCCCCGCCTTCAGTTATGCCTCCTGTAAGCTTAGATAGTTCTTGTTCCAGAAGTTTTGTGATTTTCTGCACAGGCGCTGTTGTGAGGGGTGGGCATGAAGGGTCTTTCAGGCAGTCATAAGCCCCTTCCTCAAATAAACTTTGTATGACCTCAGCAAGTTGCTATGTGAGGCAGGGCAGAACCTGGGACTGTGAATCCTCTGATATATTTTCCATGCCCTGTGTCCACCAATTTTCTGCCTGCAGTTCTCTACCTCCCACTTTACAACAATGTTTGAGACATTAACTCTTTCAGCTCCTTAAAAATATCACATGAAATATGTGATCTATCCCTCTATCACGTGAAATATGTGATGCAACATTAATAGAAAACATGAACTGTAACAGTCATGTACTGGAATACTTTTTTAAAAAAGAAGCTTTTATTTAAAAGAATAAAGTACAGACAGAAATGTAAGTTATCAGGTTCTGTTGTAAATAATATGCAAGTGCTGTGTAGTAGCCATTTTTGTGTAATAGGAACAATACTTCACTATCCTTCTACGGAAAGTCATTCAGAGAATGATCCTTTGTTTGATTCCAGAGGAACCCCATATGTATCACAGCAAACTGGAGCCAAAGGATCTAGAAACTGAAGAAGGTCTGAAAATTTCAGTAATTCTGTGCTGATTTCAGGTGTGTATTTTAAGATAAATAATTGTTAATTTAACAATTGCAATTTAATTGCTGAATTAAAAAGTTGAAGCTGTATAACTAAATAACATTTATTTTTGTCTTTGTAATATGAAATTTGTATATTTTTACTGTCTTTCCTTGTTTAAAATATCAGTATTTTCTATACATTAACAAATCAATTTAATGGGTGAGGTAACTCTCATTTCTATATTAAGTTTTTTTATGGTATTTGGGTTGGATGTTTTTATTATTGTTAAAACTCTATATAGTTAATTTTTTAATGTAAATACTATAAATTATGTAAATTTGATGTAAATTATTAATTCCATGCTCCCACAGAATGCTAGATTGTGATGTGCTTTTTATCAGAGTTCCTCTGGTACCAAAATGGAGAATATAAAAGGCTGTAGTTGAGAAAAACTTTGTTGTATAAGGAATAGAACAAATGAAAATGATGTTTCTAAACACTTTAGAAGTTTAAGAAAGTATTAATTATCTTTTTGGGTAAAATCTCATGGCCTGGACCCATCTTTATTCTGTGTCTAACAAGATGCACCAAACCTCCACATGCATTACCCTACTTCAAAAGCTAATGCCATAAAATTGTGAATGTAACTTTTGTGACATAATTAAATAGAATGAAATTAATAGGAGAGGTGAGAAAGAAACTATTCTTCAAGATATTGTAAGAGTTCCTGATATGCAATAATATATTCTGTGTGTGATATTCAGTACTGTAATCGTATTCGTGAGGCAAAATACATCTTGCTGCCTCATACTTTAAGTTGCTTATTCAGAATATGCATTGCTGTGATAATTACATTTATGTGGGATATTCTCATCTGTTGATGGAGAAAATTTCAAATAACCATTACTAAACTAATTTCTTTGTGTGTGTGTCCTGGTTTTGGCTGGGATAGAGTTAATTTTTCTCCTAGTAGCTGGTACAGTGCTGTGTTTTGGATTTAGTATGAAAGTAATGTTGATAACACACTGATGTTTTAGTTGTTGCTAAGTAGTGCTTACACTAGTCAAGGAATTTTCAGCTCCTCATGCCCTGCCAGCGAGAAGCTGGGAGAGGACACAACCAGGACAGCTGATCCCAACTGGCCAAAGGGATATTCCATATCATATGACATCATGTTCAGTATATAAACAGGGGGGAGTTGGCCAGGGGATGATGATTGCTGCTTGGGGACAGGCTGGGCATCTGTTGGCAGGTGGTGAGCAATTACATTGTGCATCACTTATTTTGTATATTCTTTTGTATAGTCTTATTTTCTGTATTATTTTACCATTTTAATAATAATTATTATTTTCCGTTCCTTTTCTGTCCTATTAAGCTGTCTTTATCTCAACCCATAAATTTTACTTTTTTTTTTTTTTTCCCCCAATTCTCTCCCTCATCCCATTGAGCGGAGGGAGCAAGCAAATGGCTGTGTCATGTTTAGCTGCCTGCCAGGTTAAACTACAACAGTTCTTACTGGTGCCCAACATGGGGCACAAAGGGTTGAGATAATGACAAATATGACCAGAGCGTGTTACACAAATTATAATCATTCATTATATTGGTTTAGTAGTTGCTGGTCACAATGTTGATTTATTTGCTCTCAAAGTTGTCGTGCTTGCTTTCAAAGTTGGGTTATGTAATACCATGCTTGCAGTATATGTTCCCTGTTGTGCTGTTTATCACCACTAGGAATTGGGTCAAGGTATCATTTTGCTGCACTGTGTCAGACTGGCTTATGATATGAAAAAATTACTGGTCATAAGACTAATCTGGTATTTGTACTTAGCATTGTCATCTCCGTACCTTGAGGGCCACCTCTTGGAAACTACTAATAATTAGACTGTATCTTTTCTCCTCTGAGAACCAATTCATAAGGGAGGTGGGTGGGACACTTTTCCCCCACTCATTCATTTTCCCTTTCTCCTTCAGGCTAGTTACAACAGCTCTTGAGAACTTCGTATGTCTGTGGGATGTTCAAACAAGCATGGTCCTATTGCTACACCTCCTAAATGTGTGTCAGGTCTTATATGTCCTGAATGTGTGTTAGGTCTTGCTTAGGGTTAAACACCTATTTAAGAATACCATTCAGAGACCTACCCCTGCAATGAGTACTGCGGCTACTCCAACCCTGGTGACAGGCACTACGACTGAACCAGAGAACCAACCCATGCCAGTATCAGTCACCCCTATACACAAGAAGAAATATACAAGAAAATCAGCTGTTTAGAAAGACATGATGAAAAAGCAAGGCCATCATGAGGAAAGGAGGAGGAAAAGGAAGAACTCATAAACAAGATAGAAACCACTTGATCCTACCCTTGAGCGAGCTGTGAGATATGCGAAAGCATTTCAGCCATCCAGGCGAGCACATTGTCACCTGGCTGCTCCAACGCTGGGATAACAGGGCCAGTAGCCTGGAATTAGAGGGGAAGGAAGCCAAACAACTGGGATCCCTTTCTAGTGAAGGGGGCATTGTCAAAGTGATTGGAAAAGGAGCACAAACTCTCAGCCTCTGGAGGCGACTCCTGTCCAGTGTGAAGGAAAGATATCCCTTCAAGGAAGATGTTATATGTCACCCAGGCAAGTGGACCACCATTGAGAGAGGTATCCAGTACCTGAGGGAATTAGCCATGCTGGAGATGGTTTATAATGACCTGAACAATGAGTAGTTATCCAAAGATCCAGATGAAGTTTGGTGCACATGACCGATGTGGCAGAAATTTATACGGAGCTCACAATCTTCATATGCCAACTCATTGGCAATAATGACGTGGAAAGATGGAGAAGAACCAATGGTGGATGAATTGGCTGGCCAACTCCAGCAATACAAAGAAAGTCTCTCTTCCTCCCTATGGGCCTGCATCTCGGCTGTGGAAAAAATGTCCCAGGAGGTCCAGCAACCCAAAAAGGATAGGTCCTACTCTCCACTTGTATGGAACAGGATCTCAGCAATTAGGAGTCAACATCCCTCTGCTCAAGAGAGATTTCTTGAGAAAACTCAGGAGAGGTTCTTCCAGGAAAATTGCTGCTCCAGTTTCCAGTGAGCAGTTCTCCAGACAGAATAATAGGGCTGATTTTAATTCCAATCTTAATAAAGGGACTTTTGATTCACATTTACAATAAGTGAGTAACAGATACTATGACCAGGGTGAGAGGGGCCCTGCCTCCAGACAGGTGGAGTAAAGAGACAATCAGGTTTACTGGACTGTATGGATTCAATCATAAATGTATACACAAGCAGAACCCATTTTTATTTCTGGAGTGACAGAGGGATCCCAACAGCTAACAGTATTGGAGGCCAAAATGAGCCTAACTGGGAAGGAGTGGCAAAAGCACCCCATTGTGACTGGCCCAGAGGCTCCGTGCATTCTTGGCACAGACTATCTCAGGACAGGGTATTTCAAGGACCCAAAAGGGTACAGGTGGGCTTTTGGTATAGCTGCCTTGGAGATGGATGAAATTAAGTAGCTCTCCACCTTGCCTGGTCTCTTGGAGGACCCTTCTGTTGTGGGGTTGCTGAAGGTCAAAGAACAGGTGCTGATCGCTACCTCAACAGTGCACTGGCAGCAATATCACACCAACTGAGACTCCCTGATTCCCATCCATGAGCTCATTCATTGACTGGAGAGCCAAGGAGTGATCAGTAAGACCCGTTCACCCTTTAACAGTCCCATACGGCCAGTGCGGAAGTCTAATGGGGAGTGGAGACTAACAGTAGACTATCGTGGCCTGAACGAAGTCACTCTGCCACTGAGTGTTGCTGTCTAGCATGTCTGGACATGCTAGAACTTTAATATGAACAGGAATCAAAGGTAGCCAAGTGGTATGCCACAATTGATATCGCTAATGCATTTTTCTCAATCCCTTTGGCAGCAGAGTGCAGGCCACAGTTTGCTTTCACTTGGAGGGGCATCCTGTACACCTGGAATCAACTGCCCCACGGGTGGAAACACAGCCTTACCATTTGCCATGGACTGATCCATACCGCACTGGAACAGCGTGGATCTCCAGAACACCAACAATATATTGATGACATCATCATGTGGGGCAACACAGCAGAAGATGTTTTTGAGAAAGGGAAGAAAATAGTCCAAATCCTTCTGAAGGCTGGTTTTGCCATAAAACAAAATAAGGTGAAGGGACCTCCACAGGAGATTCAGTTTTTAGGAATAAAATGGCAAGACTGATGTCGTCAGATTCCAATAGATGTGATCAACAAAATAACAGCCATGTCTCTACCACAACTAGCAGAAAGGAAACACAAGCTTTCTTAGATGTTGTGGGTTTTTGGAGAATGCATATTCCAAATTATAGTCTGATTGTAAGCCCTCTCTATCAAGTAACCCAGAAGAAGAATGATTTCAAATGGGGCCCTGAGCAACGACACGCCTTTGAACAGATAAAGCAGGAGATAGTTCATGCAGTAGCCCTTGGGCCAGTCCGGGCAGGACAAGACATAAAAAACGTGCTCTAGACCACAGCCGGGAAGAATGGCCGTAGCTGGAGCCTCTGGCAGAAAACACCAGGGGAGACCCGAGGCTGACCCTTAGTGTTTTGGAATCAGGGATACAGAGGGTCCAAAGCATGCTACACTCCAACTGAAAAAGAGATATTGGCAGCATATGAAGGGGTTTGAGCTGCTTCGGAAGTGGTTGGTACTGAAGCACAACTTCTCCCTGCACCCCTACTTCTGGTGCTGGGCACTGGGCTGGATGTTCAAAAGGAGGGTCCCCTCTACACATCATGCTGCGTGGAGTAAGTGGGTTGCACTGATCATACAATAGGCTTGAATAGGAAACCCCAATCACCCAGGAATCTTGGAAGTGATCATGGACTGGCCAGAAGGCAAAAATTTCAGAATATTGGCAGAGGAGGAGGTGACACGTGCTGAAGAGACCCCCTGTATAACAAACTGTCAGAAAATGAGAAGCGATATGCCCTGTTTACTGATGGGTCCTGTCATCTTGTGGGAAAGCATCGGGGATGGAAGGCTGCTGTATGGAGTCCTATATGGCAAGTCACAAAATCTGCTGAAGGAGAAGGTGAATTGAGTCAGTTTGCAGAAGTAAAGGCCATCCAGCTGGCTTTAGACATTGCTGAATGAGAAAAGTGGCCAGTCCTCTGTCTCTATACTGACTCATGGATGGTGGCAAATGCCCCGTGGGGGTGGTTACAGCAGTGGAAGCAGAACAACTGGCAGCACAGAGGCAAACCCATCTGGGCTGCTGCATTGTGGCAAGATATTGCTGCCCGGGTGGAGAACCTGGTTGTGAAGGTACGTCATGTGGATGCTCATGTTCCCAAGAGTCAGGCCACTGAAGAACATCAAAACAACCAGCAGTGGATCAGGCTGCTAAGATTGAAGTGGCTCAAGTAGATCTAGACTGGCAACATAAGGGTGAACTATTTATAGTTTGGTGGTCCCATGACACCTCAGGCCATCAAGGAAGAGATGCAACATACAGATGGGCTCGTGATCAAGGGTGGACTTGACCATGGACACTATTGCACAGGTCATCCATGAATGTGAAACATGCGCTGCAATCAAGCAAGCCAAGCGGATAAAACCTCTGTGGTATGGAGGATGATGGCTGAAGTATAAATATGAGGAGGCCTGGCAGATTGATTACATCACACTGCCACAAACCTGCCAAGGCAAGCGCCATGTGCTTACAATGGTGGAAGTAACCACCGGATGGCTGGAAACATATCCTGTGCCCCATGCCACCACCCGGAACACTATCCTGGGCCTTGAAAAACAAGTCCTATGGCGACATGGCACCCCAGAAAGAATTGAGTCAGACAATGGGACTCATTTCCAAAACAACCTCATAGACACCTGGACCAAAGAGCATGGCATTGAGTGGGTGTATCACATCCCCTATCATGCACCAGCCTCTGGGAAAATTGTACGATGCAATGGACTGTTAAAGACTACACTGAAGCAATGGGGGGGTGGGACATTCAAACACTGGGATACACATTTAGCAAAAGCCACCTGGTTAGTCAACACTAGGGGATCTGCCAATTGATGTGGCCCTGCCCAGTCAGAATTCTTACGTACTGTGGAAGGGGAGAAAGTCCCTGTAGTGCACATAAAAAATATGCTGGGGAAGACAGTCTGGGTTATTCCTGTCTCAGACAAAGGCAAACTCATTCATGGGACTGCTTTTGCTCAAGGACTTGAATGCACTTGGTGGGTAATGCAAAAAAATGGGGAAGTCCAATGTGTGCCTCAAGGCGATTTGATTTTTAATGAGAATAGCCAGTGAATTACATTGTATGATGTTACTTGCTATACAATCACTTCTACAGTGGCTATATGCCATATCAACAGTATTACAGGAAAGGTGGTAGTAATTAATTGGAATGTATTGGAAAGTGTGGGACCTGGGCATGATATAGATTATACAGAATAAGGAGTGGATACCATCCTGGTTTCAGCTGGGATAGAGTTAATTTTCTTCCTAGTAACAGATACAGTGCTGTGTTTTGGGTTTAGGATGTTGATAACACACTAATGTTTTAGTTGTTGCTAAGTGTCAATGACACTAATCAAGGACTTTGCAGCTTCTCATGCCCTGCCAGTGAGAAGATGGGAGAGGGCACAACCAGGACAGGTGACCCCAACTGGCCAAAGGGGTATTCCTTCTGGAGTTGGATGGAGGGCAGCGACTGCTGCTCGGGGATGGGATGGGCATCAGTCAGCGGGTGGTGAGCAATTGCATTTTGCATCATGCATAATTTATTTTGTATATTCTTCTACCATTATAATAAAAATTATTATTTTCCCTTCCTTTTCTGTCCTATTAAACTGTCTTTATCTCAACGCACAAATTTTACTTTTTCTTTTTTTTTTTTTCTTTCCCCATTTCTCTCCCTTATCCCACTGCGGGGGGGGGGCGGGGAGCGGGGCGGGGGAAGTGAGCAAATGGCTCTGCGGTGTTTAGCTGCCTGCTGGGTTAAACCACAACAGTGTGCAATGTAGATAGTTGTTTGCATCTTATCTCATTTTGAAACTGGAGGAAAGAAAGTCTCTGTTCTTGTCTGCGGAAGATATGAGCATTTGAAATTTTCAAAGCATAATGCAGCCACCTAAGAAGTTGTTGTGTGTTAACCTCAGCAAGCAGCTGAGCGCCACACAGCTACTTGCTCACTACCCCCCTCAGTGGTTTGGGGGACAGAATTGGAAGGGAAGAAGAGAGAAAACTTGTGGGTTGAGATAAAAACAGTTTAATAGGTGAAACAAAAGCTTTATGCACAAGCAAAGCAAAAGAAGGAATTCCTTCACAACCTTCTATTCATAGGCAGATGTTTAGCTATCTTGATGGAAGTGGGGCTCCATCATGCAAAACAATTACTTGGGAAGGCTTATGCCATAAATCTTAACTTCCCCCCCAACCCCCCGCCTTCATTTACTATTTACCAGTATTTAGCAAATGTTATTTATTCTTCTGAGCCTTTCATCTTCTCACGTGTTAAGTGTTCCCAAACATTTTGTAGAGTAACTGTACTATTCTGCTTGATACAGGTGTCTTAGGCAGAGTGTTTTCTTATGTCCACATTAAAAACAAAAAACAGACAATTTTGCCATATTTTTCTATAGGTGTGAAGTCTTTTTGGAGTAATAAACTTCAGTATATAACGCCAGGTTACTTTCAAGGGATTAAAATGGAGCCATTCAACTTCTCCTTAGTTTATACATCTAGTTTCTCATCTGCCCTGCAGCTGGAGGTTTTAGTGTTACTTTGCAGAATTCTGTTTCTGTGTTGGCAACATTTGTAACTTTAAAGAACATCTCGTAGTGCTGGAGTTTCTCCTAGGTACACTAAGGCAGTGTACATAGACTCTACAGCTGATGAAATCCATCAACAGCTGACACGTTCACTGTCCTGTACAGTGCTCATATTTCATTTCAGGTAAAATTCTTAGTTTAGTTAACATTTATTTTTCTTGTTTGAACTCCTTATGCTGAGGGGAATGAGATGTCACTAGTCTATATGTGGTATCCTAAAGATGCATGAGTATTTGACACAGTATTGGGTTTATTTGGCAAGGTTTTGGTAGCTGGGGGGCTACAAGGGTGGTTTCTGTGAGAAGACACCAGAGGCTGCTCCCATGTAGGGCAAAATTTGTCTCAGCTCCAAGACAGACCCACCACTGGCCAAAGCTAAACCAATCAGCAATGTTGGTAGCACCTCTGTGATAACATATTTAAGAAAGGGTAAAAAACACTGTGCAGCATCTGTGAGACAGGAGTGAGAAAGTGTGAGAGAAACATCCCTGCAGACACCAAGGCCTGTGAAGAAGGAGGGAGAGGAGGTGCTCCACGTGCCAGAGCAGAGATTCCCCTGCAGCCCATGGAGAAGACCATAGTGAGGCAGGCTGACCCCCTGCAGCCCATGAAGGTTAACGGTGGAGCAGATATCCACCTGCAGCCCATGGAGGACCCCACACCGCAGTAGGTATTTGTGTCCTGAAGGAAGCTGTGACCATGTGGAAATGCCAAACTGGAGCAGGCTCCTGGCAGGAACTGTTGCCCGTGGAGAGGAGCCCACACAGGAGCAGGTTTTCTGTCAGGACCTGTGACCCCGTGGGGGACCCACCCTGGAGCAGTCCATTCCTGAAGGACTGCACCCTGTGGAAAGGACCCATGCTGGAGCCATTCTTGAAGAACTGCAGCCTGTGGGAGGGACCCACATTGGAGAAGTTTGTGAAGGACTGTATCCAGTGGGAGGCACCCCACGCTGGAGGAGATGAAGAGTGTGAGGAGGAAGGAGTGGCAGAGATGAATTGTTATGGACTGACTGCAATGCCCATTCCCCATCCCCCTGCACCGCTCAGGGCAGGGACAAGTAAAAGGGTTAAGAGGGAAGTTGAACCTGGGAGGAAGGGAGGATTGAGGAGTGTTTCAACTTTGTTCTTATTTCTCATTCTCCTACTCTGTTACAAGTAATTGGCAATAAATTAAATTAATTTCCCCACATCTAGTCTGTTTTGCCTATGATAAAAATCGGTAAGTGATCTCCCTGTCCTATTTCCACCCATAAGGCTTTTGTCATATTTTCTCCCTCTGTCCTGTTGCTGGAGGGGGACTGACAGAGCAGCTGGGTGGGTACCTGGCAGCCAGCCAAGGGCAACCCACCACAAACACATGCAGGCCCAAAATGAAGCATCCAACATAAAATTCCAAAGTGGCTCTTGAATTAGTCAGATATACCGTAGTTCAGCAAACAGGGCTTCCAAGGAGGGACTCAGCACTTAATAGCTTGTGTGAAAGGGACAGTAAAGAGGTAGTGCCTGAGGCTTAAGGGGACTGACAGAGATGGCACAATTATGGTAGTTCTGTGCCACAACAGAGGGTCCCTGGCCTGGCTGGAGCAACTGTCCCAGTGCATCAGAGGTAGCTGCCCCAGTCTCAGATTGTGGGCAGTGCCTGGTGCTTCTCCTTGAGACAGGGTGTCATGCTGTACAGAAGGAGAAATATCTAGAGGTTATGCTAAACAAGTGGAGGATCGAGTCTCCCAAAATGGGAGATCAGAGAAGATTGTGACTTCTGGCAAAAAGGAAGGTATTTCTTTCTCCACTTCCAGATGTGCGCTTTTAAAACAGGTATAAGACTATGGTATTATATAAGGAAGAACATGTTTCCTCAGGGGAGACATTTGGACCAGCTGAGCCTTCTCCATGCACTGGCACCAAGTAGAAGCAGCAAATGGTAGTAGATGGAGACACCCATCTGCAGGGGTCAACATCTGTCTCCCAAACAGATTTTCTGTATTGCAAGGCTTACTGCTTGCCAGGAGCTCAGATCTGGGATGTTGAAGAGAAATTGCTGAGGTTCATCTGATTTTCAGACTCTTGTCCCTTACTGTTCATACACATTGGCATCAGTGATACTGTCAAGGGACACCTTTAGTTTATCAAGAGCAACTATAGGTTTCTGGGCTGTAAAACATGCAACACATCAGCTCAGGGAGCTCCTCAATTCTGTCAAAGGAAAGGACTCACATATAAGCAGATGGATCCAGTGAGTCAGTGCCTCATTGTTTGCATGACATTGCAGGCAAGGCTTTGGCTTTTCTGACTATAACAATCTCTCTGAAGAATTAAGACTACCGGGGAGAGATAGGATACATACATCTGATGAGATGAAGAATAACGCCTTTGCCAACAGCTTATTAACCTATTGAGGAGGGCTTTAAAATAGGTTCACCGGTGGCTGCTGAGCAAAACTAAGGTGACTGAGGAGAGCCAGCATAGATTTGCTAAGGGCAAATTGTACTTGAATTACCTGATTGCCTTCTGTGATAAGATAACTAACTCTGTGAACAAGTGGAGAATAGTGGAAACTGTTTATCCTGACTAATAAGGTTTTTGACATATATTCTTGTAGCCAGATTGGAAAGGTGGACTACAATATTGAAAAGTGGCAAGAGTGCTAGCCTGAATGGACTGTGATTAGCTATGTAAAATCCAGCTGGATACCAGTTAATAGTGGTGCTCCTCAGAGATGAGGACTGGGGCCAATACTGTTTAACGTCTTCATTAACAGTCTGAATGATGTGTTAGGACGCACCTTTAAAAAGTTTTATTGTTGATACCAGAGTGTGTGAGGGGAAGATAGGGCTGATACAGATGTACCTGGACAGGCTTCACAAATGTGCTGAAATAATCTACACTAAGTTCAACAAAAGCAAATGTATGAATAATCCTGTGCAGCTGGGGACTGAATGGATGGAAAATGTCTCTGCAGAAAAGGAGCTGGGTTCCACAGGGGTAACAGGATGAATATGACTCAGCAAGGTATGCTTGCAGCAAGGAAGGCTATTGCATATTAGGTTGTATTAACAAGAGTAGAGACAGCAGGTAGCCTCTATTTGGCAATTTCAAGACCAAATTTAGAGTATTGTATCCAGTTTTTAGTTCCCAGTAGAAAACACATATGAAAAAAAACAAAGCAAGCTCAGTAGAAGGCCATAAAAGTGATTAGAGGCTTGAAGTATGTGACATACAAAAAGAGAATATGAACACTGTTTTGAGAAGGAAGAACTGAGGGGGGATTTTACTATTGTCTTCAACACCAGTGGGAGGGTAGAAAGAAGATGGAGCCAGAGTTCTTAGAGATGCCCAGTGAAGAAATGAAAGGTACTGGCCACAACTTGCAGCAAAAGAAATTTTGATTAGAAAGTAGGAAAACTTACTCACAATGGGTGTGTTTAAACACTAGAACAGATTATCCAGAGGGACTGTGGAATCTCCATTCTTGCAGATACTCAAAATGGGAATGAATATAACCCTAAACAAACTGTTTTAATTTGGAAATTTAATCTACCTTCAAAACAGTCCTCACTTTGAATAAGAGGGTGTTGAATTATTCCCTTCCAACCTTTTTTTTTTTTCTTATTCTGTAATTTTAAATTACTCTATATCTCAAAGGCTTCTTTTCTTCAGTGATTCACTACATTTGAGCTAGCTGGTAAGTTTTATGGCAGTGCAATTTTGTCTAACTAATTCTGTAAATAGAATCATTGAGGAAAATGCCTTAAATATTTCTATAATGCATATTAAATAATTTGCTCCAAAATGTCAATTTAATATAAATGAAAATTTGGACTTAAGTGATGTTCTAACAGATGATAGTGGACAAGCTTTTGTTCCAGTATATAAATACCATCATGAATACCATTTTTTAAAAATATAAGCTTATTTACATAAAAAAACCCTCCATGTTTCTTGCAGTTGTGCTGTATACTTAGTAATATGGTTAAAAATAAATCAGTATATTAACACACTGACTAACACTGAGCAGATATTTTTTAAACTTAATATGAGCATATGACTTCAGAAAGATTTTGTTTCTTTCATACTTTCTTTTTTCCTGCTGCTAAGAATAAGTGAAAACATCAAGCCAATTTAAACAAAAGTTAAAAAAAAAACCATTTCTATATTAATCTGAGACCTTCAATAAGGAATCTGTAAAGTCACAAGAATGTTTAACGATTATAAGTTTCAGCAAATCTGTTTTCTAAGTAAAAACAACACTTGATCTACGTTTATACTGATATTTTCAGATACTGGTACTTAAACAAAATAATTAAATCTGTATGTCATTGTAGACATTCCTAGCCATGTCCGTCAAATACTGTTTGTTAAGTTAAAGAGTGAATATTCAAGAAACTGTATAAGAGACTAAGTAGTTTGTTCTCTTTTCTTGATTGTATTTCCAGTTGGTTAATCACTGGCTAAAGATGGCAAGGTTATCTTTCATTCTTGGAGGTCAAATACTTATTATTAAATGCATGGTTCACAGCGTACCAGATTTACCATACAACTCTAATGATCTGCATAAAAGAAATTTTCTTGGCCTTGAGCTGCAGATGAACAGTAGAAGCAGATAGACGTTTTTCTAATTTACATTCTGGGGATGTTTCTCAGGTCTTCAGAAAGATCCTTTACAAATTCATATTCTACTTATTCACAAGCTTTCACCACTAACAGAATAAAATTATCTTATACACATAACTGTATAAAAGATTTAAAAATGCTGTGTATATGTTAACCATATAAAAAGATCTCCATTTACAAGATGAGATAGAGACCTGTGACAGATGTTTATATGCCAGGTGAACTTTACTTATTGTACTGATAGCCATTAGTACTGGGCCACATTTAGTGTTGCATAGCAGTGTATGTCAGCACATAATAAAAGTTTCAGAGAAAAAGAAAAAATCTCAGTCAAATTTTCAATGGTGGGAATAGGTTTCATATACCAAATCAAACACATCTCAGCTGTGTTTAAGTTATTCTTTGATTTAAACATTCCAAGAACTTCCTTAAGTAAAAGGCTTCTGCTAAATGGGTTATTTTCTTAGTCTAATCTAAAATTGTCTTCTGCATAATGTTGCCTACAGGAAAAAATCTGTGTCCCTTCTCTGTCCCGCAGCATCAGATTTAGTTCTGTTGGTGTCAATGAACCCTTAAATATATTCTGCAGCTGACATATATCACTTAAGAGTATGATGTGCTCTGCCATATTCCCCTCCAAAATCCTTTTAACATGTCAGTCATACAGCAACAATGATACATTCCTTTGTGCTGAGAGATTCAGTTGCTGCAGGATGGATAAATAGATAAACTGTCTCTCTGAGAACGTCTACTGAAGAATGGGCATATTTCCAAACCCTTTGGCAGAACAAGAGGTTAAATGGAGGTGGACATATCCTAAAGTAATTGTGATCTAGTAGGTCTTCTCATACTGGAAAACACTAGGTTTGTTACTGGAGGACTGTTTTATGTTGCAGGCTAAGTTTAAGTAAAAATACTTGCCTCTAGAGTCTCATCTCTTGGTTCTTGTCTATATTTGGAAGATATTTTTCAGTACTATGCACATTAGTACCTCTTCTATTTCTTTGCGATATTTCTCACAAAGGTATTGATTACTTTGTGCATAGAACTGTAAGGAGAATCTAAAATAAACTATGTGGATAAAAGTAGGTAAATCAGCTGAGAGATACTGTTTATTAATTTTGCTGCAGTAGGGAAGATACATGTCTGAGTGTCCTGAGATTCACTATGAAGTCTGGACAGGGTTAGGCTATGACCCTATAGCTAACAATGTACACATTATCTCAGGGACAAGTCCTTTGAAAGTTTGAGCCCCCATAGTTAGCACTAGCTATCTTAAATGGAACTGCTGTGGCAGAAAATCCCCTAAAATTTACAGTGGACTGAGGAAGAGTTTGTTACTGATGAATGTGTAATCCATGTCTCCTGTTGGTTTCTGCAGAAGACTGTATGGACCAGAGACTATAAACTATATGAGGGTTAACTAATGTCTCATGCAATGTTTAATGTGAATTTATAAGTAATGGCACATAAACACACAAGACAGTCAACCAGCTGCCTGAATAGGCAAGACAAGAATTAAGTGCCCGAGGCATCAGTCTCTAGAGAGACTGATTAGAGCATTTTCCATATATACCCTAAAACCTGAAGAAGCGGGTAGTCGTGGAAGGTGTGTCATGGCTGCCAAGGATACAGATGCAGTTTTACTTCATTTTAGGTATGAAGGGCACAAAAATAGCAGCTGGGAATGCAATTTGACATAGCAACTAAACTGGTCTACTAAGTAGCTGCTATTAAATTTGGCAGTCCAGTTTCCCCATCTGCAGCTCCCCTCAAATACTTCCACAACTTTCTCTGTACTTCGGCCATTATTCTTTGCATGACTGTGAGGTCAGCTGATGCAAGGAGAAATCCAGAAGGAAGAAAACCCCAAACAACTTTATATGATCTTCTAATATTTTAGCTCCCTAAACTAACTCATCATGAGGTCAGGCAGGCACCACTACAGGTACAAGAGAGAGGGCAGGAACTCTCAGATGGAAGTTGAAGGGTTGTTTCTTTTAGTAGTACGTAATCTATATTAATTAATTAAACAGGGCTGTTATTTGGCACTGAGACCAAACATTGTCTGACCACCTATTTTTAAGTTCTCCTAACCTTTGAAAGAAAGTGGTCATGTGAAAACTTTCTATTGGGAGTGTTTCTTAATCCATGCTATACTCAGGTATAATTTTGGAGAGGCTTAGATGGCTTGGGCCAAGACTGAGCACGGGACTGCTCCAGGAAAGAGATGATGATGATGATGATGATGATGATGATTAGTATTATTCCAGTGCCTGAAAACTTAGTTTTAATTTGCAAATAGATAAAACCTATCAAAACAGATTAGAAGTAATCCAAAAGAGCACCTAAAAAAACAAGAAAGCAAAAACTCTGAGGGGGCTGTCTGGAGCAAAGTGGCCCTAAGACTTTGGGTCACCAGATAGCTTTAAGTTCAGAATAGAAATTAGTTTAGAGTTGATCTGCAATAGTTGGATACATCTCAGACTCTAAAGTAGTCAGAAAGCTATGTACTTGGTAGATATGGAGTATGACTCTGTTTTGGTTGTATTCAATACTGTATTCAATATTGTAATTGATACAGGAACAGATTTTAGGGATAATGACTCTTGGTTTAGCCTAACTTCTTCTTAAAAACTTTTTAACCTTTCTTTTAAAGAACATGAAATATCAGAAAATTTTTAAGAATCCTTACGATTACCTGAAAAATACTTTCAAATTTTAGGCATCTTTCTCCTTGACATCATTTCTGGTTTTATTTCAAAGAATCCTTTATTACCACGAGAAGATTGAATTGTCCCACAGGGATTAATATTTTAATATCCATAAAGCTTTTCTCATGTGATAATTATATTTCAAATTATGAACTACGTTTTAAGCATGTGGGCAGAATGCTTTGATTTTCTTGTTCAAATGTAAACACTCTCAGTGGGTAGTAAAGAATTCTGTAATTTGATGAATATTTATATGTATTCATGAGGCTTGACATCTACCATGTTGTGCATATTTATGATCTAGTTCTATGTTAGAGTTTTTGAGGGAGGTCAGGTACAATAAGCCCTTATTATTTGTAATGTAGTTTTTAATGTTCCTGAATTTGAAACACACTTGCTTGGCAGGTTAAATGAATTGCCCTACTCGGGACAAACTTCATTTTATGGGAAGTAATGGAATTGCATAAAATACAGAAGGACAGCAATGTAAAATCTTTCATATGAAATTTCATAAAATCACAGAATCTTTGAGGTTGGGAAGCACCTATGGAAATTGTCTTATCCACTGTCCCTGCTCAAAGCAGAATGATACAGAGCAGGTTACAGTCGGGTTTTGAATATCTCCAAAGATGGAGAATCTACAACCTCTCTGGGCAACTGGTTTCTGGATTTGACCATCCATGCAGTATAAATATGGTCCTTATGTCTCCTTAGAACTCAACCTGGCCACAGTTGTAAGGGATAACAAAAAATGCTTTTACAAATAAATTAACAACAAAAACAGAACCAAAGAGAATCTCCATCCTCTATTGGACACAGAAGAGAACATTGCCACGGAGGATGAGGAGAAGGCTGAGGTACTAAATGCCTTCTTTGCCTCAGTCTTTAACCATCAGACCAGTTATCCCCGAGGTATTCAGCCTCCTGAGCTGGAAGGCAAGGACAGGGAGCAGAATAAACCCCTCATAATCCAGGAGGAAGCAGGTTACGACCTGCTCAGCCACCTGGACACTGAGAAGTCTATGGGGCCGGATGGGATCTACCCAAGAGTATTGAGGGAGCTGGTGGAGGAGCTGGCCAAGCCACTCTCCATCATTTATCAGCAGTCTTGGTTAACAGAGGAGGTCCCAGATGACTGGAGGCTTGCCAATGTGACGCCCATCTACAAGAATGGCCGGAAGGAGGATCCAGGGAAGTACAGGCCAGTCAGCCTGACCTCGGTACCGGGGAAGATTATGGAGCGATATAACTTGACTGAGCTCACCGGGCAAGTGCAGGACAACCAGGGGATCAGGCCCAGCCAGCATGGGTTCATGAAAGGCAGGTCCTGCCTGACCAACCTGATCTCCTTCTATGACCAGGTAACCTGCCTAGTGGATGAGGGAAAGGTTGTGGATGTTGTCTACTTGGACTTTAGCAAGGCCTTTAACAGACTCTCCCACAACATCCTCCTAGAGAAGCTGGTGGCTCATGGCTTAGACAGGTGTACTCTTTGCTGGATAAAAAACTGGTTGGATGGCTGAGTCCAGAGAGTTGGGGTGAACGGAGCTAAATCCAGTTGGCTACTGGTCACGAGCAGTGTTCCCAAGGTTCAGTGTTGGGGCCAGTCTTGTTTAATATCTTTATCAATGACCTGGATGAGGGGAATGAGTGCACCCTCAGTAAGTTTGGGTGGGAGTGTCGATCTGCTTGAGGGCAGGAAGGCGGCTTTACAGAGTGATCTGGACAGGCTGGATTAATGGGCCGAGGTTAGTTGTGTGAGGTTTAACAAGGCCAAGTACTGGGTCTTGCACTTGGGTCAGAACAACCCCATGCAGCGCTATGGGCTTGTGGAAGAGTGTCTGGAAAACTGCCCGGCATAAAAGGACCTGGGGGTGTTGGTTGACAGTCAGCTGGACATGAGCTGGTAGTGTGCCCAGGTGGCCAAGAAGGCCAATGACATCCTGGCTTCTACCAGGAATAATGTGGCCAGGAGAATTAGGGAAGTGATCATGCCCTTGTAATCGGCACTGGTGAGGCCACACCTTGAATACTGTCCTCCATTTTGGGACCCTCAATACAAGAAGGACATTGAGTTGCTGTAGCATGTCCAGAGAAGGACAACAAAGCTGGTGAAGAGTCTGGAGAGTAGGTCTTATGAGGAGAGGTTGAAGGAACTGGGATTGTTTAGCCTGGAGAAGAGGAGGCTGAGGGGAGACCTTCTCGCTCTCTACAACTACCTGAAAGGAGGTTGTAGCGAGGTGGGTGTTGGTCTCTTCTCCCAAGTTACTAGTGATAGAATACGAGGAAATGGCTTAAAGCTGCACCAGGGGAGGTTTAGATTGGATATTAGGAAAAATTTCTCTACTGAAAGCATGATCAGGCATTGGAACAGGCTGCTCAGAGAGGTGGTGGAGTCACCATCTCCGGAGGTATTCAAAAAACGTGTAAACGTGGCACTTCAGGACATGGTTTAGGGGATATGGTAGTGTTGGGTTGACAGTTGGACTTGATGATCTTGGAGGTCTTTTCCAACCTTAATGATTCTATGATTCTAAGTGGAATTTCTTTTGTTTCAATCTGTGCCTATTGACTCTTGTCCTGTTACTGAGCACTGCTGAGAAGAGTCTGGTTCCCTCTTCTTCATTTCCTCCCATCAGCTATTGATACACACTAATAAAATCCCACTGACTCTTCTCAAGGCTGAGCAATCTGAGCTCTTTCAGCCTCTCCTTGCATGAACCTTGTTCCAGTCCCTTCACCATCTTTGTGTCCCTTCACTGGACTCACTTGAGTATGTCCATGTTTCTCTTATACTGGGAAGCCTAGCACTGGACACAGCACTCCAGATATGTCTCACCAGTGCTGAAGAAAGGGTAAGGATGACCTCCTTAGACCTGCTGATAATATTTCTATTGCAGTCCAGGAAGCTCTTGACCTTCTTTGTGTCAGAGACACATTGCTGGCTTGGCTCATGTTCTGGTCTTTTACTGACAAGCTGCTTTCCTACTTGCTGGCCCCCAGCCTGTACTCTGCAGGTGCAGGACTTTCCATTTGCTTTTTGTTGAATTTCATGAGATAACTGTCAGCCCATTTCTCCACCTTTTTGAGGTACCTCTAAAAAGCAGCACAACTCTTTGGTGTATCAATCATCAAACTCCTCCCAAGTTTTTATTACTAACAAATTTATTGAGGGTGCACTCTGTCCCATCATCCAGGTCATTAATGAAGAATTTGAAAAAATGAAAAACAGTATTGGCCCAAGAAGCAACCCCTGGGTACACCACCAATGACTAGTCTCCAGTTTGTCTTCATGCTGCTACTTGCATTCCTGTGAGCATGGCATTTCAGCCAATTTTCAGTCCATATCCACAGTCTTTTTACTGTATATTTATTTATTACATCCTCATTTTCTTTGGGAGGATGTTATGGGAGAAAATTTCAAAAGCCTTGGTAAATTCAAAACAAGCAACATCCTGTTTCCCTCATTCACTGAACCATTAGTTATGTAGAAGGCTGTGAGGTTGGTTAGGCATGATTTCTCCTTTGTAATCAGTGCTGAATTCTCCCAGTTACCTTCTTGTCCTTGGCATGCTTGGAAATGATTTTCAGGATTATTTGCTACATTACCTTCCCAGGGGTTCAGGTGAGACTTACCAGACTGCAGTTCCCTGCGTCTTCTTTCTTGTCCTTGAAGATAGGAATAACATTTACTTCCTTCCAGACCTTTGGAACTTCTCACAATCTGCATGACCTTTAAAGATGTGGTGCGTTGACTGTGGCTGGATGCCAGGTGCCACCAAGCTGCTCTATCACTCCCCTTCCTCAAATGGACAGAGGAGAGAAAATATGATGAAAGGCTCATGTGTCAGGGCAAGGACAGTGAGAGATCACTCAGCAATTACCATCATGGGCAAAACAGACTAAACCTGGGGAAAATTAGCTTGACTTATTACCAATCAAATCAGAGTAGGCTAATGAGAAATAAAAACAAATCTGAAATCACCTTCCCACCACCCCTCCCTTTTTCCTGGGCTTAACTTTACTCTTAATTTTCTCTACCTCGTCCCCCACACCACAGCGGTGCAGGGGGATGGGGAGTGGGGGCTGTGGTCAGTTCATCACATGTTGTCTCTGCCAATCCATCCTCCTCTGGGGAAGGACTCCTTACACTCTTCCCTTGCTTCAGCGTGGGGTCCTTCCTACGGGAGACAGTCCTCCATGAATTTCTCCAATGTGGATCCTTACCACAGGCTACAGTTCTTCATGAACTGCTCCAGCATGGGTCCCCTGCGGGGTCACAAGTCCTGCCAGCAAACCTGCTCTAGCGTGGGCTCCTCTCTCCATGGGTCCACAGGTCCTTCCAGGAGCCTACTCCAAGGTGGTCTCTCCACAGGGTCACAGCCTTCTTCAGGCACATCCACCTTCTCTGTCGTGGGGTCCTCCATGGGCTGCAGGTGCATATCTGCTCCACCGTTAACCTCCATGGGCTGCAGGGGGAAAGCCTGCCTCACCATGGTCTTCACCATGGGCTGCAGGGGAATCTCTGCTCTGGTGCCTTTAGCACCTCCTCCTTCTTCACAGGCCTTGGTGTCTGCAGGGTTGTTCCTCTCACATATTCCTACTCCTCTCTCCCGCTGCAGTTGTGCAGGGTTTTTTTTCCCTCTTCTTAAATACCTTATCACAGATGCACTACCTCTGTCACTGATTGGCTTGACCTTGGCCAGTGGCAGGTCCATCTTGGAGCCAGATGGCATTGGCTTCATCGGACATAGGGGAATCTTCTAGCAGCTTCTCACAAAAGCCACCCCTGTAACCCTGCCATTGCCAAAACTTTGCCACCCAGACCCAATACAAAAGAATAATTGAGAATGGCCTCACAGTGACATCAGCCATCTCTGTCAGCACTTTTGAATGCACCCCATTAGGTCTCATGGACCTGTGTATGTTGAGTTGGTTTAAATTTTCCCTAGCATGATCCTTCTCCACTGACTGTAATGTATGTCTTTCTTGCTCCAGACTTTCCCACTGGTCTTAGGGACCAGGGATTGCTGGAGGCTGAGTTTATCATTGAAGACTGAGGTAAAGAAGACAATGAGAACCCTGGTGTTTCCTGTGTCCCTTGTCACCAGGTTCTCTGTCCCATTCAGCAGCTGACCAACATTTCCCTTAGTCTTCCTTCTGCTTCTAATACATCTGTAGAAACCCTCCTTGTTGCCCTTCATGTGACTTGCCAAATTCAGCTCCAGATCACTTCGGCTTTCATAATGCTATCCCTGCACACTCAGAGAGTTTCTATATTCCTTGTGGGTGACCTGACCCTGCTTCCACCTCTTGTATGCTTTGTTTTTTATATGAGTTTTGTAGAAGCAGCTTATTCATCCATACAGGTCTTTTACTGCCTTTTCTTGACTTTGTCCATCCACGATAACACAATCATAGAATCATAGTATCATTTAGCTTGGAAAAACCCTTAAGATCATTGAGTTCAGCCATAAACATAACAGTGCCAAATCCACCATTAAACCATGTCCCAAAGTGTCACATCTACGTGTCTTTTAAATATCACCAGGGATGGTGACTCAACCACTTCCCTGGGCAGCCTCTTCCAATGCTTGACAACACTTTCAGTGAAGAAAGTTTTCCCTAATATGCAATCTAAACCTCCCCTGGTGCAACTTGAGACCATTTCCTCTTGTCTTATTGCTTGTTACTTGGGAGAAGAGACTGACACCCACCCTGTTACAACCTCCTTCCAGGTAGTTGTGGATGGATCATTCTTGAGCTTTGAGGAGGTGATCCTTGAATATCAACCAGCTCTACTGGTGCGTCTTCTCTCCAAGGCCCATGGGATTCTTCCAAGTAGATGCCTGAACAGGCCAAACTCTGCTCTCCTGAGGTCCAGGGTTGTGATCCTGCTATTTGACTTGTTCCCTCCTCTTGGGATCCCTAACTCGAACAAGCATGTTGTAGCCAACTGCACCACATCTTCCCATTCCCAACCAGTTATGCCTTGTTTGTAAGTATGAGGTGCAGCAGAGCATCTCCCTGGTTGGCTCCTTGCTCACCTGTGTCAGGAAGTTGTCATCAGTGCACTCCAGAAAACTCCTGGATTGCTTGTGCTCTGTTGTTTTGCTTTTCCAGTAAATATTGGGGTGACTCAAGTCCCCCACAAGGACCAGAGCCTGTGGGCATAAGGCTTTTTCCTTTTCTCTGAAGAAGGCCTCATCTGCTTTTACTTCCTTATCAGACAATTTTTAGCAGACACATGCCACCACATTGTTTACATCGGTTTGTCCTCTGATCCTGACCCATTAGCTCTCAGCTGGCTCATCATCCATCCCAAAGCAGCTCCATGCACTCCAGTTCCTCTCTCACATGAAGGCAATTCCCCTTGCTTGCCTTTCTGGTCTGTCCTTCCTGCTGTCGGTATTCTCCCATTATACCACTGCAGTTTTGTGAGCTAACCCACTACATCTTTGTGATCTCAGTGAGACCACAGTCCTGCAACTGCACACAGACTTTCTGTTTCCACTTCCTTACTTGTATGCATGGGATGGGGCCCCTTGAAACTTGTTTTTCTGATCACAAGGTTTCTCCTGTCCATACAACCTTGCACCAACTGCTTGCCATCATGGTCCACAACTTCCATACTTGCCTGTAAGCCATCATCTCCCTCCCCATCCTACATTAAAGCTTTCCTCTCCAGGTTGACTCACCTATTGTCAAAGATTCTTTTGCTCCACTTGCTCAAGTGGATCCTCATTCGTCCTAATAGTCTGTGATCCTTAAAAAGAGTCCATGGCTATAAAAGGCAAATCGTTCTGGTCAGCACAAGCTGTGCAAGCAGGTGTTGACCGGCAGAAACCGTTCACTCCTCAAGCCCTTTCCCCTCACTAGCAGGGCTTAGGAGAAAGCCACCTGGCCCCCCACATCCTTGACCTTCGCTCCCAGAATCATGTAGCCACTCTTGATGTGAACCACACCCCTCCTCCCATACTGTTGATGCCTACATGGAAGAGTAGTAGGGAGGAATAGTTTCAGGGCCAGACAAGCCTCAGCAACCTCTCCACAATGTCCTGGACCTGAGACTGGGCAAAGAGCAAGCTTCGCTAGATAGCAGTCAGATTGACAGGTGGAGGCTTCTCTCCCCTGCAACAGGGAGTCTCCTACTACTGTCACTCATCCCTTCCTCTGGGTGCTGCTGTGGGGCTCGGGCTCAGGCTCAGCTGTCTTGGGCGCTAGGTTGAACACAGCTCCCAGTTCATCATGTGCTAGTAAATCCAATCCTGTTAAATTTACAAGCTTTCTTGTGCAATTGAGATTCAGGTAGGATTAGGACAAATACAAGCAAAGAGTCAGTTATATTTCAAATGTGCTCTAATATGAATTACTCTGTAGTGACAATGCACTTAGTGTAATTGCACCATGGAAAAGGCATCAGCATTACTTCATAATATTGGATAAAACAGATACCATTGTTTATGTAAATACTACATACCAATATTTTAAGATGCTAAAAATGTCAATTTGCACTAAATATGTGTAAGTTATAAGAAGTAATTAATCCATACATTTACTATTAATTCATAGTAAAGTTCAATGGGTATCCACACATCATCTTAAAATGATTGTAGTCCTTCAATGTATTTTGGTAACATTAAGGAACCATGGTGGTGGTACATAAAATTGCCATTGTGCTGAGCAGCATACAGTTGCAGAATTGAAAGATGATCACTGCCATAAGGATTTTAGTATGTAAGAGCAAAATTATTTTTAAAGATGTTTGAAGATTATATTTCCAGCTACCTTGTAAGAGTTAGTCACTGCATCTACATCCATCCTGGAAATTAAGCAAAGTTAGGAACTTTTTATGCTCACTGAAACTCAGTTGACAATACTGTTGTACATTCCCAGGTACTTTTGCTTTACTACAAGTATAAAAACCAAACTTTGGTTTCATTAAACACAGTTGCCCTGTGTTCAATATTATAAGGGTGGAAATACAGTGGTATCACAAAGTTTGTTTAGATTCAGCTTGTCAAGATTTCAATGTATTCCTAGTAGGCAAAAACTGTTTAATTTTATGGAAAATGTCCATATATTTCTTGTCAGACTCTAGCTAGGAAATAAGAATTTAAAGCTTGCTTTGTGAGTAGCCTAGTACAAAGCAAATTTGTAGCTCACTTATTTTTTATGAAGAAAAAGATAATATTTTAAGAGTTCAATTACATTTATCCTTTAAGAGGTTTTTCCTTATTTTATTAATGACTGCTGCAATAATCAGCCAGGTATATAATGATGATATAATGAAAAATAAAAAAAGGAATAAACCATTATTTCAAATATTATTACTGCATCAAGTTTCTTGTCACATGAGATCCCATATATGTGAAAAATTAGTTTAACTATATATATTAATTACCCATTAAAAAAACCCAACAGAAAGTCACATGACAGTTTTCACCTGAAAAACATCTTTGAAAAGCATACTGAATTCACTAGGCAATTTCTAGAAGTCTTTTAAAGCACATTATAAAACTCTCTGCCATTCACAAACTTCTCTCATAAATTCCATATGTTGGCTGAAAAAAACTTGTTGTTCTCTGTTAAAATCTTTGTGATCTTTCCATAAGGCCATCTGGTAGTAATTTAACTTTGGATGTGTACAACTAGAATATGTACAACATGCATTGAAGTTACAGAACAATACATTACATAAGGTCATAGCCAGGGGTTATTTGTTAGAAAATACATAAGCAGAGTTGCAGTAAACAGTTCAGGTAAAACACAATGGCATAATTTTCTGTCAGAGAAATTAATTAGATTTTATTTTGGGTCATATTTTCTACAAAATTTACTAAGGTTTTAATCTTTTAAATGTTACATCTTTGCCAATTTATATCATTTAAAAGTCTATGTTTCCATTAGTCATCAAAAAAGAAATAACAGCATAGCTGTCAGCATTATTAACTATTGTTCTAAATTGCTGAAGTCGAGGTTGACTATGTGTGAGTCAAGCCTCCTCTCTTGGAAATCTGGCAAAATGTTGTTTTGAAAAGAAAGAAGGAAAGAAAGAAAGAAAAATACTGTTTAAAGCTATGTATATATTATATACACTGAAGAATAATTCAGTTTTCAATGAACATAAGACTTAAAATCTACAGAAATTAATAGTTCCAGAGCCATGAAGTTCTAGCTGATGTCCAAAAATCCCACTTCACGTTTTCTCTGCATTTTGATAAAACTTTAAAGTTTTCTATGATGACAGAGAGACTGTCAGAAGAGTGACTGACAATCCATTAAGCTTCAAATGCTGTTTATAGATATATTTCTATTAAATCGTTAGAACAGGGTGCCCAGGGAAGTGGTTGAGTCACCATCCCTGGAGGTATTTAAAAGCCTTGTAGATGTGGTGCTTAGGGACATGGTTTAGTGGTGGCCTTGGCAGTGTTAGGTTGACAGTTGGACTTGATGATCTTAAGGATCTTTTCCAACCTAAATGAGTCTATGATTCTATGAAATGTTTACAACTGCAATAAAAATGATGGAGATTAATGTTCATAGTGATGATTTTAGAACAACTTGAAATGAAGGACATGAGTAATCAGACATCAAAACATTAAGAGGAAAAAAAGTATTTCTAATATGTAAATGTAGTAAAAACAAATTTGTACTTATAGAGCATGTTTTGTAAAACACAATTATATAGTGATATCCCAGCAATATCTATTTTTCCTAATACTGCAGAATTCTATTATAACTTCATTTTTGTGGGATAATTTGTGACCTCAAAGGGTATAGACAGAGTTCCATCATTGACCTGTTTAGTGCCTACACAATATATGAAGAAAGATATATGAATAAATTTTAGTTGATCACTTTTCAGTTTCTAGAAAAAAAAATGACTGAGGAAGATCTTTAGCTTTTAAATGTTTTCTGTATGTGTGTATATATAATATATATAACACTTCTATATGAGTCTTATTTTAATATCCAAAATCCAGGCTGCTCATGACTCCCCTAAATTTGTCCTAATTTTAAAATTTGGGGTTTTTTTGTTTGCTTGCTTGTTTGTTTGTTTTCTTTCTCTTTATAACTTCTGTACTTCTTTAAGTACTTCAACCTTCAAATTCCCACCTTTTCATTGCACCTATATCTGAGGATTTCCCCATTTTAATTGTACTTATATGTAGTAATTGAGCAAATAGAACTGAAATCTCATGTGTACACAGCACTTCTGAAATCAAACTTACTTCAAAACCTACTGGACTACTGGATACCTGTCTTGAGTCTTGTGCTGTAAAAACTGAAAAAAAAAAAAACAACCCAAAAAACCCAATCTAGGGATTACTGTGGTTTGGTTTAGTTGCATTCCTGTAACTCTATAAAATTCAGTTAGAGGACCCTGTAGTGGTAGCTGCTGTGTAGTCACAGAGCAAAAAACCACAGCTGGGACAGGTGATCTGAACTGGCCAAAGGGATAATCCATAGTGTGTGATGTCACAACCAAAAATAAAAATGGGTGTTTTCCAAGGAAGCTGTTGCTGAGAGACTAGCTGGGCATCAGTTTGCTTGTGGGAGGTGATGAGTGATTGCTTTTACATCACTTTTTTTTCTTCTTTTTTCTTTCATTTATTAAAATTTTATTTCAGCTTATAATTTTTCTTGCTTTTGCTCTTACCATTCTCTCCCCGTCCCACTGGGGGATGTGGGGGAGTGAGCAAGTGTCTGTGTGGGTGCTTGGCTGTTGGCTAGGGTCAATAACTACAAGGAGAGAGTATAAAGAATCAATTGAACTATCATCTTTGTTTTCTGCTACTTATCCTACAGAATGTGACGAAAAGTATATACCAATGACTGAATCAAATAGGACACATGGTACTTTAGAGACATGTATTAAATCATACAGAATAAATACAACTATAGAATTGTTTTGTTTTGTTTTGTTTTGTTTTGTTTTGTTTTTAAAAGCATGAAAGAATAATGTAATTTTAAGTGTTCCAGTTGCATAGTAGTGTTGTGGTGTAACTCCAAACAGCAACTAAGCACCACACAGCCACTCGCTCACTCCCCTCGGTGGGATGGGGGAGAGAATCAGAAGAGTAAAAGTGAGGAAACTCCTGGGTTGAGATAAAGACAGTTTAATAAGTAAAGCAAAAGCCGCACGTGCAAGCAAAGCAAACCAATGAATTCATTCACTCCTTCCCATCAGGAGGCAGGTGTTCAGCCATCTCCAGGAAAGCAGGGCTCCATCATGGGTAACAGTTACTTGGGAAGACAAAAAGCCATCACTCCAAATGTACCCCCCCCCCCCCCCTTACTTCTTCTTCCTCCAGATTTATATGTTGAGCATGACATCATACAGTATGAAATATCCATTTGGTCAGCTGGGGTCAGATGCCTTGGCTGTGTCCCCTCCCAGCTTCTTGTTCACCTGCAGCCTACTTGCTGGTGGAGTGGGGTGAGAAGCAGAAAAGGCCTTGACGCTGTGTAAGTACTGCTCAGTGATAATGAAGACATCTTTGTATTACCTTCACTGTTTCCAGTATAAATCCAACACATAGCCCTATACAAGCTTCTCTGAAGAAAATTAACTTTATCCCAGCCAAAACCAACACAAGTAGTTATTATGCAGTAATAATTTCCTCACAGATGGCTCATAGCCAGAAATATCTGCATTCTTAATCTTAACATGTTCTTGGCATCACCAAAGCCTTTCTTCTGGAAAAGCAGAGAAAAATGGTTTGAGTAATGACTCAGAAACCTTATTAAAAAAAAAAAAAAAGCAGCCACCCAGGCCATTCATGTCAACTCAGTGTGAAAAAAAGAACAGATCATCAACTCCAGAGCCTAAAATAAGCAAGTAACAGATACCATGAATGGATATAATGCATGGCAACACAATAGTTTTGATCAATATATTTCTTCAGAAAAAGAAAAAAATAAAGTTACTGCTATAATACACCTAACATGTTTTGCCCTTAACTTTCAGTTTTCCATCATTGCATAGATTCAATTTTCTGTTTACACACATGTGCAACTTCCTCACCTCTCTTCTGCAAACTCAGGGCTTTACACTTCTGAAAGAGATGACCAGAAGATTGTTAGATATGTGGAGTAATGTTTGTAATAACTGGATAGTAGTTGTGCATCAGCAGATTGACACATCACAGGACCATGGTGGTAACAGGAAGGAAACAATTTCCAAGGTGACATATCTGCATGTCTCTTACTATTTAAGATAGTTTTAAATGTGACAATTAATTTTTTAGCTACATTAAATAATCCCAGCTGTTAAAAGCAGTAGTTCAAAGCAGTTTTATTTGCAGTACAAATTGGGTGCAAATTAAGTCTCCAAATAAATACTAATGTTTATATCCTTTGAATTAGGTTCTTACATTAAACTATCAAAATCAGCTTTTATAATCAAGATGAAAAAAGAAAAGGTTTACCTAGCACTAGCTCCTGCCTAATCATTGACTTCTTTAGTTTGTAATATTATCATCAAACTCTGAATAAAGATGAGCTAGTAATACCTAATTAGGCAGGAAACAATAACCTCTGTGTTCTCACAAATGGATCTTACTACTATGAGTGCCTTCTAAATAAATTTCCTAAGCAAATTTCTGTCATTTGAAATATCAGTTCTGCTTTTTACAAGAAACAGGAAAACCATTTCCTCTGAAAGTATTTATATCCTGGGACAAGTTGCAATGACTTGTTTTAACCTAATAGATGTCTTCTCAGGCAGTTTTATGGACTTCCAGACTTCCTCCTTCTGAGAATAGGATCAAGGTTTTACTTATTTCTTTTCATTTAATTTCAGTATTGATTGACCAGGGCTGACAGATTGTGAGTATAGGGCAACCTCATGCAACACCATTTATATTTCTGTTTGTACTGACTGATTTCCCTCCTAATTGTACATTTTTTATATTCAAGAGTTGGCGGCAGATCTCAGAACTTTAAAGGAAACTGATTTGATTTTTTTTTTTTTTTTTTTTTTTTTTGTTTTTTTTTTTGTTTTACCTCTCTCCTTATGCTTTGGTAAAACTTTTTCTCTGACATTAGTTTCTGTCATTAGATTTCTAGTTTTTCTCTTAGAAGAAAATACAAGCAAGAGGTCCTTGTGTTTCTGTAATTATTCTGAAAAGTAATCGTTCTAAAAACGTGGACAAGAGCCTGATTATTCTTTTTTTTCTTTTTTCTTTATTTCTTTCTTTTCCCCCCACTTTTTTTCTGTAACCAATTTGTGGAAAATTTTAACCCAAATGTTAAAACATAGGAGGATTTGCTGTGACAAGTCCAAAGCCAAATTTTCCTGCAAATTGCTTAAACCCTCTAGGTCTATCATATTGCTATGTAAAGTCCCACAAGAATTCAGATGTCAGTTACACATGATCATATTACATTTAATATATTGTAGAAATTATATCTCAGAGAAGTAAGACTAATGGTCAAGGTAACAGATTAAAATAAAATAAAATTAAATAGCATTTATTTTTCTCCTTGGCCATGATCCTCATGCATTTTTCCCCAGTTTGAAGCATCATTTAAGTAAACCATAGTAAACTTCATGTTGACCATGAAGGGGATGTGCAGCCTCAGGGAATTTTGGGCCTGTCTCCCAGAATGGGGGGCTGAATGTCCACCTGCAGGACCCTGTTGACACATCCAAAACAGGAAGAATATTTCCAGGGCACCACAGGAGCTGGTAGCTCCTGGGGGCCAGGCACAGTTGGGATCCCCCAGGAGCACCAGTAACCTCAAATGCCCTGCAGCCAGGGCCTGTCCCACCACCCCTGGGAGCAGCACTGCAGCTGGGGCAGCCCCAGCCCTGGGCATCAGCTACCTCCATGGGGATGGGCCAAGGCCAGGCCAGGACATCAGCCCTTTGGTCAGGCCCAGCTCAGCTGGGCCCATGAGCAGGGCCTAGCAGGGCAGGGCTGTGGTGCAGTGGGGGCTGTAGCTCACACTTGAAAGTCTCCACTAGAAAACAGCTCTTATGGGCTGAAGTGTGCCCTGGCCACGACCTTCCCACAGTATTGCCTGGGAGCTGCTCCCCGGGGGAAGGGTCATGCCCTCGGCTGCCCTGGCTCTGAGCTGGCCCTGAGCCCTGGCAGCCAGACCACCAGGTGAGGGTTTGCCTACAAATTTCTACTAATTTCCTCCATTTCATGTAATGAAAATCTTTTCTTTCCTATGTCAATCATTTAAGCTACACACACAAGTGACAACTTTGGTCACCTCTTCTACCATGCATTCAGTCCCCCCTTGGTTCCCATATGTTGACTACCAGGTCAAAGGCCCCTTTTAGCCATTTCCTAAGCTCATGGGACACTTTTCCAATTGGAGGGACAGAGGCATTTTTACTCACTCAACTCACTCTCATCTAGCAGCTTCCTCATCGTCTTTCAAGGGCTTCTTCAGATGTTTTCACCCTGTGACCCTCCACTTAGTAAGGTCCTCTGATGAGAAATATTGATATGCCTTAATACATATTATTAATCCTATAAATGTTCATAGAATCATAGACTCATAGAATCATTTAGGTTGGAAAAGACTCTTAAGGTCATTGAATCCAACCTTTTACCTAACACTGCCAAGTCCACCACTAAACCATGTCCCTAAGCGCCACATCTATGCATCTTTTAAATACCTCCAGGGATGGTGACTCAACCACTTCCCTGGGCAGCCTCTTCCAATGCTTGACAACACTTTCAGTGAAGAAATTTTTCCTAATATCCAGTCTAAACCTCCCCTGGCGCAACTTGAGACCATTTCCTCTTGTCTTATTGCTTGTTACTTAGGAGAAGAGACTGACACCCACCTCGCTACAACCTCCTTTCAGGTAGGTGTAGAGAGCAATAAAGTCTCCCCTGAACCTCCTTTTCTCCAGAATAAACTACCCAGTTCCCTCAGCTCCTCCTCATAGGATTTGTTCTCTAGATCCTTCATCAGCTTCATTGCCCTTCTCTGGACACACTCCAGCAACTCAAAGTCCTTCTTGTAGTAAGGGGCCTGTCATGGTTTAGCCCCAGCCAGCAACTAAGCACCACCCAGCTGCTCACTCACTCCCCCCGGTTGGATCGGGGATAGAATCAGAAAGGTAAAAGTGGAAAAACTCATGGGTTGAGATAAAGACAGTTTAATAGGTAAAGCAAAACAGTAATAGTAATAATAATAACAACAGTAATAGTATAATAAGAAGGAGGAGCAAAAGCCACACATGCAAGCAAAGGAAAACAAGGAATTCATTCACTACTTCCCATCAGCAGGCAGGTGTTCAGCCATCTCCAGGAAAGCAGGGCTCCATCACGTGTAACAGTTACTTGGGAAGACAAAGGCCATCACTCTAAACATCCCCCCCTTCCTTCTTATTCGTCCAGGTTTATATGCTAAGCATGATGTCATATGGTATGGAATATCCCTTTGGCCAGTTGGAGTCAGCTGCCTTGTCTATGCCCCCTCCCCTCCTGGCTTCCTGTGCCCTTAGCAGAGCATGGGAAGCTGGAAAAGTCCTTGACTAATATAGGCAGTACTTATGGACACTTAGCCACCACTTAAAAATATCTAAAACATCAATGTGTCAACAGCACTATCCTCATACCAAATCCAAAACACAGCACCATACTAGCTACAGTGAAGAAAATTAACTCTATCCCAGCCAAAACCAGAACAGGGCCCAAAACTGAACACAGAAGTTAAGGTATGGTTGTCTCACTAGTGCCAACTACAAAGGGACTATCACTTCCCTTCTGTGATGTTGTTTTATTCTGTGAAAACATTCATGGCTATATCACACATTCCAAGACAGAAAAACAGATGTTCTTATGAAACACTTCTATAGGTAGAGTGTGTCATGGTATTTATAAATTATGCTGTACAGCCTTTTAGCTGCGCTTTTTAGTAAAAATGTAAAATCTTATTTTACATTGAACACATCCATGCATTGACACAATATTCCCAAAGAGCCAGCACTCAAGCAGTGTGTTAAGACACTTCTCAGTGATAATTAAGATGTAGCTTCAAAATTTATTTCCTTTTTAAATAAAGCTTAAAATAAATAAAATCTGAGTAAAGTTAAAGTAAATAAATACTAATGTAAAAAAATCTTACTTTGACAAAGCATTAATTCAAAAATTAATCTTTCCTGACTTGGGATGAGATTAAAAAGAATGAAGTAAATAAGGAATTGCAATACTTATTTCACAAGCCATTAGTCAATAAAGAATTACAGTATTTATTTCATAAACCATTAGACATTCTACTCATTCTAGCTTTATAGGTTAGTGTTACTTTGCTTCTGGATCCAAGAGTCAGCTGTTCTGCAAACTGTGCTTGCTACATAATGATACTCCTCAAAGAGAGAATTCTGGAGGAAATTTTGATTGAGACTTGACTTCATTTAGACTTTTGTTGAGAGCAGGTGTCCTTTGCTGAAGAGAAACAGGCACCATAAAGTCCTTTAAAGCAGTAAATATTTTACTTCTATTGTGTCTTGTAAAGTTTGTTGTTATATATGTTTTACTAATAGAAATCTGGTTATCAGTGGATACTAAATTATTTAAATAAATCTAAATTTTCCTTAGAGATATTTAAAACTTTCATTCATATTTATGTAGTTTATCATTCACATATATGGCCTATAAAGTTCCTTCTATTTGTTAAACAAATAAGATATAACACAATCTCCACAAAACCCATACAAAGCTGAAGAACTAATCAGAATGACATATTACATGTATCTTGGAAGAATACACAGTTGTCATGGGTAACACACCTTGCTGAGTAAATCACTTTTATCTTTTTATGGAAGTCAGAGCTCTGATATGAGGCTTATAAACATTAGGATTTCATGATTCTCGATGATTTCCAAGTTCTGAAAGAAGTTGAAAACACATGCCTAACATGAATATATCAGAATTAGAGGAAAAGTACATGAAAAATTGATAATGCTGATATAATGACTACTTTTATTGTAATTTTTCACTTTTCATTTAAATTTTAATAGATATATTTCTGTTGATTTTCCTTTTTAATTTTTTAATAATAGAAATAATAAAGACAAGAAAATATTTTTTTTTTTTAATCTGAATATTTTCTATTCCTCTGATAAATGTAGATAATATTTATCCAGAAAGGTCTGGGTTTTTTTGTTCTGTACTTGACTGCAGAATGGATGTTTGATTGGAATATTTCAGTATAAAGAAGAAATGCTGCTCTAAGTTCTTTTAATATGAATACTCATACTCTTATTGTAACGAAAAAAAAAACAAACACTTCTCTCAACATCTTCAGTAGGACTAGAGTCAGGCCTAGAACACAGTGAGCGATTCAAAAGTTACAAGGTAGCTGGTGTGACACATGAAGCATCTTATAAAAACACTCAAATCCATATTTTGAATTTGAAGAGGAAAAATAGTGACTTTGTAAAGTATATTCTTATGTATAAAGCAACATTGGGAAATATAGGGAGAGGGAAGTACTCCCACTATCTGACCTCAGCCATCTGAGTTCAACATCCAAACTGGGTAACTTGTTTCACTATGTGTGGGTAGAAACCAAGGAGCCAAGAGCAATTTCTACTCATCTCCCAGCTCTGTATTTACACCAATCTTCTGTACACTGAGAAGAAACCTGTCCGTGCAGACCAGAGAGGAACAACCTACTGTGCTCAACCCTTGCATCTGGAAACTCAGGAGACCTGAACTCTTGGATGCAGTGAAACACACCTACTCAGAGGTCAACTGCTTTGGGGAAGAAATAGACCTGCAGTAATGAATCCAGATCACTTTAGTTAAGCTCATGATCTAAACAATCTTTCCAAGCTTTCCTCTCCTTATTGCTTCTATACATACACTCTGATGCTGGCCTTCTAACTGTCTATTGAACATCCACTCAAACAACTCTGAGAAGATAGTGAACCACTATTTGGGTGAATTCTATGATGAATAGTTCCACAACAGAGGTCAACTCTTCACCATACACAGATCATAAGAGTAAATTATGTGATATTATTCTAGTTGTCATGTCACTATTAACTGGTATTGTTTAAGATTTAGGACTAAGAATTTGATCTTGAACCAGATGAGATCAGAGTACAGTTCCGCTGTCTTTAGTGGTACAGGATCAAATCAGGATACTGGCAAGTGAACCATCAGTAGACCACTGAAGAGTAAACATATAGAACTTGCCAGGAAATAAAAATATGCAGCACATAAAAAGTTCCTCTAGATTAGATGAAAGAATAATAAGAAAATAAGTTATTTCTCTTATGGAGTTTTTGAATAAAAAACCTGCTTGATGTGAGCTCAGTCAGAATTATTTGGATACTCTCCCACCTCCAGGGCTTTCTTCTCAGTCATCTTCTTTCTTCCAGGAATTAATATTTTAGACATAATACTGTATTTCTAAGTCAGAATCAGCATTTTTTTTTCACACAGGTATCCATCTGTCATCAGAGTTGATGTACTTTTTTAATTTTTGTAACAGTTTCTAGCATGTATTATAGTTTTATAAAGAGATATTTAACATTTTGCATTTTGTCATCACTTGACCTAAATATTGTGATAGAATTCCTTAGACACAGGTACAACAATTGAAAATGAAACTCATTTTTGCTTGAGTATTGTTTGTTCAGAATAATCATGTCATAGAAATTGGCTCCATTCATAGATTTACTCAGTATTGGAACCACCACATTTTGTCCTGGAAAATGTATATTTATTCACTTTTTTCAGAAGGATCTGGGAGCCTTTTTTCTTCCTTGTGCAAGGATGGTTATTCATGTCATGAATACAAACTTTAGCTCTGCCTCCAGCAATATGGTCACTGATGATATTATCGCCCACAGCTGATTTCCACAGAGGAGAAGCTACTTGGTTCTTTCAAGAAGTCAGGGCCACCTGATGGCCTTTAACCAGCAGGTCTGATTCTAGGCGTTGCTGCACAACATTCTCTTCCACCTGTTGTAGTGTCCGCTTCCCAGCCCTTTTACTTGAACTGTCCAGGACTAGACCTGCTCCTGAATATCTGCATTCTGTCTCTGCTGCTTCCCTTGATGCTTTGCTTGGGATTCAGCTGTCTCCTTGTCCTTTTGTTTCTCTCTGATTGTCCTGGGTTTTCTCATACATCCTTCCTGAAATTTGTCTCTAGACACAAACTTTTAGCTTGTCCCAGCTGCTTCTAGACTTCTCTTCTATTCGTCTTCTCTTCTATTCACTCACTGAACTGTATAAACAAGTGTAAATCTCTTGGTATCTGACATAATGGATTTACCAAGGGCTTCATCATTCCTAAAGCTTGAATAGAATCTGACACAAAACATTTTAAATACTTAAGCAATTGTAATGACAGTCTTTCAATAGGAGCTAATGGCTATAAAGATGGTGAGAAAGGTGAAATGGCTTCCATGAAAAGAGAAACTAAGTCAACTAGAACTATTCAATTTGAAGGAGAAACACTTTTGGGAGAACAAGCTATGACAAAATCATAAATGGCTGATCAGAGAATGCTTTTTGGACTGATTCTAGCTTCTGAGAGCCATGGACAGGTCACAGTGCTATTGTGTTCCTATACAAATAATTTGTGCAGCAACAGAAAATACTTCTGTGCGCTTGCCTAAAGCAACTTGTAACTAGGGTCTTTTTTTACAGTATTTTGGCCTTAGAGGATAGCAAATTCAGCTCACCATGGTTTATTTCCTGAGTGAGACCTGATCTGACAATACCCTATTTAAAAAGTTTTTATGAAGCCAATAGGACTTTGCATACTGTGAAACTCCAAGAATTGTCATGAGGGAATGTACCTTTAAATGCCTTTCTATTCACAGGAAAGGGAGATAGTAAGTAGTTCTATAAAAGAGGACTAACAATAAGAGCAGAACTAATCTTCAGTACTAAAGTTTCCTTCCATTTAGAGCAGAAAAACAAAACATGAAGACAAAATGTCACATAAATAAAGGCATCTCTCTGTCTGCTGGCAGTAATATTTAGTGTCTATGACGTAAGTATAATATATTTGCTCGCTACTTTATCTTAGCTGCTGAAAGGTGACCACATTAAGATTTACCTAACAAGATAGTCTTGAAATCAAGCTATCATTCAGTATCAAAGGCTAGCTGGGAAACTGTATGTATTCTTAAATTACACAATTTATTCTCTGGCTTTCTGTCAGTCCACAAGGGAACAGGACATTTCAAACACAAAGGTCAGTATTGCTGAAACACGTAGCAACAGCAGAGGTCAGAGCAAGGTGTAGCCTAGTCAGAGACCTGTGACACTTATAAATTAATTAAGCAGGATGTAATTGATATTAGCTTGCATTGAACATAAATATAATTTTACTGAAGTGTGAACAAGTACTTTAGCAAACAAATAACAATGCTGGGGTATTGTTGCCACAAGGGTACTATCAATAAGTATTTTGTGACACTATGAAGGCACAGCCAGACAAAGTTAGCAATATGATTACCAAAGGGGCTAAAAAAGATGGATGTACCTGTATGTATGAGACACCCAAGCAACAAAAGCTGCACAAAAAAAAAGAACAAAGCACAGGACATTGCAAAGAGGCAGGACATCCTCCCAAATTGACTGGCAAAACTGAAAAAATGGTAGACAGTATGAAGAGCAAAGGAGGCCTCCCACTTCAGTTCCAAATTCTCTTGCTCCTAGGCTTGATCATTTTGGCTTCAGTGACTAAGAACTATCAAGAACTGCAGCCACCAGTGCTGCATATACGGCATCAACTCTGTATTGTATACTCACAGCTAATTTAAAACCTAACTTTTAGAGCCTAACTGCTCTGTATACACAGTGATGAAGATCAATGTTTTGTAAGAATTGACCATTCACACAAAGTGTTTTGCTAGCAAAAGAGTTTTGTAAGGTTAAGTTTTAAAGAGGCTTGATTTGTCGGTATTCTAAACATTCCCACCACAGCTATCTCTAATTCCCTAATGGATGTATATATATACGTATATTCAGTCACAACAGATGAACGAACAGATGAAAGGATAAACTGCTAGAAGTTTAGAAGCTTAGCTTTAGAAGCACTGAAACTGAAGAGGGGTTTCACATATTTTTTTTGATAAGATGAAGGTGAGAGAGCTTCATCTTCATCTTTAGAGATTCACGGAGGATAACACATGCAAGATCATAATTCTTTATATTCACAATCTTACTATGATTCCTGCAGCCACTATGAAAATTGTCAGAGTTTCTGCTCAGTTCAAAATGACAAAATGGCTCTCCCCAGCATCCTTAGATGTACCATAATAATTACTCCATTATTTCAAGCTTTAACCACCAGAATATTTATTAATGTTGAAATTTTGCAAAGTGGCATGCTGATAATAAAGGTGAGGTAAGGAGGTGGGGACAATCAAATTTCTAAGATTTAGGAGGAATCTGTTCCTATCTTATTCTTCTTCTCTAATTTAAAGGACTTCTGTTTCTTATGTAGCTACTTCAGCTATGCCTCTATGAGCTTCAGAAATTTATTATAGCTGGATGCAATTACCTATGTATAATAGAAATGCAGAATATATATTATGCAAAAATATAGGATAATATATATGTCTAATGAAATATATGTATGGTAAATGGATGGAAGACTAGTATATGAGAAATCATGTTTAAAGAAAACTACTCAGCTCTTCCCTGCAGTATTTTTTACCATTTAGAAAAAAAAAAAAAAAACATAGAAAAATAATGACATATAAAATATTGTGAAGTTGTGTTGTGGGTTAACCTTGGTCAGCAGCTCAGCCCCACAGAGCCGCTTGCTCACTCCCCCCATAGCAGGATGGGGGGAGGGTAAAAAAGTCAAAAGGGTAAAAGTGAAAAAGCTCTTGGGTTGAGACAAAGACAGTTTAATAGGTAAAGCAAAATCCACGCACACAAGCAGAGTAAAATAAAGAGTTCAACCACTACGTTCCACCAACAAGAAGAATGTTTAGCCATTTTCAGGAAAGCAAGGCTTCATCAGGTGTAACAGGTACTTGGGAAGACAGACAACATAATCCCAAAAGCCCATCCCCCTTCCTTCTCCCCCCCAGCTTTTATTGCTAAGCATGACGTTATATGGTATGGGATATCACTTTGGTCAGTTGGGGACAGCTGTCCCAGCTATGTCCCCTCCCAATTTCTTTCTCACCCCCCACCTACTTGCTGGCAGGGGCAGCAAGAGAAACAGAGCAGGTCTTGTTGCAGTGCAAGCACTGTCCAGCAATAGCTAAAACATTGGTGTGTGACTGTGATGGTTTTGGTCACAAATCCAAAACTTAGCACCATATGGGCTGCGATGAAGAAAATTGACTCAGTCCCAGCCACAACTAGTAAAAGGTAGTGAGTAGGTGAGTGCAGACCTGTTATTCATTAAATCCTGCAATACTAGAACAAAGAGGCAATTGTTGATGCTGCTTGGTGATCAGTTAAAGAATGAAAGATAAAATTTCTTTGTCAGCAAAAGTGAACTTCTGTAATTCCTTAGAAAAGGAGTTTGAGACAGAGATGGCAGCAGTATACTTTAAATGACTGTGGTGGATTGACCTTGGCTGGACATTAGGTGTCCACCAAAGCTGCTCTATCAATCCCCTTCCTCAAATGGAGAGAGAAGAGAAAATATAACGAAAGGCTTATGTGTCAGGGCAAAGACAGTGAGAGATCACTCAGCAATTACCATCATGGGCAAAACAGACTAAACCTGGGGAAAATTAGCTTGACTTATTACCAATCAAATCAGAGTAGGCTAATGAGAAATAAAAACAAATCTGAAATCACCTTCCCACCACCCCTCCCTTTTTCCTGGGCTTAACTTTACTCTTAATTTTCTCTACCTCGTCCCCCACACCACAGCGGTGCAGGGGGATGGGGAGTGGGGGCTGTGGTCAGTTCATCACATGTTGTCTCTGCCAATCCATCCTCCTCTGGGGAAGGACTCCTTACACTCTTCCCTTGCTTCAGCGTGGGGTCCTTCCTACGGGAGAGAGTCCTCCATGAATTTCTCCAATGTGGATCCTTACCACAGGCTACAGTTCTTCATGAACTGCTCCGGCATGGGTCCCCTGCGGGGTCACAAGTTCTGCCAGCAAACCTGCTCTAGCGTGGGCTCCTCTCTCCATGGGTCCACAGGTCCTTCCAGGAGCCTACTCCAAGGTGGTCTCTCCACAGGGTCACAGCCTTCTTCAGGCACATCCACCTTCTCTGTCGTGGGGTCCTCCATGGGCTGCAGGTGGATATCTGCTCCACCGTTAACCTCCATGGGCTGCAGGGGGAAAGCCTGCCTCACCATGGTCTTCACCATGGGCTGCAGGGGAATCTCTGCTCTGGTGCCTTTAGCACCTCCTCCTTCTTCACAGGCCTTGGTGTCTGCAGGGTTGTTCCTCTCACATATTCCTACTCCTCTCTCCCGCTGCAGTTGTGCAGGGTTTTTTTTCCCTCTTCTTAAATACCTTATCACAGATGCACTACCTCTGTCACTGATTGGCTTGACCTTGGCCAGTGGCAGGTCCATCTTGGAGCCAGATGGCATTGGCTTCATCGGACATAGGGGAATCTTCTAGCAGCTTCTCACAAAAGCCACCCCTGTATCTCCCTGCTACCAAAAGCTTGACATGCAGATCCAGTACAAGAATTAGGGAAGTTATGGAAGATAGATCCAGAAACAGAATCCAAGAGAAAAAAGCAGGAATATATCCTCTAACATCTTCATGGGAGGGAATAAAAAGTGAATTGAGTGTGTAAAGTACGCAGAAAAGGGTAATTTCCCCACATGTAATTTTCTTGAATTTCCTCTGTCACCACCACAAGACAGAATTCTCAGCTAGGGGGACTTACTGTGGTAGTTCTTACATTCACAATTTGAAAATAAAAGCAGAGTTAAAAAAATGGTTAAATACATGTCAATCTGAAAAAAAAGATATAAACCACTTCATTTTTATGTGAAATAGACTTAATCGAAGTAGACTTTGTGTTGGTTTTGTTCTACTTAAACAGTATGTACTTATTCTAATTTGATCTGGTATAGAAAGTTTGAATTTGAGATGTCTAACAACACTCTGCCTTTCTTGTTCTTTTGCACTAGTTGTAGATACAAAAGCTTTTTTTTTTTTTTCTATGCAAACACATGGCCTACATTTTAACAATATAATCTTGTAAGCATCCTAAACTTATATTTTAACAGTTGCTATATTTTAATTGATCAATGTATCATATTTCTTATTGGTGAATATCTTATGAAAATAATATACCAATGATTGTATTTTCTTTATAACAAGTCTGTGTCATGAGAAGTCAGAAGAATCAATCATGGTTTTTTTTATCCTTTTTGCATGTAAAAATTTTCTTTTGCATATTACTAATGTTCTTCCTGGCATTTTTTTCAAATGTCAGTCTAAGATAGCTACTAAGAAACAAAATGCAGCTATTCAGTCACCAAAATGTTTGTTTTTCAAGTTTTACATCAGTGTGAACATTATAAATAGTTGATTTAAGAGCAGAACATTCCAGCAAGAAAAGACTTTTTCATTTAATATGCAAAGATTTTAAAGAAGGAAGAATTGTGTTTGAAATGATCCTATGGAACAAAATACATTTATATTTGAGAAGCCTTATGTAATAATATATTCAACAAAGACTTATGTGTCTTGAGTTTAGCATGCTGTATTGTCTTCAGTACTCTTCAGCTGGGATTTCTTGTGAAGGAGACCTGTAAAATTTGTAAATATAATTTGTTAAATAAATTTCATTCAAATATATATTGTGCTTGAAAGTCCAGTAAAATCAGTTCACTTATTTAACGTGCTTTGCTCATATTGTCTCAGAGCAGCGTCCTTTGAAAATCACTGAGACCCTAGTAATAAAATTCTAACCGAGAGAAATTTTCTGAATTTGTATTCTATTTTTATGCAGATTCTTAAGATACAGAATCAGAGAATGGTTGAGGTTGGAAGGGACCTCTGGAGGTCATCTGGTCCAAACCTGCTGCTCAAGCAGGGTCACCTAGAACCAGTTGCCCAAGACCATGTCCAGATAGCTTTTGAAGATCTCCAAGGAGGAGACTACACAACCTCTCTGGGCAACCTGTGCCAGTGCTCATCACCCTCACAATAAAAAAGCGTTTGCTGATGTTCAGAGGGAACCTCCTGTGCTTCAGTTTGTGCCCATTGCCTTTGGTCCTGTCACTGGGCACCACTGAAAAGAGTCTGGCTCTGTCTGCTTTGCACCCTGCCTTCAGGTATTTATATACACTGGTATGTTCCCCCCTGAGCTTTCTCTTCTCCAGGCTGAACAGTCCCTCTTTCTCTGCTTTTCCTTGTATGAGATATGCTCCAGTCCCTTAATAATTTTTGTGTCCCTTCATTGGACTCTCTCCAGTATGTCCATGTCTCTCTTGTACTGAGCAGCCCAGAACTAGACACAGTACTCCAGGTGTGGCCTCCCCAGTGCCACACAGGTGTGGCATAGAGGGGAAAGATCAACTTCCTCGACCTGCTGGCAGTACTTTGCCTAATGCAGCCCAGAATACCATTGGCCTTCTTGGCCAGAAGGACACATTGCTGGCTCCTGTTCAACTTGGTGTCCACCAGGAGCTCCTGGGTGTCCACCAGCTTATATTGCTTCATGGGTTTGCTCCTCCCCAGGGTGCAGGACTTTGCACTTCTCTTTGTTGAACTTCCTGAGGTTCCTGTCAGCCCATTTCTCCAGCCTGTCGAGATCCCTCTGGATGGCTGCAGGATCCTCTGGCCTATCAGCCACTCCTCCCAGTTTTGTGTCATCAGCAAACTTGCTGAGGGTATACACTGCCCCATCATCCAGATCATTAATGAAGATGTTAAACATGACTGAACCTGATAATGACTCCTGGGGTAAATTGCTAATTACTGACCTCTAACTAGACCTTGTGCCGCTGATCACCAGCCTCTGGACCCAACCATTCAGCCAGTTTTTAATCCACCTCACTGTTTGCTCATTCAGTCCATACATCAACAGCTTGTCTGTAAGGATCTTTATGGAGACAGTGTCAAAGGCCTTACTGAAGTCCAAGCAGACAATATCCACTGCTCTCCCTTTGTCTACCAGGCCAGTCAATAGATCTCCTGACATCACATTATGTGAGCTTATCATTGGCTTGGTGAGACATTTCAGTAAGTAAAAACAAAACAATAAACAATTTGATGTTGTGCAAATAATATTGTATTGTATAATTTTATCCTAATGTATTAGACAATCAATTCTTCTTTCTGGTGGGTTGTATCTGGTGGGTCTTTTATCTGTAACTGTATGGTGCTTCATGGACAAGAATAGACATCTAACTTCTGACATAGTACTGGTAGTTTAGCCACAGCAGAATGGCTTAAATACAGCCCTTCACATTCCTCAGTTCATTTATTTATTTAAAGCTGTGTTTATGTTGCACTTGACATTTTTATGGTATATAAGAAAGGATTACATGAATACTTGGGTTATTCTTAATTTTAGATAAGCAGGCAAACACACATCAGAAGAAGAAGACACAAAGAAAAAAGAAAAAGTATTCTTTCATAAATAAACTAGACTCTGTTATATTTTAAATTAACATAGTTGTAATTCCATTCCCACTTTTCTCTTAGGAAATTAATAAGCTCACAGTAGTCTGGAGCAACTTTCTTTTTCCTCGTTGTCTTAGGAAAGATTGGAATTCTGTTTTCTTTTTTTAATTTTTTTATTTTTTTGTTCTTGGTCTTCATATTCTCTTTTAACAATTAATGTAACTGATCACATAAGAGTTGGCAGGACTGTCTTTGGCTGTAAAGTTAACTACCTCCTCCAGCTTTCCACAGGTTGAAAGGAATGGATTTCTATCAGAAATACAAATAAAAGGTGAAAGGCACCTGTTTGTTATTGTTCTGTTATATCCAAATAAGATGGTTCAAAAATTATTACCTGTCCTGCTGTGAGGAAAATAAATTGATGGGCAATTATAATTAAACCAACTCCTTGGGCCTGTCTGCTCAGGTATGCTTTTAGGTCCTGGATTCTTTGAAGAGATAACTAGGTGAATTCTTTACTGTCCCTCTTTGTCTCATTTTCTCCATCTCCTTCTTGGAAATGAAGTACACATTTCCCATTTTGTTCTGCCAAATGCGGAAGTCAGTGAAAAATAAATATCTTTTTAAAGTAGACAGTGAACATGGTTCTCTCCTAGTGGATTCTCTCACTTAGCTACAGAGCAGACCAGAGGATAGAATGAAAGGGCTCTTTGTTTCGGTTTGCTTCTTAACAAAGGTTTACAAATAATGAATGCTTTGGATCTCATATATCATTTTTCCTTTAAAAAATATGTGAGAAATTTAGGTTTGTCAACTAAATTACAGTCTCCTCAGGAGATTAACCTGATACCTTTGAAGTAAATTGTTTTCACTCCTTATTCACCCAGGCTATGAGACCTTTGCTTGAAAACTTTGATGATGCATGGATGTTATTTTCCTTCCATGTAGAGCTACCTATTTTTCCAGTTACACAGTGATGGAATACATTGAACATCATTGAAACAGCAGGGAAACGTTAAGGGAAAAAGAGTTAAGAAGTATGAATTTCCATTTAGTTTGCATTTTTTGAGGGGAAGATCACAGAGGGTTTGACCCTTTCCCCTTCAGCACCAGTATGTACTCTTGTATCACAAGCCACATTCAATGACTGCTTGTCCCCTGTTGCCTGCATCATTTAGTTTAAAAGTGTCTCTGCCCGTTGCTGAGGTTTATTTGAAGATTTGTAATACTTCAGAAGTTCACAAAAAATATTTTATAAAGATTTTATATAAAATATTACTGTTAGCCAGAGTGTGTTTTAGAATGAAACTCTGAAAAGATAGTATTTTATGAGCTATTTAGAAGGGAAAAAATGTTTTAATTTGTTACTTAAAAGTGCTGTGATTTAAGCACAAATCCACCTACCCTGCCTCTCCTCCCTCTCCCCCCAGTATTTACTCTAGAATAATCATTAAATGTTTACTTAATGTAGCTGGATGCATATGTTGACCTAACCTATTTGAGTGTCAGAACTTTCTCAGGGGCATAGTAGCTGATGAATACCTGGTGGTACTTGTGGAACAAATGTTTTTAAAATTAAGGAAGAGGTTTAGATTTGTTGAACACTGCTGAGTACACCATGGAAAAGACAAGCCTATGGAAGAATTTTTGTTCATTGCTATTTGTTCAGACTAAAAACAATCAGAAGATATCTGAAATAAAGTCCATGATCTTTTCACAATAATGTAAAAAATTAGACATTTTAAATGAAGTTTCACAAATGATGGACTTCTGTAAACAGAATTCCTAAAGAGAAATGTTACGTATTTCATAGACAAAGGCAAAAAAATATAAGCATTGCTCCTATTTAAATTTTTCCAAATTTCATAACTTTAAACATTTCCAAATGTCATAAATAAAGCCTTGTTTCTCATATGTTCATAAGTATATGAGTAGATAAATTAATTGGGATTATGCATCCTATACCTTGTGTCTGTTTTCCACTTTAATATCTGTCTTTTTTCTTTATGCATGTTTATATTTTAAACACAAAAACATGTCTTTTGTAATCTGAAAAAAACTCAAAACCACAAAGCCCCCTTGAGATTCTTCCTTAGGTTTTTCTGTTCTCAGATGTTGTGAGGTAGAATTCTTCTGAAGTTTATCTTTCCTTCTTTTGTTTATAGAAATCCCTTTCTCCTTACCTGTTTCAAAGAGAAAATGAAATAAACAAGGAAGAATATAGAGAATTGGGGAGTTACCTGAAAATTCAGAAACTTGAGTTCAAAGACTCAGAAAGGAAATCTTACTTTTATAGATTCATGTTTCTTTATAATTCTGTCAGCTTTTATTTCCTTCTTCTGTGAATTTGTGCTGGTTTTGGCTGGGATAGAGTTAATTTTCTTTATAGAAGCTTGTATAGGGCTATGTGTTGGATTTATGCTGGAAACAGTGTAGATAATACAAAGATGTCTTCATTATCACTAAGCAGTGCTTACACAGCGTCAAGGCCTTTTCTGTTTCTCACCCCACCCCACCAGCGAGTGGGCTGCAGGTGAACAAGAAGTTAGAAGGGAACACAGCTGGGACAGCTGACCCCAACTGACCACAGGGATATTCCACCCCATATGATATCATGCTCAGCATATAAAGCTGGGCGAATAAGAAGGAAGGGGGAGGACATTTGGAGTGATGGCTTTTTGTCTTCCCAAGTAACTGTTACCCATGATGGAGCCCTGCTTTCCTGGAGATGGCTGAACACCTGCCTGCCAATGGGAAGGAGTGTATGAATTCCTTGTTTTCCTTTGCTTGCATGCAAGTCTTTTGCTTTACTTATTAAACTGTCTTTGTCTCAACCTACGAATTTTTTCACATTTACTCTTCCAATTCCCTCCCCCATGCCAGCTCAGGGGGAAGTGAGTGAGTGGCTGTGTGGTGCTTAGTTGCCTGCTGGGGCTAAACCATGACACCATATGAAGGGGAAAATCCAATAGCTGTAGTTACCTCCCTTTTTCTTATCCGTTTGTTAAGTAAAGACAGTGGTTAATGAGAGTAGAAAAGAACAAGTAGGTCTTTTTATTCCACCATGAAAAGTTTCAGATGAAATTCCTGAGAGTACCAAGTACTGCATTTGATTTTGAAAAAAATCTGAAAAGAAGGTTTATATTTTTGGCATTGCAACTTTTAAGTCACATTTAAGAGTTTGTGACTACATAAAAATGTTTGTATGTTGATTAACAATAAAAAGGGAACTCTAGAAATCTTCATGTACAATATTCTGTCAATATGCAAGCCCTTTGTGATGACATAATCATTGATGTTGTAATCTAAATTCCCATATTCTACCACAATCCATTCATTATCAGGCAGTACGTAAAGAACCACTTGTTTGAAACATACACTATTTGAGTAAATCAGAACAGTTACCGAGTTTTTATTTTCTTCTTGTTCCATGTTACTTTTTATTTTTATATTTTCTTACATTTCTAGATTTCCCAATGGCAATACTGATTCTTTTGCATAACAAATTCGGGTAGCAATTCAGAATTTTCAAATTCAAGCAGAAATACTCAATAATAAATCCTTCAATATCATGAGATGCGCCACTGGAAGATTATTTGAAATATTAACAAGGGAGTTCACCCTGGATGAATCTGGTGGTGATAATACTTGATATTCCTTTAAAGACTTATAAATCGTTGTTATTCTTCTGTGTTTTGTGCAATATAATCAACAATAAGAAAGCGACAGAAGAGAGTGGAACAGAGAACATTGATTTTATTTACAACTATTTAAGTAACTTATTCACGCACACCTTCTTTCTGTTTCCCATCTGTAAAATGATGATATCACAGAAAAAAACAAATACACTAACTGCTGATTGCAATTTTACACAATTTTTTAAAAATGTTGTTAAATTTTATTTGCACAACTGATAATTTTTCTATATTATTTCAATAAACCAATATGATATAATTTTTGGTTCTAAGAATATTCAAATGGTGCCTCTTCAAAGAATATACCTCATATCAACATGAAGAATCTATGTCAGGGGATATTGGGAAAAAAAATCAACGTTACAACATTCTTCACACACTTTATTAAAGAAATCTCATGGTCCATAATGTAGTTTTACATACTCTCTCCAGTATAAGGGTGACATGGACGTACTGGAGAGAGTCCAACAAGGATGATTAAGGGACTGGAGCATATCTCATACAAAGAAAGGCTGAGAGAGTGGGGACTGTTCAGCCTGGAGAAGAGAAGGCTCAATAACTGAAGGCAGGGTGCAAAGCAGACAGAGCCAGACTCTTTTCAGTGGTGCCCAGTGACAGGACCAAAGGCAATGGGCACAAACTGAAGCACAGGAGGTTCCCTCTGAACATCAGCAAACGCTTTTTTATTGTGAGGGTGATGAGCACTGGCACAGGTTGCCCAGAGAGGTTGTGTAGTCTCCTCCTTGGAGATCTTCAAAAGCTATCTGGACATGGTCTTGGGCAACTGGTTCTAGGTGACCCTGCTTGAGCAGCAGGTTTGGACCAGATGACCTCCAGAGGTCCCTTCCAACCTCAACCATTCTCTGATTTTGTGATTTCCAGTTTAGGCTACGCAGACAATTAGGCCTCTCTGCTCTTAGAAGATAAACTCTTCATTGTTAACAGCAAAGATGCTACCCATAACACAAATTTCATTTATGCAGAGCACACAGTGCATTTAGTGTTTGCTGCTAGGATAAGGTTAGGCGTGTTTTCAGGGGTTTTATAAATATACTTTTTTGGTTAAATGTGAAAAAAAAAAATAACAAAAGTGATGATGAAAAGGTTAAAAAGTTCCCTATGAGAGTGATTTTTTCCTCACAATGAGCAGTAGGTTACTTCAGAAGTTGTACTGAAATCAAAAAACAGATGGGAATAGTGGAGAAATTAGGTCTGAAAGGAGACACTCATGAGCACAGGCTTCACCCATTCCAATAGTATCCATAAAAACTTAAAGCAGACCCTATGAATTGTTAAGGCTAATGAGTTTTTATTTACCTTCTTATTTACCTGGTCTGGGATAAAAAGACTGCTGTTTAGGCACACAAGTGTTTAAAAAAAAACAGTAATAAGTCACAGCTACTTGTAGTAAAGCAAAACTCAAGCAAAAACTTCAGCAAAATTTATCATAAATATCCTATCTGAGCTCTGCACCTTTTCCCAGTTGATTTGCTTAGATTTAAAAGCTTGTCAAGGCCTTTCAAAGTGAGACAAGAGAATTCTTCCTACTGGAAATGACAAGATAAAAATATGCTGTCTCTGACTTGGAGAATGCATCTGTTGAATTTAACAGAATGTTTCTTTGTTTCATAAAACCACACAATTTGATGAAATACCATTTAGCTTAAAAATGTCTTTTCCTTTGAAATGATCAAAGCTGGGACATATCAAAGGGAAACAGCAAATGGTGGAAGAGTTAATTATTTATATCAGAATATCAAATTAAAGTACCAACTAAAAACAAGGCACCATTATAAGCTCCTCAAATGCACAATCCAAATAATAAACTGAAGAGACAAAATGAGGGACCATAAAAGTACTGATTCCTGGTGTTATTTGGAAATAAAGAATATAGTTTCAGATAATGTTTTCAGATTTTGATACCTCTAAGTATTCACATGGGATGCAAGATACCCATGTAGGAGGAATAGAGATCTGAATTTTGTCCAAGTATATGATAAAATTTTAGTATTAAAAATTGGTCTGGTTTTACTTCCCTTTTTTATTCTCTGGACAGAAATTATGTCTTGAACTTGGAAAACTTCCTTGATAAAAATTCAGTTAAGTAATGGTAAATCAAAGCTTTCCAACAGCAAAATATGTTGTTGAAAAGTTCCCAATAAACTCCACTGTTGTTTGCATTTTATAAAAAAGTAACTGAATCACAGGCAGTAAAGACTCACATCCATAAAAATGTTTAAGTTTCTACTGTCCATTTAGAGGCTTAGTTTCTCATTGAAAGCAATTTCAATTTGGTCTCTGAAGTGCAAATTGTAACCCTAAATTTTGTTGAGCTGACCCTAAATAACACACCTAAGGTAACATAAGAAATATGCCATGGAGTCAAGGACTAAGCCAATGTCTCCTGGCTCTGAAGGTATTTTTTGCATTGTACTGAACAGGATAGATTGCACTGAACTGGACTTCATACTGTCATTGCAAAAATGACAGTAGCACTCAAGCTATTTCCTACAATAGTCACAGAAACGTCAACAGTGTAGAATTACTCTGAATTGTTTTAAAGCACAGGTACCTCCTTTGTCCTTTTTACTACAGTCATCAACTTATTGGAGTAATACATAGCTGAATTCTGCTTGATTTCAAGGCATTTTAATTAAATATGAATATGCTACAAATTTTCCAAACTGACAGACTCAAATGAATAAGTGAAAAAATATTTCTTTTGAAGTGTGCAGTAACAGTGTGCAATAACTCTTTTCTGAAAATAGATTTCTGCAAATTATGGCTTCATTTGGGGGGGGGGAGCAGAAAATTATCAACAAAATAATTGTCCCCTAAAAAATGAACTGTATTTGCTTCATAACAAGAAACCTACACCCTGTACAGGGACTAAAACGTCAGTCTGGAAATAGAAGGAGGATTGCCTGGGTAAGGGGCAAAATTAGAATCCCCAGAAAATATGCTGATTCATTTTACATTCCTCAGGGTGATCACTATCATGAATTTGAAGCGGAAGTGGCCCCAGCTACTCTTATTTTACTACTTCAGTTACTTGGTGTGAGTTCTGGACTTCCACTGCTGCCACTTGTAACTCTTCAGTGACTCTGTTTATGGGAAACTTGCCCTTTAATGGCGTGAGGAATGTAGACTGCATTGGCTTGGGGTTTGTATGTCCATAACTGAGAGCCTTTTCTGGATTCCTTCCTTCTATTAATTACAAAGAGCAACAGCAAGGAAAACCCTAAAAAAAATATTCAGTTGGCTACAGCACTGTGCCTCTTGGTCTTTGATGAAGACTTCAACACCCTCATTTAGCTCTTCCTAAACTTCAGCTCATTTGAGTGCAATTCACAACTTCAGTGCACTGGATTAAAAAGTGGATGCCACATCAAGGAAAGACAATATTTCACCTATCAAGAAAAAGTGAACTTCTGAGGACAAATTTAAACTCTAAATACAATATGCTAGAAGTATAGTGGAAAAGATCTGCCAATATGAACACACATATCAAGAGGTAAGGTTCATTTTCTTGTAGCACAAGTTTGGAAGTAACTTTGAAATGTATGCAAAATAGGTCAGAGTTGAGCATGGATGAGAAGAATTATTCCTGACTTGTAACCCTTTTTTCTGGTTGTTCTCTTTCCTTTTCTTTTTTTTTTTTTTTTTTTAATAGCAACACTCAGCACAAAATATTAGGTTATGAAATCAAGATATTTCTGATTAATTACATATTTTACCATTCTGTGGCTCACTTGAGCTTAAACTTGAATTTAAATAACCTGAAACACTTTGGTTGTTCCAAGTACAGAAGACAGACATCTGTCAAATTATATAAACTGACATGTAGGAAACCAAAATGGAAAAGCAATATAACAAGAGATACATTATAGTCATCTACTTCCCTGAATGTCCTTCTCAACCTTTATATTAAACACCTTTACCTTTTATCTTTTAAAAATCCTCATTATTTTACCTGTGAATTATTCAGTATTGTTGTTTTTTAATTTTCTCTGATGTTAATTCTCTCCCATTACTGCGTATTGTTTCTTGCTAGCTACATTTAGTTGTTTTCCACAGAAACTGCCATAAAAAACCCTTCTGCCATTCCATCCTCTGTGTCATCTTCTGATAACCAGTCGCACTTTGCTTTCTCTTTCTTTTTTTTTTTTTTTTTGATAACAACCTCTTCTCTGGTTTCTTCCTCACATTTTTCCCAGCCTTTTTGAAAAATGATGAATCTGCACACTTCCATAAGCCACCTTGAAATTATAAGTAAGGAAAATTGCTAGGACTTGAAATCCTTCATTTCAGACAGTATTTCTCTCTTCTATATTATTATGCATAAATACTGTCATGGTTTTAGCTGGGATAGAGTTAATTTTCTTCACTGTAGCCGGTATAGTGTTGCGTTTTGGACTTAGTATGAGAATAATATTGATAACACACTGATGTTTTTAGTTGTTGCTAAGTAGTGCTTGTAGGACTTTTCCAGCTTCCCATGCTCTGTCAGATGCGCAAGAAGCTGGGAGGGGAGGGGGAACATCCAAGAGAGCTGATCCAAACTGACCAAAGGGATATTCCATATCATGTGATGTCATGCCCAGTATATTAACTGGGGGGAGTTGGCGGGGGAAGCCAACTGTTGTTGTTGAACTGTTCTTATCTCAAGCCACGAGTTTTCTTACTTTGGCCCTTCCAATTCTCTCCCTCATCCCACTGGGTTGGGGGGGAGTGAGCAAGAGGCTGTGTGGTGCTTAGTTGCTGACTGGTGCTAAACTATGACATTATAAAGCAAGGCTTCAGAATACAAGGGAGGGGAAAATGTGAACACAGTCAACATATCTTTTCTTTTTTTTTTTAGTATTTGTGAGGTATTGGAATTTGGAAGATATCTCAGAATTTTTGTTGCTAAGGAAACTACATCTCTGAGCTCTGTATTTGCAGGCATGTTTCTGCTGGTTTTATTGCTATTAGATACTTTTAAAGAAAAAAGTTCTCAGTCATCTAAATACAAGACAGTTAACATTCACTCTCCTATCTAGGAAAAAATATTGGAGAAATATATCTGGAGAAATATATGAGTATTGCAGAAGTTGTCACATATTGAAAAAAAGGTATTCTGGACTAAGAATACTAAAGTTGCCATACTTTTTGAAACTGGTCCAGTCCCTTGATGGTTGTCACTATTAAATGTTTAGAGACAGATAAGGTTTCAGAAGGCACACTGAAAGGCCTGACTACGGTACCTTTTGTTTGTTTATTTTTTCCTAATCCTAGGAAGTTAGCATCCTATCTGATCATAAAGTATTTGGTTCATCTCTTGACATCATTAATATTCTGTTGCAATAAATTCTGTTGCTTATTGTGGCATCCTATGAATAGTTACTCTCAGAAGTTGAAACATGTATGCACTTTCTGTTCATTCTGTGTGTCCCCTTCTTCTTGTCTTGTGAAAGAAAAATTAGAAGCTCTCATTTTCCATTTCATTCCTATGTAGGCAAAACATGACAGAATTCAGTGCTGATCAGATTCACTGCTTGGATGTAAAGCATTTCCACTTCTATTGTATATTCTTTGGGACAATGTGAGAAGGACTGAACTTTGCATTCTAAGTCTAACATTACCTAAATCTACCTCTACCGTCTTTGTGATTTTGTAGTGCATCTGTTCATTTTGTAAGAGTCACAATAGTTCACAGGGTCTTAATTCATAACACAAGACAATCTAGAACATTTCTTTGTAGTTTTACTGCTGTGTTCCATATTATTTCTGTTTATTTTGTCCATGATTTTTTCAATAATATAGATTGTTGGTGAAGGTAACAAAATAGGTAAAGTAAAAATGAAATTATTAAAAATCCTAATAGTTTCTGAAAGTATCTAGAGTAATAAAAAATATATTAAAATATATCAATTTTTTTTTTCATTTTTGGAGAAATAACCTTTACATTTTAGCTTTTCAGAACATAGAAATGTCACTTTTAAATTGAAATCACAGACCAGAAGCTTCTACTGGAAATACATGAAAAATGTATTTCCTAATCTGTATAATTTTTAACAGTATGTTTATATAATGTAGCAGTGATTATCATACAGATGCTGGAGAGGAAAAGTAAATAGATAGCTTTAGTTAGCAAGAAGACTACTGTCTGTGCTTCCCTCTTTTTTCTGTTTCTGTTCTATTTGCCTTGTGGTATTTTGTGCATTACATATTACAATTCTTAGTAGTCACCAGTGATTTTGAAAAATCATTTATTACTATAAGTATGAAATTGTTTTGACTGCCAATGAACTTTATACTCATTAGGGAAAACAGTGAGTTGTTCAGAAATTTGATGAATATTTGTAATAACTATAAGAATTAAAAGAGGCTAATTTGCAATTTTACCTAAAGAATTTGTAAGCAACCCATTTCTTTGGTGTAATTTCTTCAGGCATACTTCTTGACTTGAAAAAAAGACTACGAGCATAGAAGAACTCTTTGTACAAAGTTCAGAATAACTTATTTTGAGTTATAAGACATGAATGTTTGTTCAGTCCTCCAGCTCTCTACCAAGACTGCCAGTAATAGTTTGATTTATTGTCTGCTTGGTTTTCAAATTTGCTTGCTTCTCAGAAAATTGCCAGCTGATAGAGGAGATGTTAAATATCAAAACAGTTATTTTTCATCATTATGAAGGTAAGGAGAATAATTACATATTCCTTCTATACTGGAAATAACACTACAGATTTCAGGGGATTTGCAGTATTAAACTGTATGAGTCCCATATTTGTTATAAAATGCGAAAGGGTTACACCAGTCCTCTCACTGTTGTACTATCTGGCTTGAGAGACCTGCTACCCATAAAGCAAAAGGAGAGGTGGGGGGTTCCCACTTCACGACTGATTCCCTCAAATTTTGTAGACATACTTTCTGTTCCTCATCCTTATCATCTTCAACCTATTTCTTTTGTTATCATATGTTCCTGGACAAAATATTAAAAAAATAAAATAATTTAATAAAAATATCTGCTAAATTTTTCTTAATATTTTAGATGCAATATCCTACACACTTAAAAAATAATTAGCTTAAAAATATAACTCAAAATTTAGGGTCCAAATTTAAGATTTGGCAAGGTTCCAAGGAACAGTATCTTCTGGAAATTTCTAAGTTCTTAGGTAATACAAACTCTATGGAAAAATAAATGGGATTTATGCATAACCAAACGGAGTTATTTACAGTGCAACTGGTAGTCTTTTCCAATGCTAAAGAGAAGGCAGATCAGTATATCCACTGTTTATTTCACTGTTGCAGGATATTGGAGACGCTATATGTAAGAAAAACTTGGGGGTGGATGGGAACTGAGCAGAATGAGATACAAAGCTGAATAAAACTCACAGGCTAAACTTGTCAAAATACTCTTTTTTCAGGTAGAGCATAACTGGCCCAAAATTGGTAACTGAGCAGATGGCCAAGATACCACTTTGTTAGAATAATATTAAGCAAAACTATGATGGTGTTCTTGAGAACTGAGTCTGCTGCTGTTAATCTGTCTTCAGTTAGTCCTTCTCAGTAACAACTACAGATAAAAGAACAGAGTTGGGCTGAGCTGTGAGAAGCAGGAGAGGTGGGAAGAAAAAGAATAAACTGCCACTGACTCACACTGGGGAAGATACTGCTACAGATAGGAGGTGGGGATGAGCTGGTCTCTTTTGGATTATTCTGACAGAATAAGGGAAGATGAGACCTTTATAGTATGTCCCTTGAAGTTTGGATCTAACCAATAAGTTCATCTGCAAATTGCTGTTCTGCACATTGGAAGAGGGAGAAATCTACAGTGACTTCTAGAAAAAGCTTATTACTCAGTATCAGCTATAAAGATGAGTCCATTAACATAAGAGGTTTAACTGAGCATATCAGCTCAGTAGGATGAATCAGATTTTCTTTCTGAAGATCTACATAAATGTAATGTTTGTGGTTTAAAACTGAGTAGGATGATGAACCTGGATTATTTGGCATTTTAAGTTTTGTTCTTTTTATTTTCAGAATAATCAAATAATATGTTTTTAAATATATGATATAATCCTTAAGTTTAATTTGACAGAGCTAACATTTTTATGTATAAATCTGTTAATGACTGGATATACATTGATGTAAATTAAATGTTTGCATATATCAGCAAATGCAGTGGTTTAAGACTTTCTTAATTTTGTTTCCTTCTGGAATTATTTTATTTGTTTGTTAGCTAATGTAGATGCAAAAGACTATGCCTCCAATACTATTATTTTTTTAATAAACAATTGTATTAGTTAAAAATTTTGCACCCAAGAGTAAATTCACAAACAAAGCAGAGATTTCTGTATCAGTTTACAGGTGTTAAAATGTACTGTAATGTGTGCATGAAGTTTAATATCTCCATTAATAAAAGAGTTATGAGTTTAACCATAATGCTACTGCGTTTCATGTTCACATTCTTGCAGAAATAAGAGGTGGTTTTAGATTGGTGTGCTGTTGCTATGCAATAAGCAGTAGTAGCAACAGGTAGTTTTAGAAATCATTTACTTTTTTTCTTGTCCAGCAAGTTATGGGTATCTTTATTTAACAATGCTCTATATAACAATAAATGAAGGAATTCTTTATGCACATTTTCACTTTTTGTAGGAAATTTTCCATTCCCTCTGGATGGCATCCCTTCCCTCCAGTGTGTCAACTGCACCACACAGCTTGGTGTTGTAGCAGACTTGCTGAGGGTCCACTCAATCCCACTGTCCATGTCACCAACAAAGATGTTAAACCATGCCAGTCCCAGTACCAACCCCTGAGGCATGCCACACATCACTGGTCTCCACTTGGACATCAAGCCGTTGACCTCAAGTCTTTGAGTGTGACCATCCAGCCAACTTGTTATCCACTGAGTGGTCCCTCTATCAAATCCATGTCTCTCCAATTTAGAGACAAGGATGTTGTGTGGGACAGTGTCATATCGTTTGCACAAGTCCAGGTAGATGACATCAGTTGCTCTTCCCTTATCCACAAAAGCTGTAACCCCATCACAGAAGGCAGGATTTGCCCTTAGTGAAGCCATGTTGGCTGTCACCAGTCATCTCTCTGTTTTCCATGTGCCTTAGCATAGTTTCCAGGAGGATCTGCTCCATGCTCTTCCTAGGCACAAAGGTGAGACTGTATGGCCTGTAGTTCCCTGGGTCTTCCTTTTTTCCCTTTTTAAAAATGTGGGTTATATTTCCCCTTTTCCAGTCAGTGAGAACTTCACCAGATTGCCACAACTTCTCAAATATGATGGATAGTGTCTTAGCTACCTCATCCGTCAGTTCCCTCAGGATCTGTGGGTGCATCTCATCAGGTCCCATGGACTTGCACACCTTGAGGTTCCTTAGTTGGTCTCGAACCTGATCTTCTCCTACAATGGGCAGTTCTTCATTCTCCCAGTCTCTGCCTTTGCCTTCTGCAACTTGGATGGTGTGGCTTGAGCACTTGCCAGTGAAGACTGAGGCAAAGAAGTCATTGAGTACCTCAGCCTTCTCCATATCCTGGGTAACCAGGTCTCCTGTTTCCTTCTGAAGAGGGCCCACAATTTCCCTAGTCTTCCTTTTATTACCAATGTACTTGTAGAAGCTCTTCTTGTTGCCCTTGACATCCCTGGTCAGATTTAATTCCATCGGGGCTTTAGCTTTCCTAACCTGATCCCTGGCTGCTCAGACAATTTGTCTGTATTCCTCCCAGGTTACACGTCCTTGCTTCCACCCTCTGTAGGCTTCCTTTTTGTGTTTAAGTTTTACCAGGAGCTCCTTGTTCATCCATGCAGGCCTCCTGGCATTTTTACCTGACTTCCTCTTTGTTGGGATGCATCACTCGAGCTTGGAGCATGTGATCCTTGAATATCAAACAGCTTTCTTGGGCCCCTCTTCCCTCCAGGGCTTTATCCCATGGTACTCTACCAAACAGATCCCTGAAGAGGTCGAAGTCTGCTCTCCTGAAGTCCAGGGTAGTGAGCTTCATGTGCACCCTCTTTGGTGCCCTAAGGATCTTGAACTCCACCATTTCATGACCTCTGTAGCCAAGGCTGCCCTTGAGCTTCACATTCCCACCAGGCCCTCTTTGTTGTTGAGAACAAGGTCCAACATAGCACCTCTCCATGTTGGCTCCTCTATCACTTGGAGAAGGGATTTATCATCAATGCATTCCAGGAACCCCCCAGATTGCTTATGCCCAGCTGGATCTCCATGCACTCCAGCTGGTCATTGACATAGAGGGCAACACCCCCTCCTCATCAGCCCCGCCTGTCCTTCCTAAAGAGCCTGTATCCTTGCATTCCAACACTCCAGTCATAGAAGCCATCCTACCACATCTCCGTGATGCTTGTAAGTGATTGTCAGCCTCAGCGCCTGGGAACATTCCCGAATAAATGTAATTACTGATGCTAATGTAGCTGTAAAGATCATGCAATACACATTTGGTTTTGTTCCTTGTATAGCAATAAACACCCTCTTGGCCTTATTATATATGCAGGCTAATAACATCTGGCTTCTTTATAGAAGGAATATACATATAAAATACCTAAGTGTCAGGGTGACAGGTGGACTGGTTGCTCACTGGGGACCAGGCACCAGGAGCTGTGGGGGCTTCCCTGTGGTGACAGCGCAGAGCCTGGCAGCCAGGGCCCGTCCCACTGCCCCAGACAGGAGCAGGCACTTAGGCAGTCCCAGCCCCAAATATTGGGCAACTCCCTGGGGACGAGGACATGTGAGGCCAGGCTGGGACATCGGTCTGCAGGTGGGCCTGGCTCAACGGGGCCCATGGCTGGGCAGGGCAGAGTTGTGGGGAGCTGGAGATCAGCCCTGTTGCAGAGTCACTGAGGCAGGGGTTGATGGCACTGGGTGGGGCTGAGATGGGGTCCTGAGCTGTGGGCAGGATGGGGGGGATACCCTATGGGGTCTGGAAGGGAATCTTGGGCAGGGTAGGGGGACACCCTGAGGGGACTGGGCAGGGACAAGCAGGCCCATTGGTGCCCTTCAGACCCTGACATGGAGCTCATTGGAGTTCTGGAGCTGCTGCTGACTCTGGCTTTGTTCTTTATATTTGGAAGGAAGAATACTGGAAAAAAAGTTCTTCCATGCTTCTACTGCATCAGAGTTCTTCTCCGTATCAATCTGGAGACTCCTTTTCAATAAAATTTAATATTTTATTTTTTTTTAATATAGACAGATGATTCCCACCATAAACTTTCTTAAATGTACACATATATAAAAATCCCTATGAAACTTCGCCACTAAATACTTTATGTAAATCTGGACATGTTATGGTCTTGTCTTTGGAAAGTTTATATCATATCAGTGAAAAAAAAAGAAATTAAAATAGGAGAAAACTCCTGCTATTCTCCTAATTTATGGAATAATTTGGTCTCCTTGAGAGCTCAAGTGAAGACCCACATTGGTTAATGAACTGCATGAGATAGTTTACCAGTACAAAGAGAACAATGGCTAGGAATGGATAGTTTCAGTCACTGAAGTTGTGCTCTAGGGAGTCTTACCTTCATTCTGTTTTATTTAGTGCCAAGTACTGGTATCCCTGCTGAGGCTTTCCTTTGTAAATCAGTCTCAAGACAGCCTATATGATGACTTCATGGAGCTGTGTGTTGCCAAGGTTGCTGATCCAGGGTAAAGAGTCGGGCTTCAACACTACTAACATGTTCTTACCTTAGTACACAATGCCTGTGTTAGAGTCAGCTGCTCAGTCATAACTTGGGTTGTGGCACCCTTTTGGGTAAGCCAGGTGGCACCATTATGTCCCTGAGCTATGTCTGGATTAATAAATTGAACAGGTCCATGTTTAATTCCTGGGCATCACAATTCATTTTTCTGAATAGTCCTTGACATTTAGGACTTTGGGACTGTGTAAACTAGCACTCCCCCAAATGCTTCTCAGGCACAGCTTAGAAGTTAGGACACCCCAAGAACCATCCCTGGCTGTCTTTGGAGGCTGAGAGAGTTTATAAACAAACATATATGTCCACTGCTCTGGATCCATTGACCTTTGTGTCTGGGAATATGCCTCATCGTACCTCATATAGCAGTCAAGTGTAGCTATAAGGACCATGCAGAAGGGAGCTGTGTATCTGCTCCATGTTAAAAAAGGTCTTATCTTCCTTGCCAACTTGCATGGAAGGCAGTATGAACAGTTTCTGTGAGACTCTTGTTGTGTTCTTATTTAACATTTTCTTTTTTTTTTTAATATATACTTTTGTGCCTAAGCATCAAAAGGTCAAGGAAAAAAGGCACAAGGGAACATATTTCTGTATATATGTATATATTATTTGTTTATGTCTTGTGAATACCTGACAGAAATGTAGAAAATAGGACAATATTTAAAATATTTCTGTATTTACTGATTAGGATCTGTTCTTTTCCCCAAATTTCCAAATGATATTTAATGGGAAAAGAATGGATTAAAGATTTTCTCTGGGCAAAAAGAAAGGAAAACAGAGCCTAGCTGTCTAACCAGAAACTTTAGAATTGAATAGGCAATGTATTTCAGAGAGTTGTCTTTGCTGAGATGGTGGGAAGCCTCAGCCAATGGACATTAACTTTTAACATTGAACTTCCCTGGGGTGAGCTTCAAAAGAAGCATGTAGACTGTGTTTAAGAAGAAAAGCCGGAGAAAAGGGAGACAGACACTGGAAAAAATGGAGGCTTCCAAATCCTCCATGAATTTTAAAACATAATTTGGCTTATTTTTGGCTCTGAGAACTTTCATTCTGTAATCCAAATAATGATTAATGATTATTTGGTTTCAAGGAAAAAACTATTTATTAGTAATGGTCACTGATGAGCAGCTGAACTTCACAGATTTATTCAGAGGTAATTGTCTCTAGGGCACAGACAATAAACAGAGGTATTGTGACTCACAGTCTTAGATTTAAAGTCAAAGAAACCAGAAGCTCAACACTGTGTAAACTCTAATACTTGGCTTTGAGACTAATTGAAGAAAATATCTAAAAATCAGAATTCTGAACAAAATTCCGTTGCACACTCCATAACATGTAGAAATACCTTATTGAAGTAAGAGATTATACCTTGGAAAATAGAGTGAGAAAAGCTGGAAATCCTGCTGTCAGACTGATCATGAGAAATGAGTGCCTTTCTCTATACCTGTCTGATATTTTACATCACCTTGGGAAATATAGAAGTAGATATGATAGTCAAATAATCTTCCTACTTTCCTGTTCCACGCAGACAGATCATGCTTCTGAGCTGTAGAGCAACTAGAAAGAGATTATTCTATTTCCTTGTGACTATTGAGGCACTGTCCCAAAGTCCTCCAAAAAACTCATTATGAGTAAGGAGAGCAGGGTCTTGAATCTAGAGTTTCTATATTCCAAGCCATAGCCCCAGACACCAAATCACTGATGACTCTTGATTCAAAAAAATTGTTCATAAGTGCTAATATGCACTTGTTCTTCTCAGATATTTTTCAGTGTGCATGTCCTGACCACTTCCGTGCGAAAAAGTAATAAATGTGTAAATTAAATAATTTTGGCAGTCTTAGTTGCTGTTTTATTTTTATTTCAGCCTTACCTTTGCAGGATTTATTCTAAATCCAAGGAAAGCACTATTTTGCTCCATCACACAATCAGTTTTTCAGCCTACTTTAGTTGCTATTAGCCTGCCAGCTACTACCCCCTCCCCAGTTTTCTCTACACAGGGAAGTTTGGTCTGTCTCATAGAAAGAAAATCACTAACTGTGGTGTTAATTTGATGCTGCAATTAGTGGAAGTCTGATAAAATGAAAAAAATTCTTTCCATTGCTTACACTGGAGTTTGTGGAGTCACACTGATATAAACACCTTGGCATGTAGAAAGACTTAATCAGGATGTGAATCTGAAACATTAACTATCTGCCCCCTCTGCTACTCCTTAGGATCAAAAATGCCTTCAGCAAACCCCATTCCTCTAGCTGGACTAAAATATACTCGCAGCTATTAAATAATGTAAATAGTGTGACCTGAAGACCCGGTAAACTAACAAGTCCTGCTGCAGGACACAATTGAAGAAGTCATTTTTAAAAACTTATATTTCATGTTGGTTGGTTTCTTCCTGTGTAATACCTTAATATTTGCACTGACTTGTTCCAAGAAACTTGTTCCTACAGGTAACACCCATACCTTACAACTCATTTAAATATTTCTTTATTTTTGTTAAAACAGGCAGGTTTTGGTAACTAATAAAGATTTAGTCAATAATTTTACCAGAATTTTCCCTCGTTCCTTCCTTCCTTCCTTCCTTCCTTCCTCCTTCCCCTCTGTCTCTCTCCCTTTTTCCCTTGCTCCCCAGCAGAAACCATACTACTCTTTCAGTAGTATACTCAGTGAAGAATTGGGGAATCTGAATAAAAATTGCTTCAGGACATGTAAATTTTTTTTTTTTTTTCCCCAGGAAAAGTTAGTTAAATAAATTCTGCTTTTAGTTAAACATTAAATTATTTTTTTTTAATTTTTCAAGTGACCAGGTGTTTTTATTTTAGTGAGGGAAAAAAAAACGAAACAAAGTAAGCAGGAACACAGAAAACTAGGCTCTTTGTCCTGTTCTTCTACTGCTGAAAACAATCCAACGAAGACCTTATATCAAAGTTACACAATATATCAAATTTATGCCTTACAGTTTTTAAAAGAGTTAAGATTTTAAAATCAAGAAAAAGTGGTTGTAAATGCATGTATGTGTTGAAAGAAGGGCTATTAAGTATATTAGGGCAATGGTATTGCACTGTAGTGTAATACTACTTTTGAATAAAACTATTCATATGATAAACATCCCCTTAAGAGATACAGCAGTTTATCATGAGGCAATGTGAACAAAATTGTCATAGCATCATCAAAATGGCTCATGATTGTCTCATCACAGCTAAAACCAACTCTTAATAACTTCTGTCATCTCCCTTAATATTTTTAATTGCCTTTTTCTTTTAGGTTTTCAATCAAGTAAAAAAAAAAAATAATAACTCATTACCGGTATGCAGAACACAAAGCCAACCCACAAGTATTTGTAAAGTCATTAAAGAAAGGACCAAGTAGCTTTCTATATAGAAACAATATTTTGTAGATCTTAATAACAGGGATTTAATGAAAGGAAAAAATATAACTTAATATTTGAAAAAATCTGTTTCACAAGCTGCTTAGACACAAAATACTTCAGTTTCATGTTGCAAATTAAAAACTCATAAACCAAAAACTGAGTAGATAACTTTTACAATGCTGCTTTCAAAGAGACAGGCATGGAAGTGTTATGAAAATATAGCTCCCATTTTATCTTTTAGGGTTTTGAATATAGAATGTGAAATAGGATAATTCTAGTATTTCAAGAGAATCTAGCTGTTGAAAAAGAAACATTTCCAGGCACTAAGAGCAGGCTCATGTTCAAGGAAATTATTCCATATGATAATAGGGTTATTATTTGGCTACAGCTACTTTGCTACAAGCATCTACCCCAGGGATTAGTCCCTCCCAGTTGCTAGTAGTTTGAGCCATACAGTACAGAGTGGCTAATCCCTTCTGAGAAGGCTAGTAACTTCACATCATGCAGTACACCAGCAGGAGTCTCCTTTGGGCTTCCTGTAATCTTAGATCATCTATACACACACACACACACACACACACACACACATATACACACTTTTTTTCCCCCAGTTCATAATATCTGAATTTAATTAAAGTCTATGCTGAATAATCACATATTGTAGAGGATGCAAAGCCTACTGGGGTGATGTTGGGGCACATCTTTTACAGGGCACGAATAATCAAACTTGAAGCAGCCAAATCCATATTGCCAGGATTCCCTTTTGTGAATAACTCCCCAAAACCACAGGTTTTAAGTTGCAGGCAACTTCTTTGTAAATACACATTCTTTTAGCCTTGGAATATGAATGCATACATATATTTTTCCCTGATCTTCAAATGCTGATAATGTTAGCAAAGAAAAATAGAAATTGCAGTTTTAACTGCATAACCTGCAGATTCAGATGGTGCAGTTAACTACGAAAGACATCATTTTCCACTACTAGTTTCCACAAATCTGAGACCATTTTCAAGCATATACTAAGATGGAGAACACTAGTCTCAGCTTGAATTTCAAATGTATTTGCATTTCTGTTAGTTGTATTTTACGTCTCCCAGCAAAGCCTTGATATTGTGTTTCAAATTAGATGTTTTCTTTTGCATTTTGACTGCTGCATACTTTCCTTGCTTAATCTCAAAAGATTTTCTAAACTGCACTTTTATCTAAGCACCTACTTGCATTTTATTGCAAAACAAAATATAAGAAGGATTATATATGAATGTTGGAATGAATCATTTGAATGAGGTACCATGACAAGTAACACAGTACAGAGTTGAAGAAATGAAGCAAGTGAATAAACATGAAAAGAAGGATTATCCTCCTCTGATATTTTCTCTTTCTTTCCCGTTATAAAATTTATAACTATGCTGACAATTGAATTCAGAAACCTTTATGCACTAAATAATAACAGATCTATTCTCTGAAGAACAACTGACTTTTTTCCCCCTCAAACAGAACTTTTTTGCATTGCAAAGCCCTGATTTTTTTTTTTTTTTTTCTGGGAAAAAACATATAAAATTAAGTATTTTGCTAAAAGAGCAAAATGTCACTACCCTGCTTCTGAACTGAACTTCAACAAGAGATGGGAGTAGCTTCTTGCATATAGTATATTGCTTTTAAAAGAAACCCTCATCTGATTAATATGTGGTTCAGAGGCTGGTGCCATCAGTGGAATTTTGGGGTTTTGATCATGGGGAGGTTTACATGGCATCAGGCCTGCTGGCAGCAGATGGAGTTCACCTATCTCAAAAGGCGAACAGGATTCTTGCACATGAGTTGGCAGGTCTTATCGAGAAGGCTTTAAACTAGGTTCAAAGGGGGAAGGGGATATAGCCAGGCCCACTATAGAGGAGCCTAGGGGTGGCATGCCGGTGTTGGGGGTGAAATCGATAGCCCAGCTCAAGTGCATCTACACCAATGCACGCAGTATGGGCAACAAACAGGAGGAGCTGGAAGCCATTGTGCAGCGGGATAGCTATGACTTAGTCGCCATCACAGAGACATGGTGGGATGACTCTTACTGCTGGAGTGCAGCAATGGATGGCTGTAAGCTCTTCAGAAGGGATAGACAAGGAAGGAGAGATGGTGCGGTGGCTCTATATGTCAGGGAGTGTTTCAATTGCATAGAGCTTAGCAACTCTGATGATAAGGTCAAGTGCTTATAGGTAAGGATTAGGGGGAAGGCCAACAAGGCCGATATCCTGCTGGGAGCCTGTTGTAGACCACCTAGCTAGGATGAAGAGGCAGATTAAATATTCTACAAGTGGCTGGCAGAAGTATCACAATTGGTTGCCCTTGTTCTAGTGGGGGACTTCGATTTACCACGTTGTTGTGGTTTAGCCCCGGTCAGCAACTAAGCACCACACAGCTGCTCCCTCACTCCCCCACCCTTGTGGGATGGGGGAGAGAATCGGAAGGGCCAAAGTAAGAAAACTCGCAGGTTGAGATAAGAACAGTTTAATAATTAGAATAAAACAGCAATAATAATAATAATAATATAATGAAAAGGAAAATAATGAGCGAGAGAGAGATGAAACCTTAGAAGAAGAAAAAAAAACAAAACTAAAAAACAAGTGTCACAACCACTCACCACCCGCTGACCAACGTTGCCGGTCCCCGAGCCACGATCGCTGCTTCCCCCGGCCCACTCCCCCCAGTTAATATACTGGGCATGACGTCACATGATATGGAATATCCCTTTGGCCAATTTGGATCAGCTCTCCTGGTTGTATCCCCTCCCTTCCTGGCTTCTTGTGCACCTGGCAGAGCATGGGAAGCTGGAAAAGTCCTTGACTAGTGTAAGCACTACCTAGCAACAACTAAAACATTAGTGTGTTATCAACATTATTTTCATACTAAGTCTAAAACACAGCACTATACTAGCTACAGTGAAGAAAATTGACTATCCCAGCTAAAACTGTGACACAGATGTCTGCTGAAAATGCAACACAGCAGAGAAGAAACAGTCTAGGAGGTTCCTGGAGTGTGTGGAAGATAAATTCCTGATGCAGCTGGTAAATGAGCCTACAAAGGGAAGTGCCTCACTTGACCTGCTGTTCACAAACAGAGATGGTCTGGTGGAAGACGTGGTAGACGGAGGCCATCTTGGGCTTAGTGACCATGATATGATTGAGTTCTCAATTCTTGGCGAAGTAAGAAGGAGGGTCAGCAGAACCACTACCATGGACTTCCAGAGGGCAGACTTTGGCCTGTTCAGGGCACTGGTTGGGAGAGTCCCTTGGGAGGCAGTCCTGAAGGGCAAAGGAGTCCAGGAAGGCTGGGCTTTCTTCAAGAAGGAAGTCTCGAGGCTGTCCCCAGGCGCTGCAAGACAAACCAGCGGGGAAGACAACTGGCCTGGCTGAACAGGGAGCTTTTGCTGGCACTCAGAAAAAAAAGGAGAATTTACCGCTTTTGGAAGAAGGGGCAGGCAACTCAAGAAGAGTACAGGGATCTTGTTAGGTCATGCAGAGAGAAAATTAAACAGGCAAAAGCCGAGCTAGAACTCAATCTGGCCACAGTTGTAAGGGATAACAAAAAATGCTTTTACAAATAAATTAACAACAAAAACAGAACCAAAGAGAATCTCCATCCTCTATTGGACACAGAAGAGAACATTGCCACGGAGGATGAGGAGAAGGCTGAGGTACTAAATGCCTTCTTTGCCTCAGTCTTTAACCATCAGACCAGTTATCCCCGAGGTATTCAGCCTCCTGAGCTGGAAGGCAAGGACAGGGAGCAGAATAAACCCCTCATAATCCAGGAGGAAGCAGGTTACGACCTGCTCAGCCACCTGGACACTGAGAAGTCTATGGGGCCGGATGGGATCTACCCAAGAGTATTGAGGGAGCTGGTGGAGGAGCTGGCCAAGCCACTCTCCATCATTTATCAGCAGTCTTGGTTAACAGAGGAGGTCCCAGATGACTGGAGGCTTGCCAATGTGACGCCCATCTACAAGAATGGCCGGAAGGAGGATCCAGGGAAGTACAGGCCAGTCAGCCTGACCTCGGTACCGGGGAAGATTATGGAGCGATATAACTTGACTGAGCTCACCGGGCAAGTGCAGGACAACCAGGGGATCAGGCCCAGCCAGCATGGGTTCATGAAAGGCAGGTCCTGCCTGACCAACCTGATCTCCTTCTATGACCAGGTAACCTGCCTAGTGGATGAGGGAAAGGTTGTGGATGTTGTCTACTTGGACTTTAGCAAGGCCTTTAACAGACTCTCCCACAACATCCTCCTAGAGAAGCTGGTGGCTCATGGCTTAGACAGGTGTACTCTTCGCTGGATAAAGAACTGGTTAGATGGCTGTTGCATCAATAGGTGAAGAAATTTGGCAGGAAATAAACCCCCTTGCAATCCAGCTAGTCCTCAGATGTCAGAGAGGCTGGTGGTGGCTGGGCTTAGATTCGGAATGATACCCAATTCAGCACTGTTAGTCTGCAAGGGATTCACTAACAGTATGATCACTATTAGTCTAGTCGTGCCCAATAACACTTCCCAGCCAGATTCACTAATAGTGCGGTTTAGAGAAGCAAAATACAGGTTACTCTAGGATTGCCAGTGACAAATACACTGTCTGCAAAGCACGTGCAAGTATAAAGAGCTAAAACACAAGAAACAAAATAATAAGCTTGTTCTTTACATTTCCCGGGGAATCACTCAGTATAACCAAGTGTTCGAGTCTTACCCAATAGGCATCCCTATGGGGGGAGAAGAGAGGTTCAGCCCATCAACTGATCCCAGTAGTCCACAATGGCATCTTCCCTGATGTCCCTCTCTCTTGGGGTCAATTTTATACTATTTTATGTCTAGGTGGAGCTTGAGCGATTCTAATCATACATACTTTCGTTATTGACTGGTGTAGAAATTCCTCGCTTCAATTTAAAGGTATAGACTAAGAGAAATTCAGAGCGCATGCTCGGTGAGGGGTGGTCACACCTTGGAGGCAGGTAACTTTGGGATGGAGGTGTGTATTTTAGTATTATAATGAGTTATAATGAGCAAAGTTCACCCACAGGCATGATGCTACTGCGCTGGTTCAGGCATGGTTCCATCCAGTCCCTGGGTCTGCAGTGATTTATGCATAAGTTTGGTGACGAAGCCTTTGCTTTACTCCATCCTCCAGTTATCTCCCTTAGATTAAGACACTGAGCTCCCACAGTTTTCCCAACATCTAAGAGTGCAGGTGGTGTTGCTTAGGGGACAATCACTGAACCAATTTCCAGCATGCCAACCACATTGCACTCTGGAAGTTTAACTTTTATGAAATGTGGATATATCTTTAGCCTCAATAATTTTAACCTCAATAATTTCACACCCAGTAATCATTACACAATGGCTGAGCCCAGAGAGTTGTTGTGAATGGAGCTAAATCCAGTTGGTGTCTGGTCACAAGTGGTGTTCCCCAGGGCTCAGTGTTGGGGCCAGTCTTGTTTAATGTCTTTATCAATGATCTGGATGAGGGGATCGAATGCACCCTCAGTAAGTTTGCAGATGACACCAAATTAGGTGGGAGTGTTGATCTGCTTGAGGGTAGGAAGGCTTTACAGAGGGATCTGGACAGGCTGGATTGATGGGCTGAGGTCAATTCTATGAGGTTTAACAAGGCCAAATGCTGGGTCCTGCACTTGGGTCAGAACAACCCCATGCAACACTATGCGCTTGGGGAAGAGTGGCTGGAAAGCTGCCCGGCATAAAAGGACCTGGGGGTGTTGGTTGACAGCCAGCTGAATATGAGCCAGCAGTGTGCCCAGGTGGCCAAGAAGGCCAACAGCATCCTGGCTTGTATCAGGAATAGCGTGGCCAGGAGGAGTAGGGAAGTGATTGTGCCCCCTGTACTCGGCACTGGTGAGGCCACACCTTGAATACTGTGCTCCATTTTGGGACCCTCAACACAAGAAGGACGTTGAGTTGCTGGAGCGTGTCCAGAGAAGGACAACAAAGCTGGTGAAGGGTCTGGAGAACAAGTAGTATGCGGAACAGCTGAGGGAACTGGGATTGTTTAGCCTGGAGAAGAGGAGGCTGAGGGGAGACCTTCTCGCTCTCTACAACTACCTGAAAGGAGGTTGTAGCGAGGTGGGTGTTGGTATCTTCTCCCAAGTAACTAGCGATAGCACGAGAGGAAATGGCCTGAAGTTGCACCAGTGGAGGTTTAGATTGGATACTAGGAAAAATTTCTCTACTGAAAGAGTGGTCAGGCATTGGAACAGGCTGCCCAGAGAGGTGGTGGAGTCACCATCCCTGGACGAGTTCAAAAAACACGTAGATGTGGCACTTCAGGGCATGGTTGTGTTGGGTTGACAGCTGGACTTGATGATCTTGGAGGTCTTTTCCAACTGTCCTGGTTTCAGCTGGGATAGAGTTAATTTCTTTTTTCATAGTAGCTAGTGTGGGGCTATGTTTTGGATCTATGCTGAAAACAGTGCTGATAATGTGGAGATGTTTTAGTTGTTGCTCAGTAGTCCTTACAGTAGTCAAGGACTTTTCCAGCTTCCCATGCTCCCTGGGTGCACAAGAAGCTGGGAGGGGACACAGCTGCGACAGCTGACCCAAACTGACCAAAGGGATATTCCATATCATGTGACGTCATGCCCAGTATATTAACTGGGGGGAGTGGGCCAGGGGAAGCAGCGATCGCGGCTCGGGGACCAGCAATGTCAGACAGTGGGTGGTGAGCAGTTGCAGTACTTGTTTTTTAGTTTTGTTTTTTTTTCTTCTTCTAAGGTTTCATCTCTCTCTCGCTCATTATTTTCCTTTTCATTATATTATTATTATTATTGCTGTTTTATTTTAATTATTAAACTGTTCTTATCTCAACCTGCGAGTTTTCTTACTTTGGCCCTTCCGATTCTCTCCCCCATCCCACAAGGGTGGGGGAGTGAGGGAGCAGCTGTGTGGTGCTTAGTTGCTGACCGGGGTTAAACCACAACACCAGCCTTAATGATTCTATGATTCTATGAAAACAGCTGTTTTAATGGGCACTCAGCAGTAGATGAGAGCTGCTTCTTACAGAAGCATGAGTTTGAATATCAGCGTGCCCCTTTCAAAATTTAGCTGACTTATAGCAGTATTTGTACACATATTTAGTAGGTCTTAGACCCAGGATGTTGGAGCTATTTCTTCTTAGAACAGTAATCACTGTAAGCCCTAATGCAAACCAGCCAGACACTTTCTGCATACTTCAGGTTGCTAGTCTCTCTATTCTAGGTCACCACATGGTGGGAGGGAAAGAAATATACAGCACGGTCAAAAACTTCAGAATGCAACTCATAAGTCTGAATTATCCAGGAATAATACAGCAAACAAATACATTTGCTCAGTGTGATGCTTGTATGAAGTAAACACCAATGCTGGGTTTCAGTGAAGTAATAATGATACATTACATAGCTTTAATGCTTAAAGTTTGTATTCATATATGGAGTTCTTCACAGTTGAATATACGATTTCAAATGATTCGCAGTTTGAAAGGTACAAAAACTATAGTGGGAAATAAAATTAAAGGTTTGAAAAAGTGATGTAAGTGTTCTGAATATAAAGAGACTGAAGCCAAACATGATGCACTTCTGCAAGATTCAATTAATATTTATATATGATCAACATCTGAAATGTAAAATACAAACCAAAGAAAGGAATTATTCACAGCCTTAGAAAATGACAGGAGAGAGAGCAATGGCCAAAAGGTAAAAAAGGAAAAGCCTGAGCTGTACAGGGAAAAAAAAAAAAAAAAAAGCCAGGGGCAGGGGAGGAGGAAAAGAGTTATTAACAGGGAAAGTAGTCAAGAAGACTAACAGATTATGAAGGAATTTGGGACAATCAAGTTTGCCTATGTTTGAAACTAGCTTACATTAAATAGTAATGAGTATCTCTGAAAATGTTGAGGATCAGAATGTGCAACGTGAAAAGTCCTTCCTGGTTCTGTCACTCATGATTCATGAGAATTTCTGTTTTCTTGTGCAATGTGGTGATTTCCTTTTTAATTGCCTTAGAAAGAGCCGTCAGGGCATTAACATGATTAGATTATTATTTCAAAGTATCATTTGTTTAAAAAACATTTTCCCTCCATCAGGTTTACTCTAGGATCCACTTTCAATTCCTGTAGATGCTTTTAGTTTAGCTTAGTTTAATCTCCAATGATTTAATTACTTCCAGGTGTCATGGATGACCTCATTTACTGCTTCCAATCCTTTAGCTTCCTCTCTGGAATTGGCTGCAGGAATTTTGCTGCCCTGTTTTATTTTGGCTGGTAGGTGGTAGTTTCAGACAGGAAACTGCGTCCCCACAGAGCTGTCACATCTGTACGGTCTTTATTTTGTATAGGTTGATGAATGGAAAAACTTTTGAGTTTTTTCCTTCTCCTTTCTTCTCTGGAAATGTGATCCAAAGATGTGAGTAGCAATGCAGTATTCATGTAATGCTGAAGATCAAAAATTTCTGCCCTCAATGTGCCCAATGAATACTTATTTTAGAATGGGGGAAGAGGAAAAAAGGGGGGAAAGAAAGCTACTTCAGAAGTTTCATTGTGACATACAAGCTTAAGGAAGCTTTAAAAAAAAAAAAAAAAAAAAGTAAAAAGACTCCAGACTCTGCATTTTAAGAAGACAAAGTGCAGTCAGGAAAAACTGAGAAAAAAGGACCTTATCTCTTACATTCAGAACTGCAGATCAGTTCTATTGCCAATCCTGTTCTCTGGTGCCTTCTTCAAACCCTTCCCTTATCTCAAATGCTCTTGCTTTGTCAATTCTTTCATCCATGGTAACAGCATCCAGAGCTCATCTTCTGCTTACAGGATGCTTCTATCAAATAAATCATTGATAAACTGATTCAAAAATTTCTATTACTTGTTATTCATCATGAGATCTCACAGATTTACATTAATAAAGCAGCATTCAAATTATTTATTTGCTCACAATAAATATATTAATAGCAAGAATTTTTACCATCTTTCCAAGAGGAGAGAGAACAAAATATTCTAATTTAAATGCTTATGTAAATACTCGACACTTAATCTATTCTATGTATAACTGATAGTCAAATGAATATAACCTGTGTCTGCTCTTACACACATCCTCTGTGACCCTAAATACAATGAATGTCATTAAAATCTGGACAAATGGTATTTATCTATTCAATTGCATTTTTAGTAGTCTATAAATGCATCATATTAAAAGGCTGAGTGGGATAACCCATGGTAATAAAGCCCAGAACATCCTTTTTCATTTTTTTTTTTTTCTTTTCATAGGCATGCAGCCAATAAAAATGGATTTGTATGTAATTTTGTTTGTACTTTTTTGTACTAAAATTGTTTTATCATTTTTCGGCAGCTCTCCTTTCAAAATGAAATAAATTTAGTAAACCAGAAGTAAACAAAGCAAATCTGAGCAACTGAAAACTATTCCCTATAAATAAGTGATACAAGCTTCAATGACATGCATACATATCTTTTTTCCTGCATTTCTGTCAAAAGTGTTTGTATGGTCCAATCATCTGGTAGTCATCCTGAAGACTTACTAGTGATTAAGGTCTCCATGTTGCTGACTGAGACCTAGATCCAGTGGGTAATTTAGACTACATTCCCAAAAGATATTACTCTTTGAACCTAAAAGTACACAATTTCAATGAGATTTGGTGAACCATCTAAAGTCACTATCCTGAAAAATGATATTCAGCTGTTACTTACCTAGACTTGTGTGAAGCTCTTCAGTCCTGGCTGAAATGACCTACTGACATTTAGGTTGGATCTTAATGGGACACTTATTTTATTTCTTTTTTTTTCTTTTTTTTTTTTTTTGTTAATTTTTGTTAATTTAATTTTGTTAATAAAGTCTCCTCTGTTGGAGACTTTTTCATGCTGAGGCCATCAGCTTCAGCAATGTGTATGCACATCTAAGTGCTTATGCACTTATGCTAGTCTGCATCTTGACTGCTGCTGCCTGTTTTCTACTGAGTCATGCAGCACTGCTTATACAATGGTCCAGGCAGGCTCTTCATCAGTCCTGAATCACGCTGGCTAGAACCATAGAATCATTAAGGTTGGAAAAGACCTCCAAGATCATCAAGTCCAGCTGTCAACCCAACACCACCATGCCTCCTAAACCATGCCCTGAAGTGCCACATCTACGTGTTTTTTGAACTCGTCCAGGGATGGTGACTCCACCACCTCTCTGGGCAGCCTGTTCCAATGCCTGACCACTCTTTCAGTAGAGAAATTTTTCCTAGTATCCAATCTAAACCTCCACTGGTGCAACTTCAGGCCATTTCCTCTCGTGCTATCGCTAGTTACTTGGGAGAAGATACCAACACCCACCTCGCTACAACCTCCTTTCAGGTAGTTGTAGAGAGCGAGAAGGTCTCCCCTCAGCCTCCTCTTCTCCAGGCTAAACAATCCCAGTTCCCTCAGCTGTTCCGCATACTACTTGTTCTCCAGACCCTTCACCAGCTTTGTTGTCCTTCTCTGGACACGCTCCAGCAACTCAACGTCCTTCTTGTGTTGAGGGTCCCAAAATGGAGCACAGTATTCAAGGTGTGGCCTCACCAGTGCCGAGTACAGGGGCACAATCACTTCCCTACTCCTCCTGGCCACGCTATTCCTGATACAAGCCAGGATGCTGTTGGCCTTCTTGGCCACCTGGGCACACTGCTGGCTCATATTCAGCTGGCTGTCAACCAACACCCCCAGGTCCTTTTATGCCGGGCAGCTTTCCAGCCACTCTTCCCCAAGCGCATAGTGTTGCATGGGGTTGTTCTGACCCAAGTGCAGGACCCAGCATTTGGCCTTGTTAAACCTCATAGAATTGACCTCAGCCCATCAATCCAGCCTGTCCAGATCCCTCTGTAAAGCCTTCCTACCCTCAAGCAGATCAACACTCCCACCTAATTTGGTGTCATCTGCAAACTTACTGAGGGTGCATTCGATCCCCTCATCCAGATCATTGATAAAGACATTAAACAAGACTGGCCCCAACACTGAGCCCTGGGGAACACCACTTGTGATCAGACACCAACTGGATTTAGCTCCATTCACAACAACTCTCTGGGCTCAACCATCCAACCAGTTTTTTACCCAGCAAAGAGTACCTGTCTAAGCCATGAGCCACCAGCTTCTCTAGGAGGATGTTGTGGGAGAGTCTGTCAAAGGCCTTGCTAAAGTCCAGGTAGACAACATCCACAGCCTTTCCCTCATCCGTTAGGCAGGTCAGCTGGTCATAGAAGGAGATCAGGTTGGTCAGGCAGGACCTGCCTTTCATGAACCCATGCTGGCTGGGCGTGATCCTCTGGTTGTCCTGCACTTGCCTGGTGAGTGCACTCAAGATATATCGCTCCATAATCTTCCCCTGAACCGAGGTCAGGCTGACTGGCCTGTAGCTCCCCAGAACTACACTGAGTGTGCCTTGCTGCACTAGCCACATCTTAGGGAGCCAGAGATACTCACAGACAAATTTGACAGCAGTGAACTCAACCCTAGCCATACCACTATGTTCTGCTCTATTTTTCAGAGTTCTCAGGAGAGTGTATTCATCAGGAGTGAAAGCATCAAGGTGGTTCTCCTTTACATAGTCTATCACCTCAGTGTCTTGACTTTTGTGATGGAAAAATAGTCAAGGAAGGCATATCTGATAGCATAATACATATGTAAGCTGTGAAAACCTTGATTTACATATTTGGCTATTTTAATTCTCCTCAGTTTCTACTCTCCCTCCTTCATGAACAAATGTCTCTTCTTTCATTCCATTCTTTCTCTGATTTATAAACCTAAATCATATAATTCTTTATATTCCCCCATCCAAGAACATTCTCCCAATTTATCAAACAGAGTAACAGTGTTAGACCAGAGATTTGACGTCTTACTATTGTTATCAGACATGATTAATGGAAAAGCATTCCTGAACAAACAAGCAGACTTTTTATCTTATGAAGAGTGAAGGCAGTGGGTGCAAGCATGGCTCTTGCAGCTGTCGGCCGTCACTGCTCTCTCCTTTTTCTTGCTCGTTCTTCTGCCATTTCTTCATAAAGCAAGTCGTGAATGGAAGAGATGGTTCATAGCCTTCACATATTGTGGTGCAGCAATTAGGGCAAGGCAGCATGAGATAGAGACTGATATGCAACAGTGTGAGTCCTTTCAGAATACTTTTGGAGGAACAGAGCAGACTTTGAATAATCCAGATCTGGCTTAACTGACATCACTATTTCATAGAGTATAATGACAGCATGACTATCTGTCATGGTTTTGGCTGGGATAGAGTTAATTTTCTTCACTGTAGCTGGTATAGTGCTGTATTTTGGATTTCGTATGAAAATAATGTTGATAACACACTAATGTCTTAGTTGATGCTAGATACTGCTTACACTAGTCAGGGACTTCTCCAACTTCCCACGCTATGCAAGGTGCACAAGAAGCTGGGAGGGGAAGGGGCACATCCAAGGCAGCTGACCCCAACTGACCAAAGGGTTATTCCATATCATATGAAGTCATGCTCCATATATTAACTGAGGGGAGTTGGCTAGGGGAAGCAGTGATAGTGGCTCAGAGACTGGTGGTGTCAGTTAGCGGGTGGTGAACAGTTAAATCACTTGTTTCTCCCCCCTCCCCCCCGGGTTTCATTTGTCCCTCTTTTGTTATTTTCCTTTCCATTTTATTATTATTATTAATAATAATATTATGATTTATATTATTGTTGTTGTTATTATTATAATAATAATTATTATAATTACCAGTATTACTATTTTATTTTAATTATTAAACTGTTGTTATCTCAACCCATGAGTTTTCTTGCTTTTGCTCTTCCAATTCTCTCCCCTATCCCACTGGGATGGGGGGAGTGAGCAAGCGGCTGTGTGGTGCTTAGTTGTTGACTGGAACTAAACCATGACACTATCCTAGCCAGAGAAGTCATCATTTTGCTTCAGAGCAGGGTATAGTAGCAGACTAACATGTATGCATCATGTGGTACTAGGAAACTCTTAAGATTTGACAGGGTTCTTGCCCACATGACAACTTAGATATGCCCAGATGAACTCCATTTTACCAATATGAAATAAATACCTACTTCAGATTAACTACACTTTAAGTACATGCTTGGTGACATAAAATTTTATTTTGGTAATGAAGATGTAGTTTATACTCCATTCAGGTCTTCTTAGACCTAAATGGATTAATCTGAGTAGTTGCGTCTTCTGTGAATTGATTCTAAAACCTGAAAAAATTTAGAAAACTGCACTAGTTTCAAAAAGAGCCCTAACATTTCTTTTTTAATTTTTTTATTTTTTCAATTCCCACCAGCTTCTCTGACATGTATCCATCCAAAGAAGGAAGAGCGCAGAACCCCTGCAGGATTCAAAACACCAACTCTAAGGATCTGATTGTCATGTCAGATAACACCATTTTGAAGAAAGGATTTCCACAGAGCTATTCATGTGGTATTTTTATGATTGGTCATTGCAGGGTCCTCCAACCTTAATACTTCACAGACTGGAGGTGTATGACATGATTACTGGTGATGGTATTTTAGACTGTCAGAAAAGTCAATAACTTCATTAGGAGAAAAATCTTATATCCAATCTTCTTTTATTTATAATTGTAATAACAAAATTACTTTCATCCTTTCAATTTACATTACTTTCCATCTTTTTACTCTGGCAACAAAAAGGCATATCCTAGCCAAAGCATCCTCCATCTTTCAAGAGTCAATCTATTTCCTACCGTTAATGAAAGAGAACTCCTGACATGCGGCAGGATAATATATACTTAAAGGCTGCTTTTCTAAAGTATTGTAAGCAATAGAACAAAAATAATATAACTGTAACACTAAATCAACTGTTTTTAAATTTTCAACTTATAGTTAATTTTCAGAAGTTCTATATCAACAGCTATATATTGAAATAAAAATTTAGGAGATTAGTCATATGTTATGAGCACTGTGTTGAGAGGTTCAGCTGAAAAGTAAGTTAGTATATATTGAAAGTCCCTAGCCTGAGGGCTCTTTGTTGCTATGTACGAACTGAGTTGAGTGATCTTAGTCCATTGATCTCTCATAAGCAATGTTTATGAACTTGCTGGTATATTCAAATGCTAGACATGGGTGGAAAATGTAGGCGTGTTCCTAAAAAAAACATTGTGCTTTAAAGAATAAAAAATAAAAGATCAGTTAGTGTGGGAAAAGACATATGAAGGTGTATGAACTGAAAGAATAAGATGGAGGAGAGTGTTCTTTCAGGGAGCATCAACATTTATTTTCTTTTACTTTCATTTTCCATGGAAACAATTAAATTAACAAGAACCACTAGCCCAGCTCAGAAGAAACAGCAACTTGGGGTGATCAGTGTCTGCAGCCAACATTTAGGACCCTTGTCAATCTGCCTTTTGGCCTGAGAAGTTAGACAGGGTTCTCAGTTCAGCCCCGTGGGCTCATCAAAATACCCTAAACTCTTGACAATTCAGTCTATTTGGTTCAAGGCAGATGATCTCTTACTGCCACAACCACCGTTAGGAAACTGCATCCCAGCTGCTAGAAGGGGTGTCAAGGAAGAAGTTCTGGTGGCCATACTGACCTCCCTTCTCTTTGATGCTCAGTCTCTCATTTGTGCCAGCACAAACTGTTATACTCTAAATTAGAACAAGGAACTGATCCAGCTTAAAAAAAAAAAAAAAAAAAATTAAAAAAAAAATCCACAAATCTATAATCTTATGATCTATATATACATGACTGTTTCTCAATGCTTTCTTCACATAATCTTATGATGCCTTTCTCTTAGAAAGTTTCAAGGGGAAAATTGGCCAGTCTCAAAGTATGACACTGCCCTTTGAATCAACTATTAAAAGCAGGAAAATGCTTGAGCACATGTGAATTAGTAAAAAACTGATTTATGTGTTTTCATCACTAACAGATAGTTTTAGTCTGCATTATACTTTGTATAACTATTTTCAAAAGGCCAGCTAGGTCAGCTTTACGAAATGTTTTTCTTAAGTAACATCTTACCATCAGCCAATTTATTCTATTCTATTCTATTCTATTCTATTCTATTCTATTCTATTCTATTCTAGAAATAGCAAAAAACTTCAGTGATAAAAGTGACCACCTTTCTCAATTAGGCAAATCAAGGTTATTTGCAACACCAGTGTCCCCCGTAAATACAGAAAGCAAGATTTTTCTGGTTTAAATTCATATATATATATATGTTTTTAAAATTCTGGTTGCTCTTTTTCTACTTTCTTAATGTTCAGATTCTTCTACTGTATAAATTTTCTGTTTATTTCTTCTTGCAAAGGAGTTAAACCACAATAAAAAGGCAGTGAATACTTAGCAGTAAGACTTTAACGTCTTGGAATAGCAAGGCACTAAAAATGTTTAAATTGACAACCTAAGGTGATTTATAATACTGCAGATATACACCAGGTATTTCTTTCACATCTCTGGCTTTCTTTCAAGTATTATTCTTAAGAATAGGGGGAATTTCAAGGTTGTAATCAGTTCAAAATAATCATGTTACCTTTCTTCCTTTTCACAAGGTTCCTCATTATAAGTAAGTGATGCTGATTACAGGTGTGAGATTCAGTTTATAAAAAACCCATAAGATACCTAATATTCTGTAACTTTCAGCTCCTGTCTCTCCAGAAGACACGCACAATTTGTTACTGGTTAGAGATAAGTGGTGCCCGTCCCTAACAATGTTGGATTTTTCCTCCACAGTGCTTTCTTAAAACAGAAGTTGCATTGTCCTTAGAGAAAGGTACTGTGAGAAGCCTGACTGCTGAATTTCTAGATCTATGATTACAGAAAGCTATATTCTCATATGGATTTGAATTATGTTTGAGTTAGAGTAAAATAATAACAGATGTTTATTAAATGTTCTTCTGTGCTAGCAGGTTGGAATTGCAAGCTATTTAATGCTGAGATTTTTGTCAAAATAATTGTTCTCAGGCCATGAAAATCTACTCAAACTGTTGCTAATCTGAGATACAAACCACATCTGGAATATTGTATCCAGTTTTGGCTTCCATTACAAGAAAGCTGTTGATAAACTGTAGTGAGTTTAGCAGAGGGCCACTAAACTGGTTGGGGCTAGAGAACTTACCCTTTGAGTAATGGCTGGGGGAGCTGGCCTTAGTCAGCCTGGAGGAGAGACATCTTTGGGGTACCTAAGAGCATCTTGCCAGTACCTACACTGAAGTTACTGAGAAGACAGCGCCAGGTTATTTACTGAGGTGCAGGTCAGGAGAATGAATGACAGTGGCCATAAATTGAAATGGAAACACTCTGACTTATAAGGAAAAACTTTTTCACCACAGGGACCGTGACACAATGAAAGAGGTTGCTTAGCAAAGCTGTGGTGTCTCTGTTGTTGAAGGTTTCCAAGATCTGACTGAGCACCCTGGTCTGCTCTCACAGCAGAGCCTGGTTTGAACAGGAAGTTGAACTAGAGACCTCCTGAAATCCCTTTCAGCCTGAATGATTCAGCAATTCTATGATACTGCAATGCGTAGCTATGAAGAAAAAGAGTCCAAGTTTTAAAAGACATGGAGATGTTAGATATTTTTATGTTATCTGGTCTGGTATGAAGAGAAAAGTACTTTAGAAAATGATTAGTTAAAAACCAAACAAAAACATCAACAATATTTCTTAAAAGAACACTTTTTGCTACAACAAGAATTAACTACTAAAGGCAACACTAAACATGTGATCTGTACCTGTTTATGTAAAAGAGAGAAATCAGTGGAGATTTATTTCTTTTCCTGCATTTAGAAGTGATAAAAAGCAAGTGATTTTCCCTGCAAATGCATACCTGAATTTTGTATGATTCTTTCAAATAGTAATGAATTCTTGCTTCATTACACTTTCTTATTATTTATAGATCTGTTAAAATATACATGCAATATTAATATTTTGGTCTACTTCATTTATACATGGAACAAAAGTAAATAATGACCCCTTACTTCTTTACTTCCTATTTATTTCTTTTGTCTAGTTCTGGACTTGATATCATCTTATCAATTTACTGTATGTCATCTGGGCTGGACTTGATATATGATTAGACTTAAACCTTTTGCAATTGCTTCTACATTTCTATATTTTAAAATGAATTTAGCATTCCAGCTATCGTTTTCTTGGAGATTTTATCTCCCCTTTTATATTTTTACACTTCAGTAGCTTCTGTTTATTTTGCCTTTTGTTTTGTTTATAATGTATTTACTTTTGTTTGTTGTTAGGGTTTGTTGATTATTATTCATAATTGTCGTCTTCACTTCCCCTCTTATTTAGGGATTAGTTTTAAAACTTAAGAGGTTCCTATTTGTAACTTAAAAATATATGCACTTATGATAAGAAATGGCTTTCTCAAGAAGATTACAGAGCAAATAATAAGAAGTGACCCAGAAGACTGCTATTTCTGTTTCCATTTCCTTTGAATTAGTCATTAAGCTATGCACAGAAAACTGCTAAGGCAAAATACACTATACCTAAATTATTTTCCTGGCTTCTTTTCATCCTAAAATTTCAAATACTCATCACACTTAAGTTAATGAAGCATATATGACTGACTGCAGTAGTTACTTAGAAAGACATTGCCACTGAACCATGTTTAATCAGGGTACTGCCAGAAATCAGGTACAGTATCTGCATATCACAATAATATGGATAGAGGACCTAATTAGAAAATAAAAAGGACAAATTTGGGTTTTATTTGGTGGTAGGCATTGCTCTCAGACTTTCTACATACAGAATAATAAGTAAAATGATGGGAAAAAAAGATTAATCTTGGCAACATCACTTGATGGACATTTTGCATTAAACCATCAAGTCACATTTCCCTGAGGACTAGCCCTAAATCTCTGAAAAGATATTATTATAAACAATCGAACAGAGATGTCAGAAACCATATATGACAAATAGATCTTTAGCTACTTCAGTGTATGCACACATACATGCGCGCACACACACACACAAAATGCATCCCATATAAAAAGAAGTATTATGTAGTTTAAGCCAAGTGAGACTTAAGTAGCAGCAAATCGTAGTTCTTGAAGAATACAAAGAGAAGAATATAAAAGAAAAATATTGACTATTGTAAGAGGTAAATGTACTAGATAAAAAGATTAATAAATACTTATAATGAAATAGATAAATATGCATATTCATATGTTGATATTGATAAACAACCGCATCTATGGAAATTATCTCTGTAGTAGGATCCCGGTAAGGCTTTCTGAATTTAAATGGACATAAATTCTTTCCTTCATGTACTGTTAATTATTAATATGGTAATGATAAAATAAGAATCACTAACACATTGGGTTTTGTCATTATCCTTCCTGAAAATTTGGATGTCACTAACCCTGTTTATAATTTTTTAAGGTTGCTCTTTGTTTATAGAGAAGAGGTTAGTTTTATCCACTTTTGATTTAGGCATGGCTGAAGATCATATTAATTCATTTATTATTTATTCAATACCATGCAAATAAACTTTTGCAAAAAACTTGGACAAAACTTGGACTTAAAATTTGAATTAAATAATAAAAAGAATGTTTTCCTCTTAATTAAGACTCACAATAAATATGATTTGAGGAGCAAATATATATTTTAGAAAATCACTGTAAGCTTGACTAATGGATGCATGGTTGACTATGATGATGCTTGACTACGGGTGCATAAGAGCTTATTTGCATAATTATTCTCTGTGCAATATATTTTGCATTTCATCCATGCAATTTATTGTCTGACTGCATCCCATGCATCAGTGAATTTAACTTTACAGACCCCAAGTGACTAAAACACTGTGTTCAACATTTTGTACCCGGAACCAAGGTACAAAGAGGAATTACTTGCCTGAGAATAAAAGATTGATTAGAGCTGGAATTCAACCCAGACCACACATCTGTGTGTGCACAAGGACATTTTTTTTCCCCAAGATGTGTTGAAAGAGACTGCTATGGAACACTTTAGTGGATGATATTCAAAAGCAAGCAACTACTTTATTGTGTTATCTGATTTCATTGTTTGTAATAATTATTTTTCTTTAATGTCTGCATAGCTCATTTATATCATACCTCTGCTGGAAGGCATTCAGAGAGACTTTTACAAGCTAGAGGAATGGGTTAATAGAAATATCATTAAGTTCAGTGGAGAAAAGTATGAAGTCTAAAAGCTTGAAATTTCAGTCTGGGAAATAACACCAGGAACAGATTGGCTTAGGGAAAACTTTGAAAAACAGACCAAGGGTCCTGGTAAACAACAAGTAGGAAGCAGAACCTGAGTCAACAGTGCACACTTGTGACAGCGAGGGATAACCATGTACGGGGCTACGTTAGGAGGAGTTTATCCACAAGGTCATGGGAGGTGATTATTCCCTCTAGCCAGCACTCATGAGTCCACATCTGCAATACTGTGTCCAGTTTGGGGCCCCAATGCAAAAGAAATATTGAAAAATGGGAGTGAGTCTGGAGGAGGACCACTGAGATGACTGACACATAGAGAACATGACCTATGAGGAGAGGCAGAAGAATTAGATTTATTCAACCTGGATAAGAGAAGCACAATGGGTGAACCAAATTACAGTCTTTCACTGTCTTAAAAAAGGGTCACAGAAATTAAGGAGACAGACTGTTTTTTCAAATGTAAAAGAATGAGAGGTAATAGCAAAGCAAGTGAAATTCTCATTGGATACAAGGGGAAAAAAATCACAATGAGAGCAGTTAAACACTGGAACAGATTGACCAAGAAGGCTGAGAAGCCTCCACCCTTGGAAACTCATCTAGTCAAAACCATGACCAACCTCATCTGATTTTGAAGTAAGCTCAGCTTTGAAAGTGCAGCAGGATGAGATAACTTATAGAGGCCTCTTCCAACCCCACATATTCTATCATTTTATTGTACCTTAATTTTTACCATTCCTCGTAGCCCAACAGGAAGTTTTTCCCTCTGCTGAATGTAGTTTAAAATAGATACAATTCCAGAAATATACACATAAATATGATACCTTTGAACTACTGCAGACAGGAACTATTATGGAAGGATCCAAGAATTATAAAATTGTTCAGACAATTTTGAAAATCTTGATGTCTTATCTCATGTATGTTTAACTATCCAGAAAACTCCAAACAGGCTTAGTTTGCGATTCTCTATAGCCAAAGAGAGGTTATCCAACTCTTAGGTAATGCTATATTGAAGATTAATGTTTTCAGAAATGTTATGCCTCATTATTAATCTTTAATGGACAGGTTGGAAAAAAATCTTTTTTTTTTTTTCTTTTGAGTAAAGCTCAAAAGAGCTAAAATACTTTTCTCAGTTCCTACCATAGAGGTCTTATACTTTCAAAATTCCTATTGAATAGGCAGGACCTCTTAATGCTTTCTATTTTTTTGCACAAGTTTTTTTCTTTTTACTCTATGAAGAAGTCATTGACTTAAAAGGAAAATATGGGTTTAATACATTGCTTTGTTTTACATAATGGAAGATAAAATCCAGATAGGAAGGTAATTCACTTTTCTTTAAAAATTTGTTGCAGAATATATAATATGCTGCCATTGTTTGTTAATAACACCACTTCTCTCATGACTTTCATCTAAGCTATCCTGGACATCTCAAAGGACAAGCTTTTGCCCAATCTGCAATGTCTGCTATTTCTCTTTCTTCAAGTTCTGCATACTGAAATTTGATTTCACAAGTTGCTCACTAAAGCACAGTTCTTCAAATATTGACAGTATATATTCTCTTCCTTGGGCAGAACGTATGCTGCTGACAAAAGTATGTCTGCCATCTGTTGACTCAAAGAACCATAAGCGAATAATTTTTTGTCCATTTGTAGGACCCATGAATGTATCAATTCTTTCTCTGAGATGATAACAAAATCTGTTTGAAAGTCAGTATAAAGGAAAGGAAAATTAGCAGTCAATCCTAGGATTATGAATCTATATTATTAATTTATTTTCTCGTCGCATACTTTCCATCATCCTTCATTTAGGTATTATGGATATAGTTCTGATCCTGCAAATCAGTCCATGCTGGAAAATCATTTATTGTAACCTATAGATATCTGGACACAGAGATCTGGATATGTCAATCAACTTGTCACACTGGTGACTCACTCCATAAACTCCTTGAAGCTTGAGATCTTAGTTTTTATTGTAATATCTCTTAGTATTTAAGGTGTATGTTCTTAGGTAAATATATCTAAATAACCATGAAAACTAAAGGGATATAATTTATGCCTTTAGTATATATAGGGTTGCCTATTGACTTTAATGATCAATTTAAATACCTTATATTTACATTAATTAACTGAGGTCAGATTTTAGTACTGTCAGGGAACACATAAAAATGGCCGGAATTCTGGCATTTAAAAAATAACAAACAATCCAGCCTTTTTACAAAATCTTGTTATATAATGCTGTGACTTTTTAATTTTATGTCTCTTAAATAGAAAATTAACAGTTACATTTTTATATTTTGAAGGTAATTCATTATATATAATTTACCATGAGTAGGTTAGCTTATTAATATTTCAAATCCTTCATTCTGATAAGAAGAAAAAGATTAAGAGGAATGCGAACAAATTAAAATTCATAGAGCTACTTCAGCCACATGTAACTGACTTACTTGAGCTTAGTCATGAATCTGTTTCCATTCTTCTCAGAAAGAAGAAATTTCTTGCAGCTTCCCCTGCTCCAGCACACATTCACATCCAGCACAATGGGTAATTCTGAGTTCCACTTATCTTTAGCAAATTATTTTCTTTGGAGTCCATTCATAGTAAAGAATTTTATAATATTAAGTTATAGGGATGTACGGGGTATTTGAGGAATGCATTTTGAACCATTCATAGGGTTGAATAGCGCTAATGACAAAATTGAAAACTTCAGGATCATATGAAATTACTTAGGAAGCCAAAGAGAAAAGATCTTGAGTGAGATCAGAAATCTGGATGCATAGAGAGCACTATGAATAGTCTTGGCATAGGTAAAATTTACCATTTAATGTGCCATGTAGGAAATCAATTTTACTATTTAGTAAAAATGTGAATGAATAAATAAATAAATACATAAATATTTTGTAGTCAGTAGCAATATTTTCATTTGTTACTTAAATGCAATCTTCAATTTTATTTACAAGAAATTATTACCTCCTCCTCACCTGGAGTACCTTGCCATTGCTCTGAGTAAAGTTTCTGTTTAAAAGGCCATATTCAGGATTTTAAGAAGTCTTCAGTCTTTCTGGTGTAAAATTTTTGCAGCTCTGCAAGGTATAGCATAATCCAATAGCCCCCTGGAAAATACTAGCAGCTGCTTCAAGGGGATACTATAAAACTATAGGAAACAGACATCTACTGGTCCACTGAAACAGAAAAAACAATGTAAACTTACATAAATTCTTGAACACTGTTTTGGGTATATGTAACAATTTTATTGGTAGAATATACAGATCCTGAATCTCTAAGGCATCAGACATGGGCACCTTCTGATGATCCAGAGAAGGAGCATATTATCAGCACCAAAGACCTAAAAAGATAATCACAATACTAGTAGCATTCAGAGGATTCAAAGTTGTTTGAAAACATGTTCCTTTTATACACAGTGAGTGTGGCAGACTTCAGGCCATCACTTGTATAGTTCATAAAGAATGTGAATTTATGAGGCTCCTAAGGAATTCACTAGCCCTTCCTTAATTCTACCAAACAAAACAGTGAATTTTTAATCTGTCATTGCCTTTCAAGTAGTAAGCTGCACTGTTAGTCAAATGGGCAGACAACTAGCAGAATGAAAACATAATTGTCATGCAAGCAAACTTGATGAAATGGTTTTCAACATTTTAAATATTTATACATTACACATATTTGTCTTAATAATTATAACTGTGTGTACTTAAAAAAATCTTTGGATGTTTCTGAAATAATTGTCTGACATTTTTCAGTAGTTTGTCAAAAGTGTGAGTAAACTGAAATTTTCTAATTAGATGTTTGGTACTCCATAGTTTTAAACAGCTTATTAAATTTAGATGTTTTTTTTTTTTGTTGTTGTGGATTTTTTTTTTTTTTTAAAACCCAAGCCAAAGTGCATTTAAGATGACAGCTTATTTATCAAGCCTCAGCCTGATGCAATTTGAAGTGGCTGAGGCATTTAGAGACCTCTATTCAGGACTCTGATTGTGGAAGAGTCATATCAGTCTCACCTATATTGCCTTTTCTGGCAAAGTGATAATACCAAAATAGAACATCCAGGAGGGTAAATGTTATCTGCCTTAGTCATGCTGCAAGGAAATGGAAATAGAAACTGAAAAAGAACAAGGATTTATGAAGAACAAAAAGATTTATGAAGGCAGAAAGGGAAACCTAGACATGGTAGTCATCTTTCAACCATTTAATATGTCCTGTGAAATCATTACATATAATATGACATGGTACATACAACAGACATTGAGTGTAATACCTGGTATACTGTATGCAATCTGTATATTACTACAACATCATAAATGTTATCTATCACAAGATACTGTTTTTATTGTTTTTGCTGTGCTTATAAACTAAAGCTTAAGAAATGGCCTGGGAAAAACAGCAATAAAGAATAGCAAAGGACAAAAAAACTCACACGCTAAGTAATGCTAAGGTTTTATTCCTAAAGCACATACAAAGTAGGAATACTGCACTACCACATTTTGTGTCTAAGCTGAATCTCCTCAGTAGTATATTATCCAGCTTTTCTGACAGGCTGTGAAGTTTCAGGCACTGCAGTAAAACACGCACAGATTTTACTCAACCTTATGGCAAGCAGCATGCTACCAAAATTTCAGAGAGCTTCCTCCAGCTTTTCAGTGAAAGTGCTGAAATTACAAAACAATGGAATTTTGTATCAATTGATTTGCTAATAAGGTTTGAACTAGGTTTTAGTTAAACTTATTTTGTCATTTTTTAATGAAGTCAGTGCATTAGACTGTACTTAAAGCTAGTGCAAATTAGGAGATTTCATTCAATGTCTTTCACAACTTGTCAAAATTTGGACCAATAGTCTTAATAAGTACATTACATACTTATGAAGCACAAACTTATTCAGTATTGTAAAAACATCTATTAGTTATTTGACAGAGTAGAATGGATTGCATAAAAAATCAGATTCCTCTGTATCTCCCCCACAGAGCAGACTCCTGAAAACCTTTTAATTTACATTAAATAGGTAAGAAAAAGATACATATTTGGGGGTAAATGGTCATATTTGTGATTCATCAGATCCTTACCTCCACAATTTTTTGGAAAAGAAAACAAAATTATGGAAGATAGATAAAGAAAGGAACCAGAAAGTCTGTCACTCAGGAGATGCCGTTGTGAGCTGGAGAAACATGAAGCAGTGAACTGAATGATTGCTCTCATCAAGCAGTGCTTAGAAAAGAAAAATCTTGATTTTTTAATCAATGAATGAAATTTCTGTTTGTAATATACATAGTGGAACTCAGAGACTGTAGCCTAGGAGCACATAATACTGTGTTGTATAATAAACAAGAAAAGAGAAATAAGCTTTTCTGGATAGTTTTCACAGAATAAAGACACCCTTAAATTTGTTGTTTCTCAATAAGTCTTCTTGTATTTAAAGTCTTTAAACTACAAACAAAATACAGTGAACATATGAAGAGATAATAAAATGGTGTAATTGCAGAGCAAAATCTACGTAGATACTGTAGCAGAACAATATAGTTATCTAAATAAGATATTTAGTTTGCAGAGATGTTTATCACAGATACTTTTTTTTTTTTGGAGCTCTTGTACCATGCTTATCATCTCAGCACCTCAGCAGCTTCTGGAATAATGGTAAACACTCAAATTTTTCATGTTTGTTTCCATCCACTCGCTAGTTGAAACAATATAAAAAATGGGAAGTTTTGATGTGGAACGTATGCATGTCAATATCAATATATTTTGAAATTTTGTTATTTTTTTAGATGAACATGTCTTGTGCACCAAGTGGAATGTGATGAGGTGGTAACTTTAGTTCTTGCTGCAGTCCAATGTGTTGTTTTGGCTCTGAAGAAAGCTTAGGATCTGTTTTTGTGAATGCCTTTGAGAAAATTTTTAAAAGGGAAACTGAAAAAAAAAAGGGAAAGAAAAGGAAAAAAAGAAATTGAAATGGAAAAGGAAAGAGAGAGGGAGAGGGAGAGGGAGAGGGAGAGGGAAGAGGAAAGGAAAAAGGAAAAAGGAAAAAGGAAAAGGGAAAAGGCAAAGGCAAAGGCAAAGGAAAAGGAAAAGGAAAAGGAAAAGGAAAAGGAAAAGGAAAAGGAAAAGGAAAAGGAAAAGGAAAAGGAAAAGGAAAAAAGGAAAAGGAAAAGGAAAGAGAATAAGAAAAAGAAGATAATAAAGAACAAAAAGAAGAAGAAGGAGGAGAAAAAAGAAATGAAAAAAATAATCTTTTCTCCCTTCACTGATACCTGTAGCATTTACATTCTCCTTGGATATTGCCCTTTCAGTAACCCAAGAATTAATGCAGACAGTGAAAGTAATAGCTGATAGAGAATGTGCAAACTGGGTAGAGAAAATGTAGGAAAAAGATGTAACTGACCTGTCTATTGACCTGTCTATATTTCAATAAAGTAAAATAACAAAAGAAAAAAACAAGAAGCTGGGTATGTATGTATGTACTAATATGAATATTTTTCACAGTTTTAGCCATTATACATGCTACTGATACCAGTCAATAACAAGCTGGCTTGCACTAGAGAAGTTAATCCTCACTAAATTGGGGCCACTTAGAAACTAGTATGGATTTCCTCTCTTATGAGATTTGTTTTATCTTTTTATTTATTTGCATGTATAGATCCAGACTCTGTCAAGGGACAAAGCAGTAATTCATTCATAAACAGATGCATCTAACTGCATCTATTAGTATAATTTTATTTTTTTATTGAGTCTAAATTGTCTTCTGAGTATATTGGATGAGTGAATACTGCATTCATATTAGCTACCATCTAATTTACACTATATGCATGTTAATTTAAAGTTTCAGTTAAGGATACTTACAGACAAGAGCATTCTATCAAGGTTTAATCACTGAAGTTCTTTTATGAAGCTAAGATAATACATCATATTGCAGACTGAAATTCTGCTGTCAGTTGGTGTTACTCCATGAAACCAAGAGGAAGACAGAAGAAAATGTACCATACTTTTAGGCTATGAAAAAAATTTCAGTGAGAGTAAAGTACACTGAGGATTTTCTAATGAGTGACAAAAGCATCTGTCTGGGACAGGTGAAAGAGCAAAGAAAGTTGTAGTAATTGCTTCAAGTAACAAAGAAGCAACTTCCATCTTCTCTGAAGCACCAAGCATGGTCACAAATACTAATGTACCTGAAAGTTTACCATAAATCAATTGTAAATCTTTGTTCTTTAAAAGAATGTGCTTTGGTGATTTGAAATCCAAGGAAAAAGTTCACCCATGGAGATGAGTAGCATCCTGCTATTTTTACTTTTTAAAATGTAGCTGTCATAGCAATAAATTTATACATACATATTGATATAGTCTTTTCTTGCCTACATAAATATAAATTTAAAAACACAGAATCACAGAAAGGTTGAGGTTGGAATGGAACTCTGCAGGTCGTCTGATCCAATACCCCTGCTCAAGCAGGGCCACCTGGAGATGATTGTCCAGGACCATGTCCAGACAGCTTTTGGATATCTCCAGGGACTGAGACTCCACAGAATCTCTGGGAAACCTGTTCCAGTGCTCAGTCACTTTTACAGTAAACAAGTGTTTCCTGATGTTAAGAAGGAACCTCCTGTGTTTCAGTTTGTGCCCATTGACTCTGGTCTTGTCATCAGGGTCCACTGAAAAGAGCCTGGCTCTGTCCTCTTTGCACTTTCCCTTCAGGTATTTATATACATTGCTGGCTCATATTCAACTTGATGTCTATCAAGACTCCCAGGACCTTTTCTGACAAGCTGCTTTCCAGCTGTGTGGCCCCCAGTGTATATTGCTGCATGGGGCTGGTATTTCCTAGGTGCAGGACTTTGTACTTCACTGTGCTGAATTTCATGAGGTTCCTCTCAGCCCATTTCTCCACCCTGTCACAGTCATTCTGGATGACAGCATAGCCCTGTGGCGTATCAGCCACCCCTCCCAGTTTTGAGTCATCAGTAAACTGGCTGAGGGTATACTCTGCCCCATCATTAATAAAGATGTTAAACAGTACTGGACCCAGTATTGACCCTTGAGGTACACACTAGTGACTTGTCTCCAACTAGCCTTCATGCTGTTTATCAGCAGCCTCTGGGCTGCCCTGAAAACCATTCAGTTAGTTTTAAATCCACCTTACTGTCTGCTCATTTAGCCCAGATGTTAATCCCATGAAGTGAATTAAATTACTATTGATATTAGAGGCATGTGCTTTTTTCAGCAACAATATTAACGCCCTTTATCTAGAAAAAATATAAAAAATATTTGTACCTATCAATCTGGGAATACTGTGTACAGAGAAAATAGTGTATATAACCAGTATATAAAAGTTGAGAGGTTAAAAGATTTGATGTGTTTCAACTCCATATGTTGTCTCACTGATATAGGTTTACTGGTCTCCAGGAACCCTCCTCTGGAATGATCTTGTCAATATACAAGTAAATGTGTTCATGAATTACAGTCTTGAAAATATGGCTCACAAGCCTATCTCAATGCCAGACTTTACAATGGTTCTTTTTTTTTTTTGAATATACCAAAATTCAGACAGGTGACAAGGAAGAAAAATGTCATGATTTCTTCCTAAGTACATTGAAAGTAGTTTGTTTTGATCCTTCTCAGATCTGATGATATCAAGGAATCAAAGGCTGTGTAATCAAGCCTTCACTGAGAACTTTTTTCTATACTCAGTGAAAGTAATGTGTCTTTCTTCAGTTTACAACCTTTTTTTCCACTTGAGAAAGAGAAAAACATGAAATCCCTAATCTGGAGCACTATGCTATTTCAGAGTTCAGAATTCTTTCATCGCTACTTATGATGAGTTTAATTCTAACATTTTGTTTTAGAAGTATAAATGTATGGTGAATTCTGTGCAACACTGAAGATAGTAGGACTATATTTATATTAAAGGACACGAGCATTTTCATGCCTCCCCAGCTCTGAGTGCAATCTATAGCTTCATGCAACTTCAAGTTGCAATGAAATATATTTTCACCATTTCCCTGGCATTCCATTCAATGGAAATGGATGCTGGCAGCATAAAGGAGGTGTTCTCTCTTGAGGTGAGACCATCAACTCTGTGGTCCATACCATGAAAACTCATTGAGATATTTGAAACTAGATTTTATCTGTTATTTTCTCTTCTTAAATTTTGGTAGAAGGCTCACTGAGAACTTATGGCACAAAATGACTTAAAACATAGCATCAAGTAATGATTAGAGTTAAAAATAATGGAGGCAATGCAGGAAGAACATCATTACCTATGACTTCGTATAACCCATTTACCTGAGTGGAAATTTATTTTAGAACATAAACACTAAAGAACTATAGTAAGTGAGAGTCTCTAAATCTACCAGCTCCTGAATCAAGTCACACACTGGAAATCTAAAAAACATCTGGGGAAGCATGTCCCAGATATCGTAACACCATTAAATATGTGTTGTATTTTAGTATCTTTTAGGAAATCTTTAGTCATCAATTAGTTCTATTTTATATGCTAGTCAGCCAGTGAAAATCAGTGTATAATTTAATAGAAAATGTACTATTCACAGTCAAAAATATGGGAACAGGGAATTTGCATGTTTTTTCTGGCTTTCTGAGCTGAATTATGCCAGTAGACAAAGGGGTGTTTAGTCAATGAAAGTATTTATTTGGCTACAGTATATAACTAGTACTTTCAAATTTTCACATAACATACAGTCTCATCTATTAGTTCAATTTTATATTCATTTTTTCTGAATCCAGAACAGATATTATTTTCAAAGTAGACTTGGGTTCTCACTAAGGAAGGAGTGCAACTCAGATATTGATTACATTCCATAATGTTATATTCTGAGATTATTTTAAAATTAAGATTAATTCACATAAATTATGTTAGTCCTTACCTTGAAAATCTTGTTTGCAGCTGCTGCCTCAGAATAAATAAGCAGTCTGATGGATATATATATTCCTATGTTTTTTAAATCATCATCCCACTATGTTATAGCAAAATTTGCTAACACATATGTCTCAATATAAATCCCACTGAAGCAGTAATATTAATTCATGTGGGTCTTGAAATATACCAGAGAAGAACATATGTATTCTTCTGCTCGCTCCTAATTCTGAAAACTTATCCCTCATTAAGATTCAATGATTGTCTGAATAATTTTTTTCAGGTATTTTGTATTACAATTTATTCTAACAGATGCTCTGAATAAGGTGTGCTTTGTGTGCTTTGTTTCAGCTAATGCTGCATTACACATTTATCAAAATAACATAATGGAGGTTTTAGGAATACAGTGTTATAATCAAGGTCCTACATATACTGTCCACAATTTAATAGTAACATAAGAATTTAAGAACTAATCTAAAAACCAATTAACTTTCTGATGTGTTCTCATACCAGATGGGTTGTATTCAAGGTGTTTATGCTCCTACCAATTAGAAATAATAATTATTGAATAATAGGAAGCTCATAATACTAGAGAGAAGACCACTATTGTCATCTCCCTTCCCTCCTACTGTCACCCTGACATTTAGTAGTCTCTTCTAGCTGTACCACATCCTCCTCTTCCAGTTCCTGACAGGAATACCCAAACTTATTTCTTCACGGGGCAACAAGCATTAGGAAATTATCTACAATGGAGGCTTATTCTCAAGAATATCTCTAGATATTGCCAAAGTAAAATATCTGTTTAGACCATCAGACTAGGGAGATCAATACAATGGCCAAGGTGCATTACATGTTTTGTCGATATGCAAAAGGCAAAAATCATAGAAGTCATGGGAAACTGGCAGGTGTACTCATTATTGAAGGGAGATTACAGGATGTATAGTTATGATTCTGCTCTTCATTAAATTATTTCACACTATCTTCAGGTATTAACATTTTTTGTCTTCTATATTTCTTGGATAGAAGGATACACTTTCTGGATCTGAACCAAAATATGGGATCTGAGATGTAAGTAGGTGTTGCATCTGAATGTAGGTGTCATTTTGTAGAAGAAAGTTTAGATGAGTACTGTATTGGTTATCCATTGCAAGGTTTTGGTAGCAGGGGATCTGCTTTGTTAGCAGGGGTGGTTGCTTTAAGGAGAGGTCAGGGGCTGCCCTGTGCCAGACACAGACCCACTACAGGACACAGCTGATTCCACCAGCCAAGCTGTCGGCACCTCTGTGTTAATATTTTTAAGAAAGGTAAAAAAACATCAGATAGAGAGAAGAAGGTACAAAAAGGGTAACATTAGAGGGAAGATCAAGGTCCAAGGAGGAGAAAGAGGTGCTCCATGTGCCAGAGCAGATAGTCCCCTGCAACCCATGGAAGAGCCCATGGCAGAGCGGAGGAAAAGTATAAGAAGGAAGAAATTAGAGAGAGGAACCACTATGTACTGATGATAACCCCCCCATCCCACCTGTGCCACTCAGGGCAAGGTAGAGAGAGGAATTGGTATTGAAGGAGTGAAGCTGAACCTGGGAGAGGGTGGAGGAAAGGTGGTTTTTTTAACCTTTGTCTTCTTGTTTTTCAGTACATTAATCTATTTGAATAGAATAGAATAGAATAGAATAGAATAGAATAGAATAGAATAGAATAGAATATTTTCAGTTGGAAGGGACCTACAACTATCATCTGACCTCATCATCCCTGACCACCTCAGGGCTGTCCAGAAGTTAAAGCATATTATTCAGGGCATTTTCCAAAAGCCTCTTAAACACTGACAGGCATGGGGCATTGACCACCTCTTAGGAAGCCTGTTATAGTGTTTGACCACCCCCTCTGTAAAGAAATGCTTCTTAAGGTCAAGTCAGAACCTTCCCTGAATAGGCAATAAATAAATTAGTTTAGCCCATGTCAATTCTGTTTTGCCAGCGATAGTAATTTCTAAGCAACCTCATTGTCTTTTTCTCGACTTAATGAGATCTTGTTCTTGATTTTCTTATTCGACCCATCTGCCCCACTAAGGAGGGTGAGTTAGTGAGCACCTGGGTGGGAGTTTGGCTGCTAACCAAGGCTAACCCACCACAAGTACAAAGTTAGATAAAAATTTCATATCTGATCCCACCCTAAGTATGGGTAGTTGCTCAAAATTTTCTTTTTAACAGAGAATTTGTTTATTTTTCTCCTTCTTTTCTTTAATTTGTCCTTCAGCAACTTTTTTCTGTCAAGTTGCTCCTGTCTTCCATCTCAGATTTGGCTGTCTCTAAGGAAAGCTATTTTATGCTTTGCCGTGTCAGACCCAAAAAATAAATTGCTGCTTGATGATCTGGTCTTAAGTGTTGCTTTTGTTTTTTTAATGAGTTATTCTGGACAGATCTATATCTGTCCAAACAGACAGAGGCTCCAAACAAGAGCCTATTATAATGCTGAGTTGACGTGGGGGGAAGAAAATAAAAAAGATGTGTCAGGTGACTGCAATGCAGGAAAGTCAAGCTACTTGTACAAGTCATACTTGTGTGAAATGCCTTGTTGCTTTAGAAGAATAAATCCCTAGTAGCAGTTTTCATTTAGACACTTCCCATAAAATATACTTGAAATTTGTAGTCCAGGAAAATTTATATTTCAGATTTAGAGATGACCTTCTTTTATAGTAAAATAGATGAGAAATCCTCAAAATGTAACACTGTAAATTACATTACTGTGGCAGAGACAACTTCAACTGTCAAACAGAATTCCAGACCATTAGGGTTTTTCTATTAAGATTTTTTGTGCATTCTCAAGAAAGAAAAATGTTCACTATATCTTCCAGTATTCAGATTATGTAAGGACTCTTAAAGGTTTAGGGGACAATTATAAACCAAAATTAACCATAGACTGGCTGAATGGGACCATTCAACTGTTTCCCCTTCAGAGGCACAAGATAAGAAAGTTTAAAATGAGACTTCCTCTTTTTGTTTTTTAACACACTTTTCTATTAAAAAAAAACTCCCATCAAGATTTTTTTCCCAAAATTACAGTGTTGTTTTCATTATTCTGCATTATCATTTGGCTCTGTGTTTAACAATGTGACTGTATGGAAGTATTTTACGTATTACAGGGCTTGAAGGCATTTTTCACATGCCTTCTTAAAAACATTAACAACAACAGAATTTACAAGCATTTTAAACCTCCTGTTGCTACAGTTGCTATAGAGCCTGTCCTGGGGCTTTGGGAAGAAATGGCCTCAAACCAGAAAACCCTTATTTCTTGACAGGACCCAAGCTAATGTGGTAATGAACAAATACGTAGCAAAGGTATGGGTCTCCGGATCATCAGTTGCTTCTTTGTGTAGAGGCAGTATTTCTCTGGCATGTCCCTACTGGCAGATCCTTACAAAAAAGGATGACTGGTACCTGCAAGATTGCCTTTCACCTGTGGAAAATGAAATTACTTGCATCCATCGAAGATATATCAACCTAAAACCAGGGTACAGTGACACGGACCAAAAGTCATTCTGGTTGCCACTGGCAGATAATTGTTTTTATTCTACTGACTGAAGAACGGTACAGTGCTTAGTGATAATGACAGCATGCCATTCCACTGCTTATTCCCATGTATATGAGACACAAGTAGATAATTATCCACTGTCTGTAGCACAGGAATCTGTGGTGTTCCAAACTGCCCTTCGAGTTTACTCATCTAACAGTCATGATCTCAGTCACCCAATAAATATATTAGAATTATTCTGCCAGCAATTACAGTTTCTCATAGTCTTCTCTCTCATACACTTCTTAGTGCACTCTGCGTGCTTTTCTACTTAGCTTATTCAGTTATGCTTTTACCATGACTACATTGCTCCTGTTCCTCCAGTCCTTTTTTCTCATGTTCTGAAGACTGAGTGTCCCATAAATGCTGTGCTAGGGAGTGTTATGCTCACCTTCTTGTTAGGAGTAAAAGGGGAAATGCCTTACATAGAGAAAAAAAAATATTGTTTGCCTTATTACGATTTTAAGATTTTAATCAAAATACACCAGCTATTATTAGTAGTTCACTTACAATGATACAAACACTTGTAGTTTATCTGATTATTACAGAAAAGCCTCATTAATAATACATTTTTTTTTTTTTTTTTAATAGAAAACACCCTAGTATGTACCCCTTTTTTCTGGTGTGCTATGTTTACCTACCCGTTCTAGTGATGTTAAGGTCAGCGGTACCAGGTTATCTTAAGCAGAAATGGGGAAAGGATGAGGTGCTGTCCAGGTTTGAAGTCCTTTGCTAGGAGGAGTTAAATGCTGGAAGCTGGTCCCCCTCAGCTCTGAGGTTCATTGGGGTCTATTTTTCCATATCTTGTTAAAAAAAGACTATTTTCTTTTCATTGATTCACAGCTAAAATTTGAAAATTACTCAAGACAAGGAACCTAGAGTGGGATAAAAAGATTCTAAAATGGGTTCTCAAGCTTTCTTACCTTTATTGTGGTTCCAGGTATTGTGGTGGTAAGGGCTGGATTCAAAAGTTTTCTCTAAAAATAAGAAAGACCCAATGTTTCTGCATCCAATACTCATCTTATCCACTACTCAACAGCTATTCATCATGACTAGTTTTATTCATAGAATAGATACAATTTATTAAGAGGGCCTTGAATTTTTCTGGTAGGACATGATAGTAGATCACTTGTACATTATAAAAAAGTATAAACAAAGTATGTGGTATCCTAATCCTTTAACCAGTTTTCTGCATGCAAAAGTGAACTTCCTTGATGAAGATATATTCACCTCCTCAGTGTGATTTCTTGTACTAGCTACTGCACTTTACTTACAGGTAGCAGGACTGATGGTCAGAATAAGTTGACTGAGTGGTCCAGGTGATCTTTTCTGGTCCTAAATAGAGGTCAGCAGAGGCTTTTTTTCATATCATTTTCAAGTATGAATGCTTCTGGACACTTAATAGAAATGTGTATATTTTGAACTTCTAATGCTGGTGTTTTCAGTTACATTCTGTTAATACACATTTCAGGACTCACTTCTCTGGCTTATTAAAATGTATTTCATGTTGTTGTACAAAAGAAGGTTTTACTAAATGCAAATCTTTCAGAAATGCAAGGAGAAACCAATACTTTGAAATTGCTTTAGAAAAAATAGCCAAGGAAAACTGTAATTTGTGGACAGTGAGAATATTTCATAAGAATGTTTTTTACATTTGTTTTGACATTTCATTAGAAACATTTTCTATAAAATACTTTAAAAACAAAAATAGTTCTAAAATTAAAAAAAAAAAAAATTGTCACTTTCAACTCCTGCAGTAGTATAGCTTTTTTTTTTTTTTTTTTTTTTTTAGATTTTTTATTTTCCTGTCTTTAAATGGAATAAGTTTGGATAAGATCCTTACAGTTTCACAACAAAAGTCATTGTTTTCAGTATGGCATTTCCAATTTTAAAGCTCTTTCGAGAATCATTTTCTGCTCAGCTGTAAGCATCACACCTTTTGAAAATCTAATCACAGTTGTTTGTGATCAGCACTAGCCAATGTCTGTCCCCTACAACATGAAATAAGACAGCAAATTATACTTGGGTAAAAAGTTTAAGAAGGTGGTGATTCAGTATCTTATTCTTCTTCTCTACTTTCTCACTTTGACAACAGTATGTTTATCTCCTCTTCAACAGCAAAATTCCAAATTTTACTGTGGAACATCATAATCATTAACATGGCCTGGATGAAAAAATAAACCAAAGGAAATGCAAATAATGAAATTTTAAGAAGGAATTATAAAAAAATTAAGGAAGGGACAGAAACATACATATACAAACTGAGAGTGGTATTCTGAATTCTGTCAAAATATTCTTTGGACAGTAGAGGATAATAGTCAGAGACAGAGTGAGTGCAGTCAAGCTTAGATCACCGGTAGGTAAGTTCCTAATCTATGAAAAAATCAAAAGTAGGGAAATTGAAGGTAAACTTTTTGAAATTGCCACTGACAGCTGTGACACTGATATGGTTTTCTATCCATATGAAAGAAATTATTGTTGTTTTTAACATATTTGGCAATACAAAGGCTAAGCTTTTAAGGCAGGAAATCACTACAGGTTTAATTTTGAACTAGAACTAGAACATTATTTGTCTCTGGGCTCTGTTTATGTATCATGTTCTCAAAATCTCTATTTCTCTGGCATTTCTTATGAGTTCAGGGCACCTACTTGCTCCCCCTCACCTCCTTTCAAAAATCATAATGACATCACTGACAGTATTTGAACTGCTTTTCTTCTGGTCCCAGTGTCAACCTTCTACCGACACATGACAATGGTGCTCTAGGCATCTACAGCACTTGTGCCAATTTTTAATTATCTGCAGAAACCTGCTGGCACTTGCATACAATCTAAGTGTAATGCACAAACTTTCAGACAAATCATTCTCCTAATTCTCCTACTTCTACCACACCACCACACACACAGAAAAGAGGACTGTTTTTGGAAGGGAGGAGAGATCTGAAATAAATTTACAGCAACACTTTGAAGTCTAAACCATAAGTCTATACTGCTGGTGATTACACAGGTAGAGCCAAACAAAAATAAGTATCTTCAAATAAGGCGGGAATGAAAATACCTCAAGACTAACCAGATGAAAGGAAGGGTTCCTTGTGTTTGGGAAAGGAATGTGACTTCACATAAAATCTTTTATCTGCCTCACTGCTTGAATGACACTTGTGCAATGCTAGTTTGGATTGACATTTCTCTCTGGATGAAAAATGAAATTGTTAGACAAGTGTGTTTCCAGGAAAATTATTGACAAGCAAACTTCAGAAATCGAATATATAAACCCTAAGGGATTTTGGATTCTTATCATGTTTCTGGGTCTTTTGCATTTTTAAATTATTCTTCCTCAATGAATTAGCCTTTCTTCTCTGCCCCTAAACATTTCTTTCAAGTTGTCTTATATCCTAATTTACTAATTTACTTATATACTAATTTAATAAGATTTACTCATTTTTTTATGTTTAAATAGGGAAGAAATGTCAAGTCTATTAATCTGTGTGTGGGTACAATCATTAGTTTTAAAAGCAAATTGAAACAATGGTCCAAAATGCAGTGTCTTCCTGATACCTGTCACATCTCAGAACATGTGAAATAGCAGTTTAGCTCAATTAAGAACACATAAATTGACACCAAATTCAGCAAAAAACAGATAAGCAAGGGAAAATTTGCCCAAGATCCAAGCTCAGTAAATCTCCGATAACTGCTTTATCTCAGGTAAAAAGTGGTAATGTTTTAAATAATTTGTGGTTGTTTTCCAAATTATTTCTGATTCACTATAAATAGTACTGTTACCCTGAGGAAACTGTGTACCAAGATCTCCATTTCTAGAGGGTAAACATGGGGGATCTTTCTGTGGTTTTGAAAACAATTTTTGTTTTGTTTCAGTCCAATAGAAAGCTATGAGATTATTTGAAGGTTTGAAGAGGAAAGTGGAAAAGATGTTGCTTAGCAGAGTTGCTATAAAACAGGCAATCATAATACACCATCCCTTATGAAATAAGCAGAAACAACACAAAGGTATAACAAATAAGCCTTATTGTGTACCAACGAAAGAGTTTACCAAACTCAAATAAAAAAAATCATTTAGTTTCCCATGTGAGCTATATGTTTCTGGCTTTATACTCTTTTGCTTTGGAGTTACCCCAAGGCAAAGTTCCCAGGCATTCAATAAGAGCATTTTGAGACCTATCAAAAGTTGGTCAGTAGGAAGATATATCTGATCTTTCAGAGGTTATATACATGGGGTGCTGGAGGAAAAGAAGGAAAATATGAGTCTTTTGATTACAAGTTTCTGCCTTGATTTCTGCACATATTCTCTTAAGAGAAATTTTATACATTTGGTGTGCTCTATTTACAATATAAGGAAGACTGTAAAGAAACTGCTCAGACTAGAGTTATTTTTTATCTTGTAATTTGTCACCATCAATACATTTGTATTTTTTAGATTTTTTTTTTCCAACATATTTTGATTTTTTCAGATGCTGATCATATCTCTGTTGACATATTATGATCTGATGCTGGTCATATTTATTTAGTGTTCATGCACATTATTACTGTCCAGAAGACAGAAAACTTACTGCAAGCCACTTCTGAAAAGATGCTGTTGCTTCACTGACTTTTTAGTCTTTCTTACATATTTCTGCAAAGCGTTATATAAATCAGCTCCATAAAAGATGAAGATGGAATTTCCTCCTCTTCTCTCTTTTTAAACAAGCTGGAATCTCTTCCTCTTAGAATAGTATTTTTTGTGTTATTTGTATGCCAAGTGATATACTAACAAAATTGAAATAAACATGGTTATTTTTGAAAATTTAAAAATAAAATTTTCTTTGTAAATGGAAATTTTTCACTAGAAATCTATTTTTCTGAATGCTTCTTGTTGTCTGTTGGTGCATTGGTATATCACATCAGATTGTATATATAAGCTATGGAACTAAAAGCTAAAATTAATAAGCTTATGCTTATTCTATTTTTTAAAAATCTAAGCAAAAGTAGCCCAACATGTGGTAAAAGTAGTGAAAAACACAATCCAATAGGAAGAAACCCAATGCAAATATTAATTACTATTTTTCATACAGATTTGATGTCTTAGAAATATTTGATTTTGAAGTAGAGGGGAATTACTGTGAAATGTTTTCTTTCATTGACAGTGTTAACAATATTGTCTCTGATCATTATTATAGTGTAAGGATGTTTTGCATCATGAAATAGGAATGTTTTAGAACGGAAATATATGTTAGTTACACTTAAGAAAAAAAAAAAAAAAAGGCAGAAAACCTAATTAAAAAAAAAAATATTATAGCTTGCTTTCTTAACTTCAAATTTTGACCCTTCCTTAGAAGAAAAGTTTTGGGGCTTCTTTTGAAGAATGACACAGATAACAGAGACAAACTTTAGTGTCTCTACTTTGAAACAACTCAACCTCATTAAGAAGGACACCCAGAGGTTAGATAATGGTCAAACAAGAGAACCCTTTAATAAGAATGCCCTACAGTTACATCTCGAGCACCTCATTATTATCAGTCAGAAGGGCATGAGCTGCAAAATCTCAGGAAAACTGCAACAACTCTGCCAGTAAAATAACATTGAGTCTGCTTTTGGGTGCAGATTCTTTTTCACTTCCCATAGTACAGTAACGATACAGGAGAAAAGTAAGAAAAAGAAATCTGAAATAAAAGAAAATGAAGAATACATTGCAGAGAGCATAAAACAAATGAGTGAACAACTCAGGAAAATTTCCCCTAATATATAATAAGTTGTGAAATAAGTTGCAATTTCTTTTGAGTTTGTTTTTTTTTTTTAATGCTGGTTATGCCTAACCTGAAATTCCAAATAAAGATTATTGTCTAGTAACTAGACTTGGAGCCCAGGACCATGACACTTTATGTATTCTTGTAAACAAAGCAGATCCAGGCCACAAGATTGGTTTAGTACTGTTTAAATGTTAGAGCATTCTTTTGCATAGTTTTGATCCACACCCAAAAGCATTCTCTAAGACAAACGTCAAGGGATATTTGAAGGATGGTGTTTGTCAGGAAGATTTTCTTCTACGTACTTTAACGTGCTGGGTTTGTTTAGTTTGTTTTGGTTTCTTTTTTTTTTTTTTCTTTTTTTTTTTTTTTTTGAGTGGGAGATGTGCTATTCATTTTTTCATGCTATTTTCTTCTCTAGCTCATTTTGTTTGCTGATGTAGTATGGCTGTCAAACTCAGTCAGAAAGTCTTCCTGAAACTTTGATGTAACTACATTGACTCTGCAAGGGAATTCATGGAGTACTAGTCAAATGATGCCATTTCATCATGAAGGATGTCTTAAAATAGACACTGTTATCTGCCCACAAAAAATGTGAAAGAGTGATTAGTCTCCCACAGTATTCCTGTCCTCTATATAGGCTAAGAATGTGAATATACCTTTAGATTCACAGTCTTACTGAATACTCCATTTTCTTACTACCTTATTCTTTGAAGATATTTTTCTAGTGTAAGATAGAGTGAATTATGTTTTGTCAACCCAGGTGCTTAAAACTGGGGAAGGAAATGATGTCCTGACACATCCTGTTCATAGAAAGAAATGGGGAAGATGGCACGTATTCAATAGAGTCCAGTCATGAGGGGAATATCATGCAATTTCATATGCAGGGAGAAGCAAACCAGCTATTATGCAAATCATTTTTATAAAAGAGGGAGAAAATTGCGAAAGTTGGTAAACACATTTTCAAAAATTGTGGATAAATCTGGTAAATCTCATCTTTACTAACATTTGAAACAATTTTTTAATAGTATGCATTTAGGTTTTCTACAGAATATTTGCATGGCTCCTATTATTTCCTTTGACTTATAAAATAATATTTTCCATAATACATTTAAAAATAAACTTATTTTCTTTTTTCCTTTCCTTTCCACAGCCCTGAAGCAAAATACAGCTTTAGAAGGAAAACCTTACTGCAGATTGAAGTAGATAGATAAGGTCTTGTAAATACATTCACAGGTTTCTCAAGGAAAAATATATAAGCTTTTTTTTATTATTTTTTTGAGACAGTACAGTGTCAGACAGTTCAATATATTAGTAACAGCACTGCGTATTGCTCTTCAGCTTCTTTGGAGCCTTTTTTCATTTATTATAAAAATTATGGACAATAAACATCAATAATTCTCAGTTAGAATTATCATAGCAACCTTATTTTACTTAAGACAAAAGAAAAAGGTATGGTTGTAATGACTAATAAAGATATCACCATCAACTGAGAAATGGTTGCTCAAAATGTGACTGATCTGTGTGACTTACAGTCAAGACCGATTTTTAAAGTGTCAAAATATGTGTGGATAATTCAACTAAAATAGAAATAAAACACCTTAAAAGGAATAAATGACCATAGAGTGGATTCATAATAAGGTTTAGAACAATTTTCATGCTGAGTTTCTGTGAATCCACTGCAGAATAATGGAAAGATCTAGGGCCTTATGTCCATATCTGAGATTTGCTAAGATCAACTAGAGTAGGAAGATTCTTAAAGGGAGCATATAAAGAGAACACTTAGTATGGTATACTCAGACAACTGAAAAAGCAGATAAAACAGTTCCCATTATTAACAATACTACTGACTGGTTTGTCAGTGTGAGTGGAAGAAAAGTCTGTGTGATAAGGACAATAAGGTAACCACAGAAATGAATGTAATATGTAGACCAAGTCTGAAAGGAGTTTGAGGGACTGTCTTTAGCCTTCCTTTTTGTTTTTGTATCATTTTGTTTCTGAGTGTCCTATTTTGAGCATATTCAAATTCTGGTTTTCTTCTTTTGGGGAACGTCATCTGGGTTGTATGGATAATCTGTCAATACTAACATGGGTTAGTTGTGTCATTTCTCATTTGAGGACTTGTATACAAGATTTAGATCTAAAGGTCCTTTAGTAGGTTATAGATAAATAAGGCTTACCAACATTTGCAAGAGAGAGTATTTGCTGTTTATTTTTGTAGTTTTTGTTTCAATTCTTATGCTGAAGCCAAACATTTTATCAGCTATTGGAAAACAAAGCCCTGAGTCTGTATAAATTGACTCAATCTTCATGGAAGCCTTGTGGTAAATAGGTTAGCATTTCTTATGCTATTGACAACAGTTCTTGCAAAACCAGTGCAGATAGCACATGTTAGAGAGGAATTCTTCCTGTAGATTTTGTTCACAAAGCAGAATGCACAAAAGCTGCCTCTATAGTTAAACTCAACCTTCATATGTTTGTGGCTTGGAGGCACTCTGTCACTGTGTCTGCAAACAATGCAAGTTTGTAAAGTCCTGTACTAGACAGAGGTATAAACTGGATAGGAATCAGAAGCTTATTTTATATATGAGTAATTAAATCTCATATTCAGCAATGCAATCTACAATACAATTTTGCAAGAAGAATTATTAAATTTCACATTCCTCCAGGCATGACTTCAAAAGTAAGAGAATTCTTAAGGAAACAGTTTCAGAAACAAACTAATGTATGAAAAAGAAAAATTCGTCTAAAAGATTATTTCTGGAAATATTAATTATGGAATACTGTCAAGGAGGATTTTGTGTAGGGCAGCTGCAAGAACCAGGCCACACAACACAGTGATGTATAACCTAAAAGTTATTTACTAAGCAGGATGGGCAAAGTGAGTGGATAGCAGTTTCTATTTGAGATAAAAAACTATTTTTATTTTTTTTCATAGAATCACAGAATCTTTGAGGTTGGAAGGCATCTCTGGAGATCACCTAATCCAAACGCACTGCTCAGAGCAGGTTCAACTATAATAGATTGCTCAGGGTTCTGTTGAGTCAGGTTTTGAATATCTCCAAAGGTGGACACCCCACAGCTTGCCTGGGCAACATGTTCTAGTGCTCAAACATCCTCAAAGTAAAAAAAAAAAAAAAAAATTCTTATGCTTAAATGGAATTTTCTGTATTTTATTTCTGCCCATTGCCCCTTATTCTCTCATTGAGCACCACTGAGATGAGCCTGGCTTCCATTTTTGGCTTCCTCTCATCAGATATTTGCATACATTTATGAGATTCCCCCTGAGCCTTTTCCTCTTTGGACTAAGCAGTCCTAACTCTTTTGTTTCTCTTTCTATGAGTCCCTTAATCATCTTCTTGACCTTTTGCTGGCCTTGCTCCAGTATGTCCATGTGTCTTCTTCTGGGGAGCCCAGAACTGGACACAGCCGTCTGATGGGTTCTCACCAGTGGTGAGAGGGAGAAGCACTCCCCTGCACCTGCTGTCTACACTGTTGCTGAGAGACTCTAGGATGCTGTTGGCCTTCTTTATCACAAGGGCACTTTGCTGACTCATTTTCAACTTGTTGCCCATCAAGACCACCAGGGCCTTTTCTGAAAATCTGCTTTCCAGCTGGTTGGCCCCAGCATGTACTGGTGAATGGGATTATTCCTCTCTAGGTCAGGACATTGTGTTCACTTCAGTTAATCTTTGTGAGTCTCATAATGAGATTCTATTCACATACGTCACAATGTCAATCAAGTGCCAAGGCTCTCCTGTCCACTTGTGACCAGTGCCACAGACCAAGCAGAACAGGACACTCGTTTCAATTACGTGAGATGTCCCAGTCCTGCATGGTGGTCTGGCCCTTAAGTGTAGCAGTTCCATTTTGGGCTCAGACTTCAGTATGGTGTCAGATGTTGGATGGATACGTTGCAACACATAGGGCTACTGTCTTAATGGTTTATTGCTTTTTTTGAATTAGATTGTGGGCATAAGCTGCCAATGAACTTATATATTAGGTAGCTTCAGGCCAGCCAATCTCTCTTACTTTCGCATTATATAAAGACAATTTGCAATTGTTACCTGGGTGATGATCGTCATTTAACCTCTGTCTGAACTGACTGAGAAGAATGTAGATTTGGCAACAGTTACACAACAAAACTCATCCATGCTTCTCTGTTTTCCCAATACATACAGGAGTAATCTAATCAATTAGATACTGGCAAATATAGTCCAGGTATCACTCGTTTGAGCAGTGCTTTCAAATAGGCTTCTTCCTGCAACAAATACAGAAGAATAATTTAAAAATTGTAAAGTAGAGGTTTAAAGGTGTTGAGAAACAAGGTAAGTAGCAAGTCTTTTAGGGGTAAACTTCGTCCAAGCTTTGGGCAAAGTTACAAGAAAGTGAGGACTTTCTGTACCTGCAGGTGAAGATGTTAGTATAAAAGAGAGGTCACTGTCAGAGACACCTTGGTCTAGGGCAAGTCCTTCTAATCATTAATATGAACTACATTATTATAAATAGGAAAAAATAGATGTAAGTAGTGTGTCACTTTGTCTCCAAGGAAACTAACTTTGAGTCTAACTCATATTCTTCTTAAACTTGTCTGATCCCATTTGATGATCATGCTGTCAGTGAAAATGTTACTGCTTCTTAAGCCTCCCGTTTATGACCATTTCCTTTTATTCTTCTTAGTTTATCATCTCTTGTTAATCTAATTTAGGCTAAAGCCTAAAACTTATGAAGCATTTTCATGTCTACAAAAAAGCTTATAAAACCTGTTAGTATTATTTTAACTCTAGCAGACTCTGTATTCATTTCACATTTGTTCCTTTGGTAAGAAGCAGTCTTTTTACTTCATCAATACATGTTTCATAATTGGGCTTTCACTCACAATTTGGATTCCTAGTACTGTCAAAGGTTTGCAGAAAGATAGTCCACAATGTCAATTAAAATATTTGCCCAGCACCTCAACATCAGATCTCCAGTCCTTTGTACATCTCAGTATGAAAGTAAGTGGCTTTGAAACTTCATTAAGTCTCTTCACATAGACTTCTGATGACAGTCTACCTGAAACAGTTTTCATGAAAATGATACACTTTGTGTGCAAATAAGGTCTATAAAAAAGGGGGATATTGTGATCTTATATATAGAACTCATCAAGACTTTAGAAAAATCTTTAAATCTGATTTTTTTTTTTTGCAGGTCTTCTGCAAGCTTCCCCCAAAAATGAAACTGTATGTAGCTCTTTTTCTGTGCACATGGATTCACATGGGAGAAAAAGATGTGCAAATATCTTGAGGAATATATCACCAATACTTTACATTGTTTCTACATTTTCTTCTGTGACTAGTATCCCTGTGGTTTTCAGTGATTTATTAACAACTGTGAATTTAAGACTAGACAGAAGTCATTAATGAACAGAAGAGAAAGAAATTCTTAAATATCTCAATTGATGTTTTCAAATGAACAGAGATTTACTGCATGATTCTTGAAGTACAGCAGTGAAAAGTTTTATGGACAAAAATAAGGAAAACTTAGGAAAATTAAAATATTGGAACACTTTGCCATTTACTAGTGGACTGTGGAAAGAACTCTGTTTGAAGTCTGTCCTGCAATATTTTATTTTTAAGTTCATATCCATCCTGTATTTCAGAATGTTAATTTCTTTCACACTGCCAACAAAGGCTCTTTTATTTTGAGCTTCCCTACAATCTTCAGTTTTAAGTGTCAGACTGATCAGTTGAAAGATTGATGAATAAAATAATTTTTAGTAGATACATGTCTTGCTGATTGATAAGAAATGTACTTTTATTATAGTTTATACTTATAATATTATAGTTTGTACATGTACTTTCCTATAATGTTTTCATATTTTTCTGCATATAATCAAACTTGATTAAACAAAAATCTAGCATGGATTAGACATCACTGAACTGTTAAATTTGACTTTAATATGTAGTCACAACAAATAAATTATTTATGAAATAATTTCTTATTATTTTTCCTTGCTTCTGGTAGAGATAGAGTGCATGGGAAAGAAATCTGACAACGGGAACAAATGTAATAAATGATTACTTTAAACACATGTACCTACAAAATGTGTATCCATTTTCTGAAAGTAAATATTTTGGTCATTACCAGGTTTTGTTTGCTTTGTACAATTCCATGTCAACATTTTGTTATTAATTTTTGTGGAAAATTTAGATGTTATCCGCAGTTCATGCTACCATCTGGTGTTTATTTGGTAGCTGAAAAAAACAAGTATAGGTTAATTAGATTTCCAAAAAGGTCATTTTTAAGTACTGTATTTACTGAATTTATCATCAGTTCATAAGAGTTCCAGGATCACAAGAGTACCTATGTCTAAGGAAATCACAAAGATTGCCCAGGAACTAAGGACTGTGAAAATCCAATGTCCATTACCAGCAGGTTGCCCTGTGGTTTGCCCCGTTCAGCACTCTTCTACTTTCTGTAGGTAATTTTGAAGATTTTGAGGAATGAAGAGGTAAGGAGGTTTATAACTAATGGAAGTAAACCACATTTTGAAATAACATTGTTATTTTTAATGGGACTCTACTACTAATAACATTAACTTATAAGGAAGTAGTAGAAAGGTGAACTTTACAGCCTTTGTACTCTGAATGAATTCTAAAATGCTTACATACTCTTAGAATGGGTGAAATTATTTGCTTTGTAGAAGCAATTAACTTATTTCTGAATACAGGATTGGTTACAGAAAGAAAAAGAGGGGGGGTTCTTTTTTTTTCTTCTGATGGTGTTTTATCTGAGTTTTGACTGAGTTCTATCTCATTGGTCATAGACCAATAATTTCACCCACTATAAAAGTACTGTAAAGTACTTAGAGTACCCCTAAAATCTAAATAAAATTGTAAAATTGGCTTTGTACGAGAATTAGATGTATTAACATTCAGTATGAAACAGAATGTTACAATTTTATTTAGATTTTAGGGTGGTTTTTTACTCTATAAAGTCTTAAAGTAAAAACCTTTCTAGGCTGTTTTCTGCTTTAGTCATCACCAGTTATGTCCCAGGTGACAAAAGCCCAGTGTATATCCCTTCACTTCTGCCTATGCGAACCATTCCCATGAAAGTGTCCTGTGCCAGAGTATGGCTTTCATGACACCAACTGTAACTATAATGTGCCTGAAAACTTTCTTAGTAATATTCATACTGCTCTGTTCTTGAGGGACCATCAAATATGACACCTGTGTCATAAGCCTTGTGCAATGCTTTCTTATTTGTTATTCTGCCTCACCTTGCCTTAATGACACGTCATTGTGCCATCCCAGGTATTTCACTCAGTCTGACTTTCATCAATACCTGAAACAAAAGTGAAGAAAAAAGAGATTGGAAGAAACAACCCCAGGACCTGTGGGTTATCAGCCCTCCTTGCTGCTCCCCAGGCTTATACTGCAGCTGTAAAAGGCAGCCCATGTAAATGTCCCAGAGAAGGAGGAGGATCCTTGTACTCTAGTGTCGGAGTCGGGGCGGCGGTCCGAAGTACTGATGACAATCTCAATATGAGTACCAGCATCAGCCTTGTTTATTAAACTACATGGCGGGTTATATAGCGTTCTAAATATACACGTGCTTAAACAATGCATAGGATTGGTTATTAGTTCCCGTTCACGCGCCCCTAGTCCATACCCGATTCGTCTGCCTTGGTTAGTCACGATGCGGAAGGGGCCGCCTAGGTCCGACTTCAGAATGGTAAACACCACTGCTCTGCTCCTCCTCTTCCGCTTGCTCAATTGCTCAACTTCCGCCTTGAATCTCTCAAGGCTACTTCACTGACAGCAGGCACTTAACCCCTCACAGCATAGCTTGGGTTGCTCATATAGATGTCGTGGCCTCTGTCAGCTAGCCATCCTTCCACAATTCCCTTCTCTTCTTCTTGAGCAAGCCAAGCGTGGGTTAAAAGGCGGTTTACAAGCGATTTTATGCATCTAAGAGCGCAACTTAATACAAATAATAATAATATTCCTACAAATGATAACATAAAAAGAGTTTTTACAATATCCATTAGCCATCCCGTTATGCCCAGCTCTTTCAACCATGCATCAAGCCCTGATTCGTTTATGGTGATTTTATGGAAGTTATCTTGTAACTGTTTTAATTTTTCGTGTATGGAACTGGAGTGGTCAGAGAGGTTAAAACAACACATTCCCTCGTTCTGTCATCAACCTTCCAGCGCTGGTCTTACTGCGCGACTAGGCACCCAAATTGGTCCCTCACCTGTGGAGACACACATATATCCTCTCCCATTAAATATGACTGAGACAGGTCCCTTCCAGTCCCCTGTACGAGGGTCTCGATAATTTACTCTCAGCCTTGGCAGAGCTGTTTGATCACTCAACATAATTTGGCGGTTGTGAATAACTATTGCAGGTTCTCCTCTGTCTCCCCTTTTGAATCAACTCAGCCACTGCTTCTGGTCGTGTTAGTATGCTTTTTCGTGGCTGTATTTTTGAAAAAAACCCATTCTAATATGACAAACTCTGGTGCCTTATTTGTTGCCCTTTTATTTTTCTGTTCCCTGCTTTCCTCTTTGCTGTGTTTGTCAGTGGCATTGCTAGATAAGGAACGGGAATCTTCCCCCACTTCTTTTTGCCATTGACAAATCACAGCGAAAAGGGAATCAGTGGCATTGCAAATCAGTAATGATACTGGCATTTCTAATATACGTCGGCTAGTCCAAGCCCTTGTTAGCTTGTCGCATATCTTAGAGATGGCTTGGAGCTGCTCCGGTCCTATATCGACGCGGTTTGCGGGGTGGGTACCCCGTAAACTACGTACCAACGGTTGAAGGTCCGTATTTGTAATTCCAACGCAATTTCGAATCCATTGGATCTCTCCAAGAAGGGTCTGCAAGTCTTTCAGATTCGCTAGCTCAGTAGTTAGTTGTATCTTTTGGGGCCGAATTTTTGCTTGATCAATAATCCACCCAAGATATTTCCAAGGTGCGGCCCTTTGAATTTTTTCAGGGGCAATTTGTAAACCTTTAATGCCCAGTGCCTTAGACAATTTTTCGATATGGGCCTCGGACCATGGGGCTTGCTGTGCACAGAGGATATCATCCATGTAATATAAATTATCGTTTTTGGCCACGCCAATCTTATTGGCTGTAGCGCCCAGGCAACAAACAGCTGGCACAAAGTAGGAGAGTTTTTCATGCCTTGCGGCAAGACAACCCATTCATATCTCTTTGCTGGCTCCGCCTTATTGATAGTGGGCACTGAAAATGCAAATCGGCAGCAATCTTGCTCATGTAAAGGGATGGTGAAAAAACAATCTTTTAAATCTACTATAAGGATATGCCACCCCTGTGGTATCATATTTGGTGATGGGATACCTGGTTGCAGAGCTCCCATGGGTTGCATAGTTTCATTAATTTTCCTTAAGTCATGCAACAATCTCCATTTCCCACTTTTCTTAGGAATAACAAAAATAGGGGTGTTCCAGGGGCTAACAGAAGGTCGAATATGCCCCGCTTCTAACTGTTCCGCCACCAGCTGGCGCGCAATTTGCAACCGCTCCTCAGTCATGGGCCACTGGTCAACCCAGACTGGATCGTTTGATATCCAGGTCAATGGAGGGTTGGGCGGCTGCTCTCCAGGGCCCTGTCTCGAAAAGGTGTTGTAGTCATTACCACTCCTAACTGTCCCAGAATGTCGCGACCTATGAGAGCTTGTAGCCCACCAGGCAATGCCATCACGTGAGGCCTGAGGGCTACTTGCTGGCCCTCCGGAAATTGGAAAATTACCGGCTGCTTGCTAATATGGGGAATAGAGCTGCCCCCAACTCCGGCAATTGTGGTTTTGATAGCTTCACAAGCCCATTTACGGGGCCACCTGGTATTATTGATTATGGTCACGTCGGCACCTGAATCTAGCATAGCTGTTAATGAGATAGAATGCCCGTCCTGGGTAACTATTACCTGTTCTAAAGGTCTCTGATCCATGCTTAGTGTAAAACAGACAGCGGGACCAGTAGACCCAAAACCTTGATCGCCTCTTATACAGGGTGCGCTGGGTGAGTCCCCTAGAATGTTATCAAAAGCCAGCAGTTGGGCAATCCTGCTACCTTTTGGAATATATAATGGGGGATTAAGGGTATATGCCATTATACATATCTGCCCAGTAAAATCGGCATCGATTACTCCCGGAATTACAATTAATCCCTTAATCTCTGATGAGGATCGGCCCATGAGTAATCCCCCAATTCTTTTTGATCCCTTTACTAATGGCCCAAAGGCCGTGCTTGGAATTTTTTGAACCTGTGAACAGAGTAAGGTCACTTCTATTGCGGTCTCCAGGTCAAATCCCAGGCTCCCGGCTGTTGCGCGAGTAGCGTGTTCGAAAAACCCTGTTGCTGACCGCTGGGGTGGGCGGGGGGGGCCATTTTTGTCTGCGCGCGGCCCTTCCTCGCGCTCGCTTTGGAGTTTCCCAAACAGGCCTTTGAGGAGTGAGTATCACTTTGACATCGTTCACACCATACAGGAGCTCGACAATTACGCCGGCTATGCCCTGGTTCACCGCAGCGGTAGCAGTTTCCTTTGAATGGCTGAGCTAATGCAGGGGGTTTAACTTGTTGTGCTGCAGCAGCCAAGGGCTGTATTACCTCTTTTACTGCGCCCTGTACTGCGGCTGCGATAGCCTCATTTTGACGCTGTGCTCCCGCCCTTTCCACCCGAGAAAGCATTTCATCCACCCCCGCACCTTTAGGTAAGCTTGCCAAGATACTTTTAGTGGCCTTATTGGCATTATCAAAGGCCAAAATCCGAAACATCTGCTGTTTACTCTCGTCCCCCAGATCTGGGTGGTTCATTACTGCATCCCAAAGCCTATCAACAAAATGATTGTATTTTTCTGTTGCTCCTTGAGTTAGAGTGCTAAAAGAAGGGGCTGACGACCCTGGCAGGCTTAAAAAGGCTTCTAAAGCAATTTTTGCAGAGAGCTGCAATATATTGGTTGGAAAGGTCGTTTGAACATGGTGATCAGCAAATTGACCTCCTCCCACCAACATCTCAACCGTTATCCCATAGAGAGGGTCTCCCAATTGTTGGTGTTGGGCAACGGCGGCAGCCGCTCGTTGAGACCAAGAGGATCCCCACAACAAAAATTGGGTAGGAGTTAACAATAATCGCATTAACGCTTGGCAGTCATAAGGACAGAGTACGTCTGCATTGAAAAGCCAAATTACAATTTGCCGTGCGGCTTCGGATTTTACCCCATACTGAGAAACAGTATTTTTTGCCTGCTGTAAAATTTTCCAATCATGGGGTTCCCATTTTTGCCCTCCCTGAGTTGGTACAACGGGGCAAGCCAACGGACCAAGACCCGAGGCCACCTCCCACTGCCCATCTAAGAGGGCGTCTCTAACAATACCACTCCAATGGCCAGGTCGAGTTACCGCTGGAGGCCCAGAAAGACAGGGGGGGGTACAGTCCTCCGTCCCAGCTCGCTTCTTAACCGGAGTCTCTTGCTGAAGCATCGTCGTCAAATTCTTTAGCTCTCGAACCACCTCCTTGAGGAGTTTTTTCGTCTCTCCGGTAGATCTCTTTTCTGCCTCTCCAGCTGGGGGTGTTGACGACGCAGAGGAGGTGTCGGATGGCAGTAGGGGAGGGTAGAGAGGCGGCGCAGAGGGCGGTGGCCACTCCTCCGCTTGCACTCGGAGCTGTTGCACTTCCTCATTTCCCTCACTTGTCCGACTCGCTTCTGTCTTAGCAACTTCCACCTTTTCCCCTTCTGCCCCTCCCTGCAAGGGAGCTGGAGCTGGAATATTCGGGGGAGAGACCCCGCCAGCTTCCCTTGAAAATGTCTCTCCTTCCACTCTTTCCCTCAGTTCGATGGCATCTTTACAGGGGGTCACCACCACCCCTCGACAAGCGAGAGAAAGGGGTCCAAACAACCGAGCAACTAACCCATGCTTCGGTCCCGCACTCTTCGTTTTTTCCGGCGTAGGCGCGAGCATCTGCGCAGCTGCGCACGCAACCTCTCTCTCCGCTTTCATAACTTTTAGCGTCTCTAAAACAAAACATCTTTCCAGAGCTCACGCACCGATTTTACTTCCTTTTCCACCTTCTCATCGCCTTCAATAGTCTTTCGCCACATCGTATCGCCCAACTCTCGCCATTCAAGCACGGAAAACAACGTGTGAGTGTCCTTAAAATGTCCCAACCGCTGTCCCAAATTTATTAACTTGGTCAGCTGTTTCACCGTTGTCTCGATCCCTCTCTTAGAGAGTATGCTTGCGAGCAACATAGCGGCTGCTTCCCCTTCCATGATAGCAGCCGTCCCCCTGGGAGGCGCTGGCCAGACGCTCCGTATCTGCCCTATACTATTTTTGGCAGTACACTCCCAGTCGCCTTTCTCCCGACTCCCCCTCTCTTGCTGCCCTTACCGCAGTCTCGAGGTTACGGATATATAACCATCCTCTGCTACCAGATGTCGGAGTCGGGGCGGCGGTCCGAAGTACTGATGACAATCTCAATATGAGTACCAGCATCAGCCTTGTTTATTAAACTACATGGCGGGTTATATAGCGTTCTAAATATACACGTGCTTAAACAATGCATAGGATTGGTTATTAGTTCCCGTTCACGCGCCCCTAGTCCATACCCGATTCGTCTGCCTTGGTTAGTCACGATGCGGAAGGGGCCGCCTAGGTCCGACTTCAGAATGGTAAACACCACTGCTCTGCTCCTCCTCTTCCGCTTGCTCAATTGCTCAACTTCCGCCTTGAATCTCTCAAGGCTACTTCACTGACAGCAGGCACTTAACCCCTCACAGCATAGCTTGGGTTGCTCATATAGATGTCGTGGCCTCTGTCAGCTAGCCATCCTTCCACACTCTAGGATTCTGTGACCAAACTACTTTGCTGTGCCCTGGGATCCCCTCAAAATTTCCCAGGTGTTTGATCTTGGTCCTGGATGCCTTTCCTTTACAGACACTTGTAAGCTTAGCTTGTATATTTCAATATTTGATTTTAGTAGAATTCACAAAAATAACACAATGACTTTTTCCTTTCATGGCAAAAATCTTGAGTAGGTTCCAGTGGCAGACTATGGAGCTGGTACTTATGTGTAAATCTAGTGCCAACCAACAAGGCCTGCTGTGCTTGGCCAGTGTCACCTAAGCTCTAACATGATCAATTGCTATGAGATCCGTAGTAGTTTTGAAAAAAAAATCCACCCAGAGTCAGAGTCATCTGTCTTTACAAAAGTAACAATCTGAGGAGCTAGTATGTAAAGCTGCATAAGATAGGGCTATATTATACCTGTGCAGGTTCTTCTTGGAAAGTTTCCATTCATCATTGAGGGTTGATGATTTGATCGTGATTAAACTTATCCTTTCCTAGAAAGTCCACAACAGTGTTGTCTTGCCACCAGGGCCATTCTGGTAGTATCTAATTAGCCTAGTAAATAAGACAGTTGGATGTGGAATGGAAAAAAGGACACTAAAAATGATAAAACAGGGAGAGGTAAGGAAAGGGAAGGATGAAATAAGTCAAGTAGTAACTAAAAGGAAAGAGTCATGGAAGTTTAATATGGAAATCAGTTTTGCTAGTGAAGGTTGTATTTCTTGTTTTTTCTTTAGTACAGAATGAATGTTTTGCTTTAACTGGTTTCTTCTGCAAATGTTATCAATAGACTCAGGGAAGAACTATGAGGGTGTATGTGTGTTATTCATATGTTGATTTACTACCCTTCTGTACTAGCCAAGAAAAGCAAAAATGCGAGCATAAACCTTAAAAATACCTAAAATAACGGTCTCTAGAAGATGCTTCCACTCATTTACACTAAATTATTAAGCTATTTTAGCCTAAGAACTACAGTAAAAGACTACAGAAAATTGAAATATCATGTACGATGAAGATTTCAGAACCATGCTTCAAGCTAGTGTATTAGTTACGGACTGCCAAAAACAAGCTTTATTGTGAAATTCAAACAGTGCTGCTCTTCCACCATGTAACTCCCCCACCTCCTTCCCTGTGAAATTCTAATTGGGCTTTCTGAATACTGTTGTTGAGTGACTGATGGTTAAACTCATCTTAGCAGCTAAATTCTGGTTTGTCTTACATTCAAAGCGGTCATGCTGAAATCAGAGCAAGTCAGTGAAGAATTTGTTGTGGTTTAACCTGGCAGGTAGCTAAACACCACACAGCCGTTTGCTCACTCCCCCCGCAGTAGGATAGGAGAGAGAATCAAAACAAAAAGGTAAAACTTGTGGGTTGAGATTAAGACAATTTAATAGGAAAGAAAAGAAGGGGAAAATAATAGTAATGATAAAAGAATACACAAAACAAACAATGCACAATGCAATTGCTCACCACCTGCTGACTGATGTCGAGCCAGTTCCTGAGCAGCAGACCCCTGACCAGCTTTTCCCCTAGTTTATATACTGAGCATGATGTCATATGGTATGGAATATCCCTTTGGTCAGTTGGGGTCAGCCATCCCAGCCATGTCCCCTCCCAACTTCTTGTGCCCCCCCAACCTACCCATTGGTGGGGCAGTGTGAGAAGCAGGAAAAGGCCTTGACTGTGTAAGTACTGCTCAGCAGTAACTAAAACATCAGTGTGTTATCAGCATTATTCTCATCCTAAATCCAAAACACAGCACTATACCAACTACTAGAAAGAAAATTAAATCTATCCCAGACAAAACTGGGACAACGTTAAACATGATTTTGAAATCCTGAACATGTTCTTTCCGTATTTTAACTACTCAATCTGTATATTCATGCTGTATGACTTTTCCTTTTACTGTGCCACACTATATTTCTGCAATAATAAGTAGGAATCATTTATGAAGACACAGTTAATGGGTATTCTTAACCCTGGTTGAAACCAAATATATGTTCAGGTAAAAATATGGCATTATAACACAGCTGGAATGCTTAGCACACTGTGATGGGAATTGTAATGCAGAAAGGATTATTCTTGTACATAAAACAAAATGGCAATTTTGTGATGGCTGTATCTCAGGAATAATTAGAGCTGTCATCATAAAATATAGCATGTAGCACCAGAGGAGGTCAGTTTCCGCAAATGTTTAGTCAAATTTTGTTCAGACTTTTCAATTTTGCAAAAAGGTCAAGGTACTATGAGATTTATGTACTCACTGAGATGTCATCATCCATTAGTATGAATAAGGAACCATTTCCATTAGTGGAAAAAATAGAAAAAGCTGAAATTTGACTGACTGAAGAGTTTACTTAACCAGAACAGTTTGCATTTTTTGAGAAAGATTTTATATATAAATAAAAGAAAATATTATAGCATGAAATCAAATTAGGCAGATAAATATCAGATGTTTGTCATTAATTAAAAGTTAATTTAAGCCTAATACAAAAATATGAAGTTAACTGACAGACTCCCATGAAGTTAATTGTTTAAAAAAATCTTCTGCAATAATTAATAAATTTTTGGGCACAAACCAACTCCTGTTTTACTCAATGGCAAAACTCCAGTAGTTTGCAGTGGGAGCATAAAAAGGGCAGGCCCTGAACAGAAAGTAAAGATCAGAAGATTTTGCTGGCTAAAGAGGGATTAAGCAACTGTGTGAAAAATCAAAATGTCAAGTATAGGACTAGCGCAGCTAGACGGATAGAACTCAGCTCCCTCAGTGTGGGCAGAAGAAAGAAGAAAAGGATATAACAAATTTCTTCATAGCCTCATTTACGTGAATATAACTTTAGTATTTCTTAGCTGTATTTCAGCATGCAGACCTTGCAGGTAGGCCCTGCCAGATTAGCAGCAGGGGTACCAAGCTGACTCCACAGCAGAATCAAATCAAATCACTGACGGCAGGCGCTGCAAGTGGGGGTGGTTATATCTGATTGGGAACTGCTAGTATGGATTCCTCTTGACAGCAGTTGGCAAATAGAGGAGAATTAAGTGCTAGCATTCTTGAAATGCAAGGAAGTTGATTCTGCATCTGTGAATCTGTAAATTAAATGTGCCAGGGCATGTCTGATGACACTGTGTCCAACTGGCATGGTGTGGCCCACATCCACAGTTTCAGGTTCTCTGACAGCCTGTAACAGTATAGCCACATCTAAATTCACTGTGCAGAATGGTCTCTGGTCTCTGCTACCTTCTGTCTGTTGCCCAAGTTAAGTGGGAGAGAAACTGGAAGAGATGAACCAAGACCCTGAGAGGGACTGTTTCAACAATGTGAAAATATGTTGGTTTTCTGTTTTCCCCTGCCTTTTTCCTCTAAAATGAAAACAAAAATGATCACATCCCTACTACCGTCAATAGCAAGCTACTGAAAACCTGCAAAGACAGCTGGAAACATTTTACATTTTTTTCATAGAGGCACAAAGTACAATATAGCTCTGTGTGTAAGCTTCACCATAGTCAGATTTCCTACACACAAGAGCTCGTGAACAAGTTGAATCAGTCTTTCTTGATGCTACAAGCCCTTGTAGAAAGCTTAACCATTAATGTGTTGCACTGTGGAAGAAAAATAATTTCATATTTTTTATGTATTTATGAGCTTTATGAGCATTGTGAGCCTTCTGAATTTCCTCTGCCCTTACTTAAATAAAATGCTGAGTAACTTCATCTCCATAAAAAAAGTGTCCCAAACTATAAAGTGGCTTATCTGTTAATTTTTCTAAGGAATTTCTCTATTAGCAAGTTTAAAGATTTGAATTAAAGTACGATCAAATTCCTGAAAAGGACCATTCAAGAAAAAGTACATAACACAGTAATAAATTTTACAGTGTTTTGATAAACTCTGGCTATTCTAATGATTGATTTCAATATTTTCCAGGATTCTTGTTCCATTATTTCCAAATTCAACTAATTTTATTGTGCTTATTTCAGTGAAAAACACAAAAAATATTCTGCAGGTAACATGACTTAAAGGAACACTAGTTCTGTTAAAATAATTCTACACCATCTTTAAATCAATATTCAACTCTTTTTTTTTAAAACAATATTCAACTTTTGGAAAACTGAGTCAAGGTCATATCAACTTTTCCTTCCCACCAGTTGATCTGTTTTACCTTGTCATGCCTTCTTTACTCCTACTTGCAATAGAACAATATGAACTGAGAATTCCAGTTTGCTTTCTGTAAGGTTGTTTTACAGATTTTTTTTTTTCCTTTGCTGTTTCACTTTCAGTCCAATGAGGTCTCATTTTTTGAATTGTGATACTTCATCTGACAAATACTGACTGCCTTTTCACTATAAAAAATTTGAAAGTGTTTTCACAGAAATAAGTGTTCATCATAATTCTTTAAGGAAAAGGGGAGAAGATAATGACCACAACTTGTAAAAAAAGGGGCCTAAATTCAGGTTCTGGAAGTTGCACTGCAATTCCCAAAGACATGGTCAGACAGACTGTCATGGTTTTAGCTGGGATAGTTAATTTTCTTCACTGTAGCTAGTATAGTGCTATGTTTTAGACTTAGTATGAAAATAATGTTGATAATACACTAATGATTTAGTTGTTGCTAGATAGTGCTTACACTAGTCAAGGACTTTTCCAGCTTCCCATGCTCTGCCAGGTGCACAAGAAGCCAGGAGGGGAGGGCGCACAACCAAGAAAGCTGATCTGAATTGGCCAAAGGGTATTCCATATCATGTGATGTCATGTCCAGTATATTAACTGGGCGGAGTTGGCCGGGGGAAGCAGCAATCACAGCTCAGGGACCAGCAGCATTTGTCAGTGGGTGGTGAGTGGTTGCAGCACTTGTTGTTTGGGTTTTTTTTCTTCTTCCAAGGTTTCATCTCTCTCACTCATTATTTTTCTTTTCATTATATTATTATTATTATTGTTGCTATTTTATTTTAATTATTAAACTGTTCTTATCTCAACCCGCGAGTTTTCTTACTTTGGCCCTTCCGATTCTCTCCCCCATCCCACTGGGGTGGGGGGAGTGAGCGAGCGGCTGTGTGGTGCTTAGTTGCTGACTGAGGCTAAACCAGAACAGAGACCATTAAGTAATTAAGTTAGAACATTTTGAGAAGTACCACTCTCAGAAAGGCAAGATAGTTGTGTATATTCCCATAATATTTTACTTTTTCTGTGGTTTTTAGATATACATGTGTTTATAGCTAAACGATATTCACTTCCAGTGATATGAACTACATTTACAAATAGAAATTCTTAAAGCAAGATCTTGCAAGTGACTTGACTTTTCAGCAATGCTGAGAACCCAGCAGCTGTTCATGGCATAGTGGGTCTACTTAAGGAATGAAGTGCTTTGCCCAGTGAATGACTGATAGATTTTGGCATTTTAAAATACAGTCTTTAAAATGGCTGTTTTGTTAATAATTGCTACATACTGATATACACTGATATTTTTGTATCAGTCTAGTGCAGACTACTTTAAATTTGGAAGATAAATGTAGACAATTTTGATTGCTTCTATAGGAAAGACAATGCTAATGCTTTTACATTCTTATCAACTACATTGACTAGAAGCATCAATCCTCAAGCCGAGCCGCTCAGTCTGACAGCAGGAGCAATACTGAAGAGGCTCTTACCCTGCTATTTGCCAAGATAATCTGACATGTGCTGCAAAATGCAGATTGGAAACTCAAAAATCACATCACAGAACTGATGTTTTTAATGTGTTCAAAGTAGAAAAATAAAAAGATCAATTTTTAGTGTCCTTGCAACAGAAGAAAACAGACTAATTTCTTCTTCAGTCATATAAAGAATTGTTTTTTTCTTTTGCTGTAAATACTGTATTTGAACTTTAAGACCATAGCAATCAATTATTGTGATAAGGAATAATTACTTACCAGATTTTAAAATAGTGGATTACCTAACATACATTAACATTAACCATATATAGGCTTCAAAGAGGGTCTTGCTCATCCTTTTTAATATCCAACACAATAATTAATGGAAATTTGAGATGTAAATTAGTTTAAAAATATGACCAAAGAGTGCTTTCTCAAAATATTATTTATTGTTCATGAGTACTATCTGTGAGAAATGCCAGACTGACAGTTCCAATGGTTTAATTCCCTTCCACTTGCCTAAGTTTAAAGTGTGAACATAAATATTGCAATTTTATCCCACCTCTAAACTGGAGGGATTTACACAGTGAGAACAGAATGGGGTTTGGATGCTGATAGGTACATGGATTTTTCTGTCTTTCCAGAGAAATAACTCCACCAACACAAGAGTTACCAAGGTCAGCAGCAGCAGCCATAATGTCCTTTAAGATAGAAAAGAATTTTGAAATGTTACTGTAGCTACCTATTATCTTACCTGCTTGTCACTTTATTTAATATGGTAAATTGTGCTACTGCTATGTTTCTTAGCTGGGCCTCCACCGTTTCAGAAGTATCACCAAAATTCTGCTTCACACAACACCTTTTTTGAGATTTACCTTCTTTCTTATAAAAATATTAAAAGTTTTGTGAGACTGCAGGGAAGCAGAACTGTCTAGATTTAATCTGCATTTACATGAAGTAGTGCTATACCTTGTGAGCCACCATGCTCAAACTGCAGTTAAAAAAGAATACCCTATACTACACTTCTCTGTGTTCTTATGATCTGCCATTTTCTTCAGAAAACAATTTAGTGACTTTTTTTTAGTCAGTTGCCTGATAAATTCACTCCTTCTGTATTTTAAAATCAAACCTGCCAAAATTATTTTAACCATAGTGCACTTGCTTTGTGAATGCTTACTTATTTTCCCTCTGACCATTATTAATTAATACAGTGGAGTTCCCTGATTAGTACATTAACATAGTAAATCAAAGTCAGCTAAATACTCAGAGAATATAACATTGGGTACAACTTTTTATTCTATGTTCTGTGCCAATTGCCCAGCAGAAAATTTATTCATGACTTGCTTCATGACTGAGGTTGCTCATTAGAATTATAGTATAAATAATAGTATAAACGCAGTATTCAGTATCTACTAGAGTGTAGTGTTCCTTAACTTCAGCATTGAAAAAAATCGTTAGTGTAGGGCACTGTCCTGGATGAAATGGTCTTGACTCAGGCAATTTAACTGAATTTTAATTTATTGTTGGTTACATGAACCTTTAATTACTGATTCGGGTATTGAGATACAACGAAGAAAATAAGTTAAACAAAGACTTAGGGAAAACCCTTTTTCGCCTCCTTTCCCTGTCTCGACTTCACTGCAGACATCTTTCCTCCCCCTTCCTGGTCTCCATTCCCTTTGCTTATGCCACATATTACACTCAGTCCCTTCAGAGAAAATGGAGAGCACAGGAGGAGGGGGTCAATGCACAGCAGTTCCTTCCTGACATTCCTTGTTCCTTACTCTTTTTCTTCTCCCTGCTCTTTTCTTCTTGGTTGTTTCTGCTGCACTGGTGTGGGTCATAGAGAGGCTGCAGACCCTTTCAGGGTGTACCTGCTCTGGCATGGGTCACCCATGGGCTGAAGTCCCCTCAGATGCATACCTCCTCCCGTATCTCCTTTAATGTGTCCTCACATACATTCTCACACCTCTCATCCTGTGACCTGCTTTGTGTCTTTTTTTGTGTGTCCCCTCATGTCACCTACTCCTGTAGCTCCTCACATGTTTCTCTTTGTGCCTCCAGTGGCTACCACCACTTCTTAAAGAGGTTTTTGCAGAGGTGCCAGGGACTCATATGACTGGTTCTAGTTTTGGTGCATGATGGGTCAGTGTCGTCCATTGCAGAGTCAGCTGGAACCGTCCGTGATCAGGACAGGGAAGTCCCTGTCTTTCTCTCACCCAGGCCATACCTGAAGCTTGGAATTTTTCTTACTTTTACTTTAAATTCTATCTATCTATCTATATATCTATATATATATCTATCTATATCTATCTGCCTTTCCACTTGCAATGAATGATCAGATCTTCTCTGAAGCTCTACAAATCTATACTGGATGTCATTAAAGTGCAACTTTATAATATCTACTCTTACGAGAAAAATGAAATCATTGTCATTATTCCAAAAAGTAAGATGAATATTCAGAGGGCAATTTATACAATATGAGTAACCATCATAAAATGTAGCTATATCCTTTTCAACCTAAAAATATTATTTCTATTAGGTTAACAAAACAGGGTGATTAAAATAAACCTCTTGGAAGCATGGTGCTTGACAGATAAAACTGTGCTGTTATCCTATACATATAAATCTATGCCTAATTATAATATTGTTTAAAATCACTTGATGTATAGAAAATTGAATAGTAGCAGTTGTGTAGGCACAGTTCAGTCTGCAAAATTACATTTAATTTAATTATTCAACATCTTTCAATATGGGCATACCTTAGTCAGATATTTCATAAATAAAATGTGTAAATTTCACCCTAAAATTTCCTTTAAATAAATTTAATAAAACCATTGTATTTTCTTACAATTGGAGTGGAACGAATGCGTAAGAATCTGCCCACATAAAAGAAGAAAATATTATTCTTTACCTCAGTTTCCTAGGAAAATGGGACAAAATATATTTTTCTTCTTTCTTTTTAATGTATGCATACTGGTACAGTAAAGTGGTGAAGAACAATTTTTTTTTTCTTTATATTGCTTGTCACAATAGCATATTAGTCTTATTTTTAAGCTTTTTGATGATATTGTAATACCAGTGAAGACAGCCTTGGAGTCACAGCTGTCTGAATGCTACAGAAGGCATTTATTATGTATTGTTTTTTCTAGTTTTAGCAATGTGCAACTAGTTGTTTTAAAATGACACATTTCACTTCAATTTATTATCCAGTTGACAGTTCAAATATATCTAAGAAAATTTCAAATACAGCTATTAAGTCTACTTGAATTTACTTTTAATATTTCTCACTACAGTTTTTATTTATTTATTTATTTATTGGACTTGAAGAAATAATTCTATTTCAGCTCCTGGCACTCTTTTCTGTACTGGAAAACAAAAGCATATGCATAACATTGTGATAAGAAAGATAGGTAAAATAAAGTTCCATGTTTTTTTTTCCTGAATCAGATATGTGTCTCCAAATACCAAATAGAGATATAAATGATTGAAACACTCACGCTTTGTGTCTTTAGATATTACTGAACATTTTATACCAAAACATTTAGATATTTGTATGTTTTAAAGAAATTATCAATCTATAGTTTAAATGCAATTCTAAATTTGTATGAAGTGAAACAGTAAAGGCTTTTAGCAAAATACCACTGATTTTGATCAATGCTACAGTGGTTTAACTTCTGCCAAGATTTAGTTGCTGAATACCTATGTACACAGAAGGAATGTGTATCTAATTTCATCACATTTAAAAATAAAATAAACAAAGACTTCATTAGACACTTCAATTAATAGTAAGGATGTTTGTGTAGGAGGTAGACTGTCACGTAGAGTGTTGGAGTTCAGGCTGATAAGAAACAGAAAGTAATTTATAAAGCTTTGTTTTAATACAGCTAGACCCTTCAAGACACTTAATAAGTTAAAAAAATAAAAAATCTTTTTCTGTGCCTGTCAATTACAAAAGCAACCAAGGATGTGGCAAAAGCATAGATATACATGGCAAGGTCACCATCTAAATGAAAGAAAAAACCCTTTCAGAGGAAAGATTAAACAAATGCCCTTAGGGTTCTACCATACCCTGGGTGCCAATGAGTAGACAAGGTGCTGAGGACTACTAGGAATAGTTAAGACTATTTAGCTGCATAACCAGCAATGAAGGGAGAAGATAGTTCCTCCCCAGTCTGTGACAGCTACCTCCTATGTACAGGCAGAGTCCTATTATCCAATGACATTTACCTTGGGTTTAGGAGTGCAGACTATTTTACTGTATGTTCTCTGATTTCTGCATCTTACATCCACATTACAATGATGGAGATATCTGTCATTCAGCTACCTGCAGGTCCTAGTTGACTGGCAACAAGCTTTCAATCTAATCCTAGCTATGTAATGTTGCCCCAAGACATACGGGGAGGACTTGTCTAAGCAAGCACAACCACTATATTGCTCAGCCTGTCGGTGCTGCACTTAAGCTTTACCCAGCTTTTCATGACTTGGAGCTTTCTCAAAGGAAAGAATACATTTTGAATAGAAGTGAGGTAAATTTGGGCTGCAGAGGATAACTGCAAAATTAAGGTTTGTTTTTCTTTCACCATCCACAGCAGTTCCCTGGCTGCCTTTACTCTTTGACTGAGAAGGGACTCATTTCACTTTGTAGCAGCCCAGCAGAACTAAAGTAGTTTTGTAACCACAGTATCAGCATGTCTGAGAGCAATGACACTGCAGAAAGTTTTCCCCTCAACAATGGATTTAGTAGTTCTTCAAAGACTTTCACCTTTGATGAGTTTTTTAGCCAGTCTGTTATCTTCAGGGGAAAATAGGTTCTCTGCCTGGGTGGACCTGGACAAAATTACATCAGACAAGCACATGGCAAGAGGTGGTAGGGGACCATTTATTCATCAAAACACAGTGACTCACAGAAGAAAGAGGTAGGAGAGACTGAAATGCTGACAAATTCTGGACACAACAAGGGAAAGAAATCATGTTAGATCTCTCAGGGAGAAATGTATTCTGTGATTTATATTATCATGAATACTTCAAGTGTTTTTAAGACTAAAATATTTTTAGGCTACTTATAAAACTTCAGAGTCTACACAAGACAGAATATGTTAAACAGGCTTTTTTACTAAGAAGGATTTTCAAGAGTCCTTCATGCTCTTAGCACCTCAGCTATGCAGATTCAGAAAAAGCAATAGACAGAAGCAGTGCATGAACAAAATAAGCTCTGTACAAATAAAAGCATTTAGAAATGTCACTACTGCATTTTTAATTATAATAGTGTCAGAACATAACATAAACCCTTCACTCTATGAATTTAAATCTTATCCTATATCAAAGCTAAAAGTATAAGTACAGGATCAAAGTAATCTTGTGCTTCTTTTGGTTCTAATTTCACCCTTTTAGGCTTCTTCTAAAGACTGGGGAAGAGTAGAGGTGTTGTTCTTATTTGGTACTTGAACAGACCAAATCACACTTTCATGAGTGAATACAGTTGCAATTACAGAAGGTGCCCTCAGTTTCACGTCAATAATTAAGCTCAGAATTACTTATGTACAAAAATGATCTGCTGAATTAATTTTCATGCCAGGATAGCATGGATCAATTAGCTGTTTTTACTGTTAAACATGGAGTTTCTTTTGTAAAGTTGTAACAGTTTAATACCTTTAGCTACCTATTTTTCTTCTATCCATCTTGTGAAGATGTGGTTCATTCTAATTCAGCACCCTTATCTAGCCATTTCTATCTGTGAAACATAATCTTCAATTATCACTTGGTTCTTAGATACCTATTCATCATAGATGTCATAAGGTGTTTTTTTGTTGTTGTTTTTGTTTGTTTGTTTATTTTCCTAAAATTAGTAAGCTTAAAAAAATATCCAGCCTTTTGGAGCTTTCCTTTGTCTCTGAGTGGTTTTCATAAGCAGGTTGTTTTCTGCAAATATTTCAGATGTTACAAATTTGTTAAAGGGCACCTCTTTCTACCACGTAAATACTTGCTTCAGTAACTCCCTCCCTCTGTTACAGCTTCTAGATATGTTTCTTTCTTCAAAAACCTATATAAAAGTATTACTTTTATTATTCTTCAAGAAAGCCATAGTCATTCCTTTGACACTATACATTTTTTCTTTGCCACTTGTAGAAATAAACAGTCAATTAACCATACACAATTAGCACAATACAAGATCAGCTCTAGAGGATTTTTATTAATACAGCTTTCCAAGCACACATTCTGGTATGGCAATTCCTTACAACACTGAGAGAAAAAGAAGCAGTAACATAAAATTTCCTCTTGCACATGTGTTAGTGGTTGCTAAATTCCTGTCGTAAGTCTGTTTTCCTTTCTGCCTTTTTTTTTTTTTTTTCCTTTTTCTTGAAGGGTTAAACCAGAAGTTAATGTGGTGACCTGGGAGTATCTATGACTGGAGAAAGAAGTTAAACTGGATTAACATGCCTTCCTAGATGCTATCTACTTAGTTTGGAAGTGTATGAGACCCAGTTAATGGATTCAACCAGGTAAAATACTTTCATTTCACCAGCCTGCTACAGAATGAAACAGGTGGGTTTGGGAGAACAAAGAGTTCATGGCCTTTGAGGACATGACATAGCAATGTCAATGCACATTCAACTACCTTAGTTTCTTTCTGAGAAAGAAACAGGGAAATCTTTGGCATATGAACAGCACAGTAACTCTCTCAGAAAATGAACAGTTACTCTGAAGTACCAGCAGGGATTCAACCCAGAGTGAAGAAAGGAGCCACTCAAACTCAAAAACACTCTCTGCATTGAATTATTAATAATATTTAGCCTGTGGCATCACAATCAATAAGTTGAAAGTTGTCTGTAAATTTAGAAGGATGAGCAATTATATTTGGCTATCTACAAAAGGTTTCACTGATCTGACAGCAGTATTTACTAGCTTAAGAGATAAAAAGAATTACAAAGAATTAAACTAACAAAGAAATGGGAAAAAATCCCCTTTGCATGCTTCAATACTTTTGTTCTGAAGTGAAAATACTTTTAATTCCTCTGATTCTTTTCTTTGCATCTTGTTTACATTTAGCGTTCTTGCCCTCATCTTATGATTAACTGTCTTCTTGTCTGATCATGTTTCCATCCCTTCTCTCTGATGAAGCATATCATGTCAGTTTTGTAATGCAGTTTGCTTCCTGTTCTCCCAACTAGATCCATAGTTTTTCTTTTGTTCTCCTAGCTCTCTCCTGCATAACAAATGCCTTTGAGGGTTAAGATAAAAATTTCCTTTCCTCTTATTTGGATCCACCTTTATGAAAAACTTCCATGGTGCTTTAAAACATTAATCAGTGATAGCAATAACATTATTTTTATTTACAGTTACTTAAGGAGAAAAAATCTCAGTTGCAAGTGGATTTGACAGTCTTTTTAATGTTACTATGGCAATTGCATTGCTGCTTCCTACTGTTTAGCCTTCTTACTACAACATATCTGAAAAGATTAGTCTGAAGAACCTTAGTCTGAAATACTGACTTTTCTCTTTGCATTACTCTTTGCAGCCTTTTTGGTGATGTAAAATTATATATTAAAATAAAATATCAAGTGGTTGTTTTTTTTTTTTTTTTTTTTTTTTATTACCAATGCAATAGGTAAGGGAAGAAAGATGAGTTTTGAATGAAGGAATCAGTATTTGTTTTGCTTATGTGAGCATTTCCAATACAGTAGAAGTGTTAGAGAATTGGGATTTAACCTTTAGTTATTATCTGAGCATTCAACCGATTATGTGCCTGAATTTGGCTCCATGTTGTTTTACAGGATCTGAGTAAAAAGTTAAGTATGAAGATTAAAGACCATTTTTTTCATAGATTTGAAATTTTGTAAACAGTGCCCAGAAAACTGTGAAAATGAACTCTGTTTCTTATAAAGACATAATTTCTTTAAGAAATGTTTTTCACAGAACTTTCTTACACTTGTCAACCCTAATGTATGTTTCCTAATTAATCAATGACTAATTGAACAAATTTACTGTATAATGTAGTGCAGAGGCTATTTGTATGGCTGAAAAGAAAAGCCATGCAGCAAATGCAAAATCTGATTGAGATTTCACTGAAATCTAAAAGCAAAACAGAAATAATATTCTCTTCTGACAACTGCAACATATTCTTCAGTTGCTTCTAGTACTAAGACTATATTCCCACATGTAGTTGGACACATTTACACCCTGATACTTTCTCACACACGCACATTTTAAAAGTGTAAAATACTACTGACTATTTTCTGAGATATTAGAAAAAGAGACGTCTTGCCTATTTCATTAATATATTTACTCAGAAGTTTATTTTTTTGTAAGATGAAAGAAGGAAACTTCATATGTGTGTTTTCATTACATTTCCTTTTTAGCTTCCTCAGGAGTCCCTGGTGAACTTGTTTAAATGTATGATGTCAAGTATAATCCTGAAGCACTAAAGTTCCTATTTTCATAGAATCATAGAAACATAGAATCATTTAGATTGGAAAACACCTTTAAGATCATTGAGTCCAACAGTTAACCTAGCACTGACAAGTCCACTACTAAACCATGTCCCTAAGTGCCCCGTCTACATGTCTTCTAAATACCTCCAGGGATGGTGACTCAACCACTTCCCTGGGAAGCCTCTTCCAATGCTTGACAATGCTTTCAGTGAAGACATTTTTCCTAATACCCAATCTAAACATCCCTTGGCACAACTTGACGCCATTTTCTCTTGTCCTATCGCTTGTTACTTGGGAAAAGAGAATGTCACCCACCTCGCTACAACCACCTTTCAGATAGTTGTAGAGAATGATAAGGTCTCCCCTGAACCTCCTTTTCTCCAGACTAAACAACCCCAGTTCCCTCAGCCGATCCTCGTAAGACTTGTTCTCTAAACCCCTTTTGACTGTGTGTGTGTGTGCATTAGCATCTGCTTTCATAAGTGTAGATCTCCATGCCAATCCGCTACTGACAAAATGTATACATGATGAAAGGAAAGACCACTTACCACCTATAAGAAAACCTAAAGAATAATTCCACTCAATGCAATACCCAGAGTTCAGAAATGAACTCTGGAGAGATTCCCATTTTAAGGTTCCCTCAATGGAGCTCAGAAGCCTGTCTTAAGCATCTTAATTCCTTATGTAAAGAATGGAGAGAAAGAGATAGAAATGGTATTCAGGACAGGTTTGTGTTTTTCTTACTGAAGCAGCCATTGCGTATCAATGGAAACACTCCTTTTAGCAATGGTAAGAATGAAAACTTCCCTTGCTCCCAGACAATACAAGAAGTAGGAAGTTGTAGAAATCACCTTTTTAAGTCAGTGTTTACTTATAATCTTAAATTTTGCCTAAGCAATTATTAGATACAGTTAATTGCACATGGAACATATAATCGCATATGGATGTGCCTAAATATCTATCCTGTAGATTAGGCATAATAGCACTTCTATGTCTCAGAAAAAAGCTTTGAGATTAAATGTATTGGAACATGATCAGTACATGGATGTAGTGGAGACTTCATAGAATCAAACAATACTTCCTTGAATAAAAATGTCACCTTTAGTACTTGTTGTTAATTAATTAAGAAATTTATTGCACAGATACAAATCTTCAAAAATGTATATATCTATAAACAGATGCAGAAACATATGTAAAATACAAGCACAAGTATATAATTTTGCAATCTGTGATCTACTTATCTAATATTTGTAAAAATTTATCTTAAAAATCCATTTGCCTGGTGCTTTAACACAGAACTCTTTTTTCTGTTATGTAAGTTTAAATGCATATACATGTGTATATGTTCCATTTTGCACAGAGACATCTGGTCACTATTGTGCTCATCATCAAATACCAGTAGGAAGATCTGCTACTAAAGGAGAAAAACAGATGATGCCACAATTTTGTCTCATTTTCCATCCACAGAAAAATGAGCTTATACTTTCTGGTATCTGATCTATCTTATGACAGGTTATTCCATTTCAACAACTGTGTATATACATGTATAAAATATATCCAGAAATAATGGATACTATTTCTTTAAACACATATTAGCATAGATTGTTTACTTGTGTGTGTGTCTGTATTTAAAATAACAACCAAAGGTCACTGAGAAGAAATCTAAGAGCTTCAAAAAGGCAAGTACCTGGGCATATCCTGAGGCCATTACCAGTCACACATTACAAGGATCTTCCTTTTTATTTAAATGACATTTTCTCCTAGATTTAAATTGGAGAATACTGCTATAGGCAGCAACATCCCTCAAAACAGAAGATTTTTTTTTTTTTTTTTTTAATAACATGATTTTATACTGTGAAAGCCCCAGGAAGCTTGCCTTTTACATGATTTCCAATATTGCAGCAGCTTTGAAAAGACTAGACACAGTGTTTTCTCTAGAAATTTTAACTTTAGGGCAAAGTTAATAGACAACTTTTCTGATGCTCTAACAAAAAAAAATTAAAAATTGAGGTTCTTGCAAGTGCAGGCTTTTTTGTTTTTAAAAAAAACAACAAGCATGACAAGCCAGTCAAAGCATTCAGGTATACTCCCTGCCTAGAGTTCTTTAACTTGGAAAAGTTTGCCAATTTTTTTTCAGGAGAAAATGACACTTAGATTTTGGCCTAGCAAGGGCAAAATTGTATGTAGGTTGCATACAGTTCATAGATTCTTCACCTCCTCAGTATGTTTTACAATACATGTAGTTCATATGAACCATATAAATCTCTGGGAAATGCCAGTTCTGTCTAATAGGATGAACACTCCTGTTGGCCTAACATTTAGCTTAACAACATTAAATCTTACTATCCTGTGAAGAAAAATAAGCTTATGAGAGGTACCAGATGGGCAGATGTGACACTGGAACTTCCAACTGGAGAATGGTAAAGGACGAAAAATAAAATTACCATTGAGATAATCAGCACCTGTTTTCTCAATGATGTCAAGTTTCACCTTGTGTGGGGAGCATGCACCTTATTGTATTCTCATAAACATTTGTATATCAAGTGTAGTGTTAAACTCAACAGTTTAACAGAGCACATGAGGTTGGCTCATGCCTCACACTCAATTCTGGTCTCATAAGAAGAAGAAAAAAGGAAACACACATGGAAATCGTCAACTCATGAATGTATTTGCAGGTAATAGCTTTATCTGTATATACAGCCAGAAGAATAATTCAAAATAGGTTAGTTACATTTTGGGTAAGATCAGCCCCCTTTTTTGTTGTGTTTGTATTACAGACTCATGGCAGTGGGGAAATAAAATTTCTCTCAAAATGTGTTTTCACTGTGGAATGAAAAAAAGCCATAGCAATACCCAAAGGAGTGGAACTCTGAGCCGGTAAATTCATGTGGTGGTATGAAATGCTGTACAGAACTTATCAGTGGGGAGCCCAAGAAATCATGGGTCTGGCTTTGTGGACCTGAACGGCACTGTGTGGCCCAAATGATCACTAGCTTGGGGATCTTTTCCATGGGCATTATTTCTTCAGGTAGACTTACTCCAAGGAAAGACTTTATGTCAGGCTCTTAGTATGGTTCAGAGGAAGTGCAAAGATCACAACACAAACTACAGTAGTACACAACTAAGTAGTACTCAAGGTGCAGTTTCTGGTGTCCTGTTGTGCTTCTGTACCGTTTCTCCCCACCGTCATACTCAGGGGTGCCATCCACATTTCCCATTTAAACTCTGAGAAGGAAGTCTGAAAAATTAATGTCTTCCTGTAATAGTTTTAACTGACAATAGTGAATGGGCAGCATTTGACTGCCCACACTCAAAGCCAGCTCCCTGATAATAAGTGCTATTTGAGAAACCTCAGCTGGCCTTAAAGGTCTTCAAGAAAAGTCTGGAAGAAGTGTCAGAAGACTAGCTGCTCCAAATACCTCTGCCAAGAAGCCTCATCAGAGGCTCCCCTTCCTTCACATGAGAGTTGTTTTTAAGCTGAAGCTTTTGTGTGTGGTCCTGCTCTGAGCTATGTTGCAGCAGTGTTACAGGTATGCCCATGCCTGGCCACATACGTCTTTGATCCAGTCACTGACAGTAACTCACAGATTTGACTTCCAGGTTTGACCTCAGACTTGCCTCATCATGATGGTCTTGTCTGGCTGTTGCTGGATGGTATCTGATACTGGCTACTGTTACCAGGCCTATCCTGACCCTGACTTGCCAGCTCAATTTCCTGGGTTTACTTCAGGCCTGATTTATCACCAGGGAGTTGTTTGGCTGTCTGGATTCTTACTGAACCGGGTTACCTTCACCAGGCTCCTTCTGCTTGCCTTGCTGTGCAAGTATTATGGGACTGGGCACTTGCCTGTGATGCAACTGCCTCTGCCTGCCCTGGTGTCACACTTGGATCCTGCCTCCACTTGCTACTTCCTGACAGTCTTCCATGGTCTAAAGAAGGGGGGTGCTTGGAGAAGATGGTGCCAGGTTCATCTTAGAGGTTCACAAGGAAAGTACAAGAGGTAACACACACAAGCTTTCGGAACTTCCTGATGAATATAAGGAAAATTTCATAATCAGAGTTGTTAAGCCCTGGAATAGGTTGCCCAAAGTTGTTGTAGACTTGCCATCCCTGGAGGTTTTCAAAACTCAGCTGGACAAGACCTTAAACAACCTAATCTAATTTTCCAGTTAGTCCTGTTTTGAGTCAGAGTTTGGGCAAGATAACTTCCAGAGAAGTCACTAAATGACTTCTAAATTTTTTTTTCTAGGATTGCATGCTATTATGCTCTTGGAAAGAGTACAGAATAGCTTGGATATAGCCCTATACTGAGGATGTTGTGTAATTGGTAGCACAGATTAGTTTTTGAGCAGTTACAATGAATATTTTCTTCAAAAGTAGAATGAAGTACATAAAAGAAAGAAAAATCTCCAGTAAATCCTGTGTACTGTTCCTACTATGTCTTGGGAAAATTGTGGTGCCACTTATGATCTAATTATTCCTGGTCCGTTTTGGAAATCATGCTTTTAGCACCTTTGCTCTTGTTCCAGAACAGAGACCAGAGCTGTGATGAGCTTTCATATAGACCGTGTGGCTACACAGTTATCACCCACAATCTAGGTTATTTTACTAAGGCAGGCCGAGTGTGCTCCAGACTCACTAATTGTTCATGGTGACTTTCCTTCTGCTCTGTCAGTAGAGGTCAAGTTTTCTGAAGAAAGGGGAAATAAATTTTATTCCCTTTATTACTTTGAAACTGAATAGTTATAAAATCTTGTTCTAAGACAGCAACAGAGACCTAAGAGACAGAGTTATAAAATAACCTCAAGTATATCAACATAAGCCAATGAAACAAACAAGAAGCACACCTGAGTGAGATAAATATTTATGTAACATTCACATTGACAAGAAACACACTAGGGTGGAAACCCTGCATATTTTATCTTCTTTGCAAATTAGCTTAATTTAGGTAATGTGATTTCCATAATTTGCTACATTTCCAGGTTGTAAAAGTAATTTTTTAAGGATGCTGACAGCAACTAGTAAAATATATCATTATTATGCAAACATAAATCTATGTTTCCATATTAATAGCAAAATTTATCAAATTAGAGTGAGCTCTTTTTTGGATGATGAGTAATGAAGATCAGTGACATTATGTCTTCAGTAATGATTTTTCTCTAATTAATTTTCTCAGCATATTTCTGGCTGATATCAAAGCTCCTAGCAACGGTGGGTTTATGACACCAGACTGATATCACTGCAAATCCCACTAGACTTGCTTTGCAGTTCAGTGTAATACTACTCTGTCCTTGATCATCTAATTACATGAGATATTTTCCCATTTTCTATGTTCAGTAAATTAAGCATTTTTTAAAAATAAGTTTTCTCTTAATAATACTATATTTTAAATAAAGGTGAATTCCCTCAGGCCATTAATTTAATGTTAATCAAATTCTAACTACTTTTCATTTTCAGCTGTAATGTGTAATCGCTTAATTAAACACAAAACAGATTTACCAGCATGGTGATTCCGTAAGATGGGAACTGCACTAAATGGCTTCTGTCTTCTGCTTGTTTTGAACATTTTTTTTAGAACAAAAGCCGTTTAAATTTCTGGTAAATACCAGAGATCTTTGGTGCTTATCATGATCTTTCTATTGAGTATTTCTCCCTTAATCTTGGTCCTGATATTTTGATTTCAGAAATAATAGAAGTGCAGTCTAAAATTCAGAGGATTTTTAAACGCTGCTCTTTGGGTGAAAGAGTGGATGAAACAATTGTTTAGGTGCAGAAGATACAGACCTTATTCTTGGCTTTGCAGTGCTCTCCTCTGTTGCCTTCAGTAAGTCTTTTCATTAGTGTCTCTCCATTTCCTTTTAGTTTCCTTTAAGTGTTAATATAAATCATAAACCCTCCCTTTGTTGGGGTGACTGTTTCCTGCTGTGGGGTTTTCTGATTGGTCCTAGCAGAAAATTTCTAAGTGGTCATACTGGAAGAACACAAGTTTATTAATTTACATATGCAAAGCATTCATGGTACATTTTGTTAAAATATACTGTTGAATACATTTATGAGTATTAAACCAACATTATTTACAGAGAGGCACAGAATTAAAAATCAATTTTGACATACACCACCATTCTAGGATAAGTTCTAAGAGTCACTTAAAATTTGTTCTTCACTTAGCTGGGAGAAGTACGAAGCCAGGGCTTCTCCCTGAGAACTGCAGGATCATATTTTTTCTGTCACACTATGCCTTGCTGTTTCTTCACTGGTCTTCAACTTTACATCATGCTTGAAATTTACTACATAAGTATGTTCTACATAGATTCAATGCTTATTCTCTGTTTTGCTATCCCTGTATCTGATTTTACCCGGCACCCGAGGTTGTATTCCTATAACCAATAACCACTGGTCATCAAAGCTTGCTTTTCTTTTAGAACAGACGTACCACTTAATCTTGTGTGGGATTAATCTATTCAGAAGCTTCTTACAGATTAGGTAATCATATACCTAAGATATTAACAGATAAACACATTCTGATTATAATTTTTATTAGAATCTGTGATACTTCAGGCAGCAGGAACAGTTGTAGTATGCATTACTACTTAAAATGGAAAATGAAGGATGCGAGCAACACTGCATGACTGGTGAAAGTCAACCCTGTTCTCCATGGTGCACATGCTTGACTCTGATATGAACTATTGACCCACATTTAAATGCTAATACATGAATGACACCTAAATATTAAGGTGTTAAGTTCCTTGGAGCAGATTTCTTTGAAACCCTTAAGGTTCATCTTTCAGTCTTGACCTCTGGTCATAAAGCTACCAGAGATACAAAGCAGTTCTGCCTTGGCATTTTCTGGGATATAAGTATATGGCATAGGCCAAGACTACCGAATACAGTCTACATTGATTTATTGTTAGTAAATGGCAGCACTTGCTGAAAGTTAACACTGGATTTTTCCCTGTCTTTTCAGACTGTAATTGCACTCATAAACAATGTAGAAACTGGGGAAAAAAAAACCAAAACAAAACCAACAAAAAACCAAAACACCATTGACTTCGTATGATATCTCCAGGCAACTGTGGAGCTGTCTTATACACCATTTTGAGATACCTGAACTTGTCATATAGCATTGTAAGTTTCTGCATTGCATTGCCAATCATTTAAGCCATTCATCCTCCTTTCTGAAAGTGATAAAATATTTGAGGAGTATATTACAGGTAATGACAATAGGCAGTGTACAGATTTCACTCATTTCATTCAGTCTTCAGACCGAACTACATATGAGTTATCTGTGACAGACTGCAGATGTTCTTTTTTGGTCTCCCTCTAATCTAAAAAATATCTACAAGTTCCTATAATAAAACTTAATATTTATGGACTTCAGCAAATGGGTATAAATCAAAGTTAATTTTCTGATTTTTATTATTTATTGAATAGAGCTGGAGATGTACAAAATACTCTACTACTTCAATGAGCTTACAGGTGAGAACAAAAAGAATAAAGGAAAGAACTTGAAGAGAAGTAGGTACAAATAGTACCACAGGGAAAATTATCCTGAAAATGTAAACGAAAACTGTGTTCAGTGAGGAAATCATAGCTTCTTTTTTTGAACCTGATTAACACCACCCCTTAAATACTGCAAAACTTACAATGTTAACAGGACTTAATTGGCCTACATTAGTGTCGTGGTTTAGCCCCAGCCAGCAACTAAACACCACACAGCCGCTCACTCACTCCTCCCACCCCAGTGGGATAGGGGAGAGAATCGGAAGAACAAAAGAAAGACAACTCATGCTGTAACCACCCCCACAGGGCATTTGCCACCATCCATAAGCCAGTATAGAGATAGAGCACTGGCTATTTTTCTCATTCAGCAATGTCTAAAGCCAGCTGGATGGCCTTTACTTCTGCAAACTGACTCGATTCACCTTCTTCAGCAGGTTCTGCGACTTGCCATATAGGACTCCATACAGCAGCCTTCCATCCCCAATGCTTTCCCACAAGATGAACAGACCCATCAGTGAACAGGGCCTATTTCTTCTCATTTTCTGACAGTTTGTTATACAGTGGGGCTTCTTCAGCACGTGTCACCTCCTCCTCTGGCGATATTCCAAAATCTTTGCCTTCTGGCCAGTCCATGATCACTTCCAAGATTCCTGGGCGATGGGAGTTTCCTATTCGAGCCCATTGGGTGATCAGTGCAACCCACTTACTCCACGTAGCATCAGCTGCATGATGTGTAGAGGGGACCCTCCCTTTGAACATCCAGCCCAGCACCAGCAGTTGGGGTGCCAGTAGGAGCTGTGCTTCAGTACCAACCACTTCTGAAGCAGCTCGAACCCCTTCATATGCTGCCAATATCTCTTTTTCAGTTGGAGCGTTGTGTTCTTTGGACCCTCCAAAACCCTAGGGGTCAACCTCTGGTCTCCCCTGGTGCTTTCTGCCAGAGGCTCCAGCTACGGCCATTCTTCCCAGCTGCGGCCTAGAGCAGGTTTTTTACATCTTGTCCTGCTCGGACTGGCCCAAGGGCTACTGCATGAACTATCCCCTGCTTAATCTGTTCAAAGGCTTGTCATTTCTCAGGGCCCCATTTGAAATCATTCTTCTTCCGGGTCACTTGATAGAGAGGGCTTACAATCAGACTATAATTTGGAATATGCATTCTCCAAAAACCCACACCACCTAAGAAAGCTTGTGTTTCCTTTTTGCTAGTTGGTGGAGACATGGCTGTTATTTTGTTGATTTTGTTATTTTGAGCCTCTGGGCCAGTCACAATAGGGTGCTTTTGCCACTCAATCCCAGTTAGGCTCACTTCTGCCTACAATAGAGTTAGCTCTTGGGACCCGCCTGTCACTCCAGCAATACAAATGAGTTCTGACCCTACATAGCTTGATGACATTAAGGTGCACTAGTGTCCACTAGAGCCTTATACTCCTGTGGGTTGGATGTGCCAGGCCATAGAATCCACACAGTCCAGTAAACCCAGTTATCCCTTTCCTCTACCTGGCTGGAGGCAGGGCCTGTCCAGTCCCAATCGCGGTATTCGCAACTCACTTCTTGTGAATGGGAATCAGAAGTCTCTCTATTAAAATGAGAAATAAAATCAGCGCTTCTACTCCTCTGTCTGGGGAACTGCCTACTGGAAACTGGAGCAGCAACTTTCCTGGAAGAACCCCCCTGAGTGATCGTTTTTCCTTGCAACTCACGTACCCATGCCTCAAGGGTCGAGGTAGGTTTTCCATTCCATTTCCTCATGTCCTCTCCGTGGTCACACAGGTAGAACCATAGGGTGGTCCGTGGTGTGTATCCTCTCTCTTGAGCAGAGGGACACTTACACCTAATGGCTGAGATACTGGTCCATACAGGTCGGGAGTAGGACATATCTTTTTTGAGTTGCTGGAACTCCCGGGACAATTTCTCCACAGCTGAGACGAGGGAGGAAGAGACATGTGCTTTGTAATCCTGGAGTTTATCAGTCACGTGCCCCACTGTTGGTGCCTCTTCATCTTTCCAGGACATTACTGCCAGGAAGTTTACATGGGATGATGGTGCGCTCCATACAAACTTCTGCCACATGGGTCGTTTGCATTAGGCTTCATCTGGATCTTTGGAGGACTATTCATCACCCAGGTCACCATAAATCACCTCAAGCACAGTTAATTCCCTCAGGTACTGGATATCTTTCTCCATGGTGGTCCATTTTCCTGGGCGATATAGAACATCTTCCTTGAAGGGATACCTTTCTTTCACTCTGGACAGGAGCCGCCTCCGGAGGCTGAGGCCTTGTGTCCATTTTCCAATCACTTTGTCAATGCCCCCTTCCCTAGAAATAGACCCCAGTTGTTTGGCATCCTTACCTTCTAATTCCAGGGTACTGGCCCCATTATCCCAGCATCGGAGCAGCCAGGTGACAACATGCTCACCTACACAACAACCAAAATCTTTCCGCATATCTCACAGCTCACTCAAGCATAGCAATGGGGTAGTTTCCATCTCTTGTACGGGTTCTTCCTCTTCCTCCTCCTCTCCTCATGATGGCCCTGTTTTTCCATCATCTCTTTCTAAACGAGTTTACTTTCTCTTCCAAGATTTCTTCTTGTGTATAGGGGCGATTGATACTGAGACGGGTTGACTCTCTGATTCAGCCGCAGAGTGGCCACAGTAACTGTTGCTAGGATTGGAGTGGCCGCTGTGCCTGTCACTGGAGTTGGAGGGGCCGCAGTACCTGACGCCAGAGTTGGAGTGGCCACAGTACCTGTCGCCTTTTTGTTCTTTATCTTCTTAGATCCAGAGGCCTTCTCTTCTCCTTGTGGGTACTGAATAGTGTTGAACAGGGCTCAGTAGGCACGGACCGAGCCCCTGCCTGTTGCAGTGGTCTGTGTCTCTCTGGATTTGCCAGGTTGACAACATACTTTCTCCAAATACTCTACTAGTTTTTCAGGATTGTGCACTTGTTCAGGGGTGAAATTCCAAAACACTGGAGGTGCCCACCGTCCTAGGGATTTGCCCATACTATCCCACATACCCTGCCACTCATAACTATCAAGCCTTGGGGCAGACCTCTGGATGATATTCTTAAATTGCTTATTAACCTTAGACAAAGCCAAAACAATCTGCCAAAGAAATACCAACATATATATCTTAACTACCCAAGGATGTTCAAGATACCGAAAAGCTGTTGTCATGAAGGAGGAGATGCTATAGACAAAGGTAACTACGGTGCCATTCTGTATTTCCTCCATAAAACAAGTCTCAGAGGAGGAGGTATAATTGCTCATTGTCTCCATGAGGTGGTACCCGAAGTACAGTAACAGCTTCAATATAAACTTCAAATACCAAATAAAACTCAAGACCAGTGTTTTAATAACAACTCTTGGAGGCAAAACATTGCTAATCACTGCAGAGCGCAGCAGACTGCAAGACCCAACACCAATCTTTAACATGTACGGCAAAAACAAGACCATGGCACAGATCGGATAAACTAATATTGAGAACTGTGTCGATGCTGTGACTAGGAACTGTTATTATCTCAAACCCTTCATGCCCCACATTGGGAGCCAAAAAGGACTGTCGTGGTTTAACCCCAGTCAGCAACTAAGCACCACACAGCCGCTCGCTCACTCCCCCCACCCCAGTGGGAACAGGGAGGATCTGAAGAGCAAAAGCAAGAAAACTTGTGGGTTGAGATAAGAACAGTTTAATAATTAAAATAAAATAGTAATAGTAGTAATGGTAATGATAATAATAATGATTATGATAATAATACTAATAATGATAATGATAATATAATTTAAAAAAAAAAAAAAAAAAAGAAAATAACAAGAGAGAGAGAAATGAAACCCGGGGAAGAGGGAAAAGAAAAAAAACTCACAAGTGTTGCAACCGCTCACCACCCGCTGACCAAGATCACCAGTCCCCGAGCCACGATCGCTGCTTTCCCCGGCCAACTCCCCCCAGTTAATATACTGGTCATGATGTCGCATGATATGGAATATTCCTTTGGCTGACTCAGATCAGCTCTCTTGGCTGTGCTCCCTCCCCTCCCAGCTTCTTGTGCAACTCGCACAGCATGAGAAGCTGGAAAAGTCTTTGACTAGTGTAAGCAGTGTCTAGCAACAACTAAGACATTACTGTGTTATCAACATTATTTTCATACTAAGTCCAAAATGCAGCACTATACCAGCTACAGTGAAGAAAATTAACTATCCCAGCTAAAACCATGACACTTAACATCCTAATTTTAGAGGTCATTTTGGGGTTCTCATTAGTCATGAGTTTTAGATCCCAATCTAGTACATTCTTCATATTTTAATATATACTTGTATCTGTATTTTATGGTATGTTTGGACTATGTTAATTTGCAAAGACATAGGCTGTTCATTTCATGGAGTCTATTTGGAATAAGTCAATTTTAATTTGTATAAAACAGATCTTTAATAATGACATTGTCCTCTACATGTATTTTGGTTTCCCTCTGGTCCTGTAGTGCCTGACAAGGATACTTTTTGCAATTATGTCTTAATTAAATTTTCCCTGAAGTGTTGCTATATATAGCAAAGTCATTTAAGCAATTGTCAGCCATTTAAATTCAACACTTTTAGAAGGCATCATTTCCACCATTCTCATTGAAGTCTTGAGATAAGGCTTTGAGTTAGTATGGATTATAATGTGGGATTGAAAACTAAACTTCATGGTTGTTTTCACAATCTCCAGAACTGTCATTTATAGAATATATCTGAAGGTTACCAGTATCAATAAATATATGCATACAGAAAGTTTATCTTACTACTATATTTGTATTCTGCCTCATGTTCTTATAGGATAGGAACAACCATATCTGATCGAGGATCATACTGTACATATTGAAAATGTTCTTAACTGAAAATTGTCATAGCTTTTTTTCACTGAAAATATATTTTTTGAGGGTGAAAGACAAGGTAGACAGGAATTAGTTTGAAATGACAGTCTTGTGTATGAGAGTAAGAATCTAAAAACAAAAAAAAACCCAAAAGTTATGAAAATTAATTAATAAAATATGTCATAACACTAATCCATTTTCTTAGTAAAATATGTGGTAGTTGATTTTAAGGAGTAGTCCCAGCTAATGACTAGTCTTTACTTTCTCTTTATTTCCAGTGAATGTTGTTGTCCTTTTGCCTTGTTTCTCCCTACCTCCCCACCCACTTTATAATGTCAACTTCCTTATACTGATATATTTTCTTTTCACAAAATAGCCAAAAATAGTTTGCAACTCTAAAATGCAGAATAATGTATACATTTCTCTTTAGTGTATAAACACAAACAATATCCTTAAAAATAAATGGAATGAAAACTTAACACACACATAGAAAAAAGGAAATTTATTAACATAAAATAAATTTTGAGAATATTTTTATATTACATTAGGGCTTTCTGCTAAGGAAAATTATGTTTTAATCAAATATCAGCCTTTTATATTTTTCCATTGTTAATTTTTACCCCCATCTCAAATTAGTGGTACTCCTAGTTTAGTTTTGTTAACAGTTTGTAGTTTTCAAGGACAATAAATTAGAAGGACCACTAAAAGTAAAGGAAATTCTGAGGAAGATAAAAGAGGTTGAAGTTCAGAAAAACTTGCCTATGAGGTAATTGTTTGATTCCTTCCTAATACACTTGTCTTGGAGAGCTGGCATATTCCCTGATGCATAACAGTTTTTACTCCTTCCTCAACTCTTGGGTTTGATTTTGCTGAACCCTTGGTACAATATTGCCTGACAATGATGACTTACAGAGATTAGTTGCTTAAAAAATAAATGTTCTTCTATCTGCTTCAAATTTCCTACTTTCTGATGTGATTGAACAAGTTCTTGTATTATGAAACATTGTGAATAATGGTATTCCATCTTTTTGATCTACAACATTCACTAAACTGTAGACTGATGCGTGTTTTCTCTTGTTTACCTACTACTATAGCCTTTCCACAATCACCACAAACTTCAGCTATCAATTCAAACAGAAGATCCCAACATCTCAGTGTCTGGGGTTTTTGTATATATTCTCCTTACTTAGAGCAGGCAAAAAATGTAAGTGAGTTCACACATTAACTAAAAAGGGACAGAAAACAATCAATATATATATCCATGGTGCTGTATGAACAGATCCAACAGCTGCAGCTGTCAGAGGAAAACTTTAACTCATTATCTTCATTTCAAGAAGCTGAGTAAACCTCAGTATCAGCTGCATGATTATGAACAAGGCATATTCAATTCAAATTAGAAGGAAATGAAAAAGAAACAGTATTAGCAAGATTTCCTCATACAGAGTCTTCAAATTGCATCAGCTAGTACTTCTCGTTCCAGCAAAAAGAGTGCAAGGCTTGGGACAACACCCAAAGCCCTGACAATCATTGCATGTCATGTTAACATAAAAACAATGAACAAGAGATTTTTTGTTAGCTGCTTATATTCCTCTCTATGAAATGTTGTTACCTTTATTCCTGTGCTGTAGGTGTAGGGTGGTGGCTAGACTAGTGAACCAGTAGGTGAAGAAGAAGCAAGGACTTGCAAAGGGCACTAGCCAGATGGGATACTATTGAACTGAATGTGCAACGCATCTTATATATCAAGTGCTGAATGAGAGAGGTGAGAGAGTGCGATAACAGAGAATAAGGTCTAGGATTGCAGAGGCCTCTCCATATAAGGGAACTACTCCTGAATGTATGGAAAAGCCATCAAGATTAATGATGTTACTGTTGTCATTTACATCATTACATGATGGTGATGGGAGCAGACCACAGGCAAATCTGCAGTTTCCAGTGCAAAAAGGAGAGTAATTTTATACAGAAATTCTGTAAAGAATTAAATATTTTACTATAAGCATTTGAATAATAGAAGTATGATCCATTTGTCAAGAGGTTGATCTTCCACAGAGAGGAATGTAAGATCCTGTCATGGTTTTAGTTGGGATAGTTAATTTTCTTCACTGTAGCTAGTATAGTGCTGTGTTTTAGACTTAGTATGAAAATAATGTTGATAACACACTAATGTTTTAGTTGTTGCTAGGTAGTGCTTACACTAGTCAAGGACTTTTCCAGCTTCCCATGCTCTGCCAGGTGCACAAGAAGCTGGGAGGGGAGGGGATACAACCAAGAGAGCTGATCTGAGTCAGCCAAAGGGATATTCCATATCATGCGACATCATGCCCAGTATATAAACTGGGGGGAGTTGGCCAGGGGAAACAGCAATCGCGGCTCGGGGACTGGCAGCGTCAGTCGGCAGGTGGTGAGCAGTTGCAGCACTTGTTTTTTAGTTTTGGGTTTTTTTTCCCTTCTTCCAAGGTTTCATCTCTCTCTCGCTCATTATTTTTCTTTTCATTATATTATTATTATTATTGTTGCTGGTTTATTTTAATTATTAAACTGTTCTTATCTCAACCCTTGAGTTTTCTTACTTTGGCCCTTCTGATTCTCTCCCCCATCCCACAAGGGTGGGGGAGTGAGCGAGCGGCTGTGTGATCCTTAGTTGCTGACCGGGGCTAAACCACAACAGATCCTTACACGTAGACATCTCTAACTGAGATAGTTACTGAGTTTCCTACCAGTCCGAGAGAAATGGGCACATCTGGGACATAATTCAAGTCAGCCTAATGTCTAAACCAGGTCAGAGAAATTGTCACCTAAACATAGTCTCATTTTACATAGGTTTTTCTTGCTTGATTATTTTAGATAAAGTTCTATCGGCTAGAGAGGAGAGAGGGGAGAAGACTGGTTTGATTTCCGTAACCCCTCAGTTTCACTATTCCTCATAATCACCTGAAATCTTCAGCAGCCTATAGTAATTTGTCATGGACTATTCAAGGGATAAGGGACGTTCTTACTGTGCTGGGGTTTATTTGTATCTAAAAGAGAGATATCCTGAATAAACTGTGGCTGGGTCAGTTCAAAAAGTTAGGAATATTTGACAATAACTTTATATTAGAATCATCACAGATCTACAGCCTGTTGCTTTCACAGCTCCATTAGATCAGGATTTGACATTTACAGAATTCTATGAGGCATGTTTATATGTTACAATTTTTCTTGCATCAATTCCTTTATTCTGGCAATCCATTGCTCATTAGTTTCTTTTTTTTTGAGGCTTTACTTAAAAAAAAAATCTAAGCATGCTTTAAGTACAACTGTCAACCTCTAATAGTATTTAAATGCCAAGTGCTGTTTGCTTCAGCAGCTGAAAATAGTCCCAATGAACACGTGGATGATGACTGCTACAAGACAATCCTATCTGCAAAAGCTGAATTTTTATTCTATTTGCCAAATGTGAGACTAAACTGGCAGCTTTTCTGCTCAAGTGCAGGTGTTTTCCCCTCTGCCCATGCCTGTTGTGCATGACAGATGGACCAATAACGTAAAAAGGCAAATTCTGAACTTAGAATTTGAGAGTGTTTGGTGAAGATTTCTGAACAGGAAAAGCAGTTTGTTAATGTGATTTTGACTACCTGCAACTTCTTTATTACTCTGTTTAAGGATTTTAAGTTAGGAATAATGTTATGTTGCAATGCAGACTCAGAAGAGGGACTTTCCAAACACTGAGGGGCTGTTGTGCAAGATCACTTGCTCAAATCAAGATGTATGCCATCTGGCAGGTGTCTTGTATCTGTCATTGGGGATGACCATCAAAATGAAGACTTTTTTTTAAGCAAGGAAATACTATACCTATCTATAAGTCTTAACTGTTGGGATTTAGAGGTGTCGTATTTCACAGACACTTTATTGTATCTTGTCATTTTCATCAGCCTGAAGTCTGGGACCTCATCCCAAGGATAATATACAAAAAGTGCTTTATTTAATATACGTAAAAGAAGTTGTGACTAATTTAGTAACACTTCTGTGGGTCAGAGCCTTGTTATGGATTTTTTCCATATTTTTAGTGTCTGGTGTTTTTTTTCACCTGTCCCCAATGCCAATGGAGAAGATTTTCCATCTTACTAATCAGCTCTGACAGACAGTTGGAAATATTATAAGCAAAGATCTCATTGGAAATCTTCTGTTATGGATTGGCCCCATGGGGTAAAAAAAAAGGAGTTAACACTTCTGAATTAAAGATTGTTGTGGTTTAACCGTAGCCAACAACCAAGCACCACACAGCCGCTCGCTCACTCCCCCCACCCCAGTGGGATGGGGGAGAGAATCAGAAGGGCAAAATAAAGAAAGCTCATGGGTTGAGATAAGAACAGTTTAATAATTAAAAAAAAAATGTAATGAAAAGGAAAACAATGAGAGAAAGAGAGAGAGAAAAAAGCGAAACCCAGGGAAAAAAAACGATGCAACTGCTCACCACCTCCCGACTGATGGCCTGCCAGTCCCTGAGCCGTGATTGCTGCTTCCCCTGGCCAACTCCCCCCAGTTTATATACTGAGCATGACGTCATATGGTATGGAATATCCCTTTGGCCAGTTTGGATCAGCTGTCTTGGCTGTGTCCGTCCCCTCCCAGCTTCTTGTGCACCTTGCACAGCATGGAAAGCTGAAAAAGTCCTTGACTACTGTAAGGACTTCTTAGCAACAACTAAGACATTACTGTGTTATCAACATCATTTTCATACTAAGTCCAAAATGCAGCACTATACCAGCTACAGTGAAGAAAATTAACTCTATCCTAGCCAAAACAAGGAGAAAGATCCAAAATTTTAAATGTAATTTTCCAGCTGTTATTTGTTCTTTAACGAACTATCAAGTGAGAGGAAAATTTGGGTGAACAAACATCTCTCTGAAAATATTTATAAATTGTAATCTTCAGTAGAATATTGTGACTCTGGTGAAATCTCTTGTTAGCTTACACTCCCAGTTCTTTAACATACATCCACTAATATTCTCTGGTATCTAGTTGCCCATGCCCTCTGAATACATAAGCTTCTTTGGTGTGTGACAAGACAGCTGAACAGGAGTCAGACAAGACAGGGAGAAAATGAAAATATTTTGGTTCTGTTTTTCTAAACTTTTTTCTTTCTTTTCTCCTGCAGCTACTTTCTCTCACACAAAAGTTCAAAAAGAAAGCTCTTCTCCCTTGCCTGTCTTCCTTCTGCTAGGTTTTGGTTTTCTACATATTTTTTCCTGTGTGCATAACAGACTCTATGAGTTTCCATGAAAACATAGTTGAGACATTGAATTCAAGGGCTCTAAATTTCTGTCTCCATCAGAGACTTTCTATGTGTCCTTGGCTGAACCAATATTGCTGTTTCCTGTTTTGCCCTAATAAGTTTGTCATGGTATTTTTTTTGTTGACCCACCTGTTTTGTTTTATTCTGCTGGTAACATTTTAAGTGCAAACACAGATCAGTAAACATCTTGTTTAAAACCAATGAAGATGAAAGCAAAAGTGACACTTAAAACAAGATCCCACATATTAGTTTTTTCTCATCAGAGTCCTGCACAGAAAAGCTACAAGAAACTTTGCAGGTCTGATTTCACATTAAGAAAAGGATTGAATACAAACCACCAACCACATAGGAACATCCTATACTGTTGGAGTCGGGGCGGCGGTCCGAAGTACTGATGACAATCTCAATATGAGTACCAGCATCAGCCTTGTTTATTAAACTACATGGCGGGTTATATAGCGTTCTAAATATACACGTGCTTAAACAATGCATAGGATTGGTTATTAGTTCCCGTTCACGCGCCCCTAGTCCATACCCGATTCGTCTGCCTTGGTTAGTCACGATACGGAAGGGGCCGCCTAGATCCGACTTCAGAATGGTAAACACCACTGCTCTGCTCCTCCTCTTCCGCTTGCTCAATTGCTCAACTTCCGCCTTGAATCTCTCAAGGCTACTTCACTGACAGCAGGCACTTAACCCCTCACAGCATAGCTTGGGTTGCTCATATAGATGTCGTGGCCTCTGTCAGCTAGCCATCCTTCCACAATTCCCTTCTCTTCTTCTTGAGCAAGCCAAGCGTGGGTTAAAAGGCGGTTTACAAGCGATTTTATGCATCTAAGAGCGCAACTTAATACAAATAATAATAATATTCCTACAAATGATAACATAAAAAGAGTTTTTACAATATCCATTAGCCATCCCGTTATGCCCAGCTCTTTCAACCATGCATCAAGCCCTGATTCGTTTATGGTGATTTTATGGAAGTTATCTTGTAACTGTTTTAATTTTTCGTGTATGGAACTGGAGTGGTCAGAGAGGTTAAAACAACACATTCCCTCGTTCTGTCATCAACCTTCCAGCGCTGGTCTTACTGCGCGACTAGGCACCCAAATTGGTCCCTCACCTGTGGAGACACACATATATCCTCTCCCATTAAATATGACTGAGACAGGTCCCTTCCAGTCCCCTGTACGAGGGTCTCGATAATTTACTCTCAGCCTTGGCAGAGCTGTTTGATCACTCAACATAATTTGGCGGTTGTGAATAACTATTGCAGGTTCTCCTCTGTCTCCCCTTTTGAATCAACTCAGCCACTGCTTCTGGTCGTGTTAGTATGCTTTTTCGTGGCTGTATTTTTGAAAAAACCCATTCTAATATGACAAACTCTGGTGCCTTATTTGTTGCCCTTTTATTTTTCTGTTCCCTGCTTTCCTCTTTGCTGTGTTTGTCAGTGGCATTGCTAGATAAGGAACGGGAATCTTCCCCCACTTCTTTTTGCCATTGACAAATCACAGCGAAAAGGGAATCAGTGGCATTGCAAATCAGTAATGATACTGGCATTTCTAATATACGTCGGCTAGTCCAAGCCCTTGTTAGCTTGTCGCATATCTTAGAGATGGCTTGGAGCTGCTCCGGTCCTATATCGACGCGGTTTGCGGGGTGGGTACCCCGTAAACTACGTACCAACGGTTGAAGGTCCGTATTTGTAATTCCAACGCAATTTCGAATCCATTGGATCTCTCCAAGAAGGGTCTGCAAGTCTTTCAGATTCGCTAGCTCAGTAGTTAGTTGTATCTTTTGGGGCCGAATTTTTGCTTGATCAATAATCCACCCAAGATATTTCCAAGGTGCGGCCCTTTGAATTTTTTCAGGGGCAATTTGTAAACCTTTAATGCCCAGTGCCTTAGACAATTTTTCGATATGGGCCTCGGACCATGGGGCTTGCTGTGCACAGAGGATATCATCCATGTAATATAAATTATCGTTTTTGGCCACGCCAATCTTATTGGCTGTAGCGCCCAGGCAACAAACAGCTGGCACAAAGTAGGAGAGTTTTTCATGCCTTGCGGCAAGACAACCCATTCATATCTCTTTGCTGGCTCCGCCTTATTGATAGTGGGCACTGAAAATGCAAATCGGCAGCAATCTTGCTCATGTAAAGGGATGGTGAAAAAACAATCTTTTAAATCTACTATAAGGATATGCCACCCCTGTGGTATCATATTTGGTGATGGGATACCTGGTTGCAGAGCTCCCATGGGTTGCATAGTTTCATTAATTTTCCTTAAGTCATGCAACAATCTCCATTTCCCACTTTTCTTAGGAATAACAAAAATAGGGGTGTTCCAGGGGCTAACAGAAGGTCGAATATGCCCCGCTTCTAACTGTTCCGCCACCAGCTGGCGCGCAATTTGCAACCGCTCCTCAGTCATGGGCCACTGGTCAACCCAGACTGGATCGTTTGATATCCAGGTCAATGGAGGGTTGGGCGGCTGCTCTCCAGGGCCCTGTCTCGAAAAGGTGTTGTAGTCATTACCACTCCTAACTGTCCCAGAATGTCGCGACCTATGAGAGCTTGTAGCCCACCAGGCAATGCCATCACGTGAGGCCTGAGGGCTACTTGCTGGCCCTCCGGAAATTGGAAAATTACCGGCTGCTTGCTAATATGGGGAATAGAGCTGCCCCCAACTCCGGCAATTGTGGTTTTGATAGCTTCACAAGCCCATTTACGGGGCCACCTGGTATTATTGATTATGGTCACGTCGGCACCTGAATCTAGCATAGCTGTTAATGAGATAGAATGCCCGTCCTGGGTAACTATTACCTGTTCTAAAGGTCTCTGATCCATGCTTAGTGTAAAACAGACAGCGGGACCAGTAGACCCAAAACCTTGATCGCCTCTTATACAGGGTGCGCTGGGTGAGTCCCCTAGAATGTTATCAAAAGCCAGCAGTTGGGCAATCCTGCTACCTTTTGGAATATATAATGGGGGATTAAGGGTATATGCCATTATACATATCTGCCCAGTAAAATCGGCATCGATTACTCCCGGAATTACAATTAATCCCTTAATCCCTGATGAGGATCGGCCCATGAGTAATCCCCCAATTCTTTTTGATCCCTTTACTAATGGCCCAAAGGCCGTGCTTGGAATTTTTTGAACCTGTGAACAGAGTAAGGTCACTTCTATTGCGGTCTCCAGGTCAAATCCCAGGCTCCCGGCTGTTGCGCGAGTAGCGTGTTCGAAAAACCCTGTTGCTGACCGCTGGGGTGGGCGGGGGGGGCCATTTTTGTCTGCGCGCGGCCCTTCCTCGCGCTCGCTTTGGAGTTTCCCAAACAGGCCTTTGAGGAGTGAGTATCACTTTGACATCGTTCACACCATACAGGAGCTCGACAATTACGCCGGCTATGCCCTGGTTCACCGCAGCGGTAGCAGTTTCCTTTGAATGGCTGAGCTAATGCAGGGGGTTTAACTTGTTGTGCTGCAGCAGCCAAGGGCTGTATTACCTCTTTTACTGCGCCCTGTACTGCGGCTGCGATAGCCTCATTTTGACGCTGTGCTCCCGCCCTTTCCACCCGAGAAAGCATTTCATCCACCCCCGCACCTTTAGGTAAGCTTGCCAAGATACTTTTAGTGGCCTTATTGGCATTATCAAAGGCCAAAATCCGAAACATCTGCTGTTTACTCTCGTCCCCCAGATCTGGGTGGTTCATTACTGCATCCCAAAGCCTATCAACAAAATGATTGTATTTTTCTGTTGCTCCTTGAGTTAGAGTGCTAAAAGAAGGGGCTGACGACCCTGGCAGGCTTAAAAAGGCTTCTAAAGCAATTTTTGCAGAGAGCTGCAATATATTGGTTGGAAAGGTCGTTTGAACATGGTGATCAGCAAATTGACCTCCTCCCACCAACATCTCAACCGTTATCCCATAGAGAGGGTCTCCCAATTGTTGGTGTTGGGCAACGGCGGCAGCCGCTCGTTGAGACCAAGAGGATCCCCACAACAAAAATTGGGTAGGAGTTAACAATAATCGCATTAACGCTTGGCAGTCATAAGGACAGAGTACGTCTGCATTGAAAAGCCAAATTACAATTTGCCGTGCGGCTTCGGATTTTACCCCATACTGAGAAACAGTATTTTTTGCCTGCTGTAAAATTTTCCAATCATGGGGTTCCCATTTTTGCCCTCCCTGAGTTGGTACAACGGGGCAAGCCAACGGACCAAGACCCGAGGCCACCTCCCACTGCCCATCTAAGAGGGCGTCTCTAACAATACCACTCCAATGGCCAGGTCGAGTTACCGCTGGAGGCCCAGAAAGACAGGGGGGGGTACAGTCCTCCGTCCCAGCTCGCTTCTTAACCGGAGTCTCTTGCTGAAGCATCGTCGTCAAATTCTTTAGCTCTCGAACCACCTCCTTGAGGAGTTTTTTCGTCTCTCCGGTAGATCTCTTTTCTGCCTCTCCAGCTGGGGATGTTGACGACGCAGAGGAGGTGTCGGATGGCAGTAGGGGAGGGTAGAGAGGCGGCGCAGAGGGCGGTGGCCACTCCTCCGCTTGCACTCGGAGCTGTTGCACTTCCTCATTTCCCTCACTTGTCCGACTCGCTTCTGTCTTAGCAACTTCCACCTTTTCCCCTTCTGCCCCTCCCTGCAAGGGAGCTGGAGCTGGAATATTCGGGGGAGAGACCCCGCCAGCTTCCCTTGAAAATGTCTCTCCTTCCACTCTTTCCCTCAGTTCGATGGCATCTTTACAGGGGGTCACCACCACCCCTCGACAAGCGAGAGAAGGGGGTCCAAACAACCGAGCAACTAACCCATGCTTCGGTCCCGCACTCTTCGTTTTTTCCGGCGTAGGCGCGAGCATCTGCGCAGCTGCGCACGCAACCTCTCTCTCCGCTTTCATAACTTTTAGCGTCTCTAAAACAAAACATCTTTCCAGAGCTCACGCACCGATTTTACTTCCTTTTCCACCTTCTCATCGCCTTCAATAGTCTTTCGCCACATCGTATCGCCCAACTCTCGCCATTCAAGCACGGAAAACAACGTGTGAGTGTCCTTAAAATGTCCCAACCGCTGTCCCAAATTTATTAACTTGGTCAGCTGTTTCACCGTTGTCTCGATCCCTCTCTTAGAGAGTATGCTTGCGAGCAACATAGCGGCTGCTTCCCCTTCCATGATAGCAGCCGTCCCCCTGGGAGGCGCTGGCCAGACGCTCCGTATCTGCCCTATACTATTTTTGGCAGTACACTCCCAGTCGCCTTTCTCCCGACTCCCCCTCTCTTGCTGCCCTTACCGCAGTCTCGAGGTTACGGATATATAACCATCCTCTGCTACCAGATGTCGGAGTCGGGGCGGCGGTCCGAAGTACTGATGACAATCTCAATATGAGTACCAGCATCAGCCTTGTTTATTAAACTACATGGCGGGTTATATAGCGTTCTAAATATACACGTGCTTAAACAATGCATAGGATTGGTTATTAGTTCCCGTTCACGCGCCCCTAGTCCATACCCGATTCGTCTGCCTTGGTTAGTCACAATGCGGAAGGGGCCGCCTAGATCCGACTTCAGAATGGTAAACACCACTGCTCTGCTCCTCCTCTTCCGCTTGCTCAATTGCTCAACTTCCGCCTTGAATCTCTCAAGGCTACTTCACTGACAGCAGGCACTTAACCCCTCACAGCATAGCTTGGGTTGCTCATATAGATGTCGTGGCCTCTGTCAGCTAGCCATCCTTCCACACTATACAATCTTGGTTTTTTGTTTTTTTGTTTTGTTTGTTTCTTTGTTTGTTTGTTTGTTTGTTTTTTATGTTAGCATCCACAAAAGTAATTCTTTTATACTTTTATTTTGACAGATCTAAGTGAGGCTTTGGCCTTCTCACAGTTGCTTAAGAAAGGTCAGAAGTAACGTATTTCAGTGAATAATCTATTCTGGGTACCTGTATATCTTTGTTAAAGAATTTTTTATATAAACCTCCAAGTCGAATTAACACAGACCAATGCATGCTTTTCAAAGTTTTCAAATTATGTGTGTGATATATGTAAACCAAATGTAAAGATGAAAGTGCAACCAGAAAATAGTAACCTTTTCAATACATTTAAAGGTATTCTATGATAAGGTCCTTAAACAATCATATTGATCTAACAAAGTTACTTTCTCAGTTTTCTCTGAAATCCAATAGCCAACTAACTTTTTTCTCTACGACTTGAAGATCTGACCATATAAATTCCCCTACTTATTTCTAAAGTAGTGGTATTGCTACTTTGTATATGCTTTGCTGCATATATTATAGAGGGGATAGTTATATTTACTGTTCTGAAAATTAAGATGGCAAATGATATAAGAATATATTACGGATAACAGCAAGAAAGAAAAGAAAATGAAAAAAAGATTGAGTCTTTTCTAGCAGGTTGCAGTTGAATATAAATGTGCAGTGTGAGTTTGCTGGTTTAGTCATGAACGTGACAATCAGGTTACTAAATTTGCCTTGGTTGAAACTGAAAATAAAAAGAAAAAATGCCAGTAAAAGACTCCAAAACAATGCTTAGACAATGACTTACAAAGTGAAACTCTTGAATTTATGGAGTCCTTCCTAATATGGTCTACATCTCACACCTACATGGGCCACTGCGCACTGCTCACACGTAAAAAGTATCCCCACTGTAAATAGTGCAGTTTCTGACTTTGTTCATACATGAGGTCTAATGCAAAAACCATTGAAGCCCATTTTCAGTGACATTAGTGGTCTTCAGAGAAAATTATGTGACAAAATTATTGTCTTTCCTTGCTCTCCCTTGAATATATCATTGGTTACTTCCATCTACACCCTTTTAATGCATGAAAGTTAGTTTGGCTTAATAAGAAGGAAAAAAATATCTAATCTTATGTGTAAGACCAGCAGTCTCATCTTACTTCCATCGAAAGAGAAAAAAATTACATTCTTGTAAATACCTTAAGAGAATTTTCAACCTGTTACTGTCAGAGTATACAATCTGTTCCATATCATATGTTTTCATGAAAGTTACAAGAGGTAGCAAATCAATAAGGTTTTCAGCATAGTTTTCTGTTAATGGAGTTCTGTGACTTTCTTTTATATGTTTTAGGATTTTTAAGTTGCAATTACAAGAGACAAGAATGTGGGTATTTTGACTTCAATATAAGAAAACATAAATTAAAAAGACCAAGACTATTTAAGCTGGTATAACAAACAAAGTAACACTTTGTATAATTATATAATATTTTAGAGTGAAAATTCATCTCTTATTAAAACAAATCTCATGTATGTTGAATATGTATAAATGAAAAAAGTAAAGGAAAGTTTTTGGAATAAAAAAATGGAACTGTTTAGGTTTATTTTCCTTTTTATACTTTTTATACTGTAGAATTTGTATACTCATCTGTACCACTCTAAAACTCATAACATGCACACACAGAGACTTTTCTTTATCCTACTTCATTGAAAGAAAAAGCTAAGCTAGACACAGTTAACAAGCACAAAGGTGATTGTTCAGTGGCTAATTAAAAAAAACCCAAACTATTAAACATCTGTTTCAGAAATTTAACTTTTTATTTTTCATATTTTTGAAAGTCTCAGGATAACATGTCATTCCAATCAAAGAGGCTTCATGCTTTCAGCTTACAGATGAAAATTTAAAGTAGAAAGCAATTTCAGTGATTGAAACTACCATTCATGTAGTTTGTTGTCACATACCTGTGATAACAGTTTTGTTTACAGATTTTAAATATGAAACTATTTAAGCTTACCTAAAATTTAATGTGAAGTATAAGGTCATTAGATTGCTTGTGATTTAGATTTACAGGACATGTAAAATGTAGATTTTCCACAGTGGAGGTGACAGATTAGAATACAGTAATTTTGAGATTCTTGACAAAAAATTCTAGTACTTAAATGCAAGGAACTGACAGTCTGAGAATTCCCCAAGAAGAGTGATAATGCTTTTAGCCAGTGTATTTTTGGTTTTGTCTGGGGTTTTTGGATTGGTTTGGTTTTCTTTTATTTTTTCTTTTTTTTTTCTCTTTTTTTCTTTTTTTTGTTTGTGGGTTTTTTTCTTTTTTTTTTTTTTTTTCTGTAGTATAATTTCATTTAACATTTCTCCATATCACAGCTAAATCTTGGCTTAATGAATCTCAGGTAATTAAAATTTGATCTGAATTTGCATGAAAGTTTGCAAGATAAGAAGTATGATATTTGGTAAATTATGTTGGTCCATTACCAGGCCAGCTGGTGATGTGCTTGCAATAGGCTCTATCTGCTCCAGTGCCAGTTAGAACTCACTGGTGAAAAAACCCAGATCATTCAAATCATCAGAGAGTGGGAATAATAGTCATGCTGATCAACTGGCTGAAAGCATCTTAAGATCTAACTTGTATTTTCACCACTATATTTTTTATTTCTCTTTTAGATAAAGATTTAGAGAGATGGATCCTAGAAACCTCTTGTGGAAAGACTGATATAGCAAACAGGTAATTTCTAGCTGACAGAGCACGGTATGGTGCTTCAGAAGGAGAAGCAAGAACTCCAGAAAAGAGAATTATGAAATAATTTAATTTTTGTGCTTGTCTACTTTCTGAAGTAATATCATGCTTAGGTGTGTAAAACTGCTACGTAAATATACAGTGGCAGTCAAATCATCATAATTTAATGAGAAATCTTCAGCCAAAAGTTTGACACATTCTCTTGGTCTATAAACACTGTAAAGAATGTCAGCTGAATAAAGCTTTATAGAAAAGAATAACAGCCATAATAATGTATGTTCTGTTATTTAGGTAAAAATAATTAATTATATTTTTATCAAATAATAGATAATTTATATGAATTAAAAAATAAGTATTTTAGAATTCTCAACTATTAAAAGCATCCCATTTTTCTTTGGAGAAATACTTCAACTTTTAAATATTTTAAACTACAAATTCAAGGCAGTGAATTCTCATGCTCTTCACACTTACTTCAGTATTTACAACAGTATAAACCAATTGAAGGACTAATGAATTTACATCAGTCTCCTCCTGTGTTAAATATTGACCCTTAAGTATTGACTTTTAAATCATATTGACAATTTAGTTCGTATTGATCACCTTTATCTTTATCAGCATGCAAACAAAATTATTAACTCAGTTAATTAGTTCTTTTGAGAATGATGTCTTGGTATTTAGCATTCTGCCTTTTTTCCATAAATATTAGAAATTAGGAATTTTAAATAAAGTTTTCAGCTGAATAATCATTGCCCAGCTAGTGAGATTGTAATGACATGTTCAAAGACTATGAATGCTTTCAAATGAACATGCACAGAAAATATTACTTCATCATACAAACAGAAAGATCCCTATTTAGGCACTCCACTAATTATTGAAATATAATGCTGATACTGCCATGGAATTTAATTCCTGATATTTACAGAGTTTGTATACCATAACATCACAGAACATTTAAGATATTTTGTTCTGAAAGTCTTTTTTTTTTTTTTTTTTTTAAACCATCAGGAATCTTTTCTCACTTCAGTGGTTCTCAAACAATTACAGAATCAAATTCAAGAGTCTGTCTTTTTACACTACAAAGCTCTCTCAGTTTTTCCCTTAGTTAGTATGGTTAGTTATAACCTAAGCAAAGTTTCTCATCTACAAACAGTTCATGTCTTTATCTGTTCTAAAATAGATAGATAAAAATGTCATTGAGTCCATTTTTTCCATTGTGATTCCTCTTTGAAAGGATTTTCCAGAGTATATTTGCAATCGCATTTATCTGAACAGACTCATTTCTGCCTTCATAGAGTACGTCTCTATGTTTAGCTCCCCACTGAAGTGTATTATTGTGCACTAATTATTTATACTTACACTTCTTTTCCGATGATCGTGGATATTACTCTTAGAGCTGCTTCACATTTTTTTTGGATCTATTTATGAGAATTGCTGAATAATAAACTCACTCGTTAGTTCTAACAGATCCTGACAGTTTCTGGGATGAAATCCAAATGTAGATGAGAAAGTACCTTCTTTGAAATCTTGAAAGTTGTCAACAGACTTAGCAAACTTGTACAGGTGCAAAACATCGTAACATACTAAGCACAACAGCAAAATGGCTGCTTCTGAGATAATCTATCCAGAAAGAAAAATCAGTCCGTTTAATGATACATTAAGAATATCCTGATGCGTAAATAGCCATGATATACTGTATTCCTTTAATGACTTGTATGTTTATGTGACTTGGGATCCAATGTCTTGCAGTTGTTAAAAATCTCTCCTAATGCTCTGCTCTGCAAATAGACATTGAAAATACACATTACAAACTGCATCTGTCTAGTCTATGAAAGTCTGGAATGTTATCCTATATTACCATCCCTCATGTATTTAATTCACCTGACAGTTCTAGTCAATCTTTTAGTGTATACTCCACAGTCTTTTACTTCACATTGTACATTAACTGGGAAATTTGATTGATCCAATTAGTAATTCTAGCTACTCCAGGGTAAACTACAAGCCCACAAGGTTATTCTCTTCAAATATGGAACCTATTGGAATGAAAACTGGCTGAAGAGTCAGTCCCAGAGGGTGGTGATCAGTGTCACAAAGACTAGTTGGAGACAAGTGACTAAAGGTATACCCCATGGGTCAATAACAGGATTCAGTCCTGTTTAACATCTTCATTAAGATCTGGATGATGGGACAGAGTGTGTACCTTCACCAGGTTTGTAGATGACATGAAACTGTGAAGAGTGACTTGTATGCCAGAGAATTCTGCTGCCATTCAGAGCGACCTCGACAGCCTGAAGAATTTCAGCAAGGGGAATTACAAAGTCCTGCAGCTGGGGAGGAACAACCCCATGCATCAGAATATACTGGGGGTCAACTGGCTAGAAAGCTGCTTGGCAGAAAAGGCCCTGGGGCTCCTGGTAGACACCAAGATGAACATGAGCCAGCAAAAAAAAAATTCAGTGTTCTAGAACTAAAAGCTTCTTTCACGCTAAATTTATAGCAAAATTTTTACACAGTAAAATTCTTTGCAGAGTAAGTAAAATTTCAGTTCCTCTCTGTACCTTTAGTATTTTGATTAACGGATGAAGAAAATACCAGGTGATAATTCATTTAACGCGATGCTCAAAAACAGATACTGATCTTCACCAAGTATAAGTGCCTCATTTAAGACAGAAAGTAATCATCAGGAAAAAAAAAAATAATTTAGAGCTGTTTTCCAGAGATGTATGCAATGTTTATCTTCATCTACTTACTACTTTTGTGTTTTCATTTTCACTGAAAAAATATTGTTGTTTTCCATTGTTACCCAGCTCAGGATGTCCCCAGACATGAGTACTGTATTTTATTGTCTGTCTGTAGTGCTTTGAGAAGAAAGTAAGTTTACTTCATCATTCTTCACCCCTTGCAGCTCCTGACTACATTGTGTCCTTCTGTATCCTGTTTCCTCACAGCTGTTTTCTTAATCTGAGTTTTATTGAAGCTTCTGATGTTCTCAGCTGTCCTTAGTCTTTGTCTTCTACAACCTCATGTCTTTTTTGACTTCCTTATCTGCCCTCCGTATTTCTGCAGAAAAGTTACTGGTATCTTCAATTTATCACTACCTTCCATATTTCTGTTACTATGCCTCTTCAGTCCATATTATTTTCTTTTTTTGCAGCACCACTGCAACAACTCTGCTAGTGTAAATGTCTGTTAGGAGTATACCAAATGGAAGAGAACAGTTTTGTTGTTTAAAGTTGGACAATGTAAATACTCAGGTAGATGCATTTGATATTGTCAAGGGAAGTTGTCTGTCAGTTGGTTAAAGTTGTTTTTTCATTATAAACTCTGTTTCATAGTTGCACTTTTTGGTCTATTTCCCACAGGATGTAACTCAAATGCATAATTACCTGATCACAGAGTGGCAAACTAGGGATGGACTGGCTTCCATGTAAAAATAAAATTTAAAAAGTTAATATTTTTATTAGAAAAACACTCAGTTTCTTATCTGGCTGCTATAGACTACTTAGATTATCTTAACTGTGGAAGTTGCTATTTTAACAAGGAAAAGTCACAAAACAAAATGTGGGAGTCATATAAATTGAAACATAAAGCAACACAACTAGCATATTATTCGTAACAAAGTGATTTGAGTCAAAAGTTCTATCAGTGCTAGCATTAGGATATCAAACCAGAGTGATATACAACTTTATATGATAATGTTTTTGAACTATGCATGTTGTGGAATAAATCTGAGGATAAACAATAAATCAGAATAAGTCTGTCATGCTATACTCACACTTGTTCTGTTGATCTAGAATTAGAGAGCATAGGTAACTATATAAACCCATATTAAAGTTGTTAATTTTTTGGCAAAAGAAGTAATTTTGTAGTCCAATTAATAAAACGTTGGATTTTAATCCTGGAGATTATCTGTGAATGAGCAATTCAACAAAAATGTCATTTGAATAAAAATTTTATCAAATAACATAAAGAAGTGCTTGAATATGTCATTGAAGACCAAGGAAAAATTGACTCATAAACAATAATCTTTTATATAGTACTATAGTACAGTAATGTCATTAGGTTCCCTATCCTGTATAAGGCAAGTGGGGAAAAAACCCCAAGTTATATAAGAAATCACATAGACTGTAGGTTTTCCTCAGAGGGAGGAATGAATATATATTCAAAATATGAATATACTTTGAAACATCATGATAGTGAAACATAAATGCATTTATTAAGATTACAACTTCAGTTCTTCTGATGAACTACCCTTGTATTTAGCGTAAGGGGGAACATAAAATGAGGAAAAAGAGGGCTAGAACTTCTATGTAATCACAGTTCTTTGTGGTAAAAATGAAGAACGACATTGCTGATCAAAGGGTGCAAAGAAACAGCCCAAAAAGGCTACAGATTCGTAAAAAAATACTCAGGCATTGGCAGATGCTAGAAGATATAAAGCTGCTCAGCTCCCAGAGACAGGCATTGGAGGGAGACAATAGTAAAAATGTGATCTTGCAGCATATTTCAGACTAAAAAGACCACCTGTAAAATGCTGAATACACAGCAAGAAAATAATAAAAATATTCATGATGAAACTTAAAATTCTGTAGTAGGCAACAGAGAAAGTGAATATTTAATACCAACCTCAGTTTTATGATACTTTATTTTCGTATGAAGAATTTTACTTATCAAAGTGAAAGAAGTCCAAGAACATGTAGAAGAAAGGTATTGGTGACACCAGAAGAATAAGAAATGTAATTCAAAAGTGGAGGTGCACCTTTTTGTAATTCACTTTATCAGATTTGATAAAAAAAAATATTTTGGTCTTAAACGAGACTTTCAGTTTGTTCTTTAGCCACTTTTGTAAGGAATTATAAATAAATCAGCAACAGCAACTGCTATAACCCAAAGACTGTTCATTGCAAAGTACTTAGCATATGCTGTGTTGTAGGGAGCTCTTGCAACAACCACAGAAATCTATATATTGGCAGTGGGAAAAAAGGCAATAATCAAAATCTAAGCATTCTTTTCTTCATTGCAAGTATCTAGATTTTATTCACCATAAATGTTCTAAGAAATACATTTTAGACAAAAAGTAAATTAATCAAGATTTTTTAAGACTCACATCATTCTCCTTAGCACACCATTGTGTTCCTGAGCCTCCAACTTATATATTGCAAAATATTTTATCTATGGTCATTAAAAACTTTCAAATACAGCCCAAGTCCTTCTTGACTCTAGTGGATCAGAATTTTCTGATCCTGGGGTAGGAACTAAGACAAAAACAGAAGAATAGTGTAGAGATCTTAATTGTCAGCTGCTTAGATCCCCAAAACTCTAGCCATTCTTATACCTGAGTTCTGCCACTTTTGAAACTTTCCCTTTTTCAGTCAAGAAAACTGGTTATCATTATCACTATGACCAATAGTTGGGAGGAACATATAGCATCTTAGTCAGTAAATAATTATAGTATTGCACCTAGTGCTAAATAATTATCCCAATTTCATTGTATTCCCATATTAATTAAAACAATTTTAGGGTTTTTAATTGATGCAGTCTGACTATATTAGCTGTAATATAGATATTAGATATTAGAGCTCATTCAGGAATGATCTAACTACCAGACTATGATAAGTCTGTGACGGGTTTCCCTTAGTCTCCTCTGGTGAAGTTCCTTCACTTCATATGGAATGTTTCAATACACAGAGAATGTGAATGGATTAATTCAACAGAATAGAATAGAATAGAATAGAATAGAATAGAATAGAATAGAATAGAATAGAATAGAGTATTGGCTTGGAGATGCCACGATGGAGAAGTTGAGTTGAGCACCGCAGATTTCTGTATAAACATTATAGGAGGCTTAAAACTCTGACTGTCAGTTAGTTAGAAATCTACTTGTGAACCAGCATGCAAAAGCTTGAAAGTTAATGGAACAGAAAATGGAACTGCAAGAGGCTAATGCAGAAAATGCCTATATTTAACATTCTGTTCTCATCCTCTCCAGTACCACAGGATTTTACCTCTAATTTGGAATTACAAATATTAACTGTAAAACTTCACAATATCAATAGAACTACAAAGGAACAAACCTTTAAAAGCCATTAAATATTCATTCCTAGGTAATTTTTCATAACACATTCAGTCAACTGTTTACATTTTTCACACTGTGCAAGTAGGGATTAATAAACACAGTCACAAAAGAAATATATTAAATTTCATTATGCTATACTTCTTTTCAAAACTGCACATTATGGCATATAGGCTAAGCTGAATGTGTGAACATGTGCTGGAAAGTATTAAAAGGTGTATTTTTCTTAAGATTGCATGAGGACCTAGTAAGGCAATATTAACTATCTATCTCCACTATCTAAATTAGTGATGGCTAATTAAAAATCCACTTAGAACTACCACCAGTAAAGCAAGATACCATCCAGAAAAAAAAAATCTTTAAAGGGGAGCACTATTCTTCTCTCTCTTTGGCTGTCATTTTAAATTGATTAGTCTTCAGGGCAGGAAATGTATCAAAATGAAATAAATTAGCAGCTACCACAAGCTAAATTGTTAGAAAAGGAAGTCTACCAAGGAAAAAGCTCAAAGAAAAAATTACAAAATAAAATGAGAATATTAAACTGTTAGTGAGAGACACAGACCAATGTACACTGAAGTGATAAGTGAATCTTCATTTTAAGTATGATCAGCTCCCAGTTATAAAACTTGTGTTTTTTAATGGACTTCTCACTTTTCCAAGAGTGTTTATTGGATTCTCTTTCTTAATGGTCCTGTAACTTTAAAATTGTATGTTATTGAGGACCATACCAGGTATGTATGATCATTACTCATTTTAAAAGGAAACTACAGGAGTGTTTCTAGTGCCTAAGAGACAACAGAAGAAACAAACAAAAAAGATATTGTAAAAAACATAATAAATATTGCACTACTTCGTTGTGTATCCATATTATATCTATGGTATCTAAAACATGATAGCAGGCAGATTCTGAAGTAAGCTTAACAAATGAAAGATTGTCTTAGGAAAATAAAGTTCTTTAGGCTGCTGACTAAATACTTACTTTACATCACAGGAAATGGGAAATGAGAAAATTTTACACCTGTCCCATGGAGGTAGCCCCTGGTGCAGACAGAGAACATGATAAGATCAGTCATCACTACAGATATTGTCTCATTTTAAAAGGTTCAGTCAAAAAGCAGCAGGCCGTCATTCAGAGATCTTTGTCATTGAAGCTTGCCTTTCTATACTTTTACATTACAGGTGTTTGGATTTAAGCATCATTTTCATTAGTGACTTATTTCATATACCAGCTTTCCTGATGGCAACCTTGTAAGGAGAGTAGTTTAAATTTCCATGGGTAATGACTTTATTTCTGGAGTGAGGAACAGCATAAATGGGTGAAAATTGGACAAAGGGGAATTCCAGGACTGTCAGGGAGGATATCTTCAGCTTTTACATAGCACCTTGGGGCAACAAACAGTAACAGCATACCGGGTCTCATCAAAAAAGTGTGATCGGCAGGTCAAAAGAGGGTGATTATTTCCCTTCACATAGCAATTGTAAAACTATATCTGGAGTATCAGATTCAGTTTTGGGCCATGCTGTACAAGACAGGTGCTGATCTGGAGGAAGTCCAGTGAAAAGCCACCAAGGTGGTAAAGGGGGGCTGGAGCACATGTCATGACAAGAAGATGAAGTAACTGAACCAACTTTGAAATTAAACCTCCCTTGAGCAGGAGATCAGAACAGATGATGTTTGGAGGTCTCCTCCAGGCTGAATTTTACTGTCATCCTATGATTTACAGAATCAAATTCACATCTCAGAGCTTCATGGGCCCTGCAGAAAAAATAGAGAGTGTCTTGGAAAAAATATAGGCAGGTGAACCCATTCCATAGCCTGTGTGATTCTAACTTTTTTTAGGCAAGCATTACCAATTTAGGGACACTGCAAGCACTGCATGTTGCGTGGTTCATGCCTATGAAATACTTCTTGTACAAATCAGTTAGGCATACCAAAGCAGACTCAGTTGTCCTATGATTCCCAGCATTGACAAGTGCTCATATATTTCTCATCTGACTTTCTTTGTGGCCCTTATTTCCTTTGTGTCAGTCATTTTCTTATCCAGCTTAGCCATGCTGGCAACTTTGACAGTCTGAGTGCACACAGTCCAAAGCTAACAAGTGAAGCTTATCAGAAGATACCCTTTTTTTGTGCCTCTGATCACAGAACTTGAACTTTGGTCCCTTTATCTTTTATCAAAAGAAACTTTCAAATCCTTTGAAGCACAGCAGCCTCAGGAGTGTTGGTATCAGCTTTTCTCAGTCATACATGGCTACAGCCATTTTCTCACTGCTTCTTTGTGCATGGTGTGGGAAACCACTGCTTGAATGAGACAAATAGGAAAATGTTACAATATCCTTTTACAGCAAAACCATAAAAAGGGAAGATTCTGCTGAGACTCTTGCACTTGAAAGGATGTCCTTGAATTATTTAGGAATACTCTGACTGACATTATGGATACAGTACAATTCAAAGATGAATTGGAGACTTACTTAATGTAAGCTGTATCAGAACTGTGAAAAGACTTTTGGCTGAAATGCGTTGTTTCATTTGGAGTGTACCTGGTGTTTAAAATTGCATATACAGCATAATATTTTCTTTTATTTAGTGTCTCATCTTTCAGGATGTGTTGTCAGGCAATATCTGTAATTCTAAGGTGAGGGAGGACTCCTCGCTATTTTTCATGGTATTCAGCATCTGAAAGAATTGGCCAGTGTACTACTTCTGAAAATGTTCTCTCTTTTGATGAAGGGTAAAAAATTATAATCACACATGCAGAAGATAAAGTTGCATCAATCGTGTCTGCTAATACTTAGTGTACAAAAAAATCAAAGCAGAAGCATTTTATGGGCACCTAAAGTATTGCTTGAAAATCCAGACGACACAGGCTGATAAAAGTACTGAGGGGAAAAAAAACCCCACACTGATTGGCAATCTATGACATGCCAAGTGAACAGCAGGAGGGGGGGAAACAGTGCATGCTTTTTAGAGGAAATTTACTGTGCAGAGGTAGACCTTCCAGTCAAGCGGGAGTGGAAGCATAAATGTCAGTGATATTTGATGCAGACAGCATCACTTAAGGCTACTATCAAGCCTAGAAAATAATGGTGAAAAGAAAGTAAATGAAAATTAACAAATGAAGAGAACATTTATACAATCTCAGAGGCCTTAGGACAATAAAATAGTTGTTTGAAGAATACTACCAGCAATATTTTTCTAGTTCAGCATCATATTTATCTGTTAAATTAATATTTCTGTGGATTTACCTATGGTGGAAATAATACTGACAGATGTGAGGGAATATTGTAAAATGTGTTGTAGAGGAAGTCTATAAATACTTTTAATAATAAATGACTCATCACAGGATGAAATGCAATGCATTCTTCTGTGTAATCATTTAAATGAGGCAAATGAGTTTTCATCAAGATCAAAACATATATTGTCTTGCTCCTTTTCCTGTTAAAAAATAATTTATGTTTTAATTTATTTGTTATTTTTTTAAATTCTCGCTTTCTTTTTTGATGTGCATCTTTTCACAGACACTAAATTAATTGTAAGTCACAAATATTTATAATTTTTTATATGATCACACACTTGGTTTTTAACCGTGTGCTAAATCCAATGGGTCAACATGCATAAGCCATCAATATTTGTGTCTACACAGATAAATGGAAGAAAAATTTCACTAAAGAAATATGAGTATGCAGAAGATTTTCAGAACACATTAACAAATAAAATGAAAAATTAAACGTTCCCTTCTGCTTTGCACTATACTAAGACAATCATGCCTCATTTAACTTTATTAAACACTTATTAATCCATTTCACCAGGGTATCATGAAGAGGTTTCAATGAATATGAGGGACTATGTGAATCCAATTTGTTATTACAAAAATTCGAACCACATCCTAGAAGGATACATGAAGATATTTTTCTGTGCTTCAATAGCAGAACTGCAAGAATCCTAACCAGAAGGATCACTATAGAATTTTTGACTAGTGAGAAGTCTGTACAGGTTTTTCAGGGTTAACAAATATGTGCACTACAAAGTACTGTCCCTTGATCCCTGTCAAAGAATGTTATGAGTCTAAATCTTGTCTCATCTTAAGAGACAGCGTGGAATGATTCTGTGTCCTGCCTCTCAGGAATAGTTTATTTTCTTGGTACTATTAGACCCAATGGTAGTAGAATTTAACTTCTGGATTACATTAGTAGAAATCTGAATGTCTCCAGTAAAACCTTGAAAAACTATTTTGTCGGTTACAGCTCTTTGGAGTTGTTTGGGTTTGTTCGTTTGTTTGTTTCCTGTCAATCCATTTAAATATTGATAGCTTCTGTTTTAGTGAGAGCTATATATAATTTATAGATTTGCATTTTGGAAACATACTATTAGATTTTTATTTTAACAAAATATGAATATGAAATGTCTGTGAGTTTACATTTTATATCCTGAAATGAGTAGCTATTCTAATATAGACAGTGACATTTGGTGATTTACCTAGCTAGTCAAAGAGTCAGAGAAAAACAATTCATATAGCAAAGTAAAATAATGAGACAACAGCAGCAATCACAATTTTTATGTTTGTAAGATAACCATAAGCCCATTTATTATCAATATTTCAAATTGGGAAAAAGGTGAGACAGGACATTTCTGATAAAAGATTTCCAGTCCAAACTTTACTATAGTCAATATGTGGATAGGGGATATAGATAGGGATATAGAAGGGAAAATATTATAACAGATTAGTAATACCATGTTCCTATAGCCTTATGCATTGAAGACATTAACGGAGTTATTCCCGCAATGAATTTGACCATTCCCACAATGAATTTGACTATTGCTCAATGACCAGATCTGTGCCAAGTGGCGTCCTTCAGGATTCTGTACTGGGACCAGTACTGTTTAATATCTTCATTAACAATATAGACACTGGGGTTGAGTGCACCCTTAGCAAGTTTGCAGATGACACCAAGCTCAGTGATGCAGTTGACACACGTGAGGGATAGAATGCCATTCATAGGGACCTGGATAAGCTTGAGAAGTGGGCCCGTGTTGGCTCATGAAGTTCAACAAGGCCAAGTGCAAAGTTCTGCTCCTGGGTCGAGACAATCCCCAGTATCAATACAGACTGGGGGATGAATTGACTGAGAGCAACCCTTTGGAAAAGTACTTGGGGGTACTGGTGGATGAAAAGCTCAACATGAGCTGACAACGTGCACCAGCAGCACAGAAAGCCAACCGCATCTTGGGCTGTATCAAAAGAAGCATGGCCAGCAGGTCAAGGGAGGTAATTCTGCCCCTCTACTCTGCTCTGGTGAGACCCCACCTGGAATACTGCATCCAGTTGTGGAGCCCTCAACACAAGAAGGACATGGACCTGTTGGAGCGGGTCCAGAGGAGGGCCACAGAAATGATCACAGGAATGGAGCACCTCTCCTATGAGGACAGGCTGAGAGAGCTGGGGTTGTTTCAGCCTGGAGAAGAGAAGGCTCCTGGGAGATTTTATTGCAGCCTTTCAATACTTAAAGGGGGCTTATAAGAAAGATGGGGACAGACTTTTCAATAGGGCCTGTAGTGATAGGACAAGGGGTAAAAGTTTTAAAGTAAAACAGGGTAGTTTCAAACTAGATATGGCCAGATGGGATCCACCCAAGAGTATTGAGGGAGCTGGTGGAGGAGCTGACCAAGCCACTCTCCATCATTTATCAACAGTCCTGGTTAACAGGGTAGGTCCCAGACAACTGGAGGCTTGCCAATGTGATGCCCACATACAAGAAGGCCTGGAAGGAGGATCCAGGGAAGTACAGGCCAATCATCCTGACCTCGGTACTGGGGAAGATTAGGAAGCAGTTCATCTTGAGTGCGCTCAATGGGCATATACAGGACAAAAAGGGGATCAGGCCCAGCCGGCATAGGTTCATGAAAGGCAGGTCCTGTCTAACCAGGCTGATCTTCTATGACCAGCTGACGTGCCTAGCAGATAAAAGAAAGGCTGTGGATGTTATCTACCTGGACTTTAGTAAAGCCTTTGACACAGTGTCCCACAGCATCCTCCTAGAGAAGCTGGTGGCTCATAGCTTAGAAAGATGTACTCTTTGCTAGGTAAAAAACTGTCTGGCTGACCAAGCCCAGAGAGCTGTGGTGAACGGAGCTAAATCCAGTTGGCGACCAGTCACAAGTGGTGTTCCCCAGGGCTCAGTTTTCGGTCCAGTCTTGTTTAATATCTTTATCAATGATCTGGATGAGGGGATGCGCCCTCGGTAGCATTGCAGATTAAATCAATTTTGGTGGGAGTGTTGATCTGCTTGAGGGTAGGAAGGCTTTACAGAGGGATCTGGACAGGCTGGATTGATGGGCTGAGGTCAACTCTATGAGGCCAAGTGCCAGGTCCTGCACTTGGGTCAAAACAACCCCATGCAACGCTACAGTCTTGGGGGAGAGTGGCTGGAAAGCTGCCCGGCATAAAAGGACCTGGGGGTGTTGGTTGGCAGCTAGCTGAACATGAGCCAGGAATGTGCCCAGGTGGCCAAGAAGGCCAACGGCATCCTTGTATCAGGGATAGTGTGGCCAGCAGGAGTAGGGAAGTGATTGTGCACTTGTACTAGATACTAGTGAGGCCACACCTGGAATAATGTGTTCCGTTTTGGGACCCTCAATACAAGAAGGACATTGAGATGCTGGAGTGTGTCCAGAGAAGGAAAACGAAGCTGGTGAGGGGTCTGGAGAACAAGTTTTATGAGGAGCAGCTGAGGGAACTCGGGTTGTTTAGCCTGGAGAAGAGGAGGCTGAGGGGAGACCTTCTCACTCTCTACAACTACCTGAAAGGAGGTTGTAGCGAGGTGGGTGTTGGTCTCTTCTCCCAAGTTACTAGTGATAGGATGCGTTGAAATGTCCTCAAGTTGCACCAGGGGAGGATTAGATTGGATATTAGGAAAAATTTCTTTACTGAAAGCATGATCAGGCACTGGAACAGGCTGCCCAGAGAGGTGGTGGAGTCACCGTCCCTGGATGTGTTCAAAAAATATGTAGATGTGGCAATTTGGGATGTGGTTTAAGAGGCATGGTGGTGTTGGATTGATGGTTGGACTTGATGATCTTGGAGGACTTTTCCAACCTTAATGATTCTATGATTCTATGATTATATAATTCTGGATAGAAAGAAGAAATTTTTTATGATGAGGGTGGTGAAACACTGGAACAGGTTCCCAGAGAAGTAGTAGATGCCCCATCCTTAGAAACATTCAAGATCAGTTTGGATGGGGTTCTGAGCAACCTGATCTAGTTGGGCATGTCCTTGCTCACTGCAGGGGGTTGGACTAGATGACCTTTAAATGTCCCTTTCTACCCAAATCATTCTATGATTCTATGATCTAAGTTTCAAAAGTGTGCTATAATTAGTTGTTAAGGGAGACAAACAGCATGCAGGGACAAACAATATTTCCAGAAGAATACGTCTCTAGGTATGCAATAAATTCAAGGGAAATAACGAATCTTCTGCTTGCCTAGTTATCACAGGTTTATCTGGGATAGAGTTAGTTTTTTTCACTGTAGCTGGTATAGTGCTACATTTTGGACTTAGTATGAAAATAATGTTGATAACACAGTAATGTCTTAGTTGTTGCTAGATAGTGCTTACACTAAGTCAAAGACTTTTCCACTTTCCCATGCTGTGTGAGGTGCACAAGAAACCGGTAGCAGAGGGGGAAACAGTGATTGTGGCTCGGGGACTGGTGATCTTGGTCAGCGGGTGGTGAGCGGTTGCAGCATTTGTGAGTTTTTTTTCTTTTCCCTCTTCCCCGGGTTTCATTTCTCTCTCTCTTGTTATTTTCTTTTTTTTTTTTTTTTTTTTTTAAATTATATTATCATTATCATTATTAGTATTATTATCATAATCATTATTATTATCATTACCATTACTACTATTACTATTTTATTTTAATTATTAAACTGTTCTTATCTCAACCCACAAGTTTTCTTGCTTTTGCTCTTCAGATCCTCCCTGTTCCCACTGGGGTGGGGGGAGTGAGCGAGCGGCTGTGTGGTGCTTAGTTGCTGACTGGGGTTAAACCACGACAGTCCTTTTTGGCTCCCAATGTGGGGCATGAAGGGTTTGAGATAATAACAGTTCCTAGTCACAGCATCGACACAGTTCTCAATATTAGTTTATCCGATCTGTGCCATGGTCTTGTTTTTGCCGTACATGTTAAAGATTGGTGTTGGGTCTTGCAGTCTGCTGCGCTCTGCAGTGATTAGCAATGTTTTGCCTCCAAGAGTTGTTATTAAAACACTGGTCTTGAGTTTTATTTGGTATTTGAAGTTTATATTGAAGCTGTTACTGTACTTCGGGTACCACCTCATGGAGACAATGAGCAATTATACCTCCTCCTCTGAGACTTGTTTTATGGAGGAAATACAGAATGGCACCGTAGTTACCTTTGTCTATAGCATCTCCTCCTTCATGACAACAGCTTTTCGGTATCTTGAACATCCTTGGGTAGTTAAGATATATATGTTGGTATTTCTTTGGCAGATTGTTTTGGCTTTGTCTAAGGTTAATAAGCAATTTAAGAATATCATCCAGAGGTCTGCCCCAAGGCTTGATAGTTATGAGTGGCAGGGTATGTGGGATAGTATGGGCAAATCCCTAGGACGGTGGGCACCTCCAGTGTTTTGGAATTTCACCCCTGAACAAGTGCACAATCCTGAAAAACTAGTAGAGTATTTGGAGAAAGTATGTTGTCAACCTGGCAAATCCAGAGAGACACAGACCACTGCAACAGGCAGGGGCTCGGTCCGTGCCTACTGAGCCCTGTTCAACACTATTCAGTACCCACAAGGAGAAGAGAAGGCCTCTGGATCTAAGAAGATAAAGAACAAAAAGGCGACAGGTACTGTGGCCACTCCAACTCTGGCGTCAGGTACTGCGGCCCCTCCAACTCCAGTGACAGGCACAGCGGCCACTCCAATCCTAGCAACAGTTACTGTGGCCACTCTGCGGCTGAATCAGAGAGTCAACCCGTCTCAGTATCAATCGCCCCTATACACAAGAAGAAATCTTGGAAGAGAAAGTAAACTCGTTTAGAAAGAGATGATGGAAAAACAGGGCCATCATGAGGAGAGGAGGAGGAAGAGGAAGAACCCGTACAAGAGATGGAAACTACCCCATTGCTATGCTTGAGTGAGCTGTGAGATATGCGGAAAGATTTTGGTTGTTGTGTAGGTGAGCATGTTGTCACCTGGCTGCTCCGATGCTGGGATAATGGGGCCAGTACCCTGGAATTAGAAGGTAAGGATGCCAAACAACTGGGGTCTATTTCTAGGGAAGGGGGCATTGACAAAGTGATTGGAAAACGGACACAAGGCCTCAGCCTCCGGAGGCGGCTCCTGTCCAGAGTGAAAGAAAGGTATCCCTTCAAGGAAGATGTTCTATATCGCCCAGGAAAATGGACCACCATGGAGAAAGATATCCAGTACCTGAGGGAATTAACTGTGCTTGAGGTGATTTATGGTGACCTGGGTGATGAATAGTCCTCCAAAGATCCAGATGAAGCCTAATGCAAACGACCCATGTGGCAGAAGTTTGTATGGAGCGCACCATCATCCCATGTAAACTTCCTGGCAGTAATGTCCTGGAAAGATGAAGAGGCACCAACAGTGGGGCACGTGACTGATAAACTCCAGGATTACAAAGCACATGTCTCTTCCTCCCTCGTCTCAGCTGTGGAGAAATTGTCCCGGGAGTTCCAGCAACTCAAAAAAGATATGTCCTACTCCCGACCTGTATGGACCAGTATCTCAGCCATTAGGTGTAAGTGTCCCTCTGCTCAAGAGAGAGGATACACACCACGGACCACCCTATGGTTCTACCTGTGTGACCACGGAGAGGACATGAGGAAATGGAATGGAAAACCTACCTCGACCCTTGAGGCATGGGTACGTGAGTTGCAAGGAAAAACGATCACTCAGGGGGGTTCTTCCAGGAAAGTTGCTGCTCCAGTTTCCAGTAGGCAGTTCCCCAGACAGAGGAGTAGAAGCGCTGATTTTATTTCTCATTTTAATAGAGAGACTTCTGATTCCCATTCACAAGAAGTGAGTTGCGAATACCGCGATTGGGACTGGACAGGCCCTGCCTCCAGCCAGGTAGAGGAAAGGGATAACTGGGTTTACTGGACTGTGTGGATTCTATGGCCTGGCACATCCAACCCACAGGAGTATAAGGCTCTAGTGGACACTAGTGCACCTTAATGTCATCAAGCTATGTAGGGTCAGAACTCATTTGTATTGCTGGAGTGACAGGCGGGTCCCAAGAGCTAACTCTATTGTAGGCAGAAGTGAGCCTAACTGGGATTGAGTGGCAAAAGCACCCTATTGTGACTGGCCCAGAGGCTCAAAATAACAAAATCAACAAAATAACAGCCATGTCTCCACCAACTAGCAAAAAGGAAACACAAGCTTTCTTAGGTGGTGTGGGTTTTTGGAGAATGCATATTCCAAATTATAGTCTGATTGTAAGCCCTCTCTATCAAGTGACCCGGAAGAAGAATGATTTCAAATGGGGCCCTGAGAAATGACAAGCCTTTGAACAGATTAAGCAGGGGATAGTTCATGCAGTAGCCCTTGGGCCAGTCCGAGCAGGACAAGATGTAAAAAACCTGCTCTAGGCCGCAGCTGGGAAGAATGGCCGTAGCTGGAGCCTCTGGCAGAAAGCACCAGGGGAGACCAGAGGTTGACCCCTAGGGTTTTGGAGGGTCCAAAGAACACAACGCTCCAACTGAAAAAGAGATATTGGCAGCATATGAAGGGGTTCGAGCTGCTTCAGAAGTGGTTGGTACTGAAGCACAGCTCCTACTGGCACCCCAACTGCTGGTGCTGGGCTGGATGTTCAAAGGGAGGGTCCCCTCTACACATCATGCAGCTGATGCTACGTGGAGTAAGTGGGTTGCACTGATCACCCAATGGGCTCGAATAGGAAACTCCCATCGCCCAGGAATCTTGGAAGTGATCATGGACTGGCCAGAAGGCAAAGATTTTGGAATATCGCCAGAGGAGGAGGTGACACGTGCTGAAGAAGCCCCACTGTATAACAAACTGTCAGAAAATGAGAAGAAATAGGCCCTGTTCACTGATGGGTCTGTTCATCTTGTGGGAAAGCATTGGGGATGGAAGGCTGCTGTATGGAGTCCTATATGGCAAGTCGCAGAACCTGCTGAAGAAGGTGAATCGAGTCAGTTTGCAGAAGTAAAGGCCATCCAGCTGGCTTTAGACATTGCTGAATGAGAAAAATAGCCAGTGCTCTATCTCTATACTGGCTTATGGATGGTGGCAAATGCCCTGTGGGGGTGGTTACAGCAATGGAAGCAGAACAACTGGCAGCGCAGAGGCAAACCTGTCTGGGCTGCTGCATTGTGGCAAGATATTGCTGCCCGGGTAGAGAACCTGGTTCTGAAGGTACGTCATGTGGATGCTCATGTACCCAAGAGTCGGGCCACTGAAGAACATAAAAAAACCCAACAGGTGATCAGGCTGCTAAGATTGAAGTGGGTCAGGTAGATCTAGACTGGCAACATAAAGGTGAACTATTTATAGCTCGGTGGGCCCATGACACCTCAGGCCATCAAGGAAGAGATGCAACATACAGATGGGCTCATGATCGAGGGGTGGACTTGACCATGGACACTATTGCACACGTCATCCATGAGTGTGAAACATGCGTTGCAGTCTAGCAAGCCAAGCGAGTGAAGCCTCTGTGGTATGGAGGACGATGGCTGAAATGTAAATATGGGGAGGACTGGCAGATTGATTATATCACACTGCCACAAACCTGCCAAGGCAAGCGCCATGTGCTTACAATGGTGGAAGCAACCACTGGCTGGAAACATATCCTGTGCCCCATGCCACCACCTGGAACACTATCCTGGGCCTTTGAAAAACAAGTCCTGTGGTGACATGGCACCCCAGAAAGAACCAAGTCAGACAATGGGACTCATTTCCGAAACAACCTTATAGACACATGGGTCAAAGAGCATTTCATTGAGTGGGTGTATCACATCCCCTATCATGCACCAGCCTCTGGGAAAATTGAGCGATACAATGGACTGTTAAAGACTACACTGAGAGCAATGGGGGGGCGGGACAGTCAAACACTGGGATACACATTCAGCAAAAGCCACCTGGTTAGTCAACACTAGGGGATCTGCCAATCGAGCTGGCCCTGCCCACTCAGAACTCTTACATACTGTGGAAGGGGAGAAAGTCCCTGTGGTGCATGTAAAAAATATGCTGGGGAAGACACTCCGGGTTATTCTTGTCTCGGGCAAAGGCAAACCCATTCGTGGGATTGCTTTTGCTTGAGGACCTGGGTGCACTTGGTGGGTGATGCGGAAGGCTGGATGAGTTCGATATGTGCCTCAAGGGGATTTGATTTTGGGTGAAAACAGCCAATGAACTGAATGGTATGCTGTTAATTGCTATATCATATTGTATGTCATCACTCCTACGATTGCTATATGCCACATCAATGGTATCATAGTAGGAATCTCCCAAATTAATGAAGAACGAACTTTGATTGAACCAAGCAAAGTGCAGCAGTGATGGAAGAAGTACTGACTTCAGCATGGAACAATCCAACACCACACAGACCATCTCTCCTGCCTTGAAAGATTGTTACGATAGATGGAGCCCAAAGTTATGGACTAAATTAATGCAATGGACTTTTGTGGACCCTCTACAGACATTGTACAGGGGTGGTCCATTGACTAAGGAGATGATGAATGATATTTGTGTATTTTCTCAAACGATGGGAAGGCGGGTGGTACTTATTGAGGTTATATTGGATAGCATGGGACCTGAGCATGACATAAATGGTATGGAATAAGGGGTGGATACTGTCATGGTTTTAGCTGGGATAGAGTTAATTTTCTTCAGTGTAGCTGGTATAGTGCTGCATTTTGGACTTAGTATGAAAACAATGTTGATAACACACTAATGCCTTCGTTGTTGCTAGGTAGTGCTTACACTAGTCAAGGACTTTTCCAGCTTCCCATGCTGTGCGAGGGGCACAAGAAACCAGGAGGGGAGGGGGCACATCCAAGAGAGCTGGTCCAAACTGGCCAAAGGGATATTCCATATCATGTGACATCATGCCCAGTATATAAACTGGGGGAAGCTGGCTGGGGAAAGCAGTGATTGCAGCTTGGGGACTGGTGTCATTGGTCGGCGGGTTGTGAGCAGTTACATCACTTGTGTATTTTTTTCCTTTTCCCTCTTTTCCCTGGGTTTCATTTCTCTCTCTCATTATTTTCCTTTTTATTATATTATCATTATTATTATTATCATAATCATTATTGTTATCATTACCATTACTACTATTATTATTTTATTTTAATTGTTAAACTGTTCTTATCTCAACCCACGAGTTTTCTTGCTTTTGCTCTTCAGATTCTTCCCCTTCCCAGTGGGGTGGAGGGGATGAGCGAGCGGCTGTGTGGTGGCTAGTTGCTGGCTGGGGCTAAACCATGACACAAGAAGCCTCAGCAGTAATATAAAGCTTCTATGCTTTTTCTTTCTTCTTGTGATTCTGTGTCTGCTTCTGAGCCTTGTAGATTGTATGCAGTTCCCAGAGTGTGTTAAGCAGTACATAGAATTGACCTATCTTATTATTCTTCACTCTCAGAATTAAAACTTGAATAACTATAATAACATAGCAGGACGTTTTTATTACTTTCATTGCACAGGGACTTATCAATCAATTAAATCAATAAAGCCAGCTTCTACAAAATGAAATGCTGATCTCTACTGAATCACTTACACAGACAGAGGATTCTGACTTTATGGATTAGTTTGGAAAATACAGGTTATTGGTTATTTAAAATGTTTGCTTGTGACTCTAAAGGTGGATAAAAACATCAAGAAACAAGCTGTCTATGCTTGACTTCAAGAGTTTATGACACCAGGCTCAAAAAATAACAGGAAACATTCAAAAAGGAAAAAATATACTTAGGATAGGTACAAAATAATACTTTAGAGTGCATTAAGAGTGCTGATTTCTTGTTGGGTTCTTAGTAGGTAGTACAGTATGTGTTGTTATCAAAGATATCTGTTACTTAAACTGCCATTCCTGTAAATAGTTGTCTCTTTAGAATTCATTGTTTTTAACTTGAACTATAAAGAGTTTCTACAAAAATGAGGTCTTGTCTTCATTGCTTCCCTGGGTTCTGTGCACCATTGCTCCTAAATTCTACAGGTCAGATATACAGATAGTATAAACTGGTGTCTCTTCCTTGACTTCTTCACAAGACATATTCTGAGAATATTGGATGTTTACATAGTCTGACAATATTTTTCTCTATGTCATTTTCACTTCAGCTTTTCTGGCACCATGGAACTTTACAAGCATTATTCTTCATGAAACACATCTAATTAAAAATTCAGAAGGAAAAAGAAAGCTGACAAGAGGTTGTAAAAATAGACTTGCCTTTGATGAACATTAACATATGTTTCAGTCTCATTCCTCCTTCCAACTACCTGATTTTGCTGTTTTTTTTTTAATTAGAGTGGAACACATAGTTGTGGCTTGTACAGTGTAGGTTATTGGGCAGGCTTCCTACACAGTCCAAAAGAAAACAGAGGCATTTGTTCTTCCTTCTGTTGTTTTGCACCAGTGCCTGTACATCAAACTGAGTACCCCTACACTAGCTGTTGTGGACTAACAGATTGGAAACTCACAGGCTCTCTGGAGTCTGTCCTGCTGATACCCTCTTTTCATAGATTTAAAAGGGAACATCTCTGAATGAACACTACAGAGCCAATAGAGAGTTCATAGTTAAAAATAAATGTTCTTTACCATTTCTTACCATTTTTTAGAAGACTGAATATCAGTTGTCCTTTCTTCTTCAGTGATTTACCTGAGACACCAGAAAAGCAAGTAGAATTTTTAAATTCTTTAGAAGAGAAGCCTAAGGATTAATAATTTTCACCCCCGATATCCTGGGATTTGCTTTTATTCACATTTCTTAAGATCATGCTGTGTTCATATCAGGGATATAAATCTTTTGCCATAATTCTGTTAACTCCCATTCACTTTCCTGAATTAGCAGCTGGTCTACTTATCTTCTGAAGGCTGATTGTCTTCTGTGTTGTTCCATTTTTTGACAAAATACTAAAGCATTAATAGCTTTAAAGAGTAGTAGTAGTCTTCTAGACAGTAGTCTGTCTAATTCTTTAGGTACAATCTTCTTTCCTACATCATCTATTTCAGAATATACTTAAAAAGAAGAATTACATTATTTGAGTTATTTGAGCTATTGAGTTTACATAATTTTTATTTACTTCCAAATATATCTCATATACCTATCTCTGAGTATATATGAGATAAATATAAGTATAGTTTTTTTCAACATGTTCAATTAAAATTGAAAAATTTATAGCTATCTAGTCTCCCCCCCCCCCCCCCCCCCCCAATTTTTCACAGATCTCAAACAAAGCCCATTGTTTCAAAAGTTTTCAAGGGATAATTCTCCAACACAAATCTGCCCATTTTGTGAGTTCCTTCTCATTAAAAATAAGTAAAAATAGACTCAGTTTTGCAGTTTCATGATTTATACTTCTAGATATTCTGAGGGAAAACCAATTAACTTAAAAATGATAAAGATTACTCCAATTTCAAGATGAACTTTTCTAGCCTTTCAGAATTTTTTTTTTCCTTTCCCTTTATTGGCTTTTGGCTTACTTTTCCAATGAGAAACTTAGTGTTCACACCTAGACTACATCTTTAGCAGATCCTTATCCTGGAATATTTCTTAAAGCTGTCTCCCATCCAGATGCATAACAAAGCAGAGATCCCATTAAATTACTGTTACCTCATTTGTGTTTTCTCAAACTTGTCTATTTATTTCACTCACCTCCTTGTGTTGTTATTATGCTAGAACAGTTCTTAGTGAAAATACAATGCCTGGTGTATATCTACCTAGCGCTGATCATTTGAGGGTAACTTCTGACATCTCTTACCAATACTTCATCTATTGCAGGAAGGTAAGGCATTGATTCTGTTTTCCCTCCCCTGCAACTACAAATTCAACAATCTCTACAGGAGGAAAAAACAAACTTTCCCCGGTGAGCATACTTGTTTCTCATACCATGCTCATTGCTATAACTGGTTACTTCCACTCTCTTTTGCCTTATGATTCATCAGCCAGTATCAGTAAGATATAAAACAGCACACGCACTTTTCATAAAATCTCTTCTACCACATCTTTATGTTCTAACAGTCAGAAGATCACAGGTATAATTTCTAACATTTTTAGGATAGTGACTTTCAGAGACACATAGTTCCTCTGCCATTTTCTAGTTTTCTTTTTTTTTTTTTTTTTGTGAGCATAGTTATTCAAATGGTCTTTAGGAATTATTTCCTTTCCTACACCCTCTCATAACTTGGAGGTCATATCACCATATGACACTGAGACTGTAATCATTCAGTTCAAATCTGCTGAGCTTTCTACATTGGGCTGTGCTAATAACTACATTAGGCTATTTCAAATGTAGTTCTAGACATTTTCTTTTATAACCAACAATGAAGCCACAAACAGCCTGTTATTTGATGAAATGCTGAAGAACAGGAGCAGAGGAACTTTTAAGAATGGAGGTTATATACTCATGCAAAATTCCTGTGATGTTGAATAGTCAGAAACAAGAAAAACCACAAAATAAAATATGAGCAAGAGGATGTCTTATCATGGAATACTCTTCTAATATGCCCTTTGAGTAGGCATGCCTTGCCCATCTCCTTGAAGAACCACTGCTGAAGGGACTGAAAATATTTCCCCAGCCGTTTGATCCCACTGGTAATTAGAATGTTTCTCAGTGTAGCTAGTTAAGGGTGGAATTTGAAGTGACTAGGCAGGTAATGTGTATTTTAGAATGAACTAAATTGCTTTGCATGGGATGATTCAGTTTATCAAACACAGGCACGTAGCATTGTTTAAACTATCACAAACTGTTCTTAACTGGCCTCTAACTGGAGGTCCAAAATGTTAGGCATCTCTCTAGTGTGTATCTCTATTTTTTGTATCATATTTCACATATATCTACAGGTGGCTTGAATACTCTGCTGCTGTTATAGTGGCACCTTATGTTTGTATTTGAGCAACTGACATGAACTTTGCCTTTTGGAGAACTGACTCACTCTGGGCTCTGATTCCTACTTAGATTCAGACTTTATTGACAAAAGGTAGGCAACTATTTTCACTGGAAGTACCAAGCTTCAGCTGGCAGCCCAGAAGAGCACAGGTCTCCTGTAGATCCTGTCACATACAATCTCAAATGATCCTAGAAATCTTTACCTAGGCAACTGAACTGAATTGCTCATATCTGAAATAGACACCTACAACTAGATGCCTAGATGTGTCAAACTTGCGTAGAATCTCATCCATTATGATGGACAGTAAATCTTCCTGTGCATGACTGAAATATATGTTAAAACTTGGTATTCTTACCAACAACCATTATCTAGTATCTCTTAGATTTATTTAAGAAGCATAAGCTTATTTAAAACCTCCAGTCCTCTCACTGTCTTGATTGAAAGAATTAAATTCAGCTGATTAAATATAAATCAGGCATGCTTGCATTATGTGGTAAGTTGACCACGGTTGGATGCCAGGTGCCCACCAAAGCTACTCTATCACTGCCCCTTCTCAGCTGGACAGGGGATAGAATATAACAAAAGGCTCAAGAGTGGAGGAAAGTACAGGGAGAGATCACTCACTCATTACTGTCATGGGCAAAACAGACTCGACTTGGGGAAACTAGTTTCATTTATTACCAATCAAACCAGAGTAGAATAGTGAGAAATAAAACCAAGTCTTAAAACACCTTCCCCCCACCCCTCCATTCTTCCCAGGCTTAAATTCACTCCCAAATTCTCTACCTCCTTCCCCCACAGTGGTGCAGAGGGACAGAGAATGGGGGTTGCGATCAGTTCATCACATATTGTTTCTGCCTCTCCTTCCTCCTCAGGGGGAGGACTCCTCACAGTCTTCCCCTACTCCAGTGTGGGGTCCCTCCCATGGGAGACAGTACTCCACAAACTTCTCCAGTGTAAGTCCTTCCCACGGGATGCAGTCCTTCATGAATGGACTGCTCCAGCATGGGTGTCTTCCATGGGGTCACAAGTCCTGCCAGGATCCTGCTCCAGTGCAGGCTTCCCATGGGGTCATGGCCTCCATTGGGCATCCACCTGCTCTGGCGTGTGGTCCTCCATGAGCTGCAGGTGGATATGTGCTCCACCATTGACCTCCATGGGCTGCAGGGAGACAGCCTGCCTCACCATGGTCTTCACCATGGGCTGCAGGGGAATCTCTGCACCAGTGTGTTAAGCACCTCCTCCCCCTCCTTCTTCACTGACCTTGGTGTCTGCAGGGCTGTTTCTCTTGCATATTCCCTCTCCTATCTCTCCGGCTGCAACCGCTGTTGTGTAGCAACTTTTTTTCCCCCTTCCTAACTATGTTATCATAAAAAGTGCTACCACCATCGGTGATGGCTCAGCCTTGGTCAGCAGCAGGTCTGACTTGGAGCTGGCTGGCATTGGCTCTATCGGATGTAGGGGAAGCTTCTAGCAGATTCTTATAGAAGCCACCCCTGTAGCCCCCCTACTACCAAAACCTGGCTAGAATGAACTATGTGCAATCTGAGATTACCATTACAGCCTCTTGCTCAACACACACACTAGTTTCTTTTCTAATTCTGTTGATGGTATAAACTTATTTTGTGTGCTGAAGTCTTCCAGTGCGTGGTTCATAGGAAGATGAACTTCAGGTAAGGAATGTCAAAGAAAACGGTGGAGCCATTTTCAAGGGAGTGATGAGAGAAATATAGCTTTGCAAGTGAGAAAGAAAAAAGGAAACCCTTTGTGTTTAAAAAAATAAAAAAATACGTTGCAACACCTTCCTAATTTTAACAGCCATAACTCCCATGAGCTAAAAAATAATAAGTCATGGGGACAAGACTTCACAGAGAACTGATATGCTGCTTCTGAGATCAATTAGGTTTGATATCAAGTCATCAGAAACGCAAGACTTGGCAAAAGACAATTTTCCACACAGATAGTGTTTATTGTGTACTGTTTAATTCAGGGATTAAGAAAACAATTATTATATTTTAATGTTCAAGCACTTTCCCTGATCTACCATTACTTCAGTAGCCTTAACTGAAACTTATCAGAGAAGTTGAGTAACTGTACTGTTCATCCCTTCTCTAGGTTACTTGGATTGGTCGGGCACTGGAACAGGCTTCCCAAGGAAGTGGTGGAGTCATCATCCCAGGAGGAGTTAAAAAAACATGTAGACGTGGCACTTCAGGACATGGTTTAGGAGACATGGTAGTGTTGGGTTGACGGTTGGACTTGATGATCCTAGAGGCCTTTTCCGACCTAAATGATTCTATGATTCTATGATTCTATTTTAGCCTAAATAGCAGTGATAGGAACAAGGAAAGCTCTGCAGCAGATCTGAGCCTTCTGAAGTAGGCAGAACCCCTCAGGAGCTTCTGTTGCTGGATTGTGGTCTTTGTCCTCCACCATTGTATTGGGTTTATGTGTCCAGTGGCAGCACTGCAAGGGTGGCTTCTGTGAGAAGAGGCTAGGGACTACCCCATGCCAGGCACAGCTGGTTCCAGCCAGCTCCAATGGACCTAATGCAGGACACGACTGAGCCCATCAGTAATGTTTAAGAAAGCAGCTGTGAGAGTAAGAAAAATGTGAGGGAAACAGCCCCATAGACACCAAGGTTGGAGAAGAAGGAGAGGGAGGAGGTGCTCCAGGCACCAGAGCAGAAATTTCCCTGCAACCTGTGGAGGAGAACAGGGTGAATGTATTTGTCACCCTGCAGCCCATGAAGGACCCTACGCCAGAGCAGGTGAATGTTCCCTGAAGGAAGATGCAACCCATAGAGAGCCCATGTCAAAGCAGGCTCCTGGCAGAATTGCAGCCCATGGAGGACCTACACTGAGGCAGGGCAAAAGAGTGAGGATGAAGGAGTGGTGTTAGATAGGAACTATTACAGACTGACCATAACTCTCCATTTGACATCACCCTGCACAGCTCGGGGCCTGGGGGTTAAATGGTAGAGGAGTTGGGAATGAAGGAGTAAAGTTGAACTTGGGAAGAAGGGAGAATGGGGAGAAAGTGTTTAAATTTGTCTTTGTTTCTCACTATCCAAATCTACTTTAAGTGGCAATAAATTAAATTAAATTAAATTTTCCCAAGCCAATTCTGTTTTGCCCATGATGTAAATTATCTCCCTGATAATGAGGTAAATTATCTCCCTGTCTTTATCACAACCAATGAGCTTTTCCCTCTTATTTTTTTCTCACTATCCTGTTGAGGAGAGGAAGTGAGAGAGAGGCTGGATGGCCATCTGGCTTTTGGCCAAGATCAACCCACCACAAATATTAAAGCCATAAAGAGCCTATGACACTATTGAATTGGACTCAAAGATCTTAAGCCATACAATTTTATGCTCAGATCCTGCAAAAAAAAATCAAGGCAAAGTATAGAGAATTCCATATGGAACCTATAGTTTCCAGGAATAATTATTTGGTTAAGGTTAAAATATTTTCTGCGTCTAGATATGGACTTACACTAAGTGTATGTATACTGGTTTTGGCTGGAATAGAGTTAACATTCTTCATAGTAGGTCGTATGGTGCTATTTTTTGGATCTGTGACCAAAACAGCATTGATGACATGATGATGTTTTACCTGTTGCTGAGTAGCGCTTACACAGTGTCAAGGCCTTTTCTACTTCTCACAGTGCCCCACCACAAATAGGCTGGGACTGCACAAGAAGTTGGGACGAGACATAGTTGAGACAGCTGACTCCAGCTGACCAAAGGGATATCCTATACCATATGATGTCATGCTCAGCAATAAAATCTGGGGGAAAGAAGAAGAAAAGGGAGGACTTTCAGAGCTATGGTGTTTGCCTTCCCAAGAATCCATAATGTGATGGAGCCCTGCTTTCCTGGAAATGACTAAATATCTGCCTGCCAATGGGAAGTAGTGAATGAATTCCTTGTTCTGCTTTAATTGCACATGCAACTTTTGCTTTACCTATTAAACTGTCTTTAGCTCAACCCATGAGTTTTCACACTTTTACTCTTCCCCATCACGTTGTGGGGCAGTCCAAGAGCGGCGGTCTGGCACTTAGCTACTTCCCTATTCCACAACAGTATGAACACGTAATCTTTTCTTCCTTGCGGTCCAATACTTGAAGTTTCTTTTTGTTGTATTTGTTTTACTTTTTGAGAGTCTAAATCCAGTTGTTTCCTCTTTCTTGAAACTATAACTCTAGGAGAAATCATATATGACAAATGTGAACTCTCAATGGAAAATAAAGTTCACAGACCTTCTTGATTGTAGAAGGAAAAGAATCGAATTAAGCTCACACACTTCTTTTTCTAAAATCTTATTTTTTGTTCAGAATATAGGTTGCAAATTTTGTATATGCAAGGTTGTTAAGAATGTAGTCCTAAAGCCAGCCAGCTTTACAAAATGACAAGTATAAGAGGTGACTTGTGTATTATCAAAAACATAATGTACTCTTTCAATATTTCAGGAACAGCTGCAGAAAAGATAATAGAAACATATTGTAGGATTCCGGATACGAACTATATTTTTTCCTTTAATTTTTCTAGCCATCATACCAGCTGAATAACATTTTTAGAGACATGTTTCTAAAAGTCAGTTCTTTAGTGTTCTAGTTGTACCTGTCTGACTACAATAAAATACTCCCTACAGTGTAGGGCTGAGGGATACATCCAGGAGGCAGGGACAAGGACAAGGCTGGAGACTGTCACTCCCATGGTGTCACTGGGGTGGAGACTGACAGCCACCAGCTGAGCTGAAATAGGGCTCCTTGGGCTATGCACGGGAGGTAGATGGGGCTCCTAGGTGCAGCTGGTCAGAGTCAGTAAGGCTTGTTAGTACCCTCAGGGCCCTAATACTACATATATTGTTTCACTAATACAAGCTCTCTTTCTTTCATACTAATTATGAATTAATTTGCCATTTTTATAAGAGAAATATGTAATGATATTCATAGTAAAATTTAAACCTACATTTCTCAGACAGGAATAATTTTTTCAGTTTTGGGGAGTTTTCCACGTATGGAGGCTTTAAGGATGGATCCACGACTGGTTTCCCTCCTTCTCTTCTTCCCTCCATAGATTTCCTATGGCAATAAGAGAAAATTAAATTTGAACTTCATTAATCATCTGCAGTATAGCTAGCTTTTATTACCTCAACAGAGACTTACTTTTTACCAAACTTGGATAATGTTCCTCTCAAACCACCATTTCATTTACACCACTTTTCCAGATGACTTTTTCTTTGTGGAAGTGTTAAAGTTAAGCAAATAAATAAGTAAAACATATGAACACTCTTTTTGCAGAGCATAAAACCAAGAAAGAAACGAGAATGGAGACAAGTGAGAATGGAGATAAACTGACCTTCTCAGACTTTCAGCATAGAACATAGTGGAGGCAAGAGGTTCACTGTGGAAATTAAGTATACAATACATGCTTCTACTAACAATATCAACAATATAGAAATTGTTTCAGTGCCTTTCCATTAAATGCCTTAATTTAATCATCTTTTAAGAAAGATCTATTTCTTGGCAAGCTAATATAATTACTCTATTATACATACAAACTGTTTTACATAGTCAAGCTTATTGATGAATGCAAGAGGTGCATATTTTTCTTTTAGCTTTACTTCCATTTCAAATTATATCACAGTATCACATGGAGATGTCTGGCTTTTAGTCATGTACTGTTTTAAAGCATATCTTTTATTTCTTTTTTCAGATGGCAATTTGCTTATTAGTAAAGAGGCCTCAGGCACGAAAGAAGGGATTTCTCCTGAAAAACATTGTAATCAAAAGTGAGTGAATGCATGAAGAACACTTCATAGTCCCCAAAGGACAGTTGCATTCTGTAAGACTGGGCCACAGGAATAGGTTTGTTGAATTTTAACTTCCCTATGCTTTTTCTTCCCTGAGGCTTTAAAAAAAAAAAGTGTTTTAGAACTACATTGCTGTATTATAAGGGGAATAGGTGGTTGTGAATACTTGAGTTCAGCATACATTGTATCCTGCCTAAATTAAGAAGTATCTCTGAGGGTATTGTCTATACAAAAGTTCCAAAAATGACTGCAGATTTTGCGGACTGAACCAGGTCTAAATAAGAACTCTCAGGTACAGCTATCGGTGTAAATATGGAAACACAGAATTCCAAGCAGCTAATGATGTGGTCCCAGGAAGAGGGGTGTGCTGGTTTTGGCTGGGATAGAGTTAATTTTCATTGCTGTAGCCAGTATAGTGCTGATGGCACATTGATGTTTTAGTTTTTGTTAAGTAGCGGCTAAGTGTTACTGAGTAGTGCCTACACTAGTTAGGGACTTCTCCAGCTTCCCGTGCTCTGCCACTTGCACAAGAAGCCACGAGGGGAGGGGCCACAGCCAAGTCAGCTGACCCAAACTGGGCAATGGGATATTCCATATCATGTGACGTCATGCCCAGTATATTAACAGGGGGAGTTGGCGGGGAGGGGGGGAAGTGACTGTGGCTCAGGGACTGGTGGTGTAGGTTGGCGGGTGGTGAGCGGTTGCATCACTTGTTGTTTGTTTCGGTTGTTTATTCCCTCCCCCCAGTTTTCACCTCTCTCTGTCTCTCGTTATTTTTCCTTTTCATTATATTATTATTGTTGTTGTTGTTATTATTGTTTTATTTTAATTATTAAACTGTTCTTATCTCAAGCCACGAGTTTTTACCCTTCTGATTCTCTCCTCTATCCTGCCAGTGGGGGAGTAAGTGAGTGTCTGTGTGGTGCTTAGTTGCCGGCTGGGGCTAAACCACCACAAGGGGTTGCAGCACTGCCATGGCACTTGGAATGCATGGGCATGGTGCTTGAACAAGCTACTTGAAGACTAGCTCAGGTATTTGCAAAGGAAAGCTGAGCAAATATATTTATGAGATTTCTATTTTTTTGATAAGTAAGAGTTCTATAAAAAACATAAAATATATTATAAATTACCATGTCGCAGACACATAGAAATACATTCTGGACATTTCATAGAAACAAAGGTGTCTATAGCAGCAGAAATAGCTGCTGTTGAGAAAAGGCTGTTACTGTATCGAATGCATGTGCATGGTCATGGTAATGCTTTGTACTTGCTCTTCATTTCAGCAACATCCATTTAATGAACACTTTCCCCTGTTAGTTGCTAAATAATGTTTAGGAGTAGGTGTTTATATATGATAAAACCATATATGAGACAACATTATTTCCCATGAAATGTTTCCAAAACATATTTCCACATTATTAGCATCCCTCTTGCAGCAGAATTTAAATAGTATATGTAACTGATGCTTTCTTGTACATCAAATCTAGATATTTTAGGAAATTAGTTAGCATTCTTTACATACCGGAGGGGAAATATTTATGTATTTACTTACTTATTTATTTATTTATTTATTTATTATAATCCATAGAAATTGCTTCTCTAATCTTTACCTAGTAATTCAGATGTTCTCTTGAGCTTTGTCTCCATCTTAGTTTGTAATGATTTGATGCAGGTTGAAGTTACCATCATTCCTGTCTTTTATGACCTGACGATTGGGACAAGCTCAGATTTTTTTCTTTGGATCCTTCTGCAAAAGATTTTCTAACCTGCTGTAGATGTTAGTCCTGAGACATCACAGCTGAAGGCAGCTTGGACACTGCAAACTAGTGCTTTCTTACGTCCATGTTTAATGCCAAAACTATATAGTTTCCTTAATCTGCTCAGAATTTATGAATAAGTGTGGATTTTTGTCCAGTTACAGTAGTCATGACATGAGTTTGGGTGCATATGAATAATTATGTTCTGGGAATATTAAAGGGTATAGTTGGCTATTACCACTGTTCCTTCTCTCCTTTATGTGCATACAGTCACAGTTAAATCCTGCCTGTTATGAAAAATATCAAGACGGCCTGGTGAATTTTATTCTAAAATGATAATTAATGACTCTGGATTACTGACTCTTCAGAATCTTCTGGGTTAGAATTTGTATCCTTCAGAATTCTGGGATTATTTACATGCATATTTTTCCTTGATCTGTGTAATTGTAAATATATTTTAACCTGTAATTTCAAATGCATATAGAAGGCAGAGAAAGTAAAAACAAATTAGAAATTGCTTTATATACAATATTATTTATTAGGAAGGAATTCTATGTAATGGACATTTTGTAAGGTCAGCAAAGTAGGCTTTCCACAGTTATAAAATTATAGGGAAATTATTTCCCATCTTTGTCTCTGCTCTCCCTTCCATTTTCTGTCTTACCATTGCAGAAGCTAAGCTTTTCAGGATAGTATGTTATGTTTTTGTTAGTGTACTTCGCACAAGAGAACTCCAGCTCTTTTTAGGGATTAACTTTCATGTTATTATGTAACACTAAAGCTTGGGGTCTTTGCAAACAAAATGGAAAAGTAGGGTCATAACCTTAGTTGCTATAAACTACATAGCACCACTGAAGTCAGCTGATGTATATCAAATGAAGATCAGATCACAGTCTGTGGGCTGCTTGAAACTACTCAGGTTGTGTATTCCATTACCCCATCCTTTTTGCACAGTAGGGATGACAAAAGGACAGTGTTGAATATAGACTCATAATCTAGTGTCATCACTAAGGCAGAAAAGGAAGAACAAATTTACAGATCCAGAGCATTTATAATGTCTGTTAGGAACAGATACACATGATAAATAGAACAAGTTAATTAGAAGTTGGTAGGGAGTACCATTTTCTCTGTCTTGGAAGTCTTCATAAAAACAACCTTTCCTCTCCACCGAAATTATCAAGTGCTGAACAAATTGTAAAGTATAACCAAATATTACTGAAAGATGTGAAGACAGGGCCAAGCTGATTTTAATAAAGATGAAAAGGGAGACCATTCCAGGGGTAGGGAGAGAATGCCACAAAAACAAGCAAGTATAGCACAGAAAAGAACTGTGAAATGTATTACCATTAGATAACCTTACAAGCAGAGGGTTTAACTGAAACATACAGGTTTTCAAATATCTATGCAATAAGCAATGTGGAACAACACCTGTTTCATTTGGATCCATAGAAAAAGAGTAAACCTGTTATAAATCTGTATTACCTCAGTCTGGTTCTCAAAAGCGTCATTGGAAGAGCCATTTGGCATCTCAAGAGAAATATAATAATTTATTAATTTATTCATAGCACAGTTTTTATTGCTAGCTTGCATGTTTAAAATACTGATAGTTGTTGGCCTGCCTGTAATTAGATTATCTATGATAATGTAAGGGGAAGAAATTAATAAGAATCCACAGCTGCTTAGGCTTCTGCTAAGTTGGAATTAAGAGGTAAGAGTGTAGTCATCCCCCTGTCTTTCTGCTTGGTTTCTCAGGAAGGGGGTGGAGAAAGCTGTCCAGACAGTAGAAGATGTGCAATTATGCTAAAGGAGAATGATGTACCTGCTCTCAAAATGTCAGCTGACTGAAACAATTATGACCCCCTGAAAGATAGCACTTTCTAAAGCTGAAAAGTCAAATAAAATAGTTAGCATAAACTCCTAGATTTATCTTGCCAACCTTGCCTTTTGCTATTAACAATTAAGAGGATTATTAACTGATTGACTATTTGTCAATAACCATGACATTCCCATCTTCCTGCTAACTTTGTCTATTGAGTGCTATGTTACGGCTACTGGCAAGATAAATTATCTATGATGGAGTTGTGACAATCTCTCTAGTATCATTTGAATGAGTAGATGTTGACTTCTGTAAAGTAGTTGGAGCTGGGAAATCATAGTCTGCTCTTTCCAGAAATTTTAAAACTGAAAAACTGAGATAGAAGTAACCTCTCTTTTGTTTTTCTTTTTTTTTTTTTTCTTTTTCTTAATAAAAAAATAGAGAATTAAATAATGTAAAACCTGGAAAATGTATGGACCTCAAAGACTTGGCTGATAAACATTCAGTTCTTCTAAAGTTTAGAACAATACATCTTTTTCTTGAGGTATATTGTGTTACTAAGTGTCGTGGTTTAGCCCCAGTCAGCAACTAAGCACCACACAGCCACTCGTTCACTCCCCAAACCCCAGTGGCATGGGGGAGAGAATCGGAAGGGCCAAGGTAAGAAAACTCATGGGTTGAGATAAGAACAGTTTAAAAATTAAAATAAAAAAGTAATAGTAATAATAATAACAATAATAATATAATAAAAAGGAAAATAATAAGAGAGAGAGAGAGAGGTGAAAGATGGGGCAGGGGGGAGGAGGAGAAACCAAACAAACAACAAGTGATGGAACCACTCATCATCTGCCAACCGACACCACTAGTCCCCGAGTCACGATCACTGCTTCCCCCAGCCAGCTCCCCCCAGTTTATATACTGGGCATGATGTCACATGATATGGAATATCCCTTTGCCCTGTTCGGACCAGCTCTCTTGGATGTTCCCCCTCCCCTCCTGGCTTCTTGTGCACCTCACACAGCATGGAAAGCTGGAAAAGTCCTTGACTAGTGTAAGCACTATCTAGCAACAACGAAGGCATTAGTGTGTTATCAACATTATTTTCATACTAAGTCCAAAACGCAGCACTATACCATCTACAGTGAAGAAAATTAACCCTATTCCAGCCAAAACCAGGACACTAAGGTAAGAGATATCTGTAGTAAGCCTAAGAAGATATAGAAGCAATACCTATAATTGTAAATTTCATGAACTTGAGACCATTCTTCGGGTACAACCAGGAAAGCTTATGGGTAAGAATCAGAGACAGAGGTAACAAAGGGAACCTTGTGGTTGGTGTCTACTACAGGCTGCTTGATCAAGGGGAGCCTACTGATGAAACCTTCTTCCTCCAACTCCAGGAGGCTTCACGTTCGCAGGCTCTTGTCCTACTGGGGGACTTCAATCACCCCTACATCTGCTGGAAAAGTTGCAAGGTGAGCTGTAGGCAATCCAGGAGATACCTAGAATGCATTGAGGATAACTTCTTAAGCCAGGTTATAGACAGCCCTACCCGAGGGGATGCAATAGTGGATCTGATGGTCACCAATGCACATGAACTCATCATTGATGCCAAGATTGAAGGCAGCCTGGGCTGCAGAGATCAGGCATTGGTGGAGTTCACACTCCTGAGGGATACAGGAAAAGTGAGAAGTATAGTCATGACCCTAAATTTTAGGAAAGCAAAATTCCAGTTCTTCAAGGAGTTAGTCAGAAGGACCCCCTTGGAAACGGTCCTCAGGGACAAGGGAACAGAACAGAGGTGTTCCACAGAGCACAAGAGCTCTCAGTCCCCAGGTGTAAGAAATCAGGCAAGGAAGGGAAGAGACCAGCATGGCTGAGTCAAGACATGCTGGTCAAACTAAAGAGTAAGAGGGAACTGAACAGGCAGTGGAAGCCAGGACAGGTATCCTGGGAAGAGTATAGAGATACTGCCCAGTTTAATAGGGATGGCGTCAGGAAGGCCAAGGCATGGCTGGAGCTGAATTTGGCAAGGGATGCAAAGAATAACAAGAAGGGCTTCTACAGGTATGTCAACCAGAAAAGGAAGGTTAAAGAAAGTGTACCCTCCCTGATGAACAAGAACAGTGGCCTAGTATCAACAGATGATTAGAAGGCTGAGGTACTCAACAAAGTTTTTGCCTCAGTCTTCACTAGTAACCTCTCTCCTCACCCCTCCTGACATGATAGACTACAAGATGGGGTCCAGGGGAGTAAAGGCCCTCCCACAGTAAGGGAAGATCAGGTTCATGACCACCTGAGAAATCTGGATATACACAAATCTGTGAGACCTGATGAGATGCGTCACAGAGTCCTGAGGGAAGTGGCTGATGTAGTTGCCAAGCCACTCTCCATGATATTTGAAAATAAATGGCAGTCAGGTAAAGTCCCTGGGGACTGGAAGAAGGGAAACATTGTGCCCATCTTTAAAAAGGGTAGAAAAGAGGACCTGGGGAACTACCAACCTGTCAGCCTCACCTCTATGCCTGGGAAGATCATGGAACAGATCTTCCTAGAAGCTATGCTAAGACACATGGAGGACAGGGAGGTGATTTGAGGCAGCCAGTACAGCTTCACCAAGGCCAAGTCCTGCCTGACCAACCTAGTGGCTTTCTATGGTGGAGTGACTCCATCAGTAGACAAGGGAAAAGAAATGGATGTCATGTCTCTGGACTTTTGTAAAGCCTTTGAAACAGTCCCCCAAAACATCCTTCTCTCTAAATCGGGGAGATATGATTTTGATGGGTGGACTGTTCAGTGGATAAGGAATTGGTTGGGTGGTCACATCCAGAGGATATTGGTCAATGGCTTGATGTCCAGATGGAGATTAGTGACAAGTGGTGTCTCTCAGGGGTCCATACTGGGACCAGTACTGTTTAACATTTTCATCAATGATATAGGCAGCGGGATCTTGTCCACCCTCAGCAAGTTTGGAGATGACACCAAGCTGAGTGATGCAGTTGACACACCAGAAGGATGGGATGTCATCCAAAGAGACCTAGATAAGCTGGAGAGGTGGGCCTGTGAGAAGCTCGTGAGGTTCAAAAAGCCAAATGCAAGGTCCTACACCTGGGGTGGAGCAACCCGCAATATCAGTACAGGCTGGGGGATGAAGGGACTGAGAGCAGTCCTGCGGAGAAGAACTTGGGGCTAATGGTGGATGAAAAGCTCTACATGAGCCAACAACATGTGCTTGCAACCCAGAAGACCAACTGTATCTTGGGCTGCATCAAAAGCAGTGTAGCCAGCATGTTGAGGGAGATGATTCTGCCCCTCTACTCTGCTCTGGTGGGACCCCACCTGGAGTACTGCATCAAGCTCTGGAGTCCTGCATCAAGCTCTGGAGTCATCAATACAAGAAAGACATGGACCTGTTGGAGTGCTGCATCCAGAGGAGGGCCACAGAAATGATCACAGGAATGGAACACCTCTCCTTTGAGGACAGGCTGAGAGAGTTGGGGTTGTTCAGCCTGGAGAAGAGAAGGCTCCTGGAAGACCTTATTGCAGCCTTTCAATACTTAAAGGGGGACTATAGGAAATATGGGGACAAACTTTTTAGCAAGGCCTGTTGTGACAGGACAAGGGGTAATGGTTTTACACTAAAGAAGGGTAGATTTAGACTGGATATAAGGAAGAAATTTTTTACAATGAGGGTGGTGAAGTGCTGGAAGGGGTTGCCCAGAAAGGTAGTGGAAGCCCTATCCCTAGAAACGTTCAGGGTCAGGTTCTATGGGGCTCTGAGCATCCTGATCTAGTTGGGGATGTCCCTGCTCACTGCAGGGGGGTTGGACTAGATGACCTCTAAAAGTCCCTTCCAACCCAAACTGTTCTCTAATTCTATGATTCCATGAAAGTGACCCAGCTCAATACTTCTACACTTTCTTATCCTGTGATTGCCCACTAGTTTCTATCTTCAAAAGCTTCTGTGGCATTTAAGGTTACATCTCCAAGGCTCCTGGGGCCCTTAAGCAATGCTTGTTGTCATGCTTGATGTGAAATCCATCTGGCTGAGTCTGAATAGGTTGATGACCACAGGATCCTAAATTTGTTTAACGTCTCCAAGCAGGGTATTTCTCCACCTATTAACTTCTGTGGATCTTAATGCAGTAGAACATGTCAGAACACTGAATTCAGTTCATCCCAAAGCACAGCAGATTAGGTCACTTTTACTCAAAATCTCAGTTGATGATAAAGTTAGTGCTAGTTCTTTCCATTTTTTATGCAGGTACTGTGGGCTAATAACACTCATCTGAAGTACAGAAAAGTTGGTTTATTTTTTTCAAAGTCAAAATATTTAATTTTTGAGGTCAGAAAATATGTCATGTAGCTTGGTAAGCAAACTGATCTGTTTACACTCTGCATGATAAAACCCATAAACAGTTATTCAATGTAAGAATGGCAGTATCTTTCAACAGATGGTTTCAGGAACTGGGTAGGTGCTCATATCCATAGTGAGATTAAGGTTGACATTTTTCTGGCATGACTATCTCTCTGTAGCTCAAAGGTACCCATGGTCCAGAAGCATTACTGCAGTCTTGAGACTCCATTATTTCCCCATGTTGTTGGTTCTGTTTCAGCCCTTTGGAGGGATGAGGTAATCTGTTTTGAATTAGCCTTGTCCTTTTATTTTCCTTTCATTCTGTTTCTGTTTGGTTGCTAGTTTATTTTCTGATCTGTGCTTTTCACTCCTCCTTACTTTTCCTTTTTGTTTTTGGGAGAGTCTTTTATCTCATCATTTCACATTCTGTCTTGAACAGAATATGAAATTCAAGCAATGTTCAAATTCAATCAAGCTTTGCAACTGAGGATGTTTAAATGGTTTGCAAACTAGGTAAAATAAAAGCTGTAGTGTCCCTTGTGACTCACAGTTGATCCTATCAGAAGGTAGTTTATTTTAGGAACTGAAAAAATATAGCTTTATAGATCAAATTTGAAACATCTTAGAACTTGCACCTCATGCCTTATCCATGTAAATAAATAAAGCTACCAAAATTAAAGTAGACCTCCTTTAACATTGCATATTTGGGGTCTGCATATACAAATCAAACAACTAGTAATGATCTAGTGTGTGACATTGCTGCTTGCTCATGTGAAACAGAATACACACATTTTTTGAGCTTCTGTGCCTACTAACATAAAAAGTGAAATCAGAAGCTGAAAAATAATTCTGAGTATTAGCAGCACAATAAAAGTAGCTAAGCCATTTCATATAGAATAGAAGTCATAGAATCATTAAGTTTGGAAAAGACCTCCAAGGTCATCAAGTCCAACTGTCAACCCAACAACACCATGCCTCCTAAACCATAACCTGAAGTGCCATGCCTACATGTTTTTTTGAATACCTCCAGGGATGGTGACTCCACCACCTCTCTGGGCAGCCTGTTCCAATGCCTCACCACTCTTTCAGTAAATAATTTTTTCCTAATATCCAATCTCAGCCTCCCCTGGCATTACTTGAGGCCATTTCCTCTCATCCTATTGCTAGTTACTTGGGAGAAGATACTAACACCCACCTCACTACAACCTCCTTTCAGGTGTCTTCTGACTATACAGGCACAAGAGATGCAGAAAATATGCCTTATGTTTTGTTTACATCTAAATGCTTATATCTGTTATAGTAAACACAAAAGTTAAGATTGCTGTACTAAGAAATTGACATCATTAGAAAAACCTTAAGTTATAGAGGTATATGTACACATGCACACAGGAAAAAAGTAGGAGGAAAAGAAATTTTTGTCTATTTGTTTGCCACTCATGTTTGTGTTTTATCATTGTAGATGTATTTCGTACATATTACTTCATAAGACTCAAAACACCTTTTAGATAAAATCTTGAGCTGTCAACTAAGACAAATTTCTGTCATTTATGTTCTTTTTCTCTTCAGATTCATTTGCAACCTTTAAATGTTACCATGAAGGGCAAAGCCAATAAAGGACATGGTTTTCTACAAATGTAGGATATAATCTATACCCCTGTGTTAAGGATCTAACTCCCTAAACCATCCAAGGGAAGATGTGTATGCCACAGAATTCAGCCCACATCTACTTGACACTAAAATTTAGCTCCCTACAGACCATTAGTAGGTACTAATCAGGTGATTAGTGGTTTCATTACTCACAGTTTGTACATTAGAATTCTTCTCAAATATGTAAACTTATTTCAAATGAATTGCAGCAAACTTGAGCCCCCTCTTTGAAATTAGATGATGTTCGGTAAATATAATCTTCTTCATTTGCTTGGTAGAGTTGTTCTCTATTAACAAGATAATTTTGCCTTTAAAGACTATTTAAACACTATAACAGTATAAGAAATTTCCTTGTAGGTTAACTAATATCAGTGCTTCTTCCCAGCAGCCTGTTTGATAAACCTGTAATTCAAACATTTAGATCTGTGTAAATGCAATCATATTTGTAATATACACATTTACATCTGCTACATTGGTAACATACAGGGCCTGATTACTGTTTACACAATGGCCATTGTATATGATGCTGAAACTAAAAATGGAGTCTTCAGGTTGGTGTATGTCATGGTTTTAGCTGGAATAGGGTTAATTTTCTTCTCTGTAGCTGGCATAGTGCTGCGTTTTGGACTTAGTATGAAAATAATGTTGATAACACACTAATGTTTTAGTTGTTGCTAGATAGTGCTTACACTAGTCAAGGACTTTTCCAGCTTTCCATGCTGTGTGAGGTGCACAAGAAGCCAGGAGGGGAGGGGGAACATCCAAAAGAGCTGGTCCGAACAGGCCAAAGGGATATTCCATATCATGTGACATCATGCCCAGTACATAAACTGGGGGGAGCTGGCCGGGGAAAGCAGTGATCGCAGCTTGGGGACTGGTGTCAGCAGCTAAGCACCACACAGCCGCTCGCTCACTTACCCCACTCATGACGTCACATGATATGGAATACCCCTTGGCCGATTCGGATCAGCTCTCCTGGTTGTATCCCCTCCCCTCCTGGCTTCTTGTGCACCTGGCAGAGCATGGGAAGCTGGAAAAGTCCTTGACTAGTGTAAGCACTACCCAGCAACAACTAAAACATTAGTGTGTTATCAACATTATTTTCATACTAAGTCTAAAACACAGCACTATACTAGCTACAGTGAAGAAAATTAACTATCCCAGCTAAAACCATGACAGAGCAGTTGCATCACTTATGTAATTTTTCCTTTTCTCTCTCTCGTTATTTTCTTTTTTATTGTATTATCATTATCATTATAATTATTATTATATCATAATCATTATTATTATCATTACCATTAATAGTATTACTGTTTTATTTTAATTGTTAAACTGTTCTTATCTCAATCCATGAGTTTTCTTGCTTTTACCCTTCCAATTCTCTCCCCCATCCCACTGGGGTGGGGGGATTTAGCAAGCAGCTGTGTGGTGCTTAGTTGTCAACTGGGGCTAAATGGCAACATTACACAAGCCTAAAGGTTCATATAAATTACCTTAATAGCATAGTGCAATGGATTTCTCTGTAAATGAAAACCAAATCCATGATGTCTGGTGAAATTACTTGGTATTTGTTGTTTTTTCATTCATCTTCCACTCCAGCAATATAGAATCCTTGTCAAACTACTCTTTTGTGGCTTAGTGTGAGTAAAACCTGTTGTGAAGAGGGGTTTTGTAATTTGGTAGCACACTTTACTGGTATCCCTTAATGTATTTCTGTAGCGAATTCACCAAACCTGAAGAAAACCTGTATTCTCACTGTGCGTCTTTTCTATGTTCTGAAAGTGTGAAGGTATCTCAGAAAGAAGTGTCTTCAAAGTCTACACATAAATGACAAATTCCCTTCTATTTTCCATTTTTTTTTTAAGTTTAAATTTTCAGATATGTTAATGTTTTTCACAAAATTGATTTTTTTTTTTTTTTTTTTTTGACAGCTCCAAATACTTTCCACATCTGAACATTTCCAGCTCTAACCCAGTTTTAAGGTCACACTCTAACCTAAAAATTCTACTTTCTCTTGAACTTGATATATTCTTTTTGTTTTCATTTTGATGCTTGCCTTTTTTAACATCACTGATGGTACTGAACTATATTTGTGATGTTGGTTATAACTACAATCTACTATGATGCTGAAATTCTTTCCTGAGAATATGTTCTCAGAAATATTATTAAGGAAGACTTTAATGTGCTTTTTATCTTAAGCAACATTTTATTGATTCTCTTCCAGTAGTAATGATACTGTATCTGTGTTCATTTCAGAACAATAATAATGCCCAGAAATGGAGCTATGCATAGTAATGAAATTAATCAGTACTACAGTCATGCTTACTGGTACAGAAGACTCTTACAGCTGATGCTTTGCAATATCACACTGCAACACTTCTTTCAAGAAAAAAAAGAAAATAGAAACACATTCTTCTCAGGGGTAGAAGAAATTCAAAAGGCACAGCATTTTGAATGGAGTTAACTGAAACTTTAAAATGTTTAGATAACCTCTCTAAACTTGTCTGAATGATCTAAGTGCCAAGAAACAGATTTCTTGTAAAGATTCTGAGCCACTGGATTACTCCAAGTACAGATAACAAAGGGCATGAACTGACTGTTTTTTTTATACAGTAGAACGCCTACCTATGGACAGAAAAGAATAAATAATTTTTACCTTCATCAAGTAGCGGGTCTTGCTTGACTTCATTTTAAGCATGAAGAAAATTACTTCTTATTTTAGCTGAAGGTGTTCACTGATTCAAATATTGTAATAGCTATAGCAATAAAGTGATAGCTATATTTTGGATTTTTTTTTCCTTTTTTCTTTTGATATTTTTTAATGAAAAAATTACATTTTAATGGATCTTAGTGCAAATTAATGAATACATCACAAGTGGCCCCACAGCTGTCTTTTTAAAACTCTTGCACTCCAGAAAATAGCCTGAAGAATACCTGTGATTTAGCAGAAACATTGCCAAAACAATAAGATAGAAGTGCAGTATCTGTGCTGTCTCTCAGTAAAGCCACAGCAATATTACCAACAACGTCTTTGAAATAAAATAATGCACATGTTCTAATTAGATTTTTTTTTTTCTGTTGACATACTGAAGCCTTAATTTCTGTGATTTTCTTCACAAGGCTTCAATTTCTATACTCCATCTGTTGTCAGATGGATGCATAACATCCCAGTGGCACAGCTTTCCATAGTCAGTAATTTGAATTTCAAAGATAACAGTAGAGAAAGCCTCTAATGTATAAATTATTTCTGCTCAACAGAATATCTTTGTTTTAGCTGATTTGTGGTGTTTGAAATTACACATGCTGAAAATCTTAGAGAGATGCCCCTGCTGCATTTAATCAGATATGGACTTATTTGCTATTTCTTAAAATTTTTGGATTATTAGCTGCCTTTAGATGTTTCTGAATTGTTAACATTTTTGCAACAGATTTGGCACAGAGCATCTGTTTAGTGATTCTCTTTGTTTAATGATGTTGTAATAGATCCACAGACCTATAAACTAATGATTCAAATGAGCAAAATATCTATATAAGCTACATTTAATTGTTCATAGAAAGAATGTATTTTTTTGACAAAAGAAAGATAACCATCATTCACTGGTATGTAGAGCTAGATATTAATCATGCTGAAGTTCCAGTCTTTAAAGAATTTATCTACTTAGAAGTTCAAACATAATATTTTACAAATCTATTTCACATGGTGAAGTCTATAATGTTTACTTAGTTCCTGAACATGGAAGAACTTCAAAGGTGAACTTCAAATTTGACAGTTGATATGTTTTATGATTTTATAAATTTTTAATGTTAGAAGAATGAAAAGGAACATTTACCACTGAAGAACTGTTGAAGTAACAAGTTCTCTAAACACCTTCCAATTTTTCTCCCCACAGTGAACTGGAAATTCACATTTCAGGAGTCGAATTCATTGTGATTTTTAACCTACTGAAATCTAAAGTAATTCATGGTAAGATTTAATTTAAAATATTTAATATTTTATTTAGAACCTATACAAGCAGTTAAGACATGCTCAAAGAAGACCATTCAAATCAGTAGAATAGTTGTTCTTGCTTTCTATGGCTTTTTTTGAGAAGTCTCACATTTGCTTAGATTCGTAGGACATCCCACTGAATAACAGAAATAAACTGTTAGTCAGGGCATGTTATTTGGTGCTATAGGAGTGCTGTATTAATTTGTATTAATCACGGTAAATATGCACTACCTGTCTTATAAATTAGATAATTTATAGATTAAGAATAAAAATAATTTTATTCCTCTAATATTGGTACCTGGCTTTCTCGATGCAGTAGTTGCCAATGAAAAATAATTGTGTCACTGTTCACTATGTCATATTTCATTCTTTGTTAGACTCACAGAATCAGAATATAGAATAATTTATGTTCAAGTGACCTCCTGGATACTGACTGGTCCCCCCAGTTTGGTGTCATCCATGAACCTGGTGAGACTGCATTCTGTCCCACCCTCCAGTACAATTAATAAAGTCAAACTGTGCTAGCCCCAGCACTGGGATGTCTCTAGTAACTGTGTGGCAATTGAGCTTTGTATCACAAATCATAAAAGTCCAGGCAATTTTCTGCCCACTTTATAGCCCACCTAAACAAAATTTATCTCACCATTTTGACTGTAAGGAGAGACATGAGCGACCTAAGTATGCCTAGGTCTGATCAGATTCAAGCATTGTTTTGACTTTCTTGCTTCTAAGAATTGATCTTATAGGTTTTCTCAGGGACCGCTATTAGATTGAACTCTACATAGAATATAAATGCAGGAATATGAAATGTCCTATTTCTGCCTCTCTGTGCTTCTTCGTTAGTCTAATAATTCAGTGGTTAGAAAGCATCTGGAGAAACAGATGATCTTCTGCCTAAAGAAATCCTCTCTTTACCAGATGTATATTCTACATTATAAACTAATATCCCAAAGCAGTGGGAGAGTGGGAAGAGTGCTTATTTTTATTCTTTCTGAAGGAAGGCTAATTCAATATTCATTTAACTAGCAAAAGAAGTCACTATATAGCATTATAATTAGACATCTCACCCTGAAATAGGGATGTGTGGATTTCAGTCATTATCTCAGTGCATGTATAGCATCAGATTTTTAAATATTAATTTCAGGAAGGAATGGAACATCAATAATCCCTTGCAGGTGAGTTTCTTAACATTGTATTACAAAGTCATTCATGTGTTTCTTCACTGGTCTTCCCCAGTGAGTATGCAATAAGAAGTAGAGAAGCAGAGTTCAAGGGAAGCACTGCACTCATGTAAAGCCAAGACTTCTTAGCATTTTGGAGAAACTTGTGTTTCTCCGCTCTGTTTGAAGGAGAAGTTTTCTTTTCTGAGAAGGTGTAGACCTGGACTAAGGTAGCAGAAGCGTCCTAGAGCTCCTTTTGCAGGAAGAGTAATGGGGTGGGCAATGCCAGCTGCTACTTGGAAAGATCATTTACAGAAACAATTGCACACAATATCACACCTCCCTTCACAGCAGAAACAGCTGATTTCCAGGACAAATAGAAAAAGACCGTTAAACAAACATCATTTTGCCATATGCCTTCCTGTACAACTATGTACTATGTTAATGCCTGAAGATATCCTTGGGCTACCTAAAGCATTTACTATACTTGGGAGATAGAAGATGAGACCACATAAAATAATCACATAAGAATAAAAAATAATCCAAATTCTCCAGTGGTCCGAGTGAGTGTTGTAACCACTGAAAACCTGGATTAAAGATGGGGATGGATCCTTTCACTGGGTGACTGCAAACACTATGAATTGTGTCAGTGATAAATTTCTTCTGAGGATGACAGCATAGGACTAAAGACAACCTTTTACCGCCCCTTTATGAGCAATTCTCATTAGCTAACTTAGCTTCTGACTCCTTACAGTGATTTTTGAGGGTCTCTTCTCAGAAGCCTAATCCTTCTATTGAAAAAAAAGTAGGTTTAATTCAGGCCTGCAGATTCCACCAAACAGACAGAAACCCATATCCTTTGAACAAAAGCTTGGTGCTTTGGCATGTTCTTCCCCAGTTTTGCCAGAACTATTACAAGGATTAAAAAATTATATTCTTAGTTATATAGTGATGTGATCTTATCTAATGTCTATAAAAATTTTCTGTTTATTCTCCAAATGCTGTTGTCTGAACATCATTCCCTCAATGTGTTACTTCCAGTTACTTTGACAGATAGCTTCTGTATAACTTCTTCCTGAAATGCTTCTCAATATATTTCAGTCTAATTTTTGAAAATGTTTTTAAGTGAATTAAAGAAAAAAAAAAAAAGGATTAGGTGATTAGGTATCTACTTTACCTGATTTTTCTGCTTAAAATACATTCACAGTTTTTAAAATTTCTAGCTCAGTATAGAGCATAATTCAGATAGTGATGTGTCCTTTTGTGAATAATGGAAGAGATGAACAATCATTGTCTCTAAAATTTTCTGTTTTCTTACACAGCCCTGTACCTTGAACTTTGAATCTAAAATATTTGTATTCTTGGTTGCTTCAACTTTGAGCAGTCATTGGAGATTTTTTTTTAATTAAGATAGTTTTTCATCAGTTTTCCATGTTTCACCCTATTTGAACGCTTTCTTAACTTTCAGTTAGAAAAATATTAAAAACTCTGATTTATCTGACATTAAAGAGTTCCTCTCCTAAGCTTACTACCAAAAAACTGCCAAGCTGTAAAAACAGCTGAAAATATATTTGAAATTTAATCTGCGTTTGAAAACAAAAGAAGATCCAAAGAAGCAAAAAGCATAATGGTGTTTGTGGTGGTTACCTCAGTGTTTATTTCAGAATCCTTAATTTCTCTTAGAATGGTATATTCATTCTTGTTACATTTATGGCTTGAAAGGAAACAGGTTAAATACTAGTTTCCATTTTTGCATAGTTTTTGACATGTGTGTAAAATATTTAGTGACAGAATGCCTTTGCTTAAATGTACTTTGAACAGTACAAATGCTTACACTGTTTTCAAAGGTGTTTTTATCCTGTGTGATGCTCTTGCTAGCTGAATAAGACCTAATGCAAATATAACATTGCACGAGTTCATAAAAATTTGCAATATCTGGCCTGAATCTGAGCTCTTAAAGGACAAAACTATGTTGCCATGTATATTTGCATGGCATCTAGTCCAGCAAATGCTTTCTTTCTTGTTGCAGCTTTGGGGCATTAATGCAATGAAAATATTAAAGACTAAGAGTACAGCAAAGTATTTTTCTGACTCTCTGGGATTCTTAGAAAAAACAATAAATTTCATTTTCTCTAGAAACTGAAGCACAAAGTCAGTTTGCTATAAAAATTTTTTTTCATGTTTCTAAGTTCACTAGTTTATTCAAGTTTATTTATTGATATTAGTTCGTTGTAACTTCTAGACTATAGTTATCCGTTCCTCAAAATACATATGAGAAATTACTGCTGTTGAATTTGGAAACAATGGAATAAGTAGTACCATATATGAAAATTAAAGAGGTAAAACTGAAGTAATAAAAATGGAAACAAGGGATAATACTGTGCAAATAATAACAAAGACTTCCAAATATGTACATAGAGGAAATTAAGTCTATTCTAATGTGTTACAGTAACTGTATGGAAAGATTAACAAGAGTGATGAATTTTTAACAGGAATGCCTAATTGAATACACAATGGAAAACAACAACAAAAAAAAAAAAAAAAAAAAAAAAAGCAAAAACAAACAAACAAAAAACCCCCCACAACCAAACCAACAAAACCAGTAAAAACATCAGAAATCTGAAGATGTAAATAATTTGATTAATTTAGAAAACCATTATTCCTGAGGGAGAATTCTTCTAACTCTTAGACTCCCAATTCTGCAAACTTTAAGCATACCAGTAGTACCATTGCTTTAAATTTTTGAGTGCATATTAGACATTCAAAAGGTGCCCTGAGAACATTTCATCCCCAGATCTGCTCATCAGAAAGCTTTAAACTAAGCATCCAACCTGAGCTGAAAAGGATGTGTGAAATATATGTACAAATAACACTGGCATTATTAAATATGATAATAACAAGTAGTTTAAAATATTTTACATATCTGTTAAAAGATACATATGAAAAATGTCCATATTGTTATATATATATATATATTTATGAATAAGATGTAAAAAAGAATATATATATATATATATGTTCTTTTACTATTTCTATGCTACTTCTATTTCTGGAGACCTTGAGAAATCAGAGAATCAGAAAGTAAAAATTATGTATGACAAATAATTTACTAAGGCTCTCTTGAACAACGACTGGAAAAAAATCAGTGATACATTTTAAAAGAAGACTACTCTACATCTGAAGAAAAAGATACATTGAAGAATGATTCACAGAAGGCCAGGTGGGTTGTGAAAATATATGCTCCACAAAGTTTTAATGTTACCACATTAAAAAAACCCAGAAATGATCCTGTGGCAAAACAGCTAACTTTGTTTGAAGGATCACACAATTTAACCATATGGATGGTGACTGCAGTTGACCACAGCTAATAGCATAAGTGGAGCCAGCTTTTAATGATGTATATCAGGCTTTAACAAATCCTACTGAGTTGTGGTCAGGTATGCAGAACTCGTCCTTGAAATTCTCTACAGTGCTGTTACATATGTCTTACAGTAACATGAGCAAACATTTTTTAAGACCATTAGCACAAAGGCACAGCTAGATGTTTCAGATCTTTTGCCTGGATGTTAGAAGCAAAGGAAATCAATTAGGTAGCAGAAAGGGGCTATGAAGAGTATGTCAGGACTGAGGGAAAACAGATCTGTAAAAAACAAGTTGTCTGCCTTTTTGACCTTACTGGCATTCTGTCCCAAGTTATCTCTCAGAACATGAGATTGATTTGGCCATGAGATACTATATAGCTTGTTACAGTATGCCAAGTGGATGAAGAGACATCTTTTTCCTCCCTTCCCTTAAGGAACTCTTTCTAGCACAGGAATGACTATCCTTCTTGGGAAGTTTGACCTGTCACCTTTACATCAAAGGTCCACCTTTTGTCAACTGTGAAAATATTTTATACCACTTATCATTAAGGATTATTTCACTGCACTCTCATTTTATTTGTCTGGTTGTGTAAGGAAAAATCAATGCTCAAGAAGTAATTGGAAAATGTTGCATTTTACCTATCAACCTTAGCATTTTTTTTTTCTAAACATTTAGTATAGTACTTAATTTAAATTTGTGTTCTTCACTGTGACTGGTTATATTAATAATCTGGTGGGAAGTGAATGCAATAAGGAAGCGTTAGGTATCCATATCTCTTTATACTTTCTCTGTATTTGGTAACATTTTTTCTTATACAGAAACTTTTAGAGATGACAATCAGCTTTGCACTGCAGAATAAAATAGCTTATATAAAAGTCATCTCAGCTAGCTTTCGATTTTCATCACTAAACTTGGTGTGATGTGAGAAAAGTCTTACCTCCTAGACCCATTTGAGATTGCCCTTGTCCTCCATGAAACATTAAGTTAATAATTTTGCTAAATGTCAGTTTTAGGTAAAAGGAAGTGTTAGATTAACCATGTTAAAATGGAAATATTTTGTTTTCTACATCAGTATTTTGAAACTTCACTGTTGCCAAAATGTATTGTCTAAATGTATTTATAGAGACCTGCTTTTCCAAATCACTAGATAAAAAAAAAAAGTGTGTTTGGTTTTTTTCCCAAATTAACAGACCTGGCTAGTGAGACAAATGCAGAGTGTTGTTTTGCGCTGATAGGAAGGAAATATAAAATATTAAGAACATTTGAAAAGAACAGCACAGGTGAGAGTAACATCTATGGTAACAACAATAAAAGAAGGAATTGTGTCATTTTAGTACAGTTAGAAGCATTGGTCCATATTGATTAAATAACTAGGCTCTGGAAATTTCAAAGGACTGACACAAATTAAACATTGACTGTTCCAAACATTATTCTGTTGTCACATAAAATCTCATCCACTAGTACCCTGCACCTTTTGTGTATCCTTTTCCTTATTCTTATTCTAATTAATTAAGAAAATAAAATGGTCAGTGAACTACAACAGATTCTGGTTTTAGCTCCCAAATGTTATCAGTTTGGGCAATTTTAATACATGGGAAGGGTATAGAAATATAATGGCTTATGATAATAATTTTGATTACCTCATATAGAATGAGGTGAAATTTTCATGCTCACTGAGTTGGATTTGTGTCTGACCTTCAATATGGGTGATTACAGAACAGGAGTCACCCACAATGATAGAACAGGTAATGAAAGTTAAATGCAGTACAAAAGCATACTTTTCTTAACATTGGCTCTTACTAACAGGAATATAAGATATGCTAACTTTCTCTGACAGCATATTCAATTTGGAAAATTGACTAAAAAGAGAGATGAAAGTAGAGATTGGTCCCTTTTCTCAGAATCACTGTTTCTTGAATTATATGTAATATGTCTATTAAGATAATATTTATAATACCCTAAAGACACAGTAAAATGCAGTTGAATGATTGTATAAGTAAAATATAGGTTTGTCTTTGTCATTAACCCATATGGGCATGGCAAATCTTATTGCAAGGAATACATCTATGCCTGTAGGGGATAGAAGACCACCCTAGTCTGTCTTCTTACTCTTACTCGGTCTTTTGCAATATTTCAGGAGCCATGCTTAACTTCTTATGCCACTTAGATCACAGTTTGATTTATTCCTTTATTTTCTTTTAAATCTTGCTTCTTGATTTTTTCTTCTATGTCTCACACAACTTTCCTTTTACTTATAGTTAAAACTGTACTTTGCCGTTCATTAAACATCTGCAGCTAGAATCAGCCAGTGATTTTTTATAATAGTAGGTACATAATAAACACCTATTACAATAGATGTGAATATAGAGTCAAATGTGACATCTGGAAATCTACATTTTTGTGATTGTTTACTTTGTAATGATGCCTCTATAACTACTCAGATTGAACCACTTTCTCTTAAAGATACAGAAATCAAAATGTTCAAACTTTTCAAAAATTTTTAATTTTTATGTAGGTGAAACCAACTTGCTACATGTTTGGTATATATGGAAATAGAAATGTATGGTATTATTAGTCAAAATCAAGCCATTCCATCTAATATGTATCACAAATTAATTCAAAAATAAATATTCCCATGTTTCAGATATGAAGTGATCACCATTGTAAAAAACTTCTGTCCAGTGTTATATGAATGTCAAATACCAGATACTTATTTTCATACTTATTCTATAACACTTAAATACAAATTAGATTCATTATGCTATGGTTTTATATAAATCTGAGCCCATAAGATCATGTCTATACCTGACCATACACAGTCTGATTCTCTAAAGCTCATTTATTGTGGTGGTGGTAGAGTGCACAGTGGAATTATACTATTGGTAAGAACTGCGATATTCCAAACTTTTCTGTTTAATTTGTGTAGGCCAAGTAATTTCATGTTATTTTCTGTTATTTTCTTGCCACTGGAATAAAAGTAATGTGGAAGTACTTATTCTGGCTGTCCCTTTCAATCCATCTCTATGTATTTGTGACTCAGAATTTTCAGTTATTTATTTCAGAAACAGTTTTTGTGTTTTCATTTCTCTCTGCTATCCTTGTACTAGTGTCTTGATAACATGTTTATTTTATACTGGATTCAAATATTACATCAATCATCGCATAAGAGGTTACATAACATTTTTGCTATTCATCTCTGGCTGAAGATCAACTTTTCAAGAAAATGCACTTAGTCTTCGAGTTTGGATTATAAATTAATTGACCACAACACTAATGCATCAAACTGTTTTGGTAATCATCCTGTTACAGTTTCTGAAACAAAGTACTTGAAAAGATATTTTTCTGATTTTTCTTGCAATCCCTTCTTTTTAGCTATTCAGACACTTAACAATGTAAGAAATCAGAAATATTAAAACAAATAAATAACTATCATAACAAGATAAAAACACAAAAAGTTCATAAGTACAGGTACTGATATACAATATCTTTGGGAAAAAAATGAGAAGTAGGTTCTGTTGAAATGCAAATAATAAATTAATAATGAAAATGCAAATGGATAAGTACCAGAGAAGGGGGAAAAGTCAAAAACAGTGAGTCATTATTAATTAAAATCCCTCAATTTGAATGCCTAATCTGATATATAATACTGTTTTCAAAGACATTGAGCACCAGCAACTCCATTTAAATTGTAGGTGCTCAGTAAAATGGAAGGTCAAGTTGAGTTTACTTGATACAGACAGATTTAAATATTTAATGTAAACACACAGCTTCTAAAACTTTGATCTAAATAGAATGTCACTTTGTTATAAAGAAGAATAAATAGAACAAGAGGTAAACAGAGTAAGAAGTATGTATGTGCACCTTGTACCTACTTAGGCAGGTTTTTGGCCTAAAACCTGTTTCTTCTACTGTCTGCAAGAATCATAGAATAGAATCATAGAACGGTTTAGGTTGGAAGGGACCTTTAGAGTTCATCTAGTCCAAACCCCCTGCAGTGAGCAGGGACATCCCCAACTAGATCAGGTTGCTCGGAGTCCTGTCCAACCTGACCTTGAACGTTTCTAAGAATGGGGCTTCTACCACCTCTCTGGGCAACCTGTTCCACTGTTTCACTGCCCTCATTGTAAAGAATTTTTTCCTTATATCTACTCTAAACCTACCCTCCTTTAGTTTAAAACCATTACCCCTTGTCCTGTCACAACAGGCCTTGATAAAGAGACTGCCCCCTTCTTTCCTATAGTCCCCCTTTAAGTACTGAAAGGCTGCAATAAGGTCTTCCAGGAGCCTTCTTTTCTCCAGGCTGAACAACCCCAACTCTCTCAGCCTGTCCTCATAGGAGAGGTGCTCCAGCACTCAGATTAGTTTTGTGGCCCTCCTCTGGACCCGCTCCAACAGTTCCATGTCCTTCCTATGCTGAGGGCTCCAGAGCTGGATGCAACACTCCAGGTGGGGTCTCACCAGAGCGGAGTAGAGGGGCAGAATCACCTCCCTTGACCTGCTGGCCACACTGCTTTTGATGCAGCCCAGGATACGGTTGGTCTTCTGGGTTGCAAGCACACATTGTTGGCTCATGTCCAGCTTTTTGTCCAACAGTACCTCCAAGTCTTTCTCCACAGGGCTGCTTTCAAGCTTCTGCCATGCTTTTCTGATTGTTAGGAATTTTAAAAACAGGACTTGAAACATTTAGGGGACACAATCTCTGATAAAACATTCCATATTCTTACAGACCATGTTGTGAATGTTACATTTTCTTTTATTTTCTGTCACCTGAATGAAAAGGGTAGGTTTCAGGATGTCACATACTGAAGGAAATGTCTGGATGAAAGTCAGCGGTGTGTATTTATGGAATCTTTTCTGCATGAACCTTAGTTGATGATAGACCATTCTACAGTTAACAGATAATTAATAGTGTGTCACATCCCTAAGGTGGGGAAGGAATCATGGTTACTGATTAGAAAAAGAACCAGCCATTCTCCTTTACCATGTATGATGTTACCAAAACTGTCATTTATTTGGTAATCAGAAGGCAACTGATGTATGGCATGGAGAGGATAATCTGTGGAAACTCAGTGAACAAGCAACAAAATTCATAATATTTCCATGGAATAATAGGTTGAACTGGTCTGGCCAAGCTTACAGATGTCAGGATGATCTGCTACTCTAAACTTTAAGAGGCCTTAATAACTTATATTTCTCCATTTCTGGGGATTACACAGTAGCCTGCATTCAAGAAAAATTTTTCTGCCAAGCTGGTGATGTAACTCCAGCATTAAAAAAAAAAAAAAAAAAAAAAAAAAAAAAAATACTGCACAGCTAGAACTTATATTTTGACTAGTTTAGTCATAGTCCCAGGTTAGTGTTCTGAAAATATTTTGATAATGTAGAAGTGTTATTGACATAACTAATAGACATTAACAGCAAATACTTAGCAAAATATTTTAGATAGTTTTATATATATACATGTATGTGTATATGTATGTATACACAATTAGATCCTGTTAAGAACACATTACATTATGTTATCAGGAAGTCACATCTTAAAGGCTGAAAACAGAGATCTTGGAAGGACAACCATCACTTGACACTAACATGTCAGATGTATGAACACAAATCACCAGTGGTCAATTAGTGTTTTTACCATTGATAAAACTGGATTTGAAGGTAGGAAAGGGAACAAGGGAAAAATATCCCACCTAAGTAAAACTGACCACACATAGTAAAATTTGAATAGAACATGGACTTTAAAGACCAATAAGGAAAGACCAAAGACTTGGACCATGTTAGCAAATGTGTAGAAGTAACCCCAAAAGAACACAAATGCAAAGAGGAGGCGACTCCCCGCTTCAGTGTCATGCTCTTCCCAGCAAAGAACATGGGATGCTGAGGACTTACTATAACACCCAAAGCTTGTTCCTGGTAAAAATTGTCACCATTGACCATAGGACATTGAGGGGCAGTGGAAGTGCAAGTGTAAAACTAAAGTTTCTGTACTTTAAATGTACTATTGTTGGGAATGAGATATAATAGTTGGATAATTTGTCCTGTAAGTGTTAGTATCATTTTAACTGGATTAATAATTATTCTTTGAAAGACTGTGAGGACACTAATTAGACCACCAATAGATTCTTGGCTTTGCGTATAAGGTGTGCTTTTTTAAGCTCACATAAACTATAAGGTGTTTGGTGAAGTACTACACCCTTGAGCCTTGGTTATAATTTTGATGCAACAGTGAACTCAGAAATTTTCTTTCTATTACTCTGAACAGTCTTACTAGGTCTTCAGACCTTCAGACTCTCTTCAAAGAGCACTTGTGATGCTTAACCTAGTGCTTGCATTCACATACCGTAAAGAAAAAGGTTCTAGTTTAAAACAGAGAAAGGAGTTAACACTTTTTTTTTTAAACATGAGATAGTGTTTTAAATTCTTAACAATTGTTACACATCCAGTTCCATATTTTTTAGTTATTTCTGTGGAAAGAGATGGTCTTGTTCATATTAAAAGGATGAAATAAATCAGCAAAGTAAAACTGATTCTTTCAAAATCAAGATAAGTACCTAAGTATAAGGATCAGGTAGGCTTTGATGTAATCTGGTGGAAAGTTGACTAGCAGAAGAAAACTTTTCTTGCACTGATGAAGTTAGGCACCCTGCAAACAAGGAATTGATTTCTTTCAGAAATACATGGATAAAATGCATGAAAACATAAAATATAAACACAATTAGCAGTATGGTATGGATACTAAATATTTTAATTGTCAAAGCAATTAATTCTTTTAAAAAGTCATCCTGTAATACCTATGACAACCTTTTAATATCTATAATCAAAGATTATTTTCAGGTTGAATACATGAAAGAATTATTACTACCAATCTTAGTCAGCTTTAAAAATCTCATTCCTAAAGTAAATTTCTCATCAGCATTCCATTAAAAATAATAGGAATTGGAAGGATGGGATAGGGTATTTTAAAAATCTCTTTAAATAAAATAACTAAAAGTTCTGTTCCTCACTTCAGTTCAACTCAATAGGAGTATTGCCTAACCAGGGAGTGGAGGGTAGGACCAATGTTTATCTTTCTATTTCAGTCTATGTTCATTTCAGATGATAAATTTGAATAAAACTTACTTAAAACTACCTTGCATATATATGAAACTTACAGTAATGTCAAATAAATGTAAGGTACAAATTCAATCTGTAGTGTATTTAGAAATAGTACTTACAAAGTAATAATAAAACATCTTTGTTATGTGTTTTAAAAGAGGACTTGCTGAGTTGTTCTCCCATGTGGTAGGTGTGTAAAAAGTCAGTCTTGTGATTAGTCACCTGTGCCATTATCTGTAGATAGGACTTCAGGAAATGATGGAATTAGCAGAGGTGTCATGCTTAACATCTCCTACTCGAGTTTTCCATGAGAAAAGGGAAGCACAGTAAAGGCTTCTGACTGTAATTAATTCAGCTATGCCCTATAGAGCCCAACAAAATGTGTGGTCCTGCAAAATTACTTCTCAGATGGCAAAGTAGGAAAGGGTAATAGAATGGGTGGCCATTAAAGGACTTCTTTACTTCAATTTTCTACAACTTTGGGAGAAAAAAGTTCTCTGAAAAAACTTCTTAAAAGTAACAGCTTCAAGTAAAAATTGTAGTTGCATCAAAAATTTTGATAAAATTTTCTGTAAGAGAACTTATGAAATTTTTCTATCATATAGTTTCCAAAATGTATATTAACAATATATACTTCATTTGATATATATAATTCCTATTTAAATGGACATTTAACAGTACATATATCTATAAATATGCCATACTCTCTCTAATTATGAAGAAGGTATGTAGAATTTGATTGGAAATTTAAAGTACCAACTGACAAGTACATATTTTTTCCAAAATCTTATCTTTTCCAGAAAATTTAGAAGTTAGGTTCATTTTCAAATACTGAATTAAAATAATGGAAAGACTCTTCTTTTATGTGGAACAAAAAAAACACCGACTCTTTATCTCCTTTTCATCCTACTGTTTTTACTGAGGCATTGCAGCACTATACAATCAGTGAAGTCTTATACTAGCTTATTCTGACCTTGTCTGGCATGATCCTTGCTGAATTTTAAGAAAAAGTGTTATAAAAAGGGTGTTTTCTATTTGTTTTCTATTAAAATCATGCAATTTTAGCAACTTATGCAATCATATATTTTAACAAATTATGGTTTTAAACACTTAGTATGATATGCAAAAAAAAATACTGATGACTTACTTACTTTTGTATACTTAGTTTAGGCAAGTATTTTCCACCTTTAAAAATGCTTTGGAGAGCAGGTTTTAACATGAACTAATGCAACTGTTCTCTTATTTTGGTCAGAACTGACGTTTTGGTTCTTCTTAAAACAATTTTCAGGGGATCGATATATACAATTTTGTAAAGGTAACAAGAGAAAAAAGATTAACAAAAGAAGGAAATCAGTGCAAAATGACATGGAAAATGTGTAAATAAGGAAATGCTTGAGAAAAATAGGTCATTAATAGACAAAAGATGTCAAATACAATATATTCCTGCCATAATAAGTTTTTTCTATATTTTTCATAGCTGTGTTTCCTAGGTGCATGGTTCCCAGGTGCATGGTTCCCAACAAAAGCTTGTTGCTTTTGATTTTTTCCATTTTCTACTTAAGAAAGCTTAAATGCTCAGATACTGGAAATCCTTTGCAACCCGAATAATTTCATGTGCTAACACTAGGAAAGGATCTGTCCTATAAACACATAGATTCAGCTCCATACGCTAACATGTACTAGAGTCAAAGGAATGGTGATTAAACCGTACTTCTTTTATTTTCCCTCTCTCACTTGGCCAAACTGCCCGATCTCTTAAGGCTTAAATTTACCACCTTATCCTGGACAATGCTCTACTGTGCTTCTTTTTTATAGCCCTAAACACTCCATCAGTAATCACAGTGGCATAAGTATTAAATGAATTTAATTTCAGAAGAATTAAATTTTTATAAGTTGTTTTATTTCTTTCTGTCATAATATCCTAATTTTCAGTTGCTCACCGTTTGATATAGTCAGCCTTTTAAACAATACTGACCATAGTGTAGAAAGTCAGCAAGTTAACAATCGCCATTTCGCATTTACTAACAAACCCATCATTTGGATTAAAACCTAATCGGACAAGTAAATTAGAACTTTATAGAAATGTAGTTACTGGAAATCTCTGTCCAAATGAGACTGCAACTGTCTTGCAACTAAACAGGTGGTGAATGATGGGAGGGGTAAAGCAGTAACAGGTTAGTGTCATGCTATAGTGCCCGAGATGAACTCTAGCTTAATATTATTTTCCCTTGAAAATGGTTATTTAACAAAGAAACCATTCAGAGATAATGTGAAACAAGTGGATGTGTGCACCTTTTATGCTGTTTCTCAGCAATGGGGCCAGGTCCTGCACTCGAGTCACAACAACCCCATGCAACACTGCAGGCTTGGGGAAGAGTGGCTGGAAAGCTGGCGGGCAGAAAAGGACCTGGGGGTGTTGGTTGACAGCCAGCTGAATATGAGCCAGCAGTGTGCCCAGGTGGCCAAGAAGGCCAACAGCATCCTGGCTTGTATCAGGAATAGTGTGGCCAGGAGGAGTAGGGAAGTGATTGTGCCCCTGTACTCGGCACTGGTGAGGCCGCATCTCAAATACTGTGCTCCATTTTGGGCCCCTCAGGACAAGAAGGACATTGAGGTGCTGGAGCATGTCCAGAGAAGGGCAAGGAAGCTGGTGAAGACCTTATCACTCTCTACAGCTACCTGAAAGGAGGTTGCAGTGAGGTGGGTGTTGGTCTCTCCTCCAAAGTAACAAGCAATAGGATGAGAAGAAATGGCCTCAAGTTGTGCCAGGGGAGGTTTAGATTGGATATTAGGGAAAATGTCTTCACTGAAAGGGTTGTGAAGTATTGAAAGAGGCTTCCCAGGGAAGTGGTTGAGTCCGCATCCCTGGAGGTATTTAAAAGACTTGTAAATGTGGTGCTTGGGGACATGGTTTAGTGGTGGACTTGGCAGTGTTATGTTGATGGTTGGACTCAATCATCTTAAAGATCCTTTCCAACCTAAATCATTCTATGATTCTATAAACACTCAGATTCATTTGTAATATTATTAGGATTTTGTTGGTTATCCTGATTTTGCTTCAGTTTGTTTTCTAATCTATTAGCTAGTCATGTAGAACACATTTTAAAAAAAAAAATAGAAGACAAAGTTTTATTTGTTTAGAAACTAACGAGTTTTTCTACAATTTATGATTAAATACTTACTTATATCTGAAGTGCTGCTAGGGAATTGCTAACACTTAATCAGTTTCCAATCAAAAATGTTAAAAATGGTCAATCTTAGTATTCATGAAAGCTGAAAAAGTATAATTGTTTTGATTTTTCTAATGCTTTGATTCTGATATTCTTACTAGAAATTCCATAATAGTCATAGTTCTGGGAAAACTATTAACTTCCCAAAGAAAGATTAGCCTCATGTTTATAAAATAATTTACCTAAAGCACTAATTTAGATTAAATTGGTTAAAAGAAAGAGCAAATCTGTGTTTAAAAGAATGTTGTCTGCATAAATTAGAAGAGAAAAATCTCTACCCAGAGACAGAGTTTAATTGCTTCTGTGTATGTCTGTTGTAATAAATTCTGCAATACAAACTGTGAATAGTGTATTCATTCCAAAACACTTTTCATTCTATAGTTTCCAGATAATGGTATTTGACAATCTTAAAATTATGACTTTATTTTGAAAATGCATTTGTTTATTTGAACAAACCTGGTTTTATTTAAGAGGCTTTAATTTATCTTAGAACTTAGAAACAAAATTAAGAGGCAGCAAAGTTAGGAGGTCAGGTGTTAAAAAACTCAAATTCATTTATGGCCTCTGTCAGTTAAGTGACTTGTCTCTCTTTTAATTCTCACCATTTGACTGTGTTATTCATTTTGAAATAACCTTCTCTTACTATGCACACAGAGAATAGCATAACATGGTGGTCATCACAGTTTTTGCATCCAGAAATTATTAAAACAAACAAACAAAAAAGCATAAAATATAAAGAGGAATTAAAATATGAGAGACAAATCAACTGGGATCCTCAATGGATATCTATCTGCATTCCGATAAGCACAGTAGATGAAAAACAGCTTGCAGCTTGGCTGTGAAAGACACCTCATTTAATAAATGTCGTGATTATAACATTTTTTAAGGAAACTAGAGAACAACAAGAATAATGAAGTTAAAAGCATAATGTATGAGAAAAGATTATGAGAACTGGATGATGTTAGTATATAAAGAGAAAGCACATTAGAGTGAAGAATCGTGTGTAAACACAAACTGAATAAAAACATATTCTGTAGGTGATCTAGGTTTAATTGACCCTGCGTAAGCAGAAAAGAATGTTTTAAGCAATTGCCTGTGGCTTTGTATTTCTTATTTTACAGGCAACATAGTCTTAAGAGATATTAAAACTGTAATGAAGTTAGAAAATATCAGTATTTCTACTGATGTATTTGTTAGACTGCCAGGTTTATTATGGTTGGGTGAAATACAAGCTTAAATGAGGTATTAATAGAGATTTGATATAACATGATTTATTTTATTCTTAAAATAAACTTTCCTGTGAGTTAAAATAACTAAAAACTCTTTCAATAGAAATAAACAGAATATAGGTATATAAATTCTGAAAGGTTACCAGATATTTTAAATAGAAACTGAAACTCCTTGATTATAAAGAAAGGTAAAGGTTATACAACTGAAAGATAAAATCCTTTTCCTTTTCCTTTCTATCATCTAATCATATTACTTTGCAAATCTATCTGGACTCAGAAATGTGCAGACCATTTGCCTAGACATAACTGATGCTTCTTTGAAATAATTATGAGGTTATGATAAAAAAGTAAAAGCTAGAAGGCCAAGGAAACAGAATTTGATTGTCTGGCCATAGCCTGCTCCCTTTATGTTTTGTCAAGAACAAAACTGTGTATGTGATCTCCAAACAGAACTGTTTGTTTTCTTTGGACCTGCAATACACTGCTTTGATATGGTAGTCTTTCTGGTGTCAGAAATGTATCTTTGAAAATTCTGCCTGCACAGCATGCACTTTCCCAGGCAGTTTATCATTTCCCACACTTAAATAATCTTCTGGAAATGATGCAGCTATGAACACTCCCCAGAAATAGTACCTATGATACTCACATGTTCAACTTGTTTGCCATTGTCCCTCCCACACACTGTGCCTGGTGTGTTGAAGTTCTTTCAATTCTTGTCCCTGGGAGTCAACACATGATAGGAAGTATCTAAGTTAACTCAAAAGCTCAAAAAAATTTGTTATTCCTTGAAGTTCCAGGAATGCTTGGTAGTAGTTCAAAAAAGTACCTTGAGAAAAGAATGCTTGTATTTGATTTTACTTCAGCTTTAACAGTTGAACTCATTTCCTTATTTTCAACTAAAACTATACCTTTATTTTTTTAAGTTATAACAAAAAGGAGTCCTGGCATTTTATATAAAATAGTCTCCTAATTATATTTGTTTTTATCAGCTATCTCAGAGACATGTCTTCCTGTATGGCAATTTGAAGTTTAAAAATAACCTCCTATCTGGCTTGTTAAGGCCATTAATGTATCAAGTCCTTTGCTTCGTTATGTTTCTTTTGTTCTTCAAGGAAAATGAACTTATATTGAACAGTTAACTACTGCACACAGAAATATCCCAGAGTTTAAACAATTACTTTTTATAGCTCTCTTACTGGACCACTAGGTCTCACCTTACCCAGAATCAAAGCTGCCAACTATTTCATCAGGTAAAAAGTTAAAAACAAGCATGCCAATAAAAATGGGAAAGAAAGACATGCCAGAATCTTATATTTGAGCGACAAGAAGCTCTGTATTTTTAAGTTTGAACATCAATTGACGCAGTGAAATATAAGCTAATTTCTTGTTTATAGTAAGGGAATACCTTTATTTCTCATGGTGAATTAAAGGAGTAAGGAGGAAAACCTTGTCTAATTAAAATATCTGTGCTATGGCCCATATAGACATGTATCTGGAGCCAGGAGAAGCCCAATCAATTACACCGGTGCTGATTTCTTTGTAACTGATTTGAAACTGATTGCATTTTATGTTTGCCACATAAGGAAGCATAAAGGCCATTTAAATGTAGGTCCATTTAAAGAGCAAAAACAAAACATAAGGGCATTAATGCAAAAGAGAAAGGATCTTCAATCATGTATATAGCTGCCACTGCAAAGAAGGGAATAATCTGTTCCCCGAAGGTTTATGGCATGATGTGACAAGATAGCTTATGGAGGCTCTTCTAGCTTTATGGGTCTTATAGTTAATGATCCAGCAGAGTTTAGCTAAGGTCATGGATCTGCAAAACATCCTTTCACAGGTGATACGTTTGCAAAATTCAGAAATCTTTTTTAAAAAAATAGATCAAAACACATTTGTAATTTTGTTGAGAGGATAAATACATTAATGTATGTGAATACAATAGAGCAGGTTCTGAATAAAAAGTATTAAAATTCACAAATTCAGCCTTGTTTCTCTTTGACTTCTAAAATGAACTCAGCTTAACCATGAGGGTAAAAAATGTTTCACAGACTTTTCAAGTCAAGCAGTAATGGCTTGGCTTGATTTAAAACAACTATTTGTCAAGAAGAGTTTGTGGTAGTGAAATTTGCTTCATCAATTAACTGGCATATCAAAAATGAGCAATATTGTTCAAAAGTAATTTGCTGTTGACTGTAGGCAGCTCAAATGATCTTCAATATCAGCTTTGAAAATTAACCTTGAAGATAAACTGTGAACATTTCCTGCAGTATTTTTCACTCTGACCTCATACAAACAATAGACATTTAAGCATTCCCCTTTCTGTTAATAAATGTTATGCACATAAGTGTTCCCAAGGGCTTTAAGTTCAACTTTAAGATGTTTTGTCAGGACTACCCCTACTAACATGTCATACCTAAATAAGACAACTTTTATAAAACATTATTTTTTTTTTTTTTTTACCATTACTTCTTTGTCTCAGGGTATTATTTTTCTTTGGACTTTCACACTATTTCATTAGTTTATTAAAACCAAGATTGTAACTATTGTGATTTCAGTTCCAAGGAATACAATGTATACAGTAAATTGTCACATCAGCAGATGAAACATTTTAACTGGTTTATATTTATTCATTCTTTTAATCTGTGGTAATCTCAGCCTCTATTTAATTCTGTTCTTTTTTTTTTTACTTTGTATGTTTGATTCTACTGACACTTACAGAAAAGTTGTCAGACATATTAGTAAATGTTATGGAAGGGGATTTGTCAGTTTTGTCAGACTGCTTTGTAATCCCAAGACAATTTGAAATCTCTGATAACTCTTAGGTCATTAATTATCACTATTTTTTGTAGGCTGTTCATCATAACTAACATTTTAAAACAGAAATATGTAAAATGATATATTTTTTCTGTTTTTTTTTTCCTCAAGATCTTCCAGTGTAATTTTTTTTCAGTTCTTTTTTTTTTTTTTGGTTGCCTGTAGATATTTCTCATCTTTTTATATATTGGAGGTATTTACAAAAGACCTCAATTTAAGATAATGTTTTAATGTAGTTTTAATGTAGTTAATATTGTTCTTCTCCATATCATTAATTGAAATGTAAATATATCTAACACCTGTCACTACAATATTCACAGTGAAAATTCACTCAACTCAATCCAATGGTTGGAGGACAGTATATTCTGATTTGTGAGATTTTTCAATCTGTAAAGAAAGTTAGCCTATTCTTACCATTATTGCAAATTCCTTAGTAAGGTATGTTACAACTATTACCCAAATCCATTGTCCATGTTTCTTTCATTCAGCTGTCAGCTTTGTAATTGCATTTAAAATGTTCACCTGTCACATTGTGTTCTCTCTGGGCCACAGTGGTTATGCCTCACAGTTTGTTTTCTGTGGACTTTTAAGGCTTGGTTTTTATTTTCCGTAGAATGTTACTTTTTAAAGGAAGGTTTGAATATGAAAATGTCAAAGCTACTATTCTTTTTTTACTAAAATTTTAAATGATTATCACTTTGCTTGCCAGCTCCATAGAGCTTTTAACAAAGGAACTCAGAAATAATTGTCAGATGTACAGCAAATGCATCAGTTAAATCCATTATCACTCAGGAATATGACCAGTCTGAATGGTTTGAATTCAGCTTATGAAAGTATCCATATCCACTAACTTTGCTAGGTTTAAAGAGAGTGTCAGCAGGACTTGCACAGGGGAGAGAGGAAGAGACGATGCTCAGAAAAAGACAAATCATCTTAGATTCTTCCCAAATAACCAGAGAACAGGTGAGTGTGCTGTCACTGACTAGCACTTTGTCTGTGTAAAATGTGGCAGAGTTAACTGGGATATGTGATGTGATTTTTGTAAAGCCCATCTTTTACAAAGAGAGTGGATTGATTCGGTTACTGTCACATCTGGTATAAAAAGGCAGTCTTATGCCTGTGGCTCTTGCCATACTGGTCACTAAAGGAACTAAAAAGAAAGGTCAGCAGACCTCATGGGTTTTTTTTTGGTTTGGTTTTGTTTTCTGCATCTTAAGTGTTTCCTCAAAGAGGGATTCAGAAAGGATATATCTGTAAATAGTCTTAGAATATTGTCCTTCTACATTCAAATTTATTTTGATTAGTTGTTAAATAGAGCAATCTCCTTCATGTGTCTATCACTGAGCTGCTTTCTGACAATCTATGTAGTGTTTCAAGATAATTTTTTGTTGTTCTGTTTGAAAACAGGTGTTGATTTACTGGTGTAAGGATCAGACACACAAGTACTGGAACAAATCTAGGCTTTATTTCCTTGGGCTGAGTTACCTAATCTTGGTTAGGATGAAAAAGCTCGATAACACTCTAACATAATGCAGAAGCAGCAGCATGTGAATCCAGTTGCATTTATTTCAACCAGTTCAGAATTGCCCAGTACATGAAGCGTACCTCCCTTTTGTAAGAAACAACACATCCACTTCCCTGTTTTCTCCTCTAAACTCTTTATAAACTGTGCTAAGCTACTTCTGTCAAGACTGGGTAAGAGGACTCAAGTGATGCAACAATAGAATCCCATTTTTTTGGTATAATAACTTCTTTCACTCTAGCAAATCTTATCAGTCTCTCCCAGTCACCAGCGTCAGTTAGTGTTAGCAACAAGGGAACCACATTTTCCACATGGTATGCAGAGTTCTTCAGCAGCCTTCTACAGCATACATCTGTGTTACATGGGTTATTCTCCAAATCAATAGTCAGAAAAGAGTAGAGCTTTAAATATTAAGGCAGTTATGTCAGCACAGTCCATCTCAGCAGGAAAGCTGAGAGCCTGACAGCTTTGGCTCTCTCTGGTTTCCAGCCACTTCCTCACATATGTGCAAATTTTAAAGTGTTTTTTTTGCAAACTTTCTTATTCCACAACAGCTTTCCTTCTTGCTTCTGTGTTTCCTGTTCACTTCTTCCTGGTCATTCTTACATTTAATGGTCCAATATTTCTTCAGAAGAAATTTCTATGACCAGATAATGAGAGAATTGGAAAGAAAACACAAAGACTATTAAAGGCTGCAGTCTGAGTAAAGTTAATATTGTCCCTTTCTCACACTATCTTTGGCATTTCCAGGTTCAAAATAAGTTACTTTTATGCATAAATAATACAAGCGTCTCTATTTGAGGCTCCTTCTGTCCTTAAGTGTGCAAAATCTACCGCTTAATAAGTCTTGCAACTCTTGTTTTTCTCCTGACCTTGTAGTCAATTTTTTGTATTAATATTTTCTTTTATGGACTAAATTATGCAATATTTTCAACCAGTTCTAATTTGTATGTAGGTTAATAATTTACTCTAAAACCTGGATTGCTTTCAATTGGAATAAATGGGCTCTTTTAACACTTTTGACTACTTCAAATCTTGCTTTAAAAACAGCAGAAGGCTGACTGCTCCCAAACACCTTCCTCATAGAAACATAAGGGACTGACTGCTTAACATTAATCAGAAAGAGAAATATATTTTTTACTATCTCTCAATTTTGACTTTCACCATAGTTTTAAAACTTAGATGTTCTGCCTTTGGATAAAAGTTCTGTTTTGTTTTGTTTTTTCCCCCAGAAGAGATTTTATTTTCTTTCATCTGCATGTAAATTCCCCCTTTCTATAACTTTATTAAGATTAATAAATTTGAAAAATACCATTAGTAACATTGATAACACAGGTAACAAAAATTTTCTTGAGTAAACATGTTTCCATTAAATAACTATCTGACAAAACCTTTGTACATGTGGTTTTGTTGTTATATTTTTGCACCTTTTCAAAGTGAATATTTAAGATTGTTTCATAAGCTGCGGGAACAGGTAGTATGTTCTTTTAAAGCCAGTAATTCAGTTATTGATATGTCTTTTGCTTAAGCATGAAAACCCAAACTTGTCTGTCATCGAAGCAATTAAAATCAATTCAGCTACTTATTTCATCAGCTAAACATAATATAAAATTACAGGATCGCTTAATGAAGCAAATGGTCAGATCCCAACCTAAACAATATATAAGGACTCTGAGACATAAAGCAACTACAGTACCTAGGTTTCACTTTCATAATGGTAAAATAGAAATCTATAACACCAAAACTAAGGATTTTCCCAGGTTGTTTTACCACTTCTCTAAAACTGTCACTAGTTATTCCCAGGTATGTTTTGCTTGAGCAAGTGGACTGGATACACAGTTGGTTTCATTCTAAAATTCAATTTTGCTTTTCTTAGGTTTATGGTCTATAATGTTTGGGTCAGTTTAACTTAATTGCTAAATGATTGGTATTTAATAAGTAACTAATTGACACTGCATTAAGTAGTTTAACATGGCTTCTTACAGGCTAATGAGCATCTAACACAGAATCCTTTCTAAAGTTGTTAATAATACACGCTAGGCATTCATAAATTTCTGTGTTTTAGATTTCTAAATTTCATTTTAAGTATATGCAGGATTAAGTGTTCAGTTGCTTTAGGAAGAGAAAGCATTAGATATTCCTGATAACTGCAATTTTAAAGCAGGTGGCTATAAACAACTATACAGATTCCGATCCACAAGTTCTTGTCTTTTACATTTATATTTTTATGTGCATATACATGTCTAGCAACTGTTTTTGCCTAGAGCAATGCAAGGACTGTAATGACATGGAATAAAATATGGTTGCTTTGCGTTGTTGACACAGCCTTGTTATGACATGAATGAACCAAGCATCATTCCTTAGTATGTCCAGGAACTCACTGAAATGATATATTCATAAAAGGGACCAAGTGACAGCAAGGCTCCGTTGCCTCTGTACTTCTGATGAGCTGGCATGGAGTATCTCCACCACATTAACTCCTTTTCCTTCACAAGAGTGAAACAAAGGTGGACCAATTTAGTGCTATATCTATGCCAACTAAGTGATCTTTAAAAAGTCCATATATTCTCCACTTAATGACTTCCAACTTTCTTAAAATGTCATTTTCAATGACTTCTGCAAGACACTGACTCTCACTATCTAACTGACTGTAAAATATTGACTTTGACTATCTAAATATTTGATGGCAAATCATAGTGATTCACTTGCCTTTATAGAAGATGCATATATGTCCTTCAGCCTGAAGAAAGTCAGAGTTTAACTGGCATTAAATTAAGTTATGCTCTCTGATAAAAATGAATGTAAAGTTTTCTTTTAGTTCTTAAACGTTTATTATTTTATAATAAGAAATTACTTATCCTATGCAAATTGTTTAATTGTTGACCTCAAGGAGCAAAAATTGGCATCTTGAAATATCAAAGCACTTTTTTTTTCATTGACAATAACAAGAGTCCTATTTTTGTTGGACAGTCACAAAACTGGCTTTAATATTTAATTAAATATTTTTCAGTAGATGGCAGCATTTTACAGTGGTTGGGAATAATGAATTGTACCTACAAGACTGCTGTAGCTGACAGGTTGTTAAGCCTTTCTTCTGCAAATATTGATTAAAAGGGGTTTATGACTTTGCTGCTTCAAATTAGGAATAGCTGAAACTTGTCATGCATGTTCTCTTTTATTTTCCTATATCTATAGGAAATGTCTATGTCTATCTATATCTACATTGAAAAGACTAAATTGCTACCTAAAACCAGGAACCACAAATGAAAATGCTAAATATTCCAGTTGATTCACTTCATACTATCTGATGTCAAGATGTTTTGAAGTTTCAATACTATTAAGTTGATTGGGGGCTGGATATTGGAAAACCTCTGTGATATGGCTAAGACTGGGATTTCAGAGTATTGTAATTTAGATTAATATTTTGTTTCAGAACATGCATACAAGAGGAAACATAGTTACTGTAATTTGGAATTTTAAGTACATCCCCAGACAGAAAACCAGGACTTTTGGCATGTGTGAAATGATGTATGCATGATGTAATCTATGTTCTCAAGCTTTTATTTCACCCTCCTACTATTACATTTTCTGGCTTTCAGTGTCACCTACAGACCTTGTATTTTGAAAACAACAAGGATTTTTGCTTTTAAAATGAAAATTTTTATTTTAAATATCTTTTAAGAGAGCTATATCTAAGTAAGTATATAGTTCAAACATAACCTACCAAATGATAAAGCAAAACAAAGTACAAGCAAAGAATTTCAGCCAGTTGTAATGTTTCCATTTTGTGAATGCTTTAATGGAAAAACTTACATCTTCTTGACACTTGAAATATTGCAGGACATTCAGAAAAAAGTATTGAAGTCATGGAATTTGACAGAAAATAGAGCTAGGCATGTATAATGTTCTGGGAAACATTTAAATTTGAGGATGAACAATCCTATGTAGTATGCTAAGGTAGACTCTGGGTGTTGTGCTGGTTTTGGCTGGGGTAGAGTTAATGTTCTTCATAGTAGATAGCATGGGGCTATGTTTTGGATTTGTGCTAAAACCAGTTTTGATAATGCAGAAATGTTTTTGTTGTTAAGCGGTGCTTACACTAGTCAAGGACTTTTCCAGCTTCCCATACTCTGCCTGGTGCACAAGAAGTTGGGAGGGGACACAGCCACGACAGCTGACCCAAACTGACCAAAGGGATATCCCATACCCTATGATGTCATGCTCAGCATATAAAGCTGGGGGAAGAACAAAGAAGTGGGGAGCACATTCGGAGTGATGGATTTTTGTCTTCCCAAGTAACCATTATGCATGATGGAGCCCTGCTTTCCTGGAGATGGCTGAACACCTGCGTGCTGATGGGAAGGAGTGAATGAATTCCTTGTTTTGCTTTGCTTGTATGTGCGGCTTTTGCTTTACTTATTTAAATGTCTTTCTCTCAACCCATGAGTTTTTTCACTTTTACTCTTCTGATTCTCTCCCCCATTTCACTGGGGGCAGTGAGGGAGCTGCTGTGTGGTGCTTGGTTGCTGACAGGGGTTAAACCATGGTAGGGTTTATATATTTATTTAAATAACTTTTAAATGACTTGACTAAATTACAGACTCCACATCAAGAATACTGTGACCAGTACTGGACTCCCCAGTACCAGAAAGAGTCCAGCAAAAGGTCAAGAAGATGAGTAAGGGATTGGAGCATCTACCATATGAGGAAAGGGTGAGATTGCTGGGGTTGTTTTGGTTGAAGAACAGAAGGCTCACAGGGCTCTTATCCATGTCTGTAAATACCTGAAGGGAGGGTGTCAAGAAGACAGAGCCAGGCTCTTTTCAGTGGTGCCCAATGACAGGACACAAGGCAATGGGCACAAACTAGAAAAACATGAAATTCCATCTGAAGAGAAGAAAACACTTTTTCACTGTGAGGGTGACCAAGCACTGGAACAGGATGCCCAGGGAGGTTCCGGAGTCTCCATCTGTGGAGATACTCAAAACCCAGCTGGGCACAATACTGGCCAACCTGCTCTAAATAACCCTGCTTGAGCTGCATGTATTGGACTAGGTGATCTCAAGAGATCCCTTCCAACCTCAAAGATACTGTTACTATATGAATTATATGTAGAAACTCTTAGAGGATTTGAAAACTTATCCAACATCATGCAAGTATTTCAGGTTTTGATTACTTCTGTGTTGTCCTTTCTGATTCTGGCCAGAACAGTTACTGAAAATTACACAGGCTTAACAAATATTCATGCTGATTGAGAAGTTATGTTTCAAGTCAGAAGTAAATAGTTTTGTATAAGTACTCATGAAACACTGTTGAAAAACCTATTACATCTAGTTCACAAGTCTGCTGAATATTAAGTAAAAAAAAAATCTTATTTAGAACTTGTGAAGTGCCCAAAACACTCTAGTGTGCAGGGCTTTTCCACTGCACTTCCCTGGGCACCCATGAGTTTGTCAAAACATTACTTTCAAAAGATTACTTTATTGCTTTCCAGAATTGAATATAAAATGCTAGAACACAAAATCCACTGCTGTGGTAAACAGCCATTGCATTCCCTGTCTAACTGACTTGTGGCAAGCTTCTGTATTTTTATTGAATAATTCAAAAATTTGATCTAGGAGATCTAGGAGCATTATGATGAGTTAAAGCAGTTATAAACTTGTTCAAAACTGAGCAGTCAAGGGTCTGATACTTGCCTTTGTCAATGTAAAACTGTTATAACCTAGTGACATGGAGAACAGGACTGTAAGATTTAAAAACAGATTTAAAAAACAATTATTTTTGTTGGGGCTCATCCATGGAGTGATCCTCATTACTCCATTATGGTATCATCTACTTCTCTACTCTGTTTCCTGTAGAGTGGATAATTATTCTGTCCTGCTCCTTCTTAAAACATGAACTCCAGTTGATTTTTACTTGATAGGAAAACAATTGGCTTTTAATAAAATGATGACTGGAAAGTCAAAGTTCCTCAATTCTTATACGACAATCGTAAAGAACAGGAAATAGCACGAGAATAAAAGAGGTATTTTACTGATCCTGTCATCTGAAAACTTATTTGAAGATATTAGATATTTTGTCTTATTTTATCAAATAATAAGTAAAAGAAACTATTAAAATAATTCTGAAGAAGGCTCAATATATTTTGCTCAGCCCAAACTAATTAATTTAAATGGACACATTCTGAAGGTGCTGTTCAACAACTTTGATATAAATGGTAATTAACCTGGGCCATAATTCATGTTTTACACAATTCAAATACTGTTTTCAAGGAAATGTGCAGTAGGTGTTTATCAAGTTAAGGAACAAACTTTGATAAATATTCATGTTTTAAATTCCTTTACAATAAAGTAGCTATATATGCACATCTTGGAAAAGGTTTTAGCTTTGTATTTGTCTTTTAGGTACACTAAACAGATTGCATCCCATTAAGCACCATCATAAAACTATTCAGTCACCTTGCAATTTTAGATATTTAGCTAAAATTATTAATTTACTCTGAAGTGGCTTACACAGTTGTTTACATTGCTCTCTGAGCAAAATACCCGACTTGTATTGAAGCGCCATGACCTTCAGTGATAGTGTCTGGATTGACGCTACCTGGGGATTCCAGCTGTCTATTACTATTAACATCCACTTTGTGTCTGGGTTGACCCCAGGTATCAGACAAGATAAAAAGAAGAACTGGGAGCAAATGCAGTCTACTGGAAATGACCCATTTCTTTTACCATTGCCATAAGTATTTCATTGCTTAATGTAAGAAGAATTTTTTTACTCAAGCAGAGCCTCAGGACAAGGACCCTGAGAGTGCTTATGAAACTTTTTTTTCCTTTAATTGACAGGCAACAATATTTTATTACCAGGAGGTGGCTTTCTGTTGTTTTCTCTCCCATAGGCTTTAAGGAAGACAATGTATGTTAGGTAAAATTCTCTGTTGCTACTCATAACAGTCTATAATTTTGCTTTTGTTTAGCTGCTTCTGCTTTATAGAGCTTACTTTTACATTTAAAATTCTATGGTGATGTAATTTCTTGAGTTTGTTTATTCATTGACCTGAATGCTAGATTTTGAAGAAAGACAGAAGACAACTCTGTAGAAATCTTAGTCCTTATAAAAGTATTCTGTATAAAGTATTTTCTTACATTCCTTATAAATCTCTGCACTTGGTCCCTTGACTAATGAAGTAGAAATTCACAGAATTTCACACCCGTGGTGAGGATTATATCTGTTAAGGTAGAGTATCTGAATGTTTACGTTCAGTAAATAAGCACAGGAAAACATAAAGATTAGCCATCTTTAGAGTCCACTGATGTCTCCATGATCTTCCCAAGATTTCTGCATGTAAAAGCAGCAATTTGTTCTTTATAAATGTTAGGATATATCTTGGATTTTTCTTACATCTGTACATATTTATTTCCTGTTTTACTGTGTGGTTGTCTTCAACCAGGGAATAGTCCCTCTTTTATGAAGAATTTTCATATGTTAACAGTATAACAATGCTTTTTGTATTGCTTTACTTGTATCATTTCCTTAGGTTTCAGGTTCTTGAATTATACTCTATGTAAATGTTCCTGGTAGAAAAGCAATTATCATAATATGGGAGTGTAAGCACCAGTTTGGCAAGTTATTTTATACTGTTTGAGCTAACCTTTATTTGATAGTCCTAACTTCCTAACATTGAAATAAGCATGACTATGCCATTAACAGTGTTCTTAACATAGTCTAACTGCAAATGTAGATGCTACTGATTTTTACTGAGTAAGTCAGCCTTAATGCTGATCATCTGTCCTAGTCTTGGAGAAGTAGCCTTATTTTTGTCTTTTCAGAGAGCTTCTGGATCAAAGAGAGTTTGACTTTTCTGCAGATGTGCAATGTCAAAAGGAGAAGATTTTTTGGCAGTAACAAAAAGGTGTTGATGGACAGGAAAGAGGGGGTAATGCAGGCTACAGTCCAGCAGGTGTGTAGAAAGAGGAATGCCCCCAGAGCAGATTTCTTCCTAACATTCAGCACTGTGCTCACAGTCCAGCTCCTAAAACTGTTTTTTTTAGCAACACAATTAAGTTAGATGAATTAGTTAGATTTGCATATATATTTACATAGAATATGCTTTCACCTTCAAAAAGGTACAATATAATTTTAAATATTTAGTAATTTGATGGAACATAGAACTTTGTTGTTGCCAATGTGAACCATGATTTAACTTTAGATTAAGTAGTCATAATTTCCAGTTGATGATAAATATTCCAAATTGTACTATTATGATTTTCAGGAAACAGAAATATCGAGTACAGAATTTGTCTCTCAGGATCTGACTGGCAGATATCATCACATGTCATCTCAAACTGTTCAACATTTTTATGTAACAAACAACTACTTAAATACATGTAGGACCATATTCATAAGTGTAGCTATTGTAATCTTGATGCTATTGCTGATTTTTTACTTAAAAAAACCTGAAAATAATATTCCTTTTTACTTTAAAAACAGAAACAAAACACTTCTTAGCCAATCTGTTGCTGCACTGCCTACAGACAGTGGCTTGGCATATTAAGTATGGTATGTGTGTCCATTCTGAGGTTGTGCAGGTTAACCTAACTGTAATTAATTTTGCTTTGTCATCTCCTCAGTGCTGCCATCCATTTATCAGTCTTTCTCCATCTGTTCTTCCTGTCATATTCCTAAACAGTCAACCATTTTTATGGACTTCTTTTGTTCCAATAACTGAAATACACCTGACGTGATAATGCATCTGGATGTGGTTCCAGTAAAATGGATAAAAATATAGTAATGGATAGCTCTGGTCTTTATCACCTTGGAAGGCTCCATTGATTTCTTATGTTATGTAATTAAGCATTAGTTAGATCCCAAGGCCCCTAAGGCAAATTTGTGGTATTTCTGTTTAAATTGCTATACTAGTTTTCTCCAATTTATTGTTAATCCATCATTCCTTTGCACATCGAATAATAAAAATTAATAAAACTCGTTAAAAACCTTTTGGGGGTTTCGTTTTGTTTTGAGGAGTTTTTTTTGGTTGCCTTCTTCCCCCTGCCGCAAAGGGAGTAATGCCAAGAATGTTTATGAAGACTATTTTCAGTGAACAAATAAATAGTTTCATTTTACGAATTGCTTCTCATCCTGATTGCTTAACACAGCATAAAATCTTTTATTTGTCCTAAATATATCTCCAGTGATGGGCCTAATGTCCAATCTTGGACTCTAGAAAACAGTGCAGTAGGATTGTAAAGGAAATCTGGCTAAGCACTATGCAAAGTGTTTTCCTTCAAGATATGGACAGTCCAGTGCATTTATGGTAAAAATATCATAGAAACATAGAATCATTAAGGTTGGAAAGACCTCCAAGGTCATCAAGTCCAACTGTCAACCCAACAACACCATGTCTCCTAAACCATAACCTGAAGTGCCATGCCCACATGTTTTTTGAATACCTCCAGGGATGGTGACTCCACCACCTCTCTGGGCAGCCTGTTCCAATGCCTGACCACTCTTTCAGTAAATAATTTTTTCCTAATATCCAATCTAAACCTCCCCTAGCACAAATTGAGGCTATTTCCTCTCTTCCTATTGCTAGTAACTTGAGAGAAGAGACCAACACCCACCTCGCTACAACCTCCTTTCAGGTAGCTGTAGAGAGTGCAAAGGTGTCCCCTGAGCCTTCTCTTCTCCAGGCTAAACAACCCGAGTTCCCTCAGCTGCTCCTCATAAGACTTGTTCTCCAGACCCCTCACCAGCTTCGTTGCCCTTCTCTGGACATGATCGAGCAATCACATTCTCTTTCCATGCATGGAAGTTTGAACTGTCAGGATGATGGCCTGGAAATAAATAGGGTACAGGTTTGTTGTTTTGGGTTTTTTTGTTGGCAGGTGGTCCTTTAAATTGGCAGAAATAGACCTAATGAGATTTGATAGTTAGATGACGAAACTGGATAAAAGAGCAAGGTTTTAACACAGAGGTAATAAATCATTGTATAACTGATCTGGCGCTATGAGGTATTCTCATCAATTTCAGCCTTTAAAGTCAAGGTTAGGCATCATTCCGAAGGGCATGCTATTGCAAAAAACAAAAGTAATATTTCTTAGCTGAGTTTTTTTCATTTGTGTTATGGAGAACATTAAAATCAGAGATCAAAACTGGCCCTCTGGTGTTAAAAGCTACTTGACTAAAAATATACATACATGAATTAAATTCTGGGCTGTATGCAGCTGCCAAAATCTGCATATCATTTGAGATACTCGTGATACCTGCCTGGACTCCAGCCTGTGGTACAGACATATGAGTTCCTCCATCTCTTACCTACCAGCTCTGTGAGGATGCGTTGGACACCATCAGGCAGCACAAATACAATTTTTTGCCACAAATACATATGTTTAGGCAACTGAAATTATGTCTCTTTGTCAGACTGTAAGCAAGTTATTCAAGTTCATTGACAGTTCTCATCCTATTTACTAAGGTAAGCAGGAACTTAGGTGAAACAAATCAAAATGAAAAGGTTCCTCTGTTTTTAAAAGGTTTTCTTGGTTTTGATATACTTTTTGAGGCCAAGAGGAAGTTTGTTTCCTATAATTTTCCCATAATATGTAGTTTCATAAACCCTTATAATAGCCACAAGACCTGGAGCTTTCATGTAATAACCTGAAAACTGTTCCACGTGCTGTTGGAGATGTATGGACTTTATTTCAGCATGTCCCAGACTGCATATAAGCAGTAAGCACATATAGTAAGTATATAGATGTTGTTGTTTAAGTGGCAGCTCAACACCAGAACAGAAACAGGAACCCTGATAAAAGCATTCCTCTTGAAACATGTTACAGATCACTCCTGCTTATTCACCTTCTAGCTTGATGTATGTTGCATTGCTTGCAACATAAGGACACAATTTTACAAGGAGGGTTCAGGGGTATTCCTTCCTTTCTCTGAAGAACCTCTGCCTCGATGGTATTCTCCCGAGTAGATGTGAATCCAAAACCATTAGAGGTAAGCAGGCACTGAGAACAAGTTTTCACTGGTCAGATTAGGTGTCATCACAGCTATATCCTTAAGCAAAGGGAAGATGCTGTGGAGCACTTTACTGTCCATGCTTTCTGGATGCTCTAACTGTGGTGTTACTAGAAAATCCTTTGCATTGGAAAACAGAAAAAGGATACAGATTTTGATGGTTTGTTTGGGGTTTTTTTACAGAAATAGTTTGTGTGGAACTATTCCTGCTTTTGTAAGAAATAAGAAGTAACTGGGACATATTGCAAGAAGATTCAATGGAAGAGAAAACTTTATGGTTGCTGCAGTTTACCTGCAACCAAGTGGTTGCTGTAGTTCACCAGCCCTTGGAATGACAGGAAATGCTGTATAAGCCTGCTACAGGCTTAGATGACTATTTGATTTATATATAAGAATTACAGGGGCAATTGAACTGAAGGATGAGGTAAAGGTTTCTGTGTTTTTTAGAGTGGCAGGAAAAAAAGCACTATATCTGATGTATCTCATGAAGGTGATAGAGATAACGACTAATAAAACTTTGAATAGATAAAAATAATATTTAAAGGTTATTGTAGGGAAAAGAAATAGAGGAACATGTCAGAGACTTAAAACTGAAAAGTCAGTCCTGTTAATATGACCCATTAAAATATCTAATTAAACAGTAAAATGTTTCAGGGCATAATAACAAAAATGTATATAAATATTTAATGAGATGGACCTGACATTAAACAAGGCAACAGGCATATATGTAAGCTAAGCAGCTGAACAATCAGAAATCCAAATACAAGGCCACAGGTAAAACAAAGTAGGCCAAAATTATATATGGTAAAAGACAGAGATGGACAAAGGCAATTAGTCAAAGCACTGGAAATACACAGCTTTTAAAAAAAAACTTGCAGAAATAAATCAAAATAACTTTATTCTAACGTCTTCAGAAAAAACAGAAAAGCATGTGTTTAAGTTTCAGAAAGGAATTTTTCAAGTAAGAAAGTACAGAATTAAAGAAAACTAAAATTTTAATTCATTCAATATAAATATCATATCTGTCAGGTAAGTGAAATACAGTGGAGCAGAAGCAAACACAAGAACTGTAACTGTGATATGCAAGAAACATATTCAAATGGAGGAATAATAAAAATGCTAAATGGAGGGACAGATCTGATCTTTAGAGGGTGTTCTATGCTATAACTTTGTGTGTGTTCATACATATGTATAATGATGTTTTACAGAATGACTGAACATAGGGCTTACAGGTGTGTGTTTGAATTGGTCTGGTCTTTTTATCACAGACAAAAGATAATCAGAATCACTTGGCAGTGTGTTAAAAGCATCATGGAAAGAGAGAGAGAGAGGAGTGGAGGTGTGTGTGGGGGTGTGTGTGGGGGGGTGTGTGGGGGGGGGTGTCTGTGTGTCTGTGTATCCGTGTGTCTGTGTGTCTGTGTGTGTGTCTACAAATTTCTTTTCAATTAATGGATAGTTTAGACTAAGTATTGGTCTGAATTCAATGTTTACCTGTCAGTGTACAGCCTGTATGCACCAAATGCCCTAGGTCTCCTGGGATCTTCTGTGGAAGGGAGTGAGTTACTCATATTATCTGCATTTTTTTTCCTTTAGTATCCCTTTTAATCATTCACAAATAGGAGTACTGGAGAATAGGAAGACATATAGGCAAATACAGAAAATAAGTATTATGACAATGTTAACAATTTTACTGATGGCTGTTCATGCTGATGCTGTTGTCATACAACAAAGAAATACTCTACTGTAAAGCTTTTGTACTAGGGTAAAGGGTTAAGCTTTACTTTTTCATGTGCTGTTATGTTGCATTTAGCACTGATTTTCACCTGGTTAATCCAAAGAATGATAAAATATTTTGTGACACATAGGAATATAAATGCTAAATTGTTGCAGATAGCTGAATTCCATGGGTGTCCATGATATAAAATCTGTAAAATTAATGATTTATTAACATTAATATAATCTGTCATACATCATATTGATTATTAATCCTGTTGCTGCACAGAATATACCACTGCACTTTATAATTTAGATTGCAAATATGAATGATTGAAACTGGAACAGATTTAAGTAAATTTCAAAATTATATATTGCTAGAAGTATGTCAAAGATAACACTCACTTTTTGTTGCCTTGAGCGCTGATATAGTCTGTGACCAGTTAATTTCTTATTATCCAGATGTGGTCTTTTCTGTCCTGTTCAGGTTCAGTGTTTGTTTTTGATTATCTAGTGGTGACAGTAGGAACTACTACTGGAAACAAGCAGGTGCAGAGTCTAATGTTAGGTGAGCAGGGTCTTTTAGGTATTACTCAAGTGGAGGACAATATTTAATATCAAGTTCACTTTCTTGAAGTTAATTGATGTTATACAGGACTTTGATTTAGACTGATACAGCAATGTACTTATATCACAATCCAAGTACAAATTACATTTAATGAGTACAGGAATAGCAATATACAGCTGAATGAAGATGTAAATGTGATACCCACCATATGCTGCCTGTAACACACGCTCTCATGAGGCTGGGCAGCCTGGTTGTCAGGAAGGAATATGTGGGTTGAAACTTGCTCAGGCCCATTGCTCTCTTTGAAATTCTTTTTGTTGGTTGTTCAGTTTTTATATTCTGTGTTGGTCAGAGCCAAACCTACACCCCCATGCTGGTCTGGCTAACTCAGGAAAATATTTGCACTCTTCTGATAAAGTCAGGGACAAACAGTTACATAACTACTTGGTTCACTCAGCTGATATAACTGCTTGATTTGTTCAACTCATACAGATAGTTGATCCGCTCAGCTGATAAAACTATTTATCTAGAGCAAAGGGCACCTTCTGTTCACCTTTGTGTAAAGTTCGTCTTTCCTCCTCAGAGTCTTCTTCTATTGCAGACATTCATTGATTGGTCACAGCAGGTTGAAAGTACTTACTTGCCATTCATACTACTATATTGCTGCTCTTCTACTTGCTCTAGTGTTGGAGCAGGATGGCACTACAAACAGAAAAATTATTATTTTTATGATTATGCAATGACAGCATATTCCTGCACTTAGATGCAAATAAGTGGGCAAAGGAAAAAAAAAATATTTTGTAGAAAACCTGGCAAGCAGCTGGGAACAGAGACCAGTGAAAGCTACCTGAGGTTCACAGAAGTTTAACATAATATTTTTATAGCAAATCTGTACTCAGCTTGCACTTAGGAACTGTATTTAGTTTTGGGGGGCCATCAAACATAATGGGAAAGAGCTAACAGCTATGGTTTTCAGTTCTGTTGCAGATCAGTCTCTATAGTTTGTCCCTATGCCTACCTCTCATCCTCTCTTTGAATAGAATAAATGAGGCAGGGGAAAGATAGTTACAGTCAGATTGTGCTGGTGAACATGTAAATCATTCTGACAGATTCTTTACATTATTCATTCTACCACAGTAAGAAAAGGCAGAAAAGACTCATGTGTAGAGAAGAGCAATCAACTTTACCTTTCATACAGAAGACACTGTTAGTGTTATGCAGTATATAGCTGCTGCCACTTACATCTGGACAATTGTTTGTTACTGCGTAGTTTTTCCTAAACTGCTCATAAAATACTAAGAAGCCCAGCTGTTTTATGGAAGAAACAAAATTACCTTGAATATAGGTTCCCCGTGAGATATTTTGTCTTCCATAGCAAACATAGAAAAGTAGTATCACCTCCCATACAGCCACAGGAAGAACTGAATATGTTAAAAATCCTGTTAGAGTAAAGGAAAAGTAGCTTAATTTCAATTTGATTTGTAGTTCAGATGGTTATGTCTATTGTACCATCTTAACTCAGGTCTTAATTTTGAACTCCAATCCACACAACCACCATGTCAACTCAAAAGACTTCAGTGCATCAATTGATTTACTAAATGGAGATGTCATCACCTGAAACTTAAGGATACAAGTGAGGAAGCAAAACTAGCACAAATGTTGGTTCTGTTTCCAGAAATATAGCTCCTAGAACAGGCTTACCCTACTGTGAGCTTGCCTGAAGTATAGCACAGGTTCATCCCTACAAATGTGCTCCACTTCTACAGTCCTATGTTCTCCTCAGCAGAAAAAAAAGGTGCAGGAATGCAAGAAAGGCCTGTTCTGAGTGGGAGCAAAGGCATAAGAGACAGCTGGAAAAGTATGTTCATTTTGCCAAAATGTAATGTTAATGCAACAGTGCTAAGCCATAAGTGAACCACGGCAGATTACTTGGATGAAAATAGCTCCAATAGCTCCAAAATTAGAGTGAGCGGCAATTTGTGACCTACATTCAGGAATGGTTACTAGCATCAGTATAAGATTAACCAGATCTGGCAGAGTCCAGGAAAGCCTTCTGTGTCAGCAGGTATATAGTAAGAGATTATTTCTGTTGTAAAGAGTTTACCAATGGAATAGATAATACAAGGATGAAGAGAAAGATTGGCATGTAAAGGCTTGGAAAGATTTATTCTAATGTTCTCTTGTTTTTATAAGCTGTGTAGAAAAGAGGACCTAATCGGTTAGTATCTTCAATTTCTCTCTTCTGGGGATGAAGACCCAAGTGAACATAGTTCAGTTGTCTTTGTGTTGCGTATTGAAGTAGCTCTCTGAGATTCTTTTTACTTTTCTTTCTCTTTTATTTTTCTTGTTTAGGCTGCTACAACTTTAGGAATTAAACTGTTTATTAAAAGGTAGCAAGAAAAATAGCAATCTTTCTCTCACCTTTACTTTCTTTCTAGTCTGAAAGAGAGGTAGTCTTTTTTAGCTTATAAGCTTTTTGATTGTATGTGTGAAAAGATGAAACTACTAAAAGAAAGGTAAAAATGTATTGATTATGCTCTTGGCTCTATAATAAATTATTCTAGGATCATTCATATTTCTGGTCCCAAGCTAATATAAACTCCCAGGAAAAGAGGGGTGTGAAGCAACCTTTGCTATGTTCCTCTCTATTGTCTTTCCACCAGACAAAATTGAAGGATTTGGAGAAGTCAGTTCTCTTGCCTTGGAAATTCCTGTGGTTTCTTCCTATTGTATAATATCAAAACATCAATTTTAGTTTAATATTGTTATTGTTTTAATTTCTGAAGCTAAAGAATGACCAAAGGGTCCACAGAGCTAAACATCATTATTATAATTTTTGTCACTATTTCAAAAGGAAAAAAATATAAATTATATGTAATTATTAATTAATTATTAATAATATATAATTTTGTTTTGCTTTGCCATCAATAGAATGGCAAATTTACATTACCTGTAAATATTTCAGAAATTATCTTTACTCTTTTCTTGATTTTAAATTTGCTGTCCTGCATGATGTGGACTTGCATGAATCAACCATATTTAATGGTCGAATGGATCCAGTTTAAGATTTGCGTGGGTAAGAATTCGCATAACATCTGGGCATAGAGTGTTCATATACATAAAATGATCATAAGCAGTGGGGCAGAAACTGAACTTCAGCTTGCTCGAAGAAATTGTAAGAATTGTCATTAGTTGTAGGTCTGTATGTTACTAGAAATAAAATCAGTGTTTTGCTTAATTTGGGATGTTAAACTGGGATGGGGCATGGGGGGGCAAATATCTAAACAGCACCTAATCTTAAATGGAAGAAAAAGCCCAAAATGCTTTTCTGTTTTCAAGAAAAATTATGATATAAGTCAAGAAACTCTAACCCTTATGAAGCAAAATTGGGAGGACTCTTATTAAAATGATTAGTTTACTTATTCTGGGAATGATTCCACGCACATCACTTGGTTTGTTTTTGATGGTATGGATGTGTAGCTTTGTGGAGCTACAAGCACAGCACTTTAGTCTATGTCCAGCAGTGTCAAGGCTTTCACTCCTCCCACTCCCATCTTCCCAAGAAGTCAGTAGGCTGGGGATGGGCAAGAGGTTGGGAGAGGAATGAGACAAGATGGCTGACCCAAACTGACCAACAGGATATTCCATACCATATGATATCATGCTAAGCCCAGGGAAAGAAGGAGGGAAGGTGGATATTTGGGGTTATGGTGTTTTCCTTCTCAGGCAACTGGTACATGTGATGAGGCCCTGCTGTCCAGGAAGTGGCTGGACATCTGCCTGCCAGTGGATAGCGAATGAATTTCTTTTTTGTTTTGCTTGCAAGTGTACCTTTTGCTTTTCTTATTTAACTGTCTTTATTTTGAACCACGTATCTTTTTGTCTTCTACTTTTCACCCCATCCTCTGGGAGAGGAGTGTGAGTGAAAGGCAGGGTGGGTGTTTGGCTGCTGGCTGGGATCAACCCACCACAGGCAGGAATGAACATATAGAAAGTAATCTACTTACCTTCAGTTAGATATATCAGTCTATAAATCTGATTTATTGTTTGGAATCTTAATACTTTATGAAAACTTAGTAAACTGTTCAGGAGACATTGTATTTAGATTTATATTTTTTAAAAAAATTGCTTTTCCTAGTGTGAATAAGAAATAATTCTTCATTGTTTGCAAGAAGATAAACACTATAATGATTTAAGAATTGGGCCCACTGGATGAAAAAAAAAAACCCAAAACGAGTTTCATACCTTTTCATAATTATTCAAGCCTAGAACTATCAGTTTAAAGCAGACTTTATTAGAAGTCTTATTTTTCTTATGTTTGAAGTAGAAATTCCTTCCAAAACAGAAACAATTTCTGTGTTACTGAATTTTTCCATTCTAAGAAAGCTGCTTTTTTTCTTTCCTTACAATTTCTGTTACAAAGATGAAAGCCAACCTTTCATGAAAGCACAGTAATAAAAAATGTTATTCTCTCTTAGTATTGGTTTTCTTATTTGGTGATGGTGCCAGCATGTCTTCACACCAATATGCAAAGAACTGAATAATCATACGGAATTAAGTAGAAAGATTCTATGAAGTGTGGAGATGGACCAAAAGAACAAAGAATGACTTTGTTTGTACTTCTTGGATGCCTGATGCCTTCAGCATCAGATTTGTAGCATTTATCTTTCTCCAAAGTATTGACAGTGAACAGTAGAGCAACTGTTGTTAGATTTGGCAAATATCTATAAAGGTGTGATTTTGGAGTGAAAAACAGCCTTGCATTATTCTTGCTATCCATATTTGATACAGGTCTTTAAACCTGACTTTTTTTTTAAGTTGTATATTCAGCTATACGTGTCAGGTTTGGTTTGGGGTTTTTTTGTTTTTGTTTTTGTTTTGGTTTGGGTTTTTTTGTTTTTTTTTTTCTTTTTTTTTGTAATGAGCAAGAAACTCATATTATGTGAAACTGGCTTAGCCTACTGAATTATCCATCTCTTTTACAATTCCTGTCAAACACCAGAGCAATCCACACCATGGTTTTAATTTTAGAAGTATATTCTTGGATTCCTACTTAGCTGTTATTCCATTTGAGATGTAGACATCTAAACATAGGTGTCCATTTGCAGATGATTTCCTGTGAGCTAGGCATCTTAGATCACATTATAGTCAGTGAAGATCAGGTGCATACAGTCAGTAAAGACTAGAGAACTACTCTGCTTAGCAGCCTATATATATATATACATATATATATATATACACACACACACCCCTATGTGAGAGTGAACAGAGCTGCTCTCCCAGTTCCATTGACTGCATTGACAAGCAACACAATTCAGCTACCTGAAGACAGATGTCCAGTACAACTTCAGATGGCCTGGAGTACCCAAGACACTCACATATGTCTGGTAAATATTACAAAGAGTGTACAGGATAGTAATATTCTTCTACAGTGGTGTCCAGAGGTGAGGTGGATTCCATGGTATAACTCAGATGGCATGACACACGTATGACTAATTAACTTAAATGAACCTTAAGTATTCATTGACTTCATGGGAGCATAGATACACAGGACACATGTAAACACCTATGTGCAGATAGCTAAACATAAGAAAGATAACAGATACCTCAAGAATTGTCTCAACTCAAGGGCAATAGGCAGAAAATGGGTTAGAAAATGAGGTGCAGGAAGCTGTGAGATTCTGGTTGGTCATCTCCTAAGACTGTATGTGGCATACGTCAGCTGCTTAAAAAAGTCAAGAAAGCATTCAAGAGCTGGGTTGACCTAATTCCTACCATTTTAACAGAATTTCCAAGAGACAAAAGTCATCACCTAACAGTAGGGTCAACTAAAGTATTTCTGAGACTAACACTTGGTAAGCATGAGTTTAAACATGATTGTATGCTTAACCTTAGTCATCAGTGCAAACATAGCCTTATGAATCAAGCTAACAATATTTCAACTTTTAAAAAAAGAAATACATAAATTGGCAGAATAAGTGACAGCTCCTTGACTGATGTAAATTGACATAGTTCTTTAGAAGCTCATGAATCTACTCTACTTATCTCACTGAAAGACACCTCTGGCTATAAGAATATCTGTGTTTGTGTATTAAACAGATGGAACCAATATTTTTCTATTTGCTGCAACAGAAGAATATGGGCAAGACTGGTAAGACCACAGTGGTAAGGTCCTTTCAGTTATTTTTCTATACTGGTACAATTATAATTAGCATAAGAATCAAAAACAGATGCTAGAGATTACAGGCTAGTCATATGAAATTTGCTTTTTTCACCTCTTCCAAAAAGTCAATCAATTTTTGAACCAAGTCAGAAAATGCAGAGTTGTTTCTTTCATTATTCGCTTTACCTGCATTCAGAGGTTATAAATGCTAACAATTTTCAGAAGGACATCTGTCAAGGGGACTTTAGGAATGTATTTTTTCAGTTAAAGTTGTTTCCTTTTATGCATAACCAGTAATTAATAATAAATAATAAATGCCACTTTTACACAGAGGATGTTCTATCCTTGCACATAGGTTTTGCAAATATATTTTCTTATTTAGATAACACATGCAAGTTGGAAGTGGTTGTCCTATTTATCAATATGGCAGATACCTGCCATATTGATTTAGCATATATACTTTTCTGGTAACTATGATATTGTTCATCTGTGTTTTATATTTAAGAATTAATTATGAAAGATAAATACATATTTTGATAGCATGGTAGAGAGTTGTCTGCTGAGCAAAAGCTTTTTCAAAAACAGAAATATCTTACAATAAGTGTCTATAGTCGGCACTAATCACAGAAAGATAATTGATGTTTAAAGTTTGGGTGGGGTTTTTTTGCTTTGCAATTGTTAGTGAGTATACCCAATTTTATTTTTATTAAAATTTTATATTTTCGCTCTTGATAGTATAAGTGACATTAATTGCTTTGTTTCCTTTGAGGAAAGTGAATAAGAAATATATCTGCCTTCTATTTTGTTCGTGTCATTGTACCCTAAGCGGTACCTGAGTTTCATGTAATCCCAGCCTAGCCTGGGAATGATTCCCCTATTGAGGAATCCATTATTTTTTTTTCTTTTTTCTTTTCATTCAATTACCATTAATTTAAAACGTGTATACATTCTGGTGAGTAGAACCTAGTTCTGCTCTGTGGGTAATACCTGTCAAGTTGAAAGCTACTCACAACTTTCTGGGTAAATATTCTGCCTATTAGATTGCTATGCAAAAGGTGAGTAACAAGGCCACAAGTAATTAATAATATTTCTTACTGCTTTTAACTTTTCCCAATTCAGTTACTGTTTGCTTAAATGTCAATTACAATAAAGTTCTATACAGAAGCTAGTGACCAAACTCAAGGTGATCAGGGAATTTTAGGACTAAGGAGACTCCTCTGAGTTTAGGACATCTTAAACAGGAGATACTGGATTGTTACCTAAAACTAGGATATAATTAGATTGACTGGATTCTATCTTCCAACAGTAATATTCAATTACTTTTGAGGTTTAGATTTTTGAATATTGAAGTTCTCATACAAGGATAAATTGAAAATTCAAGATAAATTGAAATTAATTCTGTTTGGATCAAATCTGGGTTACAAAGGGAGAAAAGACATTGGCCTTTTTGTAAATCTGCTTTACTGAAACAGAGGTAACAGTACAAACCATGGAAAAATTTTAGTTCCTCTGGTCGTGGTAGGGTTTTTTGGTGTGGGTTTTTGTGGTTCTTTGTGTTTTTTTTTTTTTTTTTTTGGTTGTTTTGTTTTTTCCTAAAGGATCTTAGAAAGAGATTAGGATTACAAAACTCTCCTTTAAAATATCCATTTCTACCTCCAAGTGTTCTGTTAAAAACAAAAAAAAACTGTAAACTTCATCAATTTCTATCTTCCTTCACTACTTTCTTCTAGCTTTTTATCACTACGAATATTTACAATAATGTTTATAATGCTGAATTAGGGAAATAAGATCAAAGAACATTTATCAGAATCAGGAAATTGGCTCCCTTGTATCCTGTACTTTGTCAAGTCACCATAATCTGTACAAGATAATCATATAGTTTCTCAGACAGACAAAAATCGCTGCTAAACTATAAAACAAAATTAAGATATTGTCTTGTATTATGCTTTGGGAGACATGGAGGATAATATTGATCCTGTGGGATCTGGAAAAATCTGTTTCCCATTTTTCTGAACTTAGTAAATATTTTACAACGGTGTTAATTGGGTGCCAAACTCCAGTTTTGCTTATGGAATATTTCTCATGCAAAGTAAACTGTTGTATATATCTATATAAAGTGAATAGCTAGATGATTCTAATATTGTTTACAAATGTTATGTGTGTAGTTGATTAGAGAATCATTTCCTAAAATGTCCCTTGCTGGAACTTCTGCTATGTGGCACGCCATGTTTTCAGTATCAACTTTAATAGTCTACTGGAGCTCTATTCTAAACATAAACCATGTTCATAATGTTATTTTACATTCAGATGGTTTTGTTATTCACCAAAATATTATTTAGAAATTTTGGAGGGTAGAAAATCAAGTACTTTGATTGCTTGTTATTACTGCTCTTGCTGTTGCTGTTCTGAGTAATGAGAAACGACAAATGAAATGGAAAGCTGACAGAAAAAAAGATATATTTCAATACTTTTACTGTTTTCCAGGGAAAACATATACGTGATCATTCCTAAAACTTATTTGTGTATTGTGGTCATAATCATGGAATATACAACACATTGAAGATTAAATAATTTTTTTTAATAAACTTTTTTTTTTGCGAGATTAATTCATTATATTGTCAGTTACATGTAATTTTTTTAAAATACATTTAATAAAATTTTAATTGTACATAAATACAGAGGCTTCTCAATACTACCTGTCCCCTAGATGCCTTCTTTTCTTTTCCCATTAACTTAATCTTCAGAAATCTTTCATCATAACTGAAGTCAGTACTGGTCAGTATTTGCCCTCTCCAGTAGTTACCAAACTGAATTGTCTTTATAATATTGTAAATCTAGGTTATTTTTATAGATTTAATTTCAGTGATTTCAGATGTATACTGGGATAAAGCTAAGGATAGAAATTATGTTCCCTTCAAAAAACATGGTTGGCTTCCCTAGTCATATTTATTTATATCAAGGGAAAAGTTGTTAGGTGAATGTTACTAATATTTTGCAGTCTTAGGTCATTGACTTCAAAAAGTATTAGTGCACTACATGGAGTTATGTTTTATTTCAACTTCAAAATTTCTACATTAGATTGACTTTTAGTGAATTTTGTTATTCAGTCTTCAGTCATAAAAAAGGATGAAAATAAGTTCCAAGATACTTGTAGATGATTCTGACATGTACTGTTGAATATGTAAGAGAAAGAAAATATGAGTCTTACAAGACCTTTGAGCACAATATTGTTTTAATTGTATACATAGTAATTTCTTCTGCAGTGATGTAATAATTAAACGTGTTTCTTTGATGGAAAAAGAGGCACATTTTTATGTTGTTTTTCTTTCCTTTAATCTGAACCTAATGAAACAGTTGTGTTCTGAAGTTCATGAAAGTAATAATGCTCTAATAAAATAATGATTAAATGTTTCCATATTCTATTTTTATTAACAGAAAAGGAAACAAATACCTTTTTACATAGTTAAATTTTATCAGAAAATAAATGTATTTTATGCTTTGTATTAAATAATGTTTTATTTATATTAATAATTATACATCAACAATCTGAAAAAGATGTGCAGGAGAAGGAGAAATTTTAGTAGATGTGTTAACATCCTAAAATATCCTTTATACTAAAGGGCCATTACTGAGCATTTTCTATTCTTGTCTGGTCAGAGGAAGGTGTAGGGACTCAGGTTTTCTATGATCAGATCCAAAATTTGTTATTGTATTGAGCCAAAAGATAAGTAACATTTACGTAGTTGTAAACTATGTATGAATGTGTATATAATATAAAATATCAGGGTAAAAAAATGGAAAGACTCAATTGTGGCTTCAAAGTATGTGATTAAAAAATAAAAGGTGTATGAAAGATCTATGAATGAATTCTTTCTATAAATACTGTTGAGTAGTGAGAACAATAACAACACTGGAGACATTCTGCAAGCAGGTGAACAAGACAAAAATATTCTCTGGGAAACTGAGAGTTGTGAGAAATAAAGTAACTTTATGGTCATACTCCAATGTACATCATTGTAAAGTCAGAGAAACTTTGAGGAAGATGTTTGATGCAAGCAGCAAAACATTCCACTTCCAATTTTGCTGCTAAAATTCTGGTAATGTATTACTTTATTTATTTTAGTAAAAAATATGAGGAAATTAAAATTATTGGGAAATGCAGAAAGCAAATAGACTGGCTTTCAAATATATCAGCTAAGTATTGTATAAAGTAAATGGTATATTGTTTAAGTAGCACTGTATAAGCTAAGTAGTAAGCATTTAGCTAAGTAGTGTGTTAGTTAAGTGGGGCAAAAAATCATACAGAAAAGAAAATAAAAAAAATGAGCAGATAGCATATTAGTAGTTGGTGCCCATTATAATACACATGAATGGAATATTCTCTTTTTAACAAGCTTCAGACTGATTTCAGAGGAGTTTTATGACAAATTGTCCGGGTTTCAGCTGGTATAGCATTAATGTTCTTCATTGTAGCTAGTATGGGGCTATGTTTTGGATTTGTGCTAAAAACACTGTTGATAATATAGAGATGTTTTAGTTGTTGCTGGTGCTTACACTAGTCAAGGACTTTTTCTGCTTCCCATGCTCTGCTGGGTGCACAAGAAGCTGGGAGGGGGCACAGCTGCGACAGCTGACCCAAACTGACCAAAGAGATATTCCATACCATATGACATCATGCTCAGTATATAAAGCTGGGGGAAGAAGAAGGAGGGGGGTACATTTGGAGTGATGGCGTTTGTCTTCCCAAGTAACCGTCACGCGTGATGGAGCCCTGCTTTCCTGGGGATGGCTGAACACCGGCCTGCTGGTCGGAAGAAGTGAATGAATACCTTGTTTTGCTTTGCTTGTGCACGCGGTTTTTGCTTTGCCTATTAAATGATCTTTATCTCAACCCAGGAGTTTTTTCATTTTTACCCTTCCAATTCTCTCCCCCATCCCAGCAGTGAGGGGAGTGAGTGAGCAGCTGTGAGGTGTTTAGTTACTGACTGGGGTTAAACCACGACACAAATGTTCTGTCAAAGATGTGTTTCTTAATTTTTTTACATCGTACAGGAAAGGTAGTTTTGTCACCAGCACATTCTGCTTTATCCTTTGAGATATAAAATATGCAGTGGGCCTAGTTAGTGTAACAATATTAATTAGATTTAAAACTACCAAGTTGTTTGAGATGATGTTTGGCTTCTCCCATAAACATAACATGAATAGCTTCCTAAGGTTTACTTGACTCTGTATAATGGTATCGATTTTCCCTGCAACTTACTACTGAGATTCTTGGGCATTTTTTTTCCCTACTAGTTTGTTTAAGGGAAAGGAATAGAGAGCTGTTTTCCGTTCTTCTTTGTTCTGCTGCACACTAGATATAATATCTAAAAAATCACCTCCTATTTAGGAGATGTTAAAGGAGTTAAGGATGCAGGTTGCCATTTCCTTTCTGATTTATACATTAATCTGCACAAAAATTACCTTTTTGTACAACCCCAAGAAAATATTTTCTAATTTTAGGCATTACTTTCACGTGAAGATTAACCAGAAATTAGTAAATCTACTTACTTCAGTGTCACATTTGCAAATCAGACCACTTATATGAGGGCTTAAGTACTTATTTAGAGGGAAAATTATACTATTGGGCATGCTTAATGCTCTGAAAATGGAGAAAAATATTCTTGTGCTTATACCTTAACCTTAAAACCAAGAACAAAAGCATATATTCCAAAAATGTATAGATGTTTGTAGTAATAATCTGAAGTACATCTTTTTTTTTTTGTTACAGTGTAGAAAAAATAGTACTTAGAATATATTTCTGAATTATATCCAGATACTTGTCAATTCAAAAGCAAGACCATATTTAACATTACTTCTGGTTTTGCCCACTGCAATAAAGTTTGTTGGAACATTTCAAACTGAAATGATGACAGATCTCAGGTCTGAAATAAAGGGGAGCCAGAGAGGAAGTTTTGTCCCTAAGTGTTGGTACACAACTGTGTTATAGCATAGTAGTCTTCTGGGTTTTATCTTAAAATGGCATGACATAATTTTGCTTAGAATTATAGAATGCAATATATCTTCATACTATTTAATTAGAAGGGTGAGGAATTTAATTGCCAAAAAATCTAATTCCAAGTGACACAACTCAGATAGGAAAATATATCTGACTCACAGAAAAAATAAATAATCCAGATGATTGAGTAAAATGCCAGTTTGTTTTATCAGTAGTCCTGTAGTAAATCTTTCAGCATAGGACATAAAAGCATTTTACATTGTTCCTGTTGAGTTATATGTGAGGCTTTCATGACATTAAATAATATATTGAAACAGGGACTGGCTACCCTACAAAATCTGAAGAATGCTTGATTCAGATAACTGTCAAGATTTCAGGGGTTTACACAAAATATATATTTTTATATGTAATATTGGCTGAGAAATAAATCAGGAAGAGTATAGTATTTTGTACAATGGCAGATTAAAAGTAAGACACCACAGGGTGACAGAAATCTATCTAAATATGCCACTAATTTACACTTCTCCTGTGAACTAAAAGATTACAAAGTCATGTAGGAAGTTTAAAGAAAATATCTGTTGTGCTGCAACAGGTGAAGTATATCTGTCCTAAATAGCAGTTAGTATTAGAGGTAAAGTCAGATAAAAAAAAAGGATTCCACTTGTGTGCTTTGCAAATGGATGCAAGTCTTCATACTCTGTGAAATATTTGAAGAATGTTGCATTGTAAGAGGCAGTAAGAAACTGAGCTGAACAGAACACAACTAATGACAGGAGTATTTAGAATGTATTAGCCCTTAGAGTGTGTATTAGCCCTTTGAAATTAACTCAGCACAAGCACCTAGTTTTAGAAAGAATTGGGTTATTTTATGAGGAATCACTTTTGGAATTCTACTTTTTAAACTAAATTATAGAAATCAACATTTTAAAATGTCAGCTAGAGGCTATAGACACAGAAACCTTTAATTTTTTTCATTCCTACATATCACACTGCACAGCAGATAAGACTGATGCAAATGTTGGTGTCTTTAAAATGTATGTATACACTGTATAAAGAACGATTTTGAATTACTAATGTGATCTGACATGACTGCTTGACCTGTAATACTCAAAATGTTGGCATTTATTGTTAAACTCTTCCCTTGCAGACCCATACAGTTTACTGACAAGAAATCCACAATTAATGTGCACATAATAGAACGTATAGAATAGAATAGAATAGTTCAGTTGGAAGGGTCCTACGATGATCAGCTAGTCTAACTGCATCATCTAGTCCAACTGTGTGATTGATTGTGTGTGTTTTTTCCTTCTAGACTGGTCAAAGTGACTAAGCTTGTTATAAAATACAAAGTGCTACACAAGAGCTCTCTGTTAGCATGAATAACTGCATGGATGGCTCCAAAAGCTGCCATTTGTGATGGCATGTTTTACTCACACTGTTTCTAGGCAGACAAGTGGTTGTCTTATGCACCTGTCTGACAATAAAATATTACTTGCTGCAAAACCGAATGCAAGTTATGCTTTTGTTTTAATGTTAAAATAGTATTAAAATATTACTGCTTTATCTCAGGTCAAATGTAATCTTACACAGTATGTATCCTGAGTTTCAAAAAAAGTTCATACAATAAGGCCACTAAGAAGTGTAGGAAAAGATATGTTCTTTTAATTTCTAATCAAAGGATGTATTCTAAAGAATTCCATTGATAAGGATCTATTAACAAAGACTTGACGTTGCTAGGAGCTGCGAGTCAGAACTGAATGCAAACAGGGAACTCATTTGTAAAACGATTACCAGCGTTGTACCCCTGATCTCAATTAACTGCCAGCTGAAGTCAGATTCTCTTAATGTGATTCATTTCAACATAACAAGAGTAAATAGCTTTACCATGCAGAACAAACTGATTATTTCAGACACAGTGGAGACCTTACTTAAAATGTCAGCCAGATTATGAATTCATGCTAAATAAGTTAATGAAAAGATTAATATCAGTGACAACAGTGCTTCCAGATATAATTCCTTATTATGCCTAAAAAGGAAGCTCTTATCTTTTTTTTTCCTTCTTTTTTTTTTTTTTTCCCTGGCTAATAGACATTTTCTTTGAAATGCATAATTTCCTGTACCACTTGAAACTAATTGAGAAGTTGGGAGTTTCATCTGTTTTCACCAAGATAAAAAAGTACATATATTTTTATGGATTGCTCTTGGTTTTGAGTACTTCAGTATAAGAGTACGTGCCAGTAGGGAAGTGTTTTTACAGTGTATTACGTGTACTCAAAATAATTTCAGAGAACATTCTTAGGTAAGATTTACATAACATTTAACCCTCACTACTCAATGCTTTCATCAAGCTAGCTTTCTTAAAGGAAATCATTGATACAGGCTCTCATATTTCAACATATAAGTGGTCCTATTAATTTCAAAGCGCACATTTTCTTCCTCATTCTTTACCTATTCCTTTTCTTTTTCCTCTTCTTTGCTTTATTTATTTTTTCACTTAATGTAGCTATACATTACAGTCATACTGCTTCCTCCCTTACACATTCTTAAGAGTTTACACACTAAGAAAATTACCTTATATTAGAATATTAAAAAACATCATTGGCTAGCATTCTGGTATTTCAGCAGAGGAGAAACTAGTAGTCCTTCACCTAGCGTTCTCTGTATTTTTTTCCTGTTCAAAAAAAAAGAGAGAAATCTTCAGAGCTTTCCTTTGAAAACATTCAAGGGAAAATAAAACGCTAAGTAAATAAGCACTCTGGAAATCATTTACATAAGCATACACTGTAGACAGGTGTGCTACTTTAAACTGTTGTCAGTCCTTTTGTAAGAGTTATTTGCTATGTTTGCGGAAAAATTTTTGCCAAACTTCACATTAAGTGGGTAAAATTGATTAGAAAAATACATGATGAAGCAAATATTATCTTATTGTATAAGGTATTAATAGATCTGGAAAATTCATTTTCCCTGTTATTCAGTGAACAAGAATGCCTTATGAGTAATGGGAGCGATAGTCTTAACTAGTAAGTTTTATATGTTCCTCTGCATGACGCATGTTTGTACATGTGAATATTAAGGAGTATTTCATTTAACCACATCACTAAGCATTCAAGAAACTTAGAAAAACTTTTTCTGAGTATAGAATACATTTAAACAGAAAACCACAGAAATTGAAACACATTTACTCTTAATGTATTAGAAACTTGGAGAGATTGAGAGGCACAGAATGTTGCTTAGCTCTGATATTATTCCCCTAAGATGCATATTTTTTCCATGACTTAAATTAAGAATTCATTGGAGAACTGCATGTCAGGAAAGTATATTATGTTAACATACTAAACCTTGCTCACCTTATGGAAAATAATTTATACTTCAGGTAGCTGGAAAGGGAATAGCTCGCTCCCTTCCTTCTACCGGCTTTGTGAATAACTGAAATTTATAAAAGGATTGTAAAACTGGGTAGGAATGGTCCTGTTCTTTCTTAAGTATCTGCAAAATACTATTGATCAGCATGTATACTAACAGAAAGGAAAAAGACAGATATGAGCTTTTTAATTTTCAGTAGTCTTAGATTCTCACCATTATGTAAAAGAGTTTGGAGAGTGGGATGAATTATTATTTATATATGGTGAAAAAATCCACAAAAACCCAGAATCTATATTTGAAAGTTACTGCCATAGTAACTTCTGAAGTGATATGCTACAGAACTGTTTAATAGTGTGGTCTTTTACACTCCTTGATCATGTATCATTAACTTTGCAAGTCCACCTGTTAGGCATTGACAGTATTGAGACATGTACTTTAGGACCTGAATTTCAGAGTGGCTGCTCTATTAAACAGAGCAAAGTGTACTTGAGTACCTGAATATGTGGGACATATATGTTTTTCTCCCCTCGAAAAATTTTCCAAACTGAACTCTTTTCCAAACTTTGTCAAAACACCCTTTTCTTTTTGCAGCATCTGTGCAGAATTTTCTTTAAATGAGTAGAGTACAGTACCAGGAAAGAAAATTTAAGTCTACCATAAAAAAAAAAAAAAAAAAAAAATCAGAGATAGTGATACTTTGTTACCTCTCTCATTGACAGTGTTTGGAGAGTGAATCTAAGATATTTTAAAAGTTCTCATTGTACAGTCTTCAAAATATCTTTATTCAATTCAAGAGGGATATGTTTGGGATTTTCTGTTTCTAAATAACATTAGTGGTAATGAAATATGAACATTTATTTAATGAGGGAAAACCAGTCTCTTTCTTTCAAGACATATTCTATAAATACTTATAAGAAAATGCTCACATATTACAATGTATGTTTTTGACTCTGTTTTTCAAAAAAAGGTGAAAGTTCACAAGTGTTAACATTGAGTTTTCAATATTTTTAATTTCTTTACACAAAATCTGGAAAACATCCAGGAGTTTTTTACAAAAAAAACACCTCAATTATTCACTTCCCATTGCTAGAAGTGTGGTTATTTGATTGGAAAAAATTAAAGTCAATAAGTCCGTAGACAAAAACGTAAGGAATAGGCAGGCATATATCCTCTACCATCTCTAATCCAGTGACTGTGAATGTACAGTTTAAGAAAGGAAACCAGACACTGGCTTGGTTAACATGATCTCCCCAGATAGCATGTCCTGTTGTCACTGCGCTAGGCAGACCACTGATCTAAAGGAGCAGGGCATTTCTTAACTGTTTATTTCTTTTGTTTTTTAAGACCCCTTTAAGGAGTACAGTGACAGCATAGATCGAGGTCATGAAGCTCCATGGGAGACCTCGTTAATTCTTCTCCATTATCTCAGTTTTTCCACCACATCTCAGGAGAAGACATGAACCTCTGTATCTAACCAGCTAAATGGGAGAAAATAAAAAAAAAGTGAAAAGAAAAGAATGCAAGTCCTGTGAGAATTTTATGTCAATTAACAAATATTTCAAGTATGGTGAATCAAATAGCTATGACTCATTGAGAAGCTGGAACCAGCTGTCAGAGTATTTTTACCTCAAGAAGTAAATTTTCTTGTCTATTGAAATACATTCTAGCTGTGAAATAAAGCTTTTTCTGAAGGAGACGGTTGAGTTGCAGGAATAACTTCAGTGCCATCTTCTAAAAACCTGATTCTAAACTGGTGACTTAGTGTAACAGCACTTTTAGTAAATCAGTACATTTTAAAGAATTCTTGCTTTGTGTATATGAGAAGACTAAGCACAAGGTCTTCCTAAATCCACAAACATTTATGTTATGATGTCACATCCAGTCCACTAGTCATCTCAGTCTTACTCCAGCAATGACTGATCAGAAGGAAGCCAAGAAAACTAACACCTTGAAGTTACAGCATTATCTAGTGTGAGGGAAATTTTTGTTCTTATTTTCAATAGTTTGTATTTCAAGATGTCTCCTCCAAGACTCATGCCTGTGTGCATGTTATATAAATGTAAAATGTTTTACTTTTTCAGTTACAGTTTCGGACATTTAAATATTCTTGCAGGCTCTATGGAATCAACCAGCATCACACTTTTATTCTACACTTACCACTCGCTATTTCCACTCTACTTTTATTACATTGTTGTTTCTTTTCTATAACGTGATATGAAGGTAATGAAGTTACTAAATCACCCATCATATTAGTGAAAATAGTAATTTTATCCTATATTATTATTCCAGTTGTATTAAGAGTATTTTATGACATAACAAATATTATTCAATGAAATGTGAATGGATTCTGCCCTCCTTTACATTTCATCAATTTTTTTAAAGTTAAAAGATCCAAAAGGAGCCTTTACCTCCAAATCTGTGGCATTTTTCCTATGAATATTCAGGCAACTGCTTTGATGCATATATATGAAATAGCCATCTTTGCCTTCTTTCTAAAAATCATGATGATTCCACTCATTTTTGTTTTAAAAGAACATTTTTTAAACATTGTTTTAAAAGATACACAGGCACTTGGAGGTATCCCCCTTTGCTAAAGAGTTTCATAAGTGAAGATTTGTGCATACCATAAAAATACTTTCCTATAATTTATTTAAGCTTTTCTCTATTATATATAGTATTTTTGCAACAAGTGACATATTTGGTTAATGGGATTTGACATGACATGTCTCGTTTAGAAATTTCAGAAAGGAATGTTGCTCAGTATTAGTTTATCAGAAATGACACATATATCACCGTGTGACTAGCTTTCCAGAGAAGGCCCAGGCACAGCCTCATTTCCTTGGGCAGGAAAACATTGACACTCAAGAAAAAACTATGATGCCTGTCATGTCCTCCTTTTCTCCATAGAAACAATTCCAAAAAGCCTCTAGGTCTTTACTCTTCCAAGAGACTGCAAAAGGATATTTGTTCAACACTTTGCTGCCAGAGACCTACTATTAGTTGAACTGAGATCACCTTTGAAAAATGTTTTTGATATTACTAACAGGCATTTTGGTTAAGTGAGGGATTCTTACAAAGCTGAAGAGGGAAATATATATGGTTGTACATACACAACCATGTGCATATACATTTGTTTAATTTATATCATTTTGTACATTTTATGTGTGAAAGAAACATTTTGTGAAAAAGCTGATTCACACGTAGTTCTGGATACCTGATTTCACTTTTAATTTTTGTGAATATGTAATTTATTTTACAATGGTTTTAATCAGTACCATGAGCGTGAACAATAACTGTAGAAGGCAGATAAAAATATTCCAATTTTTATGTTCCTCACTGTAATCCAAGAAAATGATGATTAAATAATTATTAGGTATAATACAGTATTTAAATATTTGTGTATATATATGCACATATATATATAAACTCATACACCTATATTATATATACACATGCAGGTACTCACACATATGTTTTAATGCAACTACTTTTTTGTGGAGAACAAACAGGAATGAAAAATTTGTGAGACCCTTAGTTGCCTTTGGGTTATAGAAGCAGCTTTTGAAATCATTACTTTCAACCACTCACGTGTTCAAACACAAAAAAGCATGAGAGGTGTCTGCAAGTGTCTTCCAAACTGGTATCTGACATTGAGTAGAACAGCTTTATTTTTTGTGGTTTTTTTTGGTTTGTTTAGAGCAAAAGATATGAGAGATTGTAAGAAAGAAGATCTATAAATTTTTTCTGACTTTTAGTTCTAAATCAATATTACGCAATGGAAGTAACTTTCATAATATTGTACGTGCTGAAGTCCTTTTCATGGAGTAATATGACCTAAAATGGTTCTCACCTTGGCAATAGCTGTTCTACTTTGTGGTGTATTACACAATGACAACCAAACTTAAAGTTGGGAAGAAGGTCCAGTCTTCAGGCAGTGATGCCTTGGGGAAACCAGAAAGTGTTCCCACATCTCAGCCTGTGCAGCCACTCCCATCCCAAAGAGTCACAAAGCACTTCACTGCCTTAGGCTATATCCAAGGCAGAGCTGCTTCATTCTAATTAAAATATATTTACACTGCTTAATAAAAAATAGCCTTTTTAGAAGAGTACCTTATTGTGTACAAGAAATCCCAGTAGTTCCTCTGAAAGCTACTTACATACAGCACCATTTACTAAAACTGTCTCATAAGGAAATTCAAAATACTTGAATTGGGAGAAAATGTGATAACAGAAGTATAATGAACTCATTTTAGCTGTTCTCACAAAGGGAAGAAGAAGCAAGGATGTTACTATAGTCCTTAAAAAGAAAGTCTAAAGATGGGCATCTCTTCTTCTCAGACTCTACCACTAAATTATTCTAATTTGTCCCTGAGTATTGGATCTCAAATAAATAAATATATATATATCTCCTTGATCTACTGCACACTCTTATTTTATGTGAGTTTCAGAAGATGACTAAGGATTTTGGAATTGAAACTGAAGAGAAAAACTTAAAATTGAGAAGAAAACAAGCAAAAAATCCCAACAAAAACAAACAATATTTTTTTTGCCTTCCAGCTTCTGTTTTCTTCCTATGTTTTCTGTGTTGAAAACAAAGGAAAGTAATACATCTCCATTAACCAATATGTAGCATACTTACTTACGTTATTGTCCATCTCTTCATGGCTCTTTAATAATGTTTTTAGAAAACACAATTATTTTTTTTAAAGAAGGCAAGTAATAAATGCTGGTGTTTTTTCTAATGTTAAATACGGGAGAAGAAAATATCTTTTCACGGCTAAATTTGACTCTTTCATCAGAGTCTAATTCTGAAGACATATATGTAGGAGGCTGAAATTGTCTTATAAGATGGAACTCTAAGTTATTCTGAATGTATGATGTACTGACAGCCATCTGATAATAACTGAGTTTCTGGGAAAAAGGAGATTAAATCTTGTCATGCAGTAAGCCAGTAGTCTGAGAAAACATGTTAAAGATACAAAGGGAATCAGTTGAAATTACATGAAGAAAATTAACCAAACAGCGAGAAAAGCTAATTTAAAGGAAAGATTAATAAAAAAACTGTAGGAAGATCTATGGTATTTTTTCCATCAGTAGCCCCAAAAATGAAATCAACAGTGCTGTAACAATGGTCTACACTGATCAACAATCTAATAGCTGAAAAGCATAAGCACACAAAAGCCAAGGTTATGATGACACACATGCTGACATGTCATTCATAACATTCTGCCTATCTGGGTCAGAGAGACAGTGCTTACCTTGTGGATAACAAAATTTGCAATTGAAAAAGGCCAGAAAATCTTTTCTTAATATTGAAGAGCTGAAGGAGATTGAAGAACGATGTGATTTCAGACAGCAGACTGCTACAGATTTTCTCCATTTATGTAATTGTTGTTGACTCTCTAAAGTGTAGATCAATGTCTAGAAAATTAAGGTAGAAGAAAACCATAAAAACTTCGAAGGTAGATTAACTTATCATAACAAATTAAATTTGTATAAGCTCAGGTTCAAAATGGGACTTCATAAATTAAGCAGCTAAACAGTTCTAAAAATAATAAATTTGCCTGATGAATTATGAGGTTTCTGTCATGTGAGCTTAAAATTAATGAACTTATTTTCTTCACATTTTTCATAGATCTATTTAGAAGTTAAAACTTGAATTTTGAAGTCCCGTAAATAGAGATAGTAATATGCATTCTTTAACTATTATATAATTTCAAAATGAATTTTGTACAATCTTTATATTATTATGTTGAGGGGCTTTTTTTAAAAAGGAATAAACGTAGGATAGAAGAAGAAATCATCTTTAATCTTTGTTCAAAAATCTTGCTGCACTTTTCCTGTTAGTGGCTTAAAACAACACGGTCTTAGTCTTGGACCATAGTAATTTTAACTTACAGTGCCACATTGCAAGTGTAATTCTGCATTTCTTATTCATAGATTTGTTGATTACTACTTATTGGTTTAAATGCATCAGCCTTCTGAAAACCAAGACTGTCATCAAGACCTCTTGAACTCCGTTCTTCATAACAGAGGTCCGATGCATTCACCAGGAGTGTAGTGGGCATGCAGTGACATGTAACTGCTTTCAACACAGGGAGAGGACATACAAGTTAATTGAATAGCAAAGTGGCACAGCAAGTAAGGACACAACTCGCACCTTATTTAGTATAAAATGAGAGAAGAATTATATGTTCTGTAGCAAAATGTTGTTATTCACATGGAATATTGGAAAAAAAAAGCTAAACCATTATGATTTTAACGTAAATACTATATCATTGGCATTTTCAGCTGTGAGTGTTTTTGAAATATACACATTTTAAGAAATTACATTGTATTGCAATATGCCAGGCTGGGTTCAATTTAGTTTCAGTTAATTTGTTCCTGAATGTAATCCCCAAGAAAACACAAATGGTTTAATTAGAGCTTAAACAAACTCAACCCATTCCTAGAGAGCTCCTTCAAGTTTTTATGCAAGCTTTTCTGTAACCGAACTTTGGTTTCATAATGGGGCACCAGACTGATTTTTTCAATAATAAATTTCTAATATATTTCACAGGAATGATGACACTCTGATTATTCTACATTTTTCCAGACTTTATTCTATATATTCCAAACACTTTTATTAGAAAAAGGAAATTAAATTTGTGTCGATTTCAGTCAAAGCAACTGAGACTGTAAAACTATCTATTAAATCACTTTAGTTTTGTTTCTAGATTTCTTAAGAACTGTTATCTGTTACTGAAGTCTCGTGCAATTTAAAGTCTATTTTAACAACTGTTTTGGTTGTTAGGTACAAACAAACTGCTTCATTAACCAGAATTAATGTTTATTAAATAGCTGTTCTTTCAACTGGCTAGGGTTGTCTGAAGTTAGCATATAGAATCATTCCCCTGTTGTCTGACTTTTTATAGAGGAATATCCTTTATAAATAATTCATCTGAATTGTTCTCAGTTTCAGATAAAGCCTTAGTCTCACTGAAGAATGGGGACTGTGTAATTGGCTTTAAAGAGGCCATTGAGTGGTTCTCCATGTAATACTCGTGTCTGCAAAAACAAGGTAATTAGAAACAAAGATTTTCATACATTAAAGCTGAAGTGGGAGCTAGGAATGAATTTTCTTTTTATTTTCCTGCTGATGGAGAAAGTGACATAAAATATTGAACATATCAGTGTGCAATGTGCTATCATGGCGGGGGGGGGAATGCTGACATGATGCTTTCTGCCTGGTAGGACAAGTCTTCAGCATTCTGTAGAACCTCTCAGACTTCTTGATCTTTCCTGCACCTTGTTCAGAAACTGCAGAAAGATTTAAGCAAGTTTCTGTCCTCATTTTTTTAAGAAAGATTTTTGTACCTTTGGCATAAATATGTATGCTTGGGTATGGTGAGAATGATGTTTTCATGGTATCAGCAAATGTTTTGCCCAGAATAGCAGTGAGTGCCCACAGAAAACTATATTTGCTGTTAAAAAGGCAAATATTTGTAAATATTTCTAAAATATTCTAAAAATACTAAAATTTCTAAACTTTTCCTGATAATGTTCGGAACCACATTCACACTCCATGTTTTCTTCAAAGCCTGTTAGATTTAGTGAGGATCATTTGCTGGAAGATACAGAAACTATTTTATTCTTGTCCTCTTTATTCTTCTATAGTTTTTTTCTGAAGGGTATTTAATCTTAAATATTGAGATATTTATATAGGACATACATGTAAATGGACCTCTACATAGAAAATATGTCCTCTCCAATATCTTCTTAACGTCACTTCAATTTTCCAATACTGAATTTTAATGAATTCTAATTGTTCATTTTCCTACTGACTTTCCATATTATGTTTTAGACTTGCAGTGACGTAGCCCAGACTAAATATTTCTTGAAAATTGATTAAAATCCTGTTATAACACTGTTCATAATACTTAAATAAGAAATCCTTTAATGTCTTTTATTTATGTTTGCTAGTTGACTGGACATGTAAAGATAACTGCTAAGAGCAGTAGTCTTTTGTGCTTGACGTGAATCTATTACCCTTTGCCTTTTAGAGAAAGGATCACAACAGTTGTTGCTTTAAGGAATACCAACAACTTGAAAATATGATATATTAGCTGAAAACAGAATGATCTTCAAAAGCTGTTCCTGGTTTTACATTTGGTATTGGACTTTCCTACTCCTTCACTGTAGAAATAAATGTCGTGCTGATGAGGCACTCATGTATTAAATTTAATTCAAAATAACAGTGTTACAAACTCAGTTTGCTTCACAGGAGTACTGCACTGTGTAACTGCATAGTCCTATAACATGGTATTGTCATAACAGGCCATAAGCTTTGTACTGAGTTTGCAAGGCCTCAGGACTGAGGCTTGCCAGTTGTGCTCTGTATGAACTTTCTCGATCTACTTGCAGTTTTGTTCTACTTGGTTTAGCCACGACAATTTCTCTTGGCAAGACTAGGTGTCTCTCCAAGACACCAAGACTAAGCGTCTATGGTTAATTTGTTTTACTTTTGTTTGTCTTTGTGTGGTAAAACCACAATTTTAAATAGTAAACAGCAGCAAGCACTTACTCTGTGTAGAATGGGAGAGTTTCAATACTAATATAATGATGCAGTGTAGAGAAATGCAGGCCTGGTACGATATCACAGTTCTTGAGAAGTCAAGACACAAGATACAGCTTTGACAACTCAGCCATGGCCACTAAAAATATGCAGTGGTGGAGCTGGACAAAATGGGATTTAGGATAACAAAGAAAACAAAGATAACCTATGTAAAAGACACAATATTCAGTGAATTTAGATGTAATGTGGAGCTGCAGACCAGTGAAGAAAGAGCAAAGTTATAAAGGTGTATTAGCAAACATGACCCCAAGTATATCCTGTACCAAGGAAAAAGAAACCATCACTATGAACATCACATTCCTCCCAGTGATGGACTCTGGATGCTCACTGTAACACCCTCAATCACCACAACAGTGAAATCACTGACCCAGACAAGGAATAGAAGGGTAAGCATGACACTGTGAAAAAGGGACAGAATCTAAGTGTGTGTTCAATTTTAGCTGTATTATTATTATTACTGAGACTTTTTCTGTATAGAATTATTCTATCTAGATTTTTATTCTTTCTTCTTCTGTAATTAGATCTAGAGTAATAATGATTCTTGAATTAGACTGTCAATATTTCATTTACACTTATGATAAAACCTTGGCTTTGCTTCCATCCATCCATCTATCCATCTGTCTGTCTGTCTATCTATCTATCTATCTATCTATCTATCTATCTATCTATCTATGTAGTTTGGTTTAACCTTAGCTGGCTGCTAGGTGCCCACCAAGCTGCTCTCTCAGTCCTCCTCCTCAGCAGGACAGAGGGAGAAAATACAATGAAAAAGCTCATGAGTCAAGATAAGGACAGAGAGCTCACTTACCAGTTACTGTCATGGGCAAAACAGACTTGATTTGGGGAAATTAATTTAACTTATTGTCAATAACAGAGTAGAATAGTGACAAAACCAAAACTAAAACCACCTTCACTGTAACCCTCTTCTTAGTCTTAGCTTCACTCGTGAATTTTCTACCTCCTCCTCCCTGTGCAGCACGGAGGGGAAACAAATGGGGGTTGTAGTCAATTCATACCACTTCATCTCTGCTGCTCCTTCCTCCTCACACTGTTCTCCCATTCCAGCATTGGGTCCCTGACACAGGATACAGTCCTTCATTAAATTCTCCAACATAGGTCCTTCCCATAGGCTGCAGACCTTCATGAACTGCTCCAGCATGGGTTCTCTCCACGGGGTTCTTCCTTAATGAATGGACTGCTCCAGCATGAGTTGCCCACAACCCAAAGGTCCTGCCAGAAAACCTGCTCTTGTGTGGGCTCCTCTCCATGGGCCGCAATTCATGCCAGGATCCTGGTCCAGTATGGGCTCTCCACAGGCAGCAACTTCCTTCAGGACATGTCCACCTGTTGTGGTGTGGAGTCCTCCATGGGCTGCAGTGTGGATATCTGCACTGACATTGGGCCTCCTGGTCTTTTCTCACAGAGGCCTTGCAGATTCACAGCTACCAAAAACCTGCCCCTTAAACCTAATACAAATTCACTATATGACTTTTATAGGAGCAAGTCCTGCTCTGTCTTTTTGAGTGAATCTGGGAATTGTCTTTTGTTCTGTTTTGTCTAGGTTTGTTTTGTTTTTTTTTTTCTAATGACTGATCGTATCACAGTGGCATGAATTACTTAGCTGAAGTTTTCATAAGCAAGCAGTTGATTTTTACCGTTTCTTAAATATGTTATCACAGAGGCGCCACCAGCATCACTGATGGGCTCAGCTTTGACCAGTAGCGGGTCCATTTTGGAGCCAGCTGAAACTGGCTCTGTTTGATATGGGAGCAGTTCCTGATCTCTTCTCACAGAAGCCACCCTTGCAGTCCACACCACTGCTAGAACTTTGCAACATAAACCCAGTACACTATAACATGCTTCTTTGCCCATTAACAAAGTATTGATCACAATAATTGCAAAGTATAATAGACATGGAGCTTGAACTTCCCACAGAGTATTAATTCAGTCTTACCTTGGTTGACTTAGGTGATTTATTTGCATGATTTATTTATTGATAACTGAGGAAGAGAGGTTATTAGAGAAGTGCAAAACAGAAGGGAGTGTTTCATCATGTGGCATTATGGTGTTAAAATTAAAAGCTAGAACTATATATTATAAAATTTCATATCCACTTAGATCAGTAAAAAAAAAATAAATTCTTACTTATTTCAAATTACTAAGATGTTTCTCAAAACCTGAAGAAATAAAATATTTCTGACTGGAGAGTGGAGTGAATATTGGATTCTCTTCCAATTGTTTCATTTTTCAGAATTAAATGCTTGTTTCATGTCTTTCACTTTCCACAGTTCAGATTCATAACTGACTCTACATTATGGCCAAACACAGTTATTTAATGGATTCAGATTGTGGCTAATAGCAGAAAACCTACCTGATGAAAAATTCTGTTTTAACTTATATTTTCAATGGGAATTTCACTCTCTTGACTATAAATATCTAAAAAAAAACCCAAGCGAGAAACCACAAACCCAATACGTTACTAATAGCGCAAATACATTTGGAAGGTAAACATGGAAAGTTCAAGACTAGGTTTTTCATTGGACTGTAATTCAGTGTGTCCTCCTCAGTTTGCCACAACAGTTACTTAATGATCATAGAGTCATAGATTGGTTTGGGTTGGAGGGAACTTTTAAAGATTGTTTAGTCCAGTCCCCCTGTAGGGACATCGTTCACTAGATCAGGTTACTCAAAGCTCCATCCCACATGACCTTGAAGGCTTCCAGGGATGGGGCATCCACAACTTCTCTGGGCAACCTTGTTCTGTGTCTCACCAGCCCCTCATAAAAAAAAATTCTTTCTTATGTCCAATTTAAATCTAACCTCTTTCAGTTTAAAACTGTTATCCCTTGTCCTGACATTACAGGCTTTGGTAAAAGTCTCCCTCCATTTTCCTCATAAGCCCCCTCTATACATTGAAAGGCCGTAATAAGGTCTTCCTGGAGCCTTTTCTTCTCTAAGCTGAACAACCCCAACTCTCTTGGCCTTTTCTCATAGGAGAGGTGTTCCAGTCCTCTTACCATTTTTGTGGCCCTCCCCTGTACACACTCTAACAGGTCCATGTCTTTCCTGTGCTAGGAACCCCATAGCTGGATGCAGTACTCCAGGTGGGATGTCACAAGAGCCAAGTAGAGGGACAGAATCTTCTCCCTTGACCTGCTGGCCATGCTTCTTCTGATGCTTTCTGGGCTGCAAGTGTACATTCCTGGCTCATATACAATTTTATGTCCAGTGTCCATTCTTCGGTGATGAAGGATGTTGATAGCATAACGCTTATGTTAGTGTCCTTCTCTGTCATAAAGTTATCTTGTACTGACAAAAGCAAACAAATTTTATCTCTTATATTCTACAACTGGCATTTTTCTGTTATACTACATCATCAATTGACTGGTCCACTGGTAATGTATGAAAGTTAATGTGTAATCAACACACCATAATTTTGATGATAACTTGTTGTAATTAATTACCTGGGCAATGCCAGCAGGTGCATACTAATGACTGATCATATCAACATAGCATGAATTTCTTTGCTGTTTTTACAAGCAAGGAGCTTGCTGAAGTTGGTCTGACTGTTTACTTCTGGTAGAAGGGGAACTCCTGAGAGGTAGAAATGTGATTCTAAAACCCTACTGTTACTGCAGTTGTACTTTCAAAATATTTGTTAACAGAGAGAGCTGGAAGCAGCGCCACCTTACAGTTACAAAAAAAATTGCATGCAACAAAAAATTAATTCTACCTTTGTGTTTGCCCATTCAAGTGTTCTGTGTGTCTTCCAAGACTGAAACTCATTTTTAGTGCAGATTTTCATGGGAATTTGTGGTAGATGATATAGCAAGGGCAAGCAGCCATTAACTGTGGCTTGGGAAGTTCAGACTGCACATAAAAAAAAAAAAAAAAAAAAAAAAAAAAAAAAGAAAACCTGGAGAGTAATGCAGCACTGGAACAGACTGGGCAGAGATTATGTAAAGTTTGTGTCCTTGGAGGTTTTTCAGAAGCTGGCTACACAAAACCAAGGCTAAATCACCTGCCACTCAGATCAGCTCCTTCAAGGTCCAACCAACTTTTCAATTATTCTGAGTTTTTGTGAATAAATATATTAGAAAACCCTTATCCCATGTATGTATCTTTTCTTCAGTGATAACAATGTCCTTTGTCTATAACCACTTAGTATTTACTATGAATGCACTGTGAAAATATCCGTAAGATTTTTAGTTACCAATTTGTTCATGAAGTGTAATTCATTATTAGATATAATTAGAGAAGTATACTTATGTGTAACAATAAAATGATTGACATGGCATATTTTAAAACATTGAATAAACCAGTAAGCCTCCACAGCAACTAAAAAATTAAGGTGAAAATGGCTTTTCAAATAATTTTTTTTTTTTCTCCAAAAAATCTAGCATAGAAAGGCTTTTCATAACATACATTCTATAGCAGGATGTAAAGACAATAATAACAGACAGTAATTACAACTAAACCATAATGACAGCTTCATGCAATAGTAAGAGCTAGATTCTTAGTCTTTGGGGAGCACAATCTTAAGAGATTTCTAAGAGAAATACAGATTTCTCTCTCAGGGCTTCTATATAGACTTAGAGACTGTATTTTTTATAAACTAAGGTAAGAATCCATGTTACTGAATTACAGTCTTTCAATAAGAACTGAGTAGTAGCAAAATATCATTGAGATCTTTTTTGTTGTAACCTGTAAAAAAACTTACATAAGACAAATAACCACAATAAACACAAAGGAAGAGTGATCACAGGCACTCTGTCCATCCTGGAAATTAAAAAAACTCAACAATACAAAGTAAGTCAAAATGACTTTTTGGTTCCTGGTTTTATAAATCCATTAGATTTTCTTAAACAAAAAATACACTTTATAAAGTTCTTTTAACAAATACTTCTTAGTGCTTTAAAAATATTTAATTTGGGTATTTATGTAAATAAACCCCTTCCTTTTCTGATAGAAAGTTGTTTGTAGATACCTGGTAAAATTCTAAATGCAAACTGAATGTCATTTACATATATTCCTAATGCATTTACGAATACCTTTCTGCTAGAAAATTTGTAATGCTCTTTTTTTTTGTTTGTCTGTTTACAGTATTGCACAGTGTTTTTTGCCATTTTATGGACAGCTAGAAAGGAATTATTTTGACAGTTTTTAACATTCTCCCTTATACTTATTTGATGACCAGACATCATCAGATTTTCAAGCAAAAAAACAAGTCTACAGTTACACTACCTCTCTTTAGCTTCTGCAAGAAATGTCTAGAAAACACTTTGATATTGTTCATGTCTACTTTCATGTTTTTCACAGATGAATGTTTTTTGGAGCTGATGAGAAACTGGTGGATGATGATTCCCTTACAGTGTTATTTAGTCCATATGGCTGGTCACAGAGCTAAGTTAGAAACTGCTGTCCCTACCTCACCAGAAAAAAAAAAAAAAAAAAAAAAAGAAAAATATGTCTGAGCTCTTTAATATGTAGAAAATTTATACATAGAATAAAACCTAAAGCAAACAACAGTTAAATAAAAACAAATTATGCTTTGAAGAACCATTCATATGAAAAAGCTAATAAATGCTGCTAATGTCTTTTAAAATATTTTTTCTAAGTTCTTTTAAGTTTCATGATTTCATGAACAAAAATTTTGATTATTTTGCACATAAACTTTTAATTCTGTCCTTCAGACTTGAAAAAATATCTGATGTACTATTTTGGTGCCCATTTGTTATGAGCTCTAAAAATTTGTGCAGAACAGAACTGAATGTGTATGTAGTTTCTCACTCAGTAGGCACATGGGTGAAAGTAAATTAAAGTATCCTGCTTAGAAAATTTAGTAATAGATCTTTTTGTTCATCTCCATAGCTTTTCCTACTTTAATGAGATGTTGTAATGTAAGGTCTTCCTCTGGGATTCCCAAAGCATAAGGAGAAATTTTTCTACTCTGGGTGTTGGCTAAATGGTAGAATTTAACTTTTGTAATCAAGCACAAGCTATATAGCTTAGACTAGTGTCAAGGCTGAGAAAAGCATTCTAAAAATGAAGGAATACTGGGATTTAAATACCTGCTAGGCTTTAAAACAGACAAGCAAGTACAGTGGAATTTTAGCCATCACTATTTGCATTCTGTGGATTTCATATGAAATGTTGCCACCTATAAACATCACAATTTTCCTTGTTGTTTTCACAAGTTTTCCCAAGTTCTTACTATAAATGGAACTACAGTTCATTTACAAGGGGACCATAACTGGTAAACAGATTGATGGCATGTGAAGTGTAGTTGGCCACAGTTAGTTTCAGATGTAAGAATATTAGCCAGAATTTGAAAGCTGAATTTCTAGTTAGATTTTCACTTGTATGGATCATGCATTGGAGAGATTTGCTCAAATGTAAAATTTCAGCTGCTGCCAAGAAAAGGATAATTTACTCAGGAGCTTTTTTCAAAGCTTTTCAGTGCTGTTACTCTTTATGAATTTATTTTTTAAATGATCTGCAGCAAACTCAGATCATAGTCACTCACCAGGGTTTTTTCTTTTTTCTTTATGGGTTGCATGCCTTTTATGGATAACCACTAAAAATACAATCTCAAAAACGTTTAAGATGAAATTCTGAACCCACCAGCTTTATTGGGAATTTTAGCATAGTTTTCAATATATGCAGTTTCTAAATAGAGGAAAAAAAGAAAAAAAAAAAAAAGGAAAAAAAAATACAGAACCACTGAAAAGACTAATTTTCTTATTTCTTATGTTCCTTTACTGCTTATAGATGAAGGTTCAAAAGTAGTTATAATATTTATATACATATGTTAATATTATATGAAATATGAATATATTTATTTATATGTATAAAAGATGATTGTTAACTAATTCAATCTACCCTAACTTTTTTTATTCCAATAGTATACCAGGACAATATATGATTCTTTTAAAAACCTTATTCCAATACAATATTGGGGTAATGTAGGATTTTTCTTTTAAATCAATGATTATATCACATCCAAATATTGTTATGTTTTAGATTTAGGTTATTTTTCAAATAAAATGGGACATTTTAAGATGTTTGTTCATTTTTTTTTTTTTTTTTCACAAAGTGTGATCTAATCAAGTAGTAAATTTATACATTTTTATAATTTCCTGGAAAGTTTGCAGGGAGGAAGGCAATCATTAGAGAAAGAAATTTTAAGGGCACAGTTCTTAAGATTTTATCCCTTACTTCTCCTCCTTCCACCAGAGGTTATCCTTATGGAAATTTTGTAGCCAAGATTAAAAAAAAAAATCCTCTAGAAATCTGACCTAAGTTTTTTGTCCGACTTTGAAGCTGGCCCTGTGTTGATCATTGTATGACTTTAACACAAATTCTGTCAGAGAGGTAGCTTAAGGTGGTGTGGTGGGTTGACCTTGGCTAGATGCCAAGTGCCCACCAAGCCACTTTATCACTCCCCCTCCTCAGCTGGACAGGGGGAGAGAAAAATATGATTAAATGCCTGTGGGTTGAGATATAAGCACGTTAATAAAACAAAAGCAAAGGCTGTGCACAGAAGCAAAGGAAAACAAAAGGTTTATTCTCTACTCCCCATCAGCAGATGATGTTCAGGCACTTTCCGGGAAGTAGGGCTTCAGTACATGTAGTGGTTGCTCTGGAAGACAAGCGTCATAACAATGAATGCTCCCCCTCTCCTCCTTTTTTCTCTTAGCTTTTACAGCTGAGCAGACATCATATGGTATGGAAAATCCCTTTGGTCAGTTTGGGTGAGCTGTCCTGGCTATTAAACTGTCTTTATTTCAGCCCATGAGTTTTTCCACTTTTACCCTTCTGTTTCTCTTCCTCATCCCACTGAGGGAGAGTGAACAAATGCCTGTGTGGTGCTTAGCTGCCTACTGGGGTTAATGCACAATTCCCTATTTAGAATTTAATTCTGTAAAGTTGTAACTTCAAAGTACTTAATTCCATAGAAACAGTGCAAGCATTAGTACATACATCATCTGCCTTCAGTATGTCAATAAACCTGTTTATCCTCCAGGACCTTAATGAATGCTAAAGTCTGGCTCCATTTATTGGCAAGATGGCATATGAGATCATTGGATTGAAAAGGGGGAAGGAGGTAACATACTTCTAAGCAGGGCTCCAGACTGACTGACACCTTCCTGAAACACAGAGTACTTAACTTCTCCAGCTCCCTGACAAGAGCTGACATAATCATACCTTCTCAATTCCTCCCAACATATGTGCAGAATACCACCCAAAGATAGGTATTCAGAGATCTGATATCTGTCATTTGAGCTACATTTTCTACTACTTTGGTCATCATCCTCAGATCCATCTCTTGGGGAAATAAGAACTGCAACAGATCCTGCTACTTGTGGACTAGTTGACTGACAGTCCCAGGTAACAGTTCTTTGCTTTTTCTTCCCCTTCTGGAATATACAGGTATATAGATACACATACACACTCTGGAAATAACACTCTGACCCACAGACATGAGGTGGTGAGACACTGGCTGTCTCTCTTCTGAATGCAGTAGCACTTGCCCTGGTGCTTTTCAGTTGTTTGACTCCCAAGGGAACTTATTAAAAAGAGCCCTAATGCATCTGTACATCTTACGGAAGTGATAAGGAACCAGCCCATAAACTTACGGAATATTCTAGTTTATTCCTGCATTGAAAATGCTTTTGAATACAAATGAAGCAATCATGTACTTGGCACGGACTTGGAAACAGCAAATATGAAAGTCCCCAATTGACACAAATAAGACAAATAGTATTCCCACAAAAGAAAGAACACTTTCCATCAGTGGCGTCATTCTCAGTTAAATACAGCTATACCAACACAGAAAGACAGAGAAGTCAAATTTGTCTGTTTAGGCCACTTATTTATACATAAATCTTAAATTCAGTAACAAAGAGGCTCCAGGTTTTAGGTACGAATTTGCAGCTGAATTTGCTTGTTAACAAAGAGAAATGAGTTTATTAGCTTGGGCATAAATCTACACTTACTTTCTGATCAGAACTGGTTCTCACCTATTTTGCACAGAGTTTGGAGAAGAAAACTTGATTTTCTCCACACCCATCCCCATAGATATATTATAAATCTGGGAGGATAAAAAGGAACTTTATTTTTCATTTAGCTTTTCATATTCTCTCTCTTAGATAAGCCATGATTTTGAATCCCATTTCAGGTGCCAAAATGTTCCCATTCTCACAAGAGGAAATATTGTAATGCAACAGGATTCTGGATTCCACTGTTCAAGTTGCATCCTGGTTCCATTCTGTAACTGGGCTGTTGAACACTGCCCTCTCCCCACCCCATCAGCCTTTTGTGACTCTATTCTATCAGTCCGCTCAGCAGTCAGTATTAATGGGTTCTGAACAAATTTAGCATGGAGTAAATTATGCTCCAGCTTTTGAGTTGAAGAGAAAGAGAGAAAAACAAGAAATTAGTTGTTCAGCTACCATCTGTGCACCATCAGAATGGCTGCTAATCCTTTATTTTCATGAAAATCTTGCATTGTATTTTTCCCACATTTTCTCTTTGTTTAAATTAAGACCTCACTCACATCTCAGAATCTCACTCTATTTTATCACAAAGTCGGTTTGCATGCTAACAAAAAGTAGGATCTTTGATCCACTACTGTTCCAAGAATTTTGCTTTTCCATTGTATCTATAAGTAGTAATTAAGGAGAGCAGGTCATATAAGGAAAGCAGGTGTATAAGCCAAACAAATCAGCCATCTGAAGAAACATTCATTAGGGACAAGTGCTCCCTCTTCAGAAATTCTGCCTCATTAAGGGATAATCAGGAATGCATCAATAAAGTAACATAACTGATTACTTGTGCATCTGTCTTAATAATTTTTGTGCTGCTTTGGTCTGCCAGCAGCAGCAAACGGGAACAAATTGCCACTGCAATATAGTGTTAGACTGATATTAGTGGAGTTACAATTGATGATTTCATGTTGATTTAAATGGTAAGATCTTATAAAGATGCTTTATGCAGATGCAGTTGAACTTGATACAGAGATGATTACTGCTGACACAAAAATGTCTATAAAGGTCATTAACAGCCTAAAATCTGAATTCTATTGAAGAACATCATTATAATTTGCATGATTAATATTAAAGGATGGCTGTTGTATAAGCAGAAGTTTCTAAAAACAGCATCTGCTAAACGTTGCTTAGCAATACTTATGTATATTTAGATGCAAGTATATGTGTTGGGACAAAATTAAAAGCTATAATTTTTAAAAAGCAAAAATAAAAATCAGAAAATTCGGAACATTAACTTAACTTTAATTTTAAAGTACATAGACATTATGTACTATATGAAAAGAAATTTTGGGGTTGTTTGCTAATGAGACAAGTGGTTTCAAGTTGCATATAAGTGAAAGGGAAGGGAAGAAAAAGCAGCAAGAGCCGATTGTCTTCAAATTACTTGAGTGGAAGGAAGAAAAGTAAAAAAATCCTGAAAAAATATCAGTTTTGCTCCTGTCTTCAGTAGGTCCAAGGAAGAGAAAAGATGATCTGAGACCTCTTAGACATCCATAAGTCACTAGAATTTTATATGAATAAAACTTCCTTTTAGTGCCACAAGATGATCAGAATCCAGTCTCACTTCACAGACAGGCCTTAAGATAGGATGATTTGCCTGGTTACTGTTTTTATTGTCTTCCATCATGGAATTGTTGGTCCAATTCCACCAACGTAAATCTAGTGCCTGTGCATGCAGAAGCAGAAATCTACAGTCTTACCTGATTTTTTTTCTCAGCTTATATTTCATAAGTATCAAAAGACACGTCACCTCCCTGTATTTGGGTTTCTTTCTGCTTTGTGATTCAAGCACTGGAGTGAACTACAAAAATTCTATGACTTCTACCAATTGCTGTTACAAAATTCTTGCATACCTTTGGGCATAATAGATAGACTTAAAACACCAAAAAGAGGTAGACATTTAAATCCAACTGATTTTAAAGTTTAGAAAAGGTGTTATTCATTGAAGAAACCATTGCAAATAACTGCATTGTATTTATAATTCTTTGTTTTAGCCAGACAAAAATAATATTTGAAAAATAACAGATATAGGGCTGAATTCTGACTCATTAAATGTTACTAATTTTTATTTTAATTATTAATAACAATAAGACTGAGCATAATTAGGGGGTAATGTATATTTTTAAAAGCTGAATCCAGATTTCACATGACTTCAAAGTGGGGCCTTTAGGGAAACCCATCACATTTCACTTATAATAGTAATTTTAGGGTTAACTGTCCTTATAGGAGGAGAACAAACCCTATGTAATGATCTTGGACTGCTGAGACAGATTTGCTGGTTACAAGCTGCAGTCAATATTGTCTTGTGACAGTCATGTAATATTCAAAATACCAATTACAATACATTCTGTAATTCAAATACCACAAACAGTGGTGAACATTGCTAAGACACTGTTTTCTGGAAGTTGGGAAGATAATCAGAAACAGGAAAAATCTTGAAAAAACTGAGTAAGTCCTGATTTTTTTATGAACTCTAATCTACATACTGTGTTCCCAAGATTTAACCTAGATTATTCTAAATGATAAGAAAACTTACATTTTTTTTCCTGAAGTGAAGCATCCTTCATAACTGTCATGTTCTTTCACTGTATTTCACTGTAGAACTACGTATCAAAGGATTTTATTAAATTCTAGATTCTTTACCTATCAGAGACCTTAAAACACTCCTCAGATTTGCTGTGTCATACAGAGCATAAGCAAGTGAAAGGCATTATTACACAATACACTTCCATTAGCAGACAGCTCAATGAAGGATTGGGAAATATCCAGCTGCTAATGTGTTTTAAATTACATACCTTATACTGTGTGCTTTCTAATATTAGGAAAATGGGTACCTTGCCCCGTATACTCAGACAAAAGGAGTTAATTTAGTCTCACATCAGGCATTTTATTTATTCAGAATATAATCAGGAATATAAATTTTCTAATAAAAACAAAAAAGAAAAAAGAAAAGGTTTCATTTTGTAGTATAGCAGAAGCAGAATATCCAGGTATAGATGATTCAGACAATAAAGACAAACATATTTCTGTCAAATTAAAATGATTTCCTTCAGTGTCATAACTCCTGCTGAGTTCCCCTGTTAAGTCTCCCAGTAGATTGCTCTTTCCAGAAGTACTGCTAGGCTGTAACAGTTTTTTTCCATGGATCTCTCCAGCATATTATCTGAGCCCTTTTGCCTGCTCCTTTTCCACCATTTCATATTACTAATATGGAGTTTCATATTATTAAATTCTCCAAGATTCCAAATTATGTCTTTCTTTATACATAAAAAAAAATCAGCAGGGTGGAAAGTCTAAGGAGGTAAGTGCAGCTGAGGTCTTTTGCATGGAAGCCAAGTAATGGGAGAAGCAGGAGTGGTCTCATCTACACATGGAGCTGAGGTGTTTGGGCATGCACCTGAACCTAGAAGATATGACACATTCATTGGTGCTATGGGGTAAACATATACCTGATTAATTTCAGAGGTATCTTTGAGATGAATTAGAATAGAGAAGAGGGAAACATGACGCTTTCACATGAAGATGAGTAAGCAGAAAGTTAGCAACAATTAGGTAAAACAGTGAGGGACAAAAGTAAAAAGGTAGGATTGAGGCAAACAAGAAGACTGGAAGGTGATTAGAGACCTACTTGCATGATACCTTTAAATATAGCCACCCAGACAGTTACTGAATTGCTCTTATCTCTCACACAGTCCACAAATCACTTGAAATCACCATGTCTATACTTAGTGGCACTATATGCCACATGCTGAAAATATAAGAATATGGGATTGTACTTGAAAGGAGATTGAAGAGATATACAAGAAGATAGTTGTGTGTGCTTGTGCATGAACATAGTTCACAGCTTCAATTGGTTCTCCACCTCTGCACTTTTAAATATATATGAGTATTATTTAATTATAACCATACGTATTACTGAATGGCACTTTGCATACAGGTAATATTTTGGTATATTATCTACTGACAAGCAGGTTTCAAATTACTTGTCAAATATGGGCATGGCTTGAAAAATATAAGCATTTTTGTCACATTTTACAGGTGGGTCAATTAGGCTGTGAGTAAATAAATCAGTAAAGTTACATGAAAATTATTAAAGGTTTGGAAAATATGAAGATAAGAAAGAAGTCCAAGAAATTCAAATATTTAATTAACCTAAGAGAAGACTGAGGCATGACATCATGATCACAACCTATAAAAGCCTAGAGAAGGAATGAAAATTTAGTAATAGTTCTTCATTCTAGGTCACAAACATGTTCCTATCACTTCAAATTAAGCTAGAGAAATTCAGAATAGGCACATAATTTCAGCTGTGTTTTGTGAGCCATTGCAATCTCAAGAATTCTGGTGGCTTCTCTGTTGCTGGGATCATTTATAACAAGACTGACCATTTAGCTAAAGTATGCTTTGGTTTAACACCAGCTGTAGGACTGACAAATTGTATCAGGAAGTTCATTAGGCTCCTGTTAGTCAGAGGTCAAACTGCAGGATTATAACAGTTGCTTCGAGTCTAGAGTTTATGAAGGATCTGACAAGAAAAAGAAGTGTCTGCTTCAGTAAGGCATTCCACAGGGCTCAAGAGCACTGAACCTGCTGTTAGCCTTTAATAAGATTAGGATTTGTGTATGCTGCTCAGAGTCTCCCACTGACATGTAGATTAGTGTATGCCAAAAAAGTAAGATCTTTTTTTTCTAGTGCCTGTTCCCCCTGTTCAGTACAAGAGATATTCTGCAAGTGATTTGACCTTCTATATTAGCAGAAAAATCTTCACTAATTAATATTTATTTAACATTAGTGCTGCTGAAAAAGGTTTAGTAATGCAATGTGTTAATTTTAAACAGGCTAGGTATAACATTTCTAATTGTATCTTTCTTATATTTACTTTAAGTATAGGTAAGATCTAAGGGAGAATTGTCTGTCTCTGCAGATTAATTATTCCTTAGCAATCTTGTTCAATTCCTTCATTAAGACTAACTTATAATTGACAAATAAAATCTATTTAATTTCTAGTGCAAAAGGATTTTGAAGCTGATTTCATAAGCTGCACACTTACAGGTTAATCTTTTGACTGTGCCACTCTGCATCTGATTTTAGGATCCTCTACCATACTTCTCAGTTTGAAGGTCTTAGATCTTAAGACAGAAGATGTTCTGAACTACAGAACAGTTTTGCTGACTGTTTGAATACCCTGTAATCAGATATTGCCAAGGAACCAAACTGTCTGAGTACTGGGGGAATAATTCCAACATGAAGATTAATCAGCTACCAGTAATCACATGAATTAGTTCCTCTTCTTCTTTCATTTGCAAGTAAATTACTATGTGTGAAGCAGACATTTATGGCATGATTCCCAGTCTTGATATCTTGGTCTATGCCCTGGAAGAAATCCAGGAGTAATTCAGGGACAACATTCAGTCTTCAGTCTTCAAGAAAAATAATGCCATTATTCAGCAGTGACTAACCTCACTTCTTAATTAAGGTAAGAAATTAGTGATCTTGAAGGGAGTGGTATACTGTATCTTACAAAGCTGACATCAATTGTGTAACATCTCAGTAATGCAGGAACGCAGAGCAGAAACATAGTTCCACGTCCCCGCTCCTTCCTTCCCCTCTCAACCTTGTTCTACCACCTTCTTTCTTGTACCTTCCTTCTGAAAAAGCTTTTTATCTCCAAATCTTTAAGAATATATTTTTTACATTCTATAATATGAAAAATTATCTCAGGTCAGTCTTCATAATCTGAAGATTTTTCAGACTCAATATCATAACTCCATTTTCTATCATGTGCTTCTGCCTGTAAGAACCACGTAATTATGTATGACATGAGCATCATATTCAATACGTTCTACACTCATTTTTTATTCATGTGCAAAGCTATATTTTTGTTTAAAAGAGTATCAGGAAGATTCTTTATTATCAACATATTTTCTTGTGATTTAAGTGTTCAAAATATCATCTATCCAAACTTGGACTGTTGTTGATTTTTACAAAGGTGACTGCACCATTAGATCATTTATTCCAGAGCTGGTCTTCAGGATTCTTGGGTAAAATACAGAAGGCAAACAACAAAAACATCCACACTTCTCCACAGATTAACTTTTTACAAGAGAATATTGTTCATTTGTATTCCATGTGAATTGGACTTTGTGTAAGGACTAATTTGTAGCAAAGGAATTTATGGTTAGAAATTACGAATAAGATTCTAACAGCGAGGACAACTGAGCACTAGATTAGACTACCTCTGCAACCTGCATCAGTGGAGGTTATTGTTAATACTTGGGCAGGTTTTGGGTTTTGTACTAAATGAAATAAAATTAAATTATAAATATATATATAAATAAATTTAAATTTAAAAATGTAATAAATCATGTTTGAGATGAATGAGCTAATGCTGCATTCACATCTGCAGAAATCAGATATTGTTCATGCTTGTGCTGGAATTTAGGAGCTGAGGCTCCACAGTGACTGAAAGGTCCTAGTGTGAACAATCCTTGCAAATTCTTTCTTGCTCTGTTTTCTCTTATGCTGTTTGGTTTTTGAAATTAACAAGGATTGGAACTTGTGAAGTTGTCAACAGCTATATCTAAAGATTAAGGGCAAATTAGCGTTGCACATTGAAATTCCATCAAAGACATCAATGTTGACTCTTCCATTACTGTCTAGACAAACCATAGCAATTATAACTTAAAAAGAGAAAGAATAGTTATTTAACATAAACTGAGAAAACAGCAAGGTGTTTTTTAACTACACTGATGAAAGATGAAACTGTAGTAGCCAGCTGAAACTCTTTGCAACCATGACAATAAATCATTAACAAGAAGAGATTGTAAGTGAACCAAGTTCTGATGTCATTTTCAAATGGTAGCAATGAAGTGGAAAATTGTTATACTATGGAGAAAAATGTTCACTAGTACTACAATAAATCATTTACTGAATACTATCACAGTTTAAATTAAAATCATTTATAATTAAGTTTAAAGGAACTTTGAACATATTATTTGATTTCACAGAGAAACTTGTTTGATACAACTCCTAGTAAATATTATCCCACTGCCTGTTTGCTTAAAAGAAAATACTAAAGATCTCATTTAAGAGAATCCTTTAGTGTTATTTTCAATAACTCTGCTTCCATTTCTTAGCCTGAGGAGAATTCAGCTATGACCCTTGCTACAGAAATGAGTAATTCTGAGAATTACTTAAAGATTGTTCACAAGAAGAAAAGTTTAGATAAAAATACATACAAATTAAAAGTAGGTTGAAATAGCATTTGAAATATTATTTCACTGGTCAACTCCAATATGCTGTTCACAGTACATAACCAATGCAATGAAGCGAGCAAAATTGTGTTCTGTAACAAAAGCAGAACCAAATGACATGACTCACTTGACCTTCAGCCAGTAATTATGGATTCCACAGAGAGTAAGACAAAAGAGAAAAAATGTAGTGGCAGCACTGAATAACCAGCATTTTCTGAAGTAAAATTTGGAAATTCTTTTATACATATTTACAGTTTTGCACAGTGTCTTTGACAAAAGTAATACTGTTGAGAGGCTTTAAGGCCTTTCCGACTCTGCTAAAATCAAAATAGGTAAATAAATTGGTACTCTTACCAGCATGAATTTGAGGATGCTAACAGGAAAGTTTCCAAACTGCATGCCTAAGGAACTCCTGGGTAAACAGAATAACCATCAGTGTAATACTTCATATAATCGTAAAGATATTTCATAGTTTAAATGCATGTAAATGTGGAGCTATAATTTTCAGTGAAATTTGTTTTACCCAATTATATTTTGTTAAAATGTATCATAATAATAATATATTTGCATATCACTTAATTCCTTTAACATTGTTTATAACAGTTGTAGTCAGTACATGTATGTAATGGATATACACACTCATCTAGAATGTAGAAAAAGTTGTATTTCTGGAATAGACATTACATTTTTCCTTATTTATAAAGATAATAAATAGTGAAAAATAGCAAGCATAGCTTTTCACTACACCTTATTTTTCTTGAAAAGTAGGCAATTCTTGAACACATATTTTGAAGTATTTTTATATTAGCTCTTCATATTATAATCCAATGCATTTTCATCTCATGAAAACTGAAGATTGTGTCTTAACTTTCCTCAAAATAAAACAAATCATACTTTATTATTTATCATTCCAAACTAATTAGAATAACCTCTTTTAATATTTTGCTGTTATGTTGAATGTTAACATGTTTGGAAGTTTAGTAGTTCACAGCTTTAGCATGTAAGAAAAATTAGCAAGTCTGTAGACTTAAACTTTGTTTCATTAGACTAAAACACAAACAAGTGAACAAACAAGAAATACTCAGTTTCTTTCTGTATGTCCATTTTCTTAAGACTAAAACTTGTATGTATTAACTACTTTGCCATCTAATGTATTGAGGAAGATAGAGCTGTCTTAAACAAATGGCATCCAATCAATTTGTAACTTAAACCTTTTGGACTGTACTTGCTGAAGATTAAAATTCTGAGAATAAAAAAATGGTAAAATACTTAGAATTAGGAGCAATTAACCTGAATGAACTTAACTATGGGGCCAGTCCTGTTTAATATCTTTATCCATGATCTGGACAAGGGGATTGAGTGCACCCTCAGTAAGTTTGCAGACAACACCAAGTTGGGTGGGAGTATTGATCTGCTCGAAGGAAGGCAGGCTCTACAGAAGGATCTGGACAGGCTGGATCAATGGGCCAAGGCCAATTGCATGAGATTCAACAAGGCCAAGTGCCGGGTCCTGCACTTGGACCACAAGAACCCCATGCAATGCTACAGGCTTGGGGAAGAGTGGCTGGAAAGCTGCCTGGCAGAAAAAGACCTGGGGGTGCTGGTTGACAGCCAGCTGAATATGAGCCAGCAGTGTGCCCAGGTGGCCAAGAAGGCCAACAGCATCCTGGCTTGTATCAGGAATAGTGTGGCCAGCAGGAGTAGGGAAGTGATCATGCCCCTGTACTCAGCACTGGTGAGGCCACACCTTGAATATTGTGTTCAGTTTTGGGCCCATCACTGCAAAAAAGACATTGAGGTGCTGGAGCGTGTGTAAAGAAGGGTCTAGAGCACAAGTCTTATGTGGAGTGGCTGAGGGAACTGGTGTTGTTTAGGCTGGAGAAAAGGAAGCTCAGGGGAGACCTTCTCGCTCTCTACAGCTACCTGAAAGGAGGTTGTAGTGAGGTGGATATTGTTCTGTTTTCCCAAGTAACAATCGATAGGACAAGAGGAAATGGCCTCAAATTGTACCAGGGGAGGTTTAGATTGGATATTAGGTAAAGTGTCTTCACTGAAAGGGTTGACAAGCATTGGAAGAGGCTTCCCAGGGAAGTGGTGGAGTCACCATCCCTGGAGGTATTTAAAAGATGTGTAGATGTGGCACTTAGGGACATGGTTTAGTGGTGGATTTGACAGTGTTAGGTTAATGGTTGGTCTTGATGATGTTAAAGGTCTTTACCAACCTAAGTGATTCTTTAATTCTGTGACTTTATGATAAGAAAAATGGATTAATTCCTGTTTATTTCATCAAAAATATTTCAATTTTGATCAGTTGCCGAGGCCTATAACTCTAATATTTAAGCGATCCACATTATTTGAAATCAGTCACCTGTGCATTGAGTTAGGACATAGGTTACTGTGGTTTTGGCCATTATAATGGCTTCCTTAGAAGCTCAGGGGAAGACAGGAATTTGTGCACAACCAGGAGAGAGTCTTGCCTGGTCCGTGTTCCACAGTAGCTCAATGTGAGCCACCTACAGTTTAGAAGTCACAGAGTCATTTTGAGATACATTTGCACAACCAGCTACAATATCCGACTCTTAACACTAACAGTTACATGGCTCCTGGGCAGGTACTGGTTTGTAGCTGGCTGGCTGGGCTCAGGACCCACCTCTTTGGCTTTCACACCCACCAGTGAGGAAGCAGCCAGTCATTGGTCTCCTCTGTGCCCTTGTTTCTTACCTCCACCTGTCCTGACAATTTAGAATAAGCTCTGGCATCCAAATACCAGTTTGTACTATGTATATGCACAACACTTAGCCTGATGGCTCCCAATTTAGTCTAGAGACTCTGTGCACTCCAGTAATGATTTTGCTGCTAGTAACACATCTGGAAGGATGGCATTTATTTTGCCTCTGATCTGAATTCTGCCACTGAAAGGTTTCATAGTATTATCAAGTATGTGTTGGATGAGAACAGTTCTCCAAATGCCATGCTTTCCAGCCTTTTCCTTTTTGTCTGATCCAATTAACAAGCTGGGTGACATCTAACAGAGTTAGACTTCAATCATTATTATTATTTTATGCAAATCTTAATTACTCTGTTTCTTGCCTCTAATAATGATTATTTTGAGAAAAACAATATATGAAGAATTGCAGCAAGAACACTGCCTACAAGTCACCCAATTGTTGACTGATTGCTGCGTAGGCTTTTCGCTGCCCAGCTGAGCCACAAATGTACCACTGTAAATTTCATATTTTGGATTATTCTGATCTTTAGTTATTGCATTTCTTCCAAACTGTTCTTCAGCTTTGTCATTAAATATGTGCAAGTCTTGTGGTTTTCAATTTTGTTGGTTATAACACCAAGAGTTCAATAGAAATATTTTCATTTTGCTTATTTCCCACAAAAGAAAAAAAGAAAAAAAACAAACATTAATAATAACAATAATGGAAGGAAAACAAATATATTGATACATTTTAAGCATGCATTCTTTGATTGATCATTTAGAATTATTTTGTAACAATGCCATTTTTTTAGAAAAAGAACTTCCAGCAATTACTAATATTCTTTTGTAGGCCAATCTCATACAAATCCTGAAAATCAATGCATAACTTTATGAAGTTTTGTTTATTGAATCCTTTCCAGTTACTAGGGAACAGATGTGCCACTTCTTGCCTACAGGAATGACTTGAAGAAAATACTTGGATATTTGAGGTAGCTTCCAGCTCCTAAGTCAAAATCTAGATGATTCATCTTTCCTACAAGGAAACAAAAATTGTATTAAATATTCATAAATATAGGCACAGCATTTACAAAGATGGGTCCCAAACCAACAAAGGGGGCAGACAAGAATTGATGCGAGGTTTTAAAAAGACATAAACCTCCTCATAACATAAGCTTCTTTTACATCACCATATCATGCTTTGGGAATATGAATCTGGTAGGGAAACAAAGAAGCCTTTCTCTCCCTCAGCCTGAATTATAGGAGTATTAAAATACATTACTAGCTCACAGAAATTTGGATTTGATTTTGCCAGAACAATTTTAACAAAAAGCCCTAGTTATTTTAAAGGGATTAATTTATGCTTTTATGCAAAACTTTGGTATTTTAGCACTTTGAAATGTAAACTGAAATAGTTTTGTTTTTTTTCCCCAAATTAGCAAAATAGTAGATATTGAAAATGAGAAAGACCTATAAGATTGTTCAAGTCAAAGATGTATTTTAAATCTATTCATGTTCAGCCTAATTATAGAGAATGATTGTCATACATACAGTTTATAAAAGATCTGTTAAAAACCCACATTTGTAGTTCAGTAGCACTACAGATAACATGCATGTTTGTATAGCACAGAAATAATTTTACCATAGTGGTTCCCCATTCCTAGTGGTTCTTGTTTCATCAAAACCCACTTCATCTTTCCCAACAGTCCTTCACCTTCCTTACTTTTTTTTCTCTCCTTCACCTCCCCACATGCTCCACAACACTTTTCTCAAGAATTTTCTTTCCCACCATACACTTGCAGGATACGTAGCTAAGGAACATAGAGTAATAACAGTCTTGAGTTACCTAAGTGCACGGTTTGTTTCAGAGCTCAATTTACTCAAAAACTTACTTTCACAGAAAAATTCTTTTAAAGATGTATATTTATATTTTATGTCATTGCATGTAAGTCAATCATATCCTTGCATCCTATCCTTAATGAGTAGAGCCACTCTTTTTACATTAATCTGTTACTATTCCTTGAAATAGACCAGCTCAGTGTTTGTCTACGTTTCCTTATGACTGTATGATCAAGACTAATCTTTACCACCAGTCATTCTTTCTGATTAAGGCAGAAACATAATGAGAAATAGTGCTCTCCACTTTCTCCACTTTGGCTAAATTATATACTCTCTTTTGTATTACATAAACAAATTAATATACACCCCTGATTCGTATTTGAAACATATTTAACTTCCCAGGTATATTTTTAAGGTCATATTCATCCTGGCAAAAGTTTTTCTTTTATTTGTTTGTTTGTTTTGTGAGTTAGTCTGCCCTACTAAAACAGTGTCCTTGAGAAACAAGTTTTGGTACGTTCTGTTGTGATGCAGGTAACATAGTGAGGAGAGTTATTATGCAATGGAATCAGTAGAGCTAGAAATAGAGTTTGTAAGGAGCTTTGCTGAGAAAAAACATCATTTTCTTGAAACATACTTTATAAAGGAATGCAACTGTTTTTGAAGAACGTCTGTTGAAATGTCTTTCAAGTTTGGAATGAAGTTTCCATTTAAAAAACAGAATAAAATATGAGCCATCTACTCTAGTGAGTAGGCAGAGAAGTCCCTGAAAGATAGATGTGACAGTGAAGGAAAACCCATGAACTTCTGAGACTTGAATATCTTTCCTTCTCTTGCTCTTTAGCTTTCTTTTTTTTTTTTTTTTTTTATTGCATTTTTTGATACATTTACAAATGTATTTATCTATATCTGCATATATGTATGTGTGTGTGTTTATATACATATGTAGACACAGACATATAAACATACATATATAGAGATAAATTCTTTGTAAGGTTGCATACACTTACTTCTTTACTTTGATTCCCATGCCTTTACATGTTTCCTCAAACCCTTCTTCCCATGATGTATTTGCTAGATTTATAAAAAGAGGAAAATGTCCTTTGATTGCACATTAATTGAAACCAGCTTTTCCCCAAAATTTTCTAACATAAAATAATAAATTATTATGAAATAAATTAATGTACTTAACAGAAAAAATAATTGAGAATTAATTAATTAATTGTAATAATTATAAGGAGAAACATCTGTCTGGAATGACACATAGATAATTGTTTCCAAACTGGGACAGCATACATATGTGCAGTCATTACCACTATTTTTATTCTTTGATGAGGCTGAACTGAACTTCTCCTGGTGAAAATATTCTGAACATGTTCAATCCTGACCAGCTGTAGAATGGTGAGAAAACTGAGGTGGGGACATAGTATGAATTTGTTATGTTGTCAGGATCTTCTGTGCATCTTTTGTGCTTTCTAGTGTAAAGAGAGGCCTTTTAGTGTAATGAGCTTCAAAAGTAATCCAGAATACTCAGAAGACTTGTATTGCATGAAAGATGAACTTTGTTTTCTTAGATTTTTACGAGGGTGCCATCACAGATGATCTAATGAAGATTTTCTCTGATGTTCCACTGTTGTGAAAGGAGGTAACAGACAGAAAGCATAATGTACATGAAGTGTATGATACAGGTCAAGGACTAGAAGATGTTTCAACCTGCTCCGATCAGGTAGCTTAGTACAGAAACTTACTACATGTCTAAGCAGAGGCAAAACAGCTTTCCACAAAAGGCAGTGGAACTCTTAGAGATACTTTTGTATGTGATGTGCTATAGGCATAAAATCAGTGGTTGCACAGCCTCCTAAAATGACAAAGCATGAAAGATAAATTTCCTGAAGTAACATTAATTACAAGAAATTTTCCACTTCCCACCCATCACCCTACAACACTAAATGAAAGGCATTTATTGGGAAGGATAACTATTTTTGTTGTCTGCAGTAGAAAGGATGTTATAAACATATTTAGTTAGTTAATGTTTACAAAGCACTTTAGGTCCTTGGATGGAAGGTACTAGATAAATTTTAAGCATGATCATCATTATGTTTTTTTTCTATAGTCTAGTAACATAATTATGATGTCTGCACAGTCTTTTCAACAAACAGGCTATAAGTATTGAATTTTGAGATATTTTTACTTACTAGTGTTAGACATCAACAAGGCAGAATTTTCTTTTCAGGTTTATGTCATTTACAGGTTAATTTATCATTGCCTTCTTGGCACTCATATAAATGACTAACTTTTGCTGGATTTTCCTGCCATACATATTTTCAATAATACAGATACATTTTTTATTTCATCTTTTTCTACAAAAATATATATTCATATATATTGTGGATATATTTGTCAGGACCTGAAACTTTTTAGAGGAAGACTTATTCTTGATTATAACTTAGCTGCTGACTGTGGCTTCTTATAAAATAAATAGAGGAAAACAAATGCAATATATTATATGTTATTCCTTCCCTCCTCCCCCCCCCCCCCCCCCCCCCCTTTTTTTCTTTGGTATCAGTATGCAGACATTTTATTTCAGATGTGTATCAAATGATCCCACTGATGAGCTGAGTTTTGGGATTCTTTGAACTTTACATGACTCATTGCAAATGCCTAACCCTAAATACAGAATCCAGTGCTGTAATTCAGGTTTTTCAAAGTCTAATCCGATTAGGTCATCCATATTTCTCTTGTAGGTAATTAGCATGTTTTTTAAAGACAATTCATCCCACATATCTTGGGTGTGTCCTGTCTTTTTTCTGCAGACTTACTGAAGAAAGGTGGTCATTCTTTCAATGAACTTCTATTTTTGAAATGTAACCAGAATAACACCCACTTTTTTCTTAAAGCATTATTTTAAAGTTCAGCCTCAGGAAAGCAGTTGAAGGAGATTGCACCAGTACTCTTCTCCCCCTGTAAGATGCCATCCCCTTTAGATATATGCTAGTCTGATTCATATAAAGAAGCACTATCCATCTCTCCAGAGGAAGCTTTGCCATTATGAAGAAAATAAATCTAGTTCAAAAAAGAAACGGAAGTCAGATTTGGAGAAAGGATGAAGGAAATATTGCAGAGAGAACAAAATGGAGCATGCTGGCTAGAAAGTAGGACACAGTTGCAGGGAGGTTAAGGAAACTAGGGTTCAAGTTTCTGCTCTCAAACTCTTTCTGTATTTTATCCAGTGACAATTTAATGACATAACTGGGACACATGTGACTTGCACAGTGACAAATCTCTAGGCATCTGTAGACATGCAATATGAAAAAGTTCAATGAAGTTAGTCAGGACTTTTTAATAGTTTCAGTAATGCAGTTAGGAACACAGATATAGGTTAGTAACCTAAGAAAAAAACAATTTTAGAACATTTTCATAATATCATAGGGTTAGTATGTCAAAATGTAATTCTTTTTCCAGATGAAAATTCTAGTTTTGCTTTTGTGTTGAGTGCTACCAAATGAGATTAAAAAGCCATTTTTCCACAAAACAAAAATTCTGCTGAGGCAAGAGAGACTGTCTATACTGCATATTTCTATAATGTTGAACTCTTATTTTTATGTCAAAACTTTGTATTAAATATTAAAAATATAACACAATATTAATTCAATTTATTACATGGCCTGAAAACCAAGATTTAATCAGTTATAAACATAAAAAGATTGAAATGTTAAACCCTATGTTTCTACTTTATTAGAAAGAAACACATCAGTTCTATTGAAATGGGTAAGGCAAAACAATTTTAAATTTTCCTTCTGAAACTTTTGTGGAAAATATTTTAACATGAATTTTGAAAATGATAATAGTAAAAGAATAAGTATTTTGGGTATATCTATACAGCAGGTATTATGGAATTTTGATTTATTACAGCTCCCTTATTTATTTTTTATTGTTGCTGCAGCTTTTCCTCATCCTCAGGACATAATGTAGTAGTACTATATAGTACCGTACTGTAAACATGATTCACAGTTATGAACTGCTTATAAACTGTTAAGTGTTGCACTTAGTTACAGGGAATCAAATTAAAAGGTTAAATTATTAGTGAATATATAAAAGGTAACTTTCTAGAGCCTAATGCCTGATTCTTCTATGTATGGTTCCCAGTTTTGGGATAGATATGAGCTTCCTGTACTTAATGCATAATTATGAGGCGCCAAAGAGAATTAGGGCAAGATCACCACTTTTTCATCTAAATTGAAACAAAGGACAGGAAATTGTGTGAAATAACATGGTACAGGATGCAAGATAAAGAAAGAATATCAAACAATGAACAACATGATTATGCTGGATACTGCTAAAACCATGTTAACTGAAAGTCTGCATGTGCGTATGCAGATTTTCAGATCATCATAAGTTAATTCTCATTGAGAATAAAAATAGGGTCACAGAGTAAACATACATTGAAACAAACTATATGAGTAATTATCACCCTAACAAAGGTAAATTAAAAAAACAAGTGAGATTTAGCTCTGTCTCCTAGTGTAAAGAACAAGACAGAACTTGCAATATACAGATAAAATGGCAGTTTGATAAATCAGGAAAAAAAGAAGGAGGCAAAGTGAACAGGCAGAAAACATCCAGTTAGGCAATGTCGCTGCTAAGACATTCAAAGAGAAGATCTCTGTGTCTTCTTCTGTACTACTTAACTTCACTGCCGCAAAGAACACACAGAAGTTGGTATAACTATGCTATAAAACAGATCTTCACTGATGTAGGAAAGGTGATAATTCCTGCAATACGCTGATGCTCTCATTCATTTTTAGAATGCCACCAATATCTTCTTTTTTTTGTTATTATTCTTTATTTAGTTCTCTAGGACTAGCACTACATGCCTGTTTCAGACAGTGCCTAATGAGATGGCCATGGTTTTACATGATATGCTAAGAACTAACCTAAGAAATTGTATTGGGTTTGTGTGGCAAGGTTTTGGTAGTGGGGGTCTACAGGGGTGGCTTCCATGAGAAGCTGCTAGAAGCTTCCCTTATGTCTAAAAGAGCCAATACCATCTGGCTCCAAGACAGACCCACCACCGGCCAAGTTCGAGCCCATCAGCGATGGTGGTGGCACCTCTGGGATAACATATTTAAGAAGGGGGAAGAAAACCAGCCAGGGAGAGGAGAATATGTGAGAGGAACAACTCTGCAGACACCAAAGTCAGTGAAGAAGGAAGGGGAGGAGGTGCTCCAGGCACCAGAGCAGAGATTCCCCTGCAGCCTGTGGTGAAGACCATGGTGAGGGAAGTTGTACCCCTGCAGCCAATGGAGGTTAACAGTGGAGCAGATATCCACCTGCAGCAACACGAAGGACCCCACACTAGAGCAGGTCAATGCCCAATGGAGGCTGTGACCCCGTGGGAAGCCTGGTCTGGAGCACGATCCTGGCAGGACCTGTGGACTCATTTAGAGAGAGGACCCCATGATGGAGCAGGTTTTCTGGCTGGACTTGTGAACCCATGGGGGACCAATGCTGGAGCAGATTGTTCCTGAAGGACTGTGTCCCTTGGAAGTGACCCATGCTGGAGCATTTTATGAAGAACTGTAGCCCCTAGGAAGGACCCATGTTGGAGAAGTTCATGGAGGACCGTCTTCCATGGGAGGGACCCCATGCTGGAGCAGGGGAAGAGTGTAAGGAGTCCTCCCCCTGAGGAGGATGGAGCAGCAGAGACGTGTGATGAACTGACAGCAACCCCCATTCCCCGTCCTCCTATGCCACTGTGAGGAAGGAGGTAGAGAATCTGGGAGTGAAGTTAAGCCTGGAAAGAATGGAGGGGTGGGGGGGGAAGTTGTTTTAAGACTTGGTTTTTATTTTCTCATTACCATACTCTGATTTGATTGGTAATAAATTAAGCTAGTTTCCCCAAGTCAAGTCTGTTTTGCCCATGATGGTAATTCATGAGTGATCTCCTCCTGTCCTTATCTCAATCCACAAGCCTTTTGTTCTATTTTCTCTTTCCTGTCCATTTGAGGAGGTGAAGTGATAGAGTGGCTTTGGTGGACACCTGGCATCCAACCAGGGTAAACCCACCACACAAATATAATTGCTTTATATCTCTGTTCTCCAAATTTTATAAGGATTTTTTTCTGATTTGCAACTTACATGATATCTGTTTTATGTACCAAAATTGTATTTTAGCTTTAATCCATCTCTATTTCCCCAAACATTTCCATAACCTCAGTTTTCTGCATGAATTTTAGCACGTAACAACAGTCTCTTCAGAGACTGTTTAGTTATTTTCTCCCTTTTCATCTAGAGGAAGCTTAGGGGAACAAGTATATTTTGACATCCCCTTGTGAAGGGACAGTGTAGAGGAAAGAATTTTTTTCCTAGGAGCATCCACAACAAAGACCTTCCTTGTAAAACACATTCTAGAGCTTAAAAGGAAATGCAGTGCTATCTAGTAAACAGATTACTACAATCACTAAATTTATGAGGTCCTAATGATTTAATTTCATCACTGACTTGCTGTGTGATCTCAAAGAAATCATTTCACAGCTCTCTACTTCTGTTTTCCCTCTATTCTCTTTTTGACTTTTGTTTTCAGACTATAAAACTCTAACTAGATACATGCATAATGGGGTCTTAATTTTATTTGGGATTCCAGGGTCAACTCTAATATAGATAATAACTAAACTGGAGTATATTTTATAATAGGACAGACCTTTAGAGGTCTAGTCATGGCTGCATGGACTCATGGTCATGTGGTGTGCTGAATGTTTCTGCAACATACAGGGTACCTTCAATGGCAATACTTGTCAATGGAAATTAAAGGAGTTACATACCATATTGGGCTGAATCACAAAATCAAACATCTACATCTTTTAATTTACAGTGTGAGTGCTTAAATCTTTACATAAAGTGGCATGATTTGTGGAAGACTTTAGTAGTATGGTGTGAAACTATGTTTTTATTTTAGTTTTCCTCCTAAACACTCTAATGAATATTGGGTCACATTCTAATGCCTTAAAAATATAATATATGACCTTGAGATAAACACTTCAGCCTCTGATCCTGAGCATTTTTTAAGGAAAATGGGTCATTAGTACTTATCGCTTTCCCTCTGAATGGCATTAATAGCTACTCAGAGAAAGACACTGGACTATTTAAACTCAGAACATTCCTTCGCTTAACAGTGAGAAGTGTACACAGAAGTGTCTTTTAAATTATTTAAATCATCTGTGGTATTGTCTATGCATAATTTTCTGTATTACAATTACAGTACTTATTCCATTCTCATTATCTGTATTTCAGTTTAACTTCCTATCTCTGCAGTAGAAGAATATAGTCCCTAGGTTTTAAGTTCTGTCCTCCCATTATCACCCTTCATTATAAAACAATTCATCTATAGTGTATGCAGTTTCTAGTTATCAAAAATTGTATGTTTTAGTGTGAAACACAAGAAAAAGCAATGCTTAAGTTCACATCAGCAAAACTGCTGCATGAAAGCAGAAAATGAAAGAGAAGAAAATACTTCAGCTAGCATAAGATGATCTTTTATAACATTTCTGAATAGATGTTTCTCTTATACTTGAGAAGAATTAACTTTACTGTATTTGGAAATCCTCTAAAGAGAAGACTGGTAAGCATATGTAAAAATTCCATTCTATAGCAGTATTTCTTACTGATACCTGATGGTTAAAAATTAAAGTTTCTCTAGATGTAAACTAGATGCATGTAAAATTTGAACTATTCCTACTTAATACAATACCTGTAATCCTTTCTGAAAAGCAGTTAGTTAGCAAGGCTTCATATCCTATTTTATTTCCTCAGACTTTATTTTGTGTTACTATTATGAATAAGAAGGTTAACTCTATCAAATAAAGTGGTAGTACATGAGAATCAGAATATCAGACATAAATTGCTATATGGTCAAATTAAACTTCTATGGCTCCAAAATTTGAAAATAAAAGGGCAAAGGGATCTTAGGAGAACAATTTCTCTCCTATTTTCCAGTTACTGTTGAAAAAGCCCCTATGATTCCTGAAAGTATTCTCCATTCACAGGAGGTGCTGCTCAACTCCTTCAAGATTCAGGATTATAGGTTTGTTTACTTCATTCACAGGCATAAATAAAACTGAGATGAAAGAACTCACAGCAGAATAGGAGCAAGACTTTGTGGTTCCTGTGCTGCTCCTGTCTCTGTCTCAAATTCTTTTAAGCTAGTATGTCCCACTAATATATCCTGGTAACCTAAAATAGGACAGTGAGTAAACTGAAGACATAAGACTAAGGACTAAGTGGCTTATCATGTTGGCTATAGTGCAAGTATCATGTAAATAAGAATAAAAGATTCAATGTATATAACTGACTTTTTAAAGAAATTAGTTTCAGGCCTAAGTTAGTTTTCAGACTCCATTAATGTTCAGAAAAGACAAATGAGTCATCTTCAGCTTTGAAATTCCCAAAGCTTAAAACAACAACAAAAGAATTACTGAAATCGTTGCTTTGGCGTAGAAACTCTCACTTCAAAAGTGTCAGCCATGATAGAACTGAACCTTAACATAAAACATACAAAAAATTATGTGAAATTTATTTGTTGATGTAGCAGAGACTTAGAAGACTAGAGAGAATGCACCATAGATGAACACCTTTTTTGTGCATCTGAATTATTTTAACTAGTGAAGGAAGAACAAGGCAGTAAATTCACTGAAGAGAGAAAAAATGCAGAGACTTTGAAATAAAGTAAAAATACAGAGAGGAAATAATAAATTTGTGAGGGTTATTTATTACAATCAGTAGAAGGACATTTCTGAAAGTCCAGATTCATAATCTGTTTCCTGTAATCTGTATTTTTAGTAAAAGTGTTGAGGGGTAGAAAGAACAAAACAGATCAAAAGCTCTACAGCCAGAATTCTTCAGGGAAGGAAACAACATTTCTAAGAGCTGAAAAATAAGTAGGTTTTACCTGAAAATTTGATGGGCTGAATGGAGAATTTACTGTGTAGAATCTTTGGACTTTGCTGAGAGGGCATTAAACCTAGATGAAAAACTAGCATAGGTCTTTCTGGTTTTAAAAACTATGAGCTTCAAAACAGCTTGTGTTTCAGTTGTGATGTAGACATGCCTCTCTCTGTTTCCCACAGCATAAACTGAAGTGTTTTGTTTCTAGACCAGGACCTCTCTTGTCTTGAGTAAACTGTGCATTTACACTATGATCGCAGGGATGATGGACTCCCTCTTTCAGCTCTTGAACGTGGACATGTCTACAGAAGAGTAGACAGATATGAAAGGTTGTAAGTTTCTGATTGAGAGCTTCCAAACTCAACTTCAAGCTACATGAAACAGAAAAATGCAAAAGGTAAGTTAAAAAGATAACTAAGAGCAAATAAATGAACTGAAAGTGATGCCAAGTATCCATTTTAGGAAGGAGTATTCCAGTTGCAATTCCCCATGCAGTTAAGCAGTCTTGAAGCTGCTGGTGTCCTGCTGATTTACTTAACTGTCTAGAGGCTGCTTCTCACCTCTTCACTTCTTGTTTAAAAGTTGCTACTTATACATGATTGTAAACTGAACAGAGTAGAGGATGGAGTAAGCAGGGCAGTGCATTCCTAGGAACCAGGCAGTCTGGAAATAATTTACCTGTGTTCCTACGATCTGTGCCATATTTTAGTTTGTTAGCTTTGCACACTGCCACAAGAACACCCTGAAAGTACTTTCAGCCTCATAAGTCCACATGTTATTGCACCTAAGAAAGACTTTTAGTTATTCTCCTCCTTAGTGTGAAGATGCTGACATATATGTAAGCATACTCATCTTACCTGGAATTTGTATCACATTTCTTGACTTCTGGAAGCCATTCTGAATTACACAGATCAAAACAACTGAATAAGCCACAGGAGGTTTCGATAAATCAGGGTCAGAATCTGGCTTAACAGTTTAGTAGATATGCAATGGTCAGTATTCATTGTTTAAACACAGATATCAGGCTTGGTTGGTGGTTTTTGTTTTTGTTTTTGTTTTCTTCAAATAAACACTTTAATTAATTCTTATTTTTCATTTCTTTTAATGCAGTCTGTGGTTTTAAAGGCTTTGTAGAGAAAACTGATAAAAATGAACTTCCACAGTGCTGAAATCTACATTTTCTCCACACTATATAGAAGACTGTAAAATACAGAGATGTGTATAGCCTTGCACACATGGAGACAGAGTGCATACACAACTCTGCATCAGAGAATTCAGCTGCTTCAGTGAGAGCAGACAACTGTTTGTTAAATTATAAATGGCAATTACCTTGACAGAAGCAAAATCATTTTCAGTAAAACAAGCATTCAAATTCGCAGAGGGCCCGATTCTGCATTCCTTTCATTTATGAAGTGAAAATTTACTTCTGGAAATACCTCTGCTAAAGACTGGAATTATCTGAGGAGTAAAATACAATTTAATATGAGTAAGTTGCAGGTCTGAATTGCTTCTGGATAAGTAAGTACTGGACAGATAAAGAAATAGCAAGCTTTTAAGTCAATAGGAGTTTTGATATTTTTCTTGCATAGTTAGCTAATTTTTTCTGGTAAAGGCTACCACATATAGCCTAAAGAGTCATCAGCTAAATTCAAAAGAGAAATAGCCAAGAATGAAGACAGCTACCTAGTGAAAAATTGAAGAAATCTTAATATTGAGAGAAAATTGTGGTCTGTGATTTCCATTTCCAGTTCATTTAGATGTTGAAGAGGCCAGATGCCAGCATTCACATCTCATTATTACTATTGTTATTTTCTGGTACCTAGAGCCAGTGTCCATATATTGCTCATAATATATGAACCCAGAAATTAGATTTACCAGAATAAATGGAACAGAGATCACACTGCTCTGTATTTGCAGTAAGAGGGAAACTTTTGAAATCTCCACCTTTCCATATTAAATATGTTATCAGCCAACTCCCATGAGGTACTGTGAACAATTAATGGTGTCCAAATGAAGTAGATCACTGGTATCAAGGATTAGAGGCTTCATCTGATGGTTATTTTCTGAAAAAGAAATGCAGTTTCTATATATTTTATTATCTTTCAGTTCCTTCCCCAGTCCAAAATTCACTAGTTTCAAGAGGCTATCATGGCAGTAAGAGGTTGTCCAGAGTTTGCAGAGGAGATTGAACCATGTTATGGTGCAATACGTAACCTATGAATAGCATGATCAACTTCTATGTCTTCCAGAATTCAAGTGGTTTAGTAGGAACCCATGCAGACAACTCCTGTCCTTATTAGGAGGGGTACTAGGGAGGATGAGAAAATACGGAGAATAGTTAGACATATCTGCATGTGCATTTTTTTATTTGCACCAGAGAAAATAAACACAAATTACTAGTAGCCTGGAGACAATACTAACAGTTACTTATCTTCTCTGAGTTATACTGTCATAAACTGTATCTGTGCCTGATCCTTAGCTAGTATAGCTAAGATCCTTACCTATTACAAATTAATGACTTCAGTTGAGTACATGAGCTTTATTTAAACTCTACTTCAGTCTAAGTTGTAAAGGTTATTATCTCTCCAAATGTATTCCTATTCTGGAATGCACAGTCTAGTAAAATGTTCAGTCACTCCATATCTAATTTTTGGATCATAAGGTTCAGTATGGGGAAACAGGATTATTTTCCTGGAAGATAGCTAGAACAACATATATTATTAAGTCTTTGGTAGAAATGGAGTACAAACAGGACCAAAATTGTACTCTATATTGAAGAAATTAATTTCAGCATCTGAGGATTTCACTTGCTTGAGTGTTTCTTAAAGATCTTCACAAAGTTTATAATTATTGCATCAATAAAGTTTCTAAAAGAAAAGCAATAGGTAGGAAGAAAAGGGAATGAAGTTAAGTTTATTCAGTACTGTTTGCTAATAACTGAACTGTTGTATTTAAATGATCTTCAAATATGATAGAAAGCAATCTAGAAGTATTCCTTAATATATCATTGTTTTTCACACTTTATTTTGGATCTCAGATCTCAGCATTTTGACACAGATGTTTAAAGATTAAATAGGGTTGTTCTTGAACATGCAAAAACTTTTCAACTGAGCATTCTTTTTAAAGTTACTTAGAAACTTCTGATGTTTAATGTTTTTTCTACATTTCTACAGTTCTACAATTGTCTTTAAGTCTTATGGAATTTCTGAGATCATCCCATTTTTGTACCCATTTTAATTGTACGTATTTTGCCTTTGTGAGCTCACATTTTCCAGGGTACTGTATAAAAGAATTATTTATTTTGAACCTAGAATGCCTCAATTCACTATAGGCAATATCCTTATTTAGGAAAAGGAAAATACATAGCCCAGAAGTACTGGAATAAAATACATTGGAACTAAATTTTATGCTGTGAATTTAAGCATCATTGTTTTATCAGTTGTCTGCTTCCTAATACCTAATAATTAACAAGTCTACATAAAATAATTTCAGAAATTGCTTCATTTTGAACTCAAACCACAACAGTAGTCCTTGTAACTGTTGGTGGTCCTTTTATATTGTCACAACAGTACATAAAACAATACCATCAGCTTTCTATTTTGGGATCCCAGTACAAGATGCAGGCTTCCAGCATTTCCATTTATTGCAGTATGATTCCTGAATTCTATTAATCTTCAGTCCTTTACTGAAACATGTATTGTTTCTTCTTGCTTAGATTTTGCTTTGTACAGCCTGCCTGAAGAAAATACCAAATGGAGGCTCTTTGACTTCACTTTCTCATGTTTTCTTTTTATATGGATTTTTCAGACAATTCTTGAGACCTCACTGCATATTGAACTATAGTCTTTATTACTTTTAGAGCAGCATATACAATAACCAGAAACTATATTGTCTGTTAAAAAGAAATACAGACAAATGTGTTGTAGCAAAAAAAAAAAAAAAAAAAAAAAAAAAATCACATTAACACAGAGTGCTACTGCCTGTTTGCTTTCTTCCTCCTAATTTTGAAAGTTAAAACTCAAAAGAATATTCCAAAGAAGTTTCAACCTGGTGTCTCCAGATGGATATAGAAGCCTGGATATTCTTATTCATGGTAAATAGTATGATTGGTTTTAGTTTCAGTATGGCAGCTATCCAGAGCAAGATCTGGATATTGGTTTTGTTTTGTTATTATTGCTTTACCTTTAAATTAACTTTAAATTGCTAAAAAGAAGAAAATACAACCCCAAACCATACAACACATTTTTTTTTTTCTTTTCTTCTCCCAGAAATACATAATCAAAAATTATATAATCAAATTATATAATCAAAAATTACATGAGGCTGGAAGGTAGCTCTCTAGGTCATCTAGACAAATCCTTGCAGCTCAACTCAGAGTCAGCTAATGAAGTTTTCTCAGGAGCATGTGCATTTTGAGCTTTGAATATCCCCAAAGATGGAGTATCCACAGCCTCTCTGTGCAACCTGCTCCAGTTCTCAACCACCCTTGCAGCAGAATTTTTTTCTATATGTTTAAGTAGCATTTCCTGCATTTCAATTTTGGCCCATTGCCCCTTGTTCTGTCACTAAGCACCACTGAAATAATCCTGGTTGCATCTTCTTTATCCCCCACCCCCATGAGCCTTCTGTTCTCTAGGCTAAGCAGTCCCAGATCTCTTAGCCTGTCATATGAAAGATACTTCAGTCCCTTTATCATCTTTGTGGCCATTCTCTATACTCAATGTGGTATGGTCATGCCTCTCTGGTAGTGGGGAGCCCAGAACTGGACACAACACCCAGAGATATCTCACCAGTGCTGAAGGGTCAATCCATTTGCAGCACTCTGCACGGTGCAGTCCCAGAGGCTATTTGCCTTTTCTGCCACAAGGGCATATTGCTGACTCATGCTCAACTTACTGTCCACCAGGGCCCCTGGGAATTTTTCTGCAAAGCTGCTTCCCAGATGGTTGGCCCCAGCCTGTACTGCTGCAGGAAATTATTCCCCCCACAGGTACAAGACTTTATACTAGCCCTTGTTGAACTTTATGGGGATCCACGGTGCCCATTTCCACAGCCTGTCAAGGTCCCTCCAAATGACAACACTACCATTGGTGAATCACTCTTACCAGTTGTGTATCATTGCAGCCCTTCTGAGAGTGCATTCTGTCCCATCACACCATCATACATGTGAATGGTGCATATTAGTTTCTCAGCTCTGTGGATGAATTTTGATATTGTTCATAATAAAAGGCACTGGCTGGCAGTGTGCATTCTTTCTTGACATATCACTAGGAAACAAACTTAAAAAATTTAAAAAATATATAGGGTAATCTGCCACATGCCTACATGGTCTGACAAGCTTGTCATTTTGACAACTAAATGTATCTTATGAAGGAAATAACAATTTTTAAAGCTATTGGCTTTCCTAGAGGGAAAATAAAGCTGTCCACCTTATGTCTTTTAATCAGACGTTACTTAGTGGACTTTGGTAAGCAAGCTACTCAGAGTCTGGCATCGTCTTTCTAATTAAAAACAGTATCCCCATGAGTTCAGTGGAAGTCTTGTTAACATTAATTTTTCAACGGTTGTCTGTTTCTGTTGTTGACTGTGTTTTAGAGAGTGTCAGAATGCTTACTATCCTGGAGCAGCTATTTGTAGAAAGATTCACAGGGAACAGCTGTAGGTAACAATCAATCATATTTGGTTCAGTGACAGAATTTAATTAGCTGACAACAAAGTGAAATACTCTATAAAATAAATGAATTGTTATTTGTGTACAAATACATTTCCTTTTCAGGTCTTTATTTCACATGTAAGAGACAAGTGAAAGATCAGCATATAATGATGATCCATGACTGACTCTAAAATCAGAGGTAAAAGTATCACCCCTCCCATCTGCCTATTGCCAGGATGTTTGCCTTTTAATTAATAACATTCAGCTTCTTTCACCACCGACACTATTTTTGTTTCTTTCTGCTCAATGCTTTGTCTGATATATCTGCTTTTTTAATTTATTATTAATGTAAGATGGGCCAGCTCATTACAGATATGTTAATTCTAGACAAATACAAGACTTGTCTCTGCATGAGTTAAGTGGGGTCAGATATTATCCCACAGTTGGAATAATGAATCAAGAAAGACAATTAAAATAGTGAAGTATCTATTTTCTTGGCATTTTACTATCTAGCTGAATTTACAAACCAACTAAGTATTTTGGACCCTTTAGACATTGGGAAACCTGAGATAGCATATCATAAGAGAAGATCCCTAGAAAACAGCACTTTGAGGAAGATGGCTGTGATGGGAAAAATTTATATTCACCTGTTGGAAAGGACAAACAAGGAGCAGGGGAAACTTGTCGCTGCTTGACTTTCACATTTTGCCCAGAAGACTTCAAGTTGAATTAGACTTTTCTTGGGGAGGTGGCAGGTGACAATAGCAAGAATTTCTTGTTATATTCGATGGTGCAGTACTGAGTTGAACCTAGATTTGGAGAACTCTCTTTATGTTCTTCCTTTTCACATCTTAGAACAGTATCTTAATCCATTATTGAGTTACAGAGTGTCTTGAAAGTGGGCTTTCTGAATGACTTTTTGCAAAGTTAGAACAAAAAGAAATTAAATGTTACAGAAGGTGTCATATGATTCAGCCAACAAACATTCAGACTCTCTGGACCATTATGCTGTGACTCCCACCTAATTTTGAAATGTATAAGAAAACACTAAGTGGTTCAGCAACATCACAGTTTTGGCAATCTTTGCGTTAATTCACTGACTAGAGGTAGCATATTTCTGTCTAGAATTCCCTTAACAGAAATATGTGCACTGTGCCATTCTTCCCATGTTTCCCAGATATATTAGCCTTCCTTTCTCACTTCTGTAATACAGTAAAATGCCCAATAGCTCTGATCATGTAGGTAAGGTCTAGATATGACCAGAGTGCATATGCTCTAGGGACAGCTGTGTTTCCCAGATGTATGAAAGATCAATCGAAGGTCTAACGCGGCTCTTAAAAAATATACAAGTTCCACTAGGTTGATATGTACAGATACATTTTTTATGGAAGAAGAGGATGTGTGGGAAGACTTAGATGTATATGCCCAATATTAAAAAGTATACTGGTTATTCCATACTTTCTTCAAATTTATGTACACTTAACTGCCCCAAATTTATCATTTTTCTTTTCATGTGGTAGCATAGAGGTGACACATGGTTCTCATCTGAATCACTCTCTCAGCATTTCAGATGGAGAAAAAGGAGCATATTATGTCTGCATTTATTCTATGCTGTTCCCAAACAATGTTTATGCTCTCTAGTGGCCTCTGCAGCCTAGCAGTAAAAAGAAGAGCCCTTAGGTTACTTAAAGACAGCAGAGAAACAGCTTGTTCAGAGCAGTAGGCAATGCAAAGGTGAGCTAAAAGTCACATTTTCACATTCCTTCTGACTTGCCCCCGGTGATCTGACAAGCCACTGGCACATACCATTCGAAGAGCACAGCATCTATAGAAAATGTGCTTTTGTGGAGAACCACCATCAGACTGCAGTTAGTCTTCCTGTCTGAGGAACATAAAATTCTTTTAAAATGTTATATTTTTTTTTAAATGAAATGCTTATTACCCTGAAATGTCTTGGATAAACTCTTCTGTAACTCTTCTCTTACTGCTTCGCTCTCTTCTGCTCTTCTGTAACTCAAAAATGGCAAATGTTATTTTGTGTGAACTATATATACCATGAAAGATATAAGAGTGTGAATTAATGGTGTGTCTTTATTAGTGGAGAATCAAGAAAATCTTAGTTATAGGTAATACACTGAAAGTGAAGTGTTCACACTTTTTTTTTTTAATCAATGCTAACAATAACAAGAATAGCTTGCAGGTTTATAACATGTTTATTTAAAACTTCATTTACTCTGAAATAAGATGTGAAGGGGAAAATATAAAAATGCCTCCTTTGTGTGTATTTTGCCACCATAAAGTTCAGTAGAAAAGATTGAAAGAGTGGCTAAGCAAATTATTTTTCAGGTAAAGTAGTTTGGGCAAAAGTAAATTCTTGATTTTACTGGTGTTTTGCTATTGATCTTAGGATAACCCTAATTTCAGCCTTTCATTTCTGGAGCTGAAGGGCAGAATTCTTAACCTATCCTTACACGACTGTGCAGAAAATACAGCTCAGCTATTTTATCTATTTTTGGCAGCATGCTAATTGAGCAAAGGGGCAGATTGCTTCTAACATCAAAAGATTATTGAGAATTAACTGGATTTTATAGACCTGCATTTTAGATATATTAGACATGCAGTTGCATACCTACTCTGCAAAATTAGTTACCCTGATTACACAAGCCAATCAGGTAACTGTAGGCTTAAATGCCTATCTATATGCAAGAGCAGTTTACCCAATCTACATATATAATTACACATAAAGCATATGTAAACGGAGTTCACAGTTGTGCCTGCAAAAAGCACATGGCTTTGTGTACTTACTCTGTTTGAACATAAGAGTTTTGGCCAAAAAAACCCCTGCTTGACTTTATTTTATATTTCTGTTCAACTGTGGAATTATGGAACACCACAAAATAATCCAAAATGTAAAATAACACAGAACTTCACCAATGTTAAAAATGAAGAGTAGTATTGAAAATAAAGAAAGTACTGAAGGTTACTCAAAATCCGATGTAATAATATTTTTATGAACATTGTTTGGAAATCAGCATCACTATATTTTCTTAACCATACAACAGTTTCTGTATTCTGAAAACCATACAGAGATAGATGTGAGACATACTGCACTGGATAATCATGGAAGAATAAGAACAGAAAGATTAATATCTTTCTAACAACATGAATTTAAGAACATCATTCGCCTGTCATTGTAGCATGAGTTTTTATGTGCATTAAGAATGTACTGTTGTTTAAAAGTTTTCATTAGCTACATTAAATCTGATCTATTTCTGGGTTTAAATCTTCTTTGAAGAATGTATGAACATTAAACTTTACATACAAATTTTAAATGGCAGACAAAGAAAAAGTGAATTACTATATTGATATATACTGTGAAGGGAGTACACCACTTTGGAATATAGTACAGCATCCATGAGGCTCAGACTTTCCTAATGGAAGCCATGATATTATGTCCTTTCAGCACTGAATCATATGACACAGGTTCAAGACTAAAAATTAATGTTATAATCTCCACTTGTCTCCAGTTGAAGTACAATTTCTGATACAAAAATTTTGAAGTGATATTCACCTCTTGAAGAGGGTTGCCTAGCTATTGAACATGGAAATGTTACCAGGTCAATTCTAAATCAATATTAAGGGAACCTTAATAAATGGAGTATACCATAGCTACATTATCTGTCAGGGTTTTTTTCATGATAGAGATGAAAAATTTTTCAGGAGGCAAAACACAATTCTAGTGGATGTATTAATTCACAGGTGAACCAAAATCTCTCTTAGGAGCTGGCATACATTATCACTAAATCCAGAAGAAACTGAAAACTTATTTGTTTTCTTCTGATAGAAAAATGGCTTAGAGTCACAGGATTTGTTGGAAATGTGCTTCCCCCAACTTGTATGCAGGAATCAGTAAAATGTTTCCTTTAACATTTCCATCTAATTAGACAGGCTTATTTAAATATCCCTTCCTTTTTAATTATGTGTTTTTCTTGGGTTTAGTCATCATTCATACAGTAGATTTCCTCCCTGTTATTGGGATTAAATGTAATGTTCAAACTTTACTGGCCAGGGAGAAAAGTACTTAGCTCCTTTCTTAATCAACAGGGAATGTTCTTGAATGTTTCACTTCAGCAGCAGCTGGATCAAGCTCATGGACAAGTCTTTCTCTCTGTGACCACTTTTCATTAAGGGTCCTTGGTGTTTCTGCCCTTGAAAATTAAGTAATTTCATATGACTGAAGAACGCTGGAGCTGCTGGGTAGGGTACAAAGTGTGACCAAGAAGGACCAAGAGACTTGGCTGCCACTGGGGGAGTTAGAGGGCAGCAGAGGCAGAGGATTTTGACTACACTGTTTGGAGGATACTGCCCAGCGCAGGCAGGACCAGTGGTGTCTGGCAGGGATGTTTGAGTGCTGCTGCCCCCAACAGCTTTCCACCTGGCAGCCCCTAGCTTCCAGCAGGTCCCCAGCCTGGTAGTCTGAAAGATATTAAATTCCAAGGTCAGGCACAACTGTGAGATCTGCCTGTTTGCTTAACGAACCCCAGCTCTCTGTGGACCCTTTGTCCCAGCCTGCTTCTTGCCCAGGGTCAGTGCAAGCGTGACTGTGTCTGTCTCTGAGTGCATTCTGCCAATGAATTCTGCACTTTCTTCACCTCTGTTTTAGTAGGCTACTCTTACTGAAAATGAAATGGAGAGTAACCTGTATCTGTTTATTCCTTGGGCAACAGTGGTAAAGGGATAGAATAAATAAAGTTAGGGATCTAAAGTCTCTGAAAAAAGGAGGGCAGTCTTTTTGGATTGCGAGAGTCAGTGGAGGTGGGAAAACTGCTCACATGGAGACTCAGAAAAGAAGCTTAACCAATGTTCCCTGAATTGCTGCCTGTACAGGTCTTTATTCTTCCTTCTATTTATTGCCTCCAAACTTCAGCACCTAGCAATATTATTCCAAAATACCAGTATTCAATGTGAATAAGGTAATAGATTTTCTTTCCTCCATTCTAATTGAGGGATGGGTCAGAAATAAAGTCATCTTACTCTTCATATAACTTGAAGGCCAGCAAGGTTAGGAAGAAAACAGATAATTTTCCAATACTTCAGTTTTGCACTTTCTAACTCAGCAGATTCCCTATTGGTCAGATTAAAAGAAACTGAAGAACAAGTGGTTGAATTTGGGATTTAAACTGTAAGTCTGACGTGATGTCTCTCTTGCAGTTTTCTGCTCAGATAGAACAATTAGTTCATTATTGCTTAACAGCTTGTTTTCTACAGAAGTGCAATTTGATGAAATTTTAAAACTCCCTCAAACTGCTTCAGGAAGCTATTTTGTTTTACAAAAACACCCAGTATTTAATGGTTTGCAGCCTCAGTTCTACAGGAAACCCAGATACTGAAAGGTGGTTAGAAAATAAGGCATTATGTCAAAGAATTTAACTAAATGTCTTAACTGTTAAATGAAATCTCAAGAGCTGAGATTTCACAAACAGCCGGTCTTGTGTCTTACACTATGCTTTCAGAGTTAATCATATTCCCAATCATCACATTTCTTTATAAATGCGCATTTAACCCAGTCCAGGGAAAAACTTTTTTAAAGTTTTTAGAATGAACAAATACATGATGTATTGATTTAAGTCCAATCGTGTAATTCTCAAAGGAGCAAACTCAGAAATATGTACTGACATCTGTTCACGTTAAGCGAAAAGTCCTTTGATGCCAGAGACTACATGACCTGCTTTCAGAATAAAGTTAATTTTCCTCCTAATAGCTGGTACAGTGCTGTGTTTTGGATTTAGTATGAGAATAATGTTGATAACACACTGATGTTTTAGTTGTTGCTAAGTAGTGTTTACATTAGTCAAGGACTTTTCATCTTCCCATGCTCTGCTAGTGAGGAGGTGCACAAGAAGCTCAGAGGGAGCATAGCCAGGACAGCTCACCCAAACTGGCCAGAGGGATATTCCATAACATGTGACATCATGCTCAGTATATAAGCTGAGGGGAGTTGGCTGGGGGCAGCGATTGCTGTTCAGGGATGGGCTGGGCATCGGTCAGTGGGTGGTGAGCAATTGTATCATGCATCACTTGCCTTGTATATTATTATTACTACTACTACTACTATTACTATTACCACCACTACTACTACTACTATTTTACTTTATTTCATCTATTAAACTGTTTTTATCTCAACCTACAAGTTTTCTCACTTTTATTCTTCCAATTTTCTCCCCCACCCCACCAGCGGGAAGTGAGCAAGCAGTGGTGTGGTACTTAGTTGCTGGCTAGGGTTAAACCACAACAGACTTATATAAGATTTCTGGTGCAGCTACAGATTTCAGTGGAAATTTGTTCTGTAAGTAGTCTTCAAGAACTGACATTATATATATTTATTCAAGAAATATTTTCCTTTGTAATCTTTTTGGTAATTGTATTAATTAAAGACATCAAAAGTAAACTTATTTTAAGGTTGTCTGTAATAATCAGAGGTAATATTAGGTACAACTAGTAAATTTAGACTTTGTAGGAATATGCTTGCTATTTGTCATCTACCCCTGTGGCTGGACAATGGCAAGTGTGGGTATTGCTTAAATTCACCTTTTGGATGTTTTCTGATGTTAGTTGAATTTGCATTCATCTTGGAAAGAGTTTGGAGACTTTGAGATAAGTTTTGATAACCTGACAGGTAATTATATTTAGTTTCAAGTTGTATGTGAAGGAAAAACAGACATAAAAACTTATTTTTTTATTAATAATCCATTTTTATTGATTAGAAGAAGAAAGGAAGGGATAGAAAATGCTTGACGTTTAGCAAATTGTTCTTGAAAAGGAGGAACACATTAAAAAAAAAAGGTAAGAAGAAAAAGGAAGGTCTAGATCAAACAGATCAGGAGTAATTACCAATACTCTTTCTGTTTGCCTCATTTAAAGTATAAACTATAATACAAATTGAATTCTGCAGTCTATAATAAGGGTTAGACACTACCAGAAGTAACAGATATGACAAGTCAGTATTTTAAGTGATAGTTTGTAGGATGCAGCAGTTATGGATTAGGCATTAAATTATTCTGCATTCTAGGGATGAAGAGGACTGAAATGAAGTGTTTGTTCTGCATTTGAATTTGGTGGCTGCTAATGTCACATAAAGCAGGCATGACTTTTTTCCCAGGTTGCATGAGAAGGGAAAGGAGTGCAGAGAAAATTAAAACAAGTTCTACCCATTATTAACAATCAAACACAAAATACACTTTCTAAAAAACAGGGTCATGGACAAAATTGCATAATTGAGGCCATTTGCTTACATTTCAGGAGCCATGTGACTGATACAAGGATAAGCTACACACTAATCAGACAATTCTGTAAAGCTGTCCAAGTCATGTTTCCAGAGGTACTTAAAAAAAGGGTCATAAGTCCAATTTTCAAAGATAACTGACTCTTCTCACATGACTCATTCCTGTAGCGTTAAGCCTCTAAATAGGGAATTATGGCACCTAAATAATATAGACTCAAAACAACGCTGAAGTGCCTATGTATTTTGGATAATCTTGATTTAGGATCCCTTAATTTTATTATCAGAATCCTAAAAGAAGTCCTTAAGAAACAAAGATTTTAGAGGACTGCTAAATGGTACGCACTGCCACACATAGCTTTTAAGTGGCAACATTTAGTACAGAATCTCAGTTTTGTGTTACCAATATATCATGTTTAAGAACAGAGTAGAAGACAACCAATAAGGTTGGAACAGACTGTCCAGAGAGTCTGTGGCATCTCCAACCTTGGAGACATTCAAAAGCCATCTGGACACAGTCCTGGACAACCTGCTGTAGATGACCCTGCTTGATTAGAAGGTTGGACCAGATGAGCTCCAGAGGTCCCTTCCAACCTCAACAATTCTGTGATTCCCTAAGCAAAAAGTTACAAAGAACCAGAAAAGGAAACACTGAATGCAGGATTTTTGGACACTACTGGCATGTGGGAGATTGTGAGCCCTTTGGTGGGATATCCTCTTTCCAGATTCATTGAATAACTAGGTTTGACTGGGAAAGAAAGTAGAGACTGGCAGTGTGATGTGTCAGTAACTATCTTCTGTCAGGTGCAGTAGGTGTGCTATGGGATTGAATGCATTAGGAGAACTAGGGGAAAATGTCTTAACTTTTGTATCAGTCATGATAGGCACAAGTTAGCCTCAGTTTCTCCTGCCTGTCAGGTTCTAGGCACCTGAGACTGATAGGACCTACTTGTTCTCTTTCTGCTGTATACAGTTTTATATTAAACTTTGTTTAATAAAATAATGAGTGGAGCAGTAGAAAAGAAGGCTATAGAAGTCTTGTGGGTGAGGATGTCATTACTTCTATCCTGAGAGATTTATGTACGCTTGGCTGGGAAAAGCCTTTGGAGTTGGTGTGGAGCCAGCATCTCCTGGTGCTGTTGTAAGACAAAGGGCATGGGTTATGTCAGGGTTGGGGACCATCACTGTGGCATCAGAAAACTAAAGGAAGAATTTACCTAGGGATTTGGAAGGCATTCTATGGTTGTGTTTTAACCCCAGCGGGCGGCTTAGCCCCACACAGTCACTTGCTCACTCCCCCCTCAGTGGAATGGGGGAGACAATCAGAAGGGTAAAAGTGAGAATACTCATGGGTTGAGATAAAGGCAGTTTAATAGGTAAAGCAAAAGCTGCACGTGCAAACAAAGCAAAACAAAGAATTCATTCAAACACCATAACTCCAAACATCCCCCTCATCTTCCTTCTTTCCCACAGCTTTTATTGCCAAGTATGACATCATATGGTATGGGATATCCCTTTGGACAGTTGGGGTCAGCTGTCCCAGCTGTGTCCCTTCCCAGCTTCTTGTGCACCCCCAGCCTGCTCGCTGGTGGGGTGGGGTGAGAAGCAGAAAAGGCCTTGATGTTCTGTAAGCACTGTTCAACAATAATTAAAACATTGGTGTGTTGTCAACGTTGTTTTCATCACAAATCCAAACCATAGCATCATACAAGATATTATGAAAAAATTTAAGTTTATCCCAGCCGAAACCAGTACATCTATACAATTTATTGCTATTTAGAAAGCCACTGAAAGTTGCTGATTTGAGTAAAAATCTTGAAAGAAGGACCCAGCAGGAAAAGGAAGAGGTAACATTTGTTTTCAAGGGTTTTTTTTTCTTTTAATTGTTTTACCTGAACGCTTTATCTGACTACTAAGCACATTTCTCTTTCAGTATCTCTGTTTAAAAATCATTTTTTCTATTTTATAGTTTAATTAAAAAGCTCTGCTAAAAGATGTAAAATAATTTTGATTTTTTAAATATATTTACCTGAAAAAAAGGGTATAGTTAGTCATTGTTCAGAGCACTGTCACAGAGTCCTATCACATCTTGCAGAGATACTCAACCACAAGAACCAGAGGAACACTAATACTGAAAATAGATTGCCTAGGTTAAACAAGGGTCAAGATAGGTGGTAGTGTTTCAGGATCAGTTTATGCTTTTAGCTGCACATCCAGAACTCAAGTCAGACAGACTGGAAGCATTAAATGCTGTAAGCATCTTAGAAACAAGCAAATAAAACAGAAAGGGAAAAAAAAGAAGACTTCCCTTTCGAAGCTGGGACTCCATGCCTTTGGTTCAGTTAAACTTTTACATGTGTATTTGGTTTTTTTCCCCGAAAATATTGCATCCTTCTACTTTAACTAATCCTTGTACACCACTAAAGTTGGAATTATTTGTTGTTGGGTTTTCTGGGGTTTTTTGGGGGGACATACTATTCATTTTTCTGAGTGCTACTTAAAAGTTCCAGTAAGATGGAACCTTGGATTGTTTAGGAATACTTATTTTAGTTGGAATATTATTATCATTAAAATAGCTATACTGTTTCTTTCTTGCTGCAAAATTTCATAGGTCAGCATGCCAGAGAATGGATTAGGGTAATGTTATTTTAGACCTTAGTGTTGGCTGTAACAATTGACTTCTACTTTAAAAGAAAGTGGTGGCATATGACTTCTCTGCTGCAAATAAAACCCAGTTTTTTACCTGGGTTTGACGTTACATTTAATTTGTACTTCAACTGCCTATTTTGGCTTATTATTTCTCTAAAAACCAACATATAGAGTAGAATATAAGAAAGGAACTCTGATTTTTTTAAGATCTTTTTCCTTCTTCATAGGATATTGATAGTGGGTTTAGTAGCTTGTGTGAAAATAATACAAATAATTGAAGGAAGTTTATTCATATAATTCAGAAACGAATTTACAAACAAATTATGAGAATAAACACATTAGGGGCAATTTTAATGTTTGGATCACTTTGAAAGAATGAAAAAAACCCCTATATTTAAAACTTTGGTGGTTTGAGAAGGTGTTAATAACTTCATATATAGCTACATATACTTCATCATACACACTTTCAGTTATTCATATATATATTTCTTTTTTAGTATAAGAGATAGTTCTACTCTTTAATGTATGTTTTTAGGTGTTGGGTTCACTACTCACATCTAATCTGTGTAGCTTGGTTTATAGTTCTTGCTTGCTTTTCTTCTTGTTTTGTTAACCAATGGACCCAATCAACTCTGCCCTATGAACAAAGAGATATCCTCTATCTTTTTCTAACCTACATGCATTTGGTTGTGTGTGATAGTTTTGGGCAGGTATCAGTCTGGTGACTGATCTTAAAAACAAAGCAAGCTATGCATTTCCTTCACTCAAAAGGTCAGAAACAAAACCAAATAAACCCTACTTTGAAGAATAACTAAGTGCCACTTGCTTCCCTGCTCCTTTTCACTATTGCAACATATTTGGCTTCAAGACATTGGGCAGCAGGAGAGTTTCTGAGTATTGAGCAACTAAAATATTGAAAATGCTGTTTGGTGTATTAATGTGCATTGTTTCATCTGTGTCACTCTTCTGCCTTTCTGATAAGCCTCAGGACAAGATTATGTCTTCTTCTACTCCCTGGCTATCTCTACAAATTACTTGGCAGCTTGTGGTCACCTAACTGTGAAGTAATATTGTACCAATGTGGGCCTCTGTCAGATACATGTTCAACATATTGTTCTCAACTGGAAAAGCTTTAGGCGATCAGTATGTGATAGTACATCATGGGTTATAACATTTCCATTTAATACCACTTCCAGCTATTGCTTCAGCTGTTGCTTTAGGTTTATTTTGCAGCCTGTTCTCACAAATTTCTTATTGCAGCTATTCTGCCATGCTACTTATGGTAACCTAACACAGCATATATCTTTAAGCATACTAAATACATTGAATAAAGCTGTTTGATATATCTTAAGAGTTCTCTTAATTTATTTTTTAAATGTGTGATGGGAAAAAAAACCCCTTGAAATAATTCTAGTGGCAAGTCATTCATTTTGTAAGTTGATGGCTATGTATTTTAAAGCAGGTCAATAAAAAAATAAGCTAATGTTGAAGAGTACTGCAGAGGATTGTTTGCCTCATGTTGACATGTATAGCGCTTGTTAACACAGACTAGATCTTCTCCTTTACAGAAATGATATACACAAGATAAACATTTGATGGAGTTCTCCCATAATAATGTGGACCTGAAAATATTAACTTATCTGGAAATGTAAACAGGGATTTTTTTTTTTTTTTTAATTGTTTTTGTTTTGGTTTTAATACTTATGTATACTTTTTTTTTTAAAGCAAGGATTTGGAAAGGTTAGGGAAAGAAGTGTAAAGGATGAAGATAAACACAAAGGCAGAAATTAAAATTCCCAGTAGAGATCAGTATGCTCTGGAATAGAGTTACACTGTTGTCTTGCTTTCAGTATGATATGAATTGATGATTCAGTCTTTATTCCAGTGTTTATATATGCCGAAAGAAATATCTATTTTTCTGTATGTTAATTGAATAAGATGATCAATTTTAAATATCCAACTAAAAGTAAAAAGAGATATTATTTTCTGTATTAATAGTTATATTGCATATTTCATTATCAGGAAGAAAATAATTAAAGAGAACATTAAAAAAATCTTTCAGATAAAGTGTGTTTTTTTTTAATTTTTATGTAGAAAATTAATTTTTATATTTTTACCTCTTTTTTAGTTTATTTCTGCTGTTTCCAAGTTACACAACCCATGCTTGAACTTTCTTCACTGAAATTTAGAAATATTTGCTTAAAATTAATCCACTTAATGGTATACAAGAAAGGAAGTATATATTTTAATTTTTTTTCTTTTACACTCTTATTCTTTAGTTAATTGTCTAAATTTCAGCATTGAATTTTGATGGAGCTGAGACAGAGAGTTTAATGTGAATGGGTTCTTATTTTAATGAGTATCTTCAAAAGACTGTCTGTGGCAACACCAAACCCAAAATAAGTTGTAGGCAAAACTAATTAGCTAAAATAATATAATTAGCTAAAATGATGTCAGGTCTTGTCTTGGTTATATCACCAAAAGAGAAATTCTAACACATACCCTACTAAGCATCATTAGAGCAAGCAGAGATTTTATTCCAAGATAATTGCAGGTTTTAAAGTTGGAACATGTTATAATGAGTTTCTAAGAAGACAGTACAACATCCACTTTTAAAGCATTGAATGCATTTCCTTGCAATTGTATAGAAAGTTTTGAAATCTGATGTATTAAAACTGTTGTAATGCAGTTCTTCCAGTTATCTACCCTCAAAATAACCTTTATCAGAAAACACCTATAAATGAGTCGTGTAATTTGAGCTGTGTTGATTTATTGAGTCATGAGCAACCTATGAACTCTATAATTATAACAGTGTACAGAGCCATACACTTACAAACTTGTGCTTCCACATATACAAATTCTGCTTTCTTGGGTGCCCCCTTTCCTTTGCCTCATATGTCAATTTATAGATTGATGAGTAAAAGATATTCTTGGAATTTGAAAGAGAAAGTTGTAGTTATCATCAGGTTTGCTGGAGCTTCAACTCAGGTAGTTTTAGGTTCTGTGAAAATGTTCAAATCAGTACACTTTACAGAAGAGAGGTCTATGTTTTCTAATTAATGTTGTGTGTTTGTTATAAGCATTTGCGGCTTCAATTCCTGCAGTTTTTGATTCAGTAAGTGTGTGCAGGAGCACTCTGTAAATGCTAAGATCAGTCTCTTTCAGAGTCATTGGTGGTATTAGACATAGGTTTAAAGCCTAGTCAGTTCTGTTCAGTGAGTAAATACCAGTTTTCAACTGAAATCAGCAGATGAGGACTCAGCTCCAGGTTGAATGAAATCCGAAGGATGGAATTGAATCCAAAGTGGTGGTATTCAAAACAAACACTCTAATCACCAAGTACTGGATAAAAGATCACCACTACCATCTTCTCTGAAAGATACTTTTTCCTGTTCATCAGGGACGTAAGGTTACATAAGAGGTTGATTGCTGGAGGTGAGAAAGGCAGAGGAACATCTGATGTTTTTATTCTAGTAAGGCTTTAAAAGCTCTGTTTCCACACTCAGAGACTGTGGGCAGTCTGGAAATAGAAGGAATCTTATCAGCAGAAAATGTGATGCTAGGGCCAAATAAGCAGGAGGAGTGAGAGCAGTTGCACTGTATGCCTAATTGACTGAACTTTGCAGCTATCATTCTTTTTTGAGACATCTAAAAGAGTCATTCACCTTCTGGTGAAATAATTCAGACCTCACACCACAGACTGTGCCTGAAATAAAGAAAATGAGATCCAGCTCTGCAGTGAAGCTTCTGGGGTGGTTTCATACCCACATTTCTTGGAGCAGGATGTTAACCACCAAACCATAAGATGTTCTGGATGAGCTGCTCTGGATACTCTGTGATGAAGTTGCTCTTTTTTACAATAATTTCATAATGGAGATGAAGGGAAAAAATTATTGAGCAGCCTCATTTCAGAACTTTCTTGAGCTTTAGACTTAAATAATTATCTATTATCAAACATACATAGCACAGAATGAAAGAAAGAGCAATTGCCTTTAGAAAAGTCTAAGTTTTAAGACTAGTCTTAAGTCTGGTTTAAAAATTCTGTGTAGATATAGAAAATTATCAGCAGAGTCACTGAAAACAGTCTTTTCCCTTTAACATTTTTTTCTGTGATAAAGTAAACATTTTTCATATTCTGAAAGAAAAACCTTTGCTATTCCAGTATTTTTTAAGTATAAAGATAGAACTCTGATATCAGGCTATTAGTGCTGCAAAATCTGCTAATTGTCAAGTCAGAGCTACACCTATTTGTACTGCTAAATGGATTCAATAAAACTATTTCTACTAACTGTAAGGATTATTTCACAAGGTAACATTCTCAGCTGGTGTCTTATACTAATTTTTGTATTGCTGTAGCCTATCAGCACCTCATATTACTATTCTACTATTATTTTTTTCTGTAATAATTCAAAATGACATAATGGAAAAAGTAATTATAGGCATGAGAGCTAGTTTATGCTATTTTGTTTAGTACAGACACCTTCCCCTGTGTGCATAACTGTAGTAATTATTTTTGGTTTGTCTTCTCCCTCATCTGGGAGTTAGCAGGAATTTGGCCATAACTAATAACTGCATGATTAGTTTAGAACCTTTTAATCCATACACTTCTGTCTACTGACATCTCTAATAATATTTCTAGAGGCTCCACTGGGATTCTGAGTGGTGTAATTGTGTTAATACAATCACAAATTACATTCTAGCAATCCTGCATTTATTAAAGAGGATTCCCATTAGAAGAGTAAATGCAGCTAGTCTCATACTTTGCCGATTTCAAGAAAAAATATTACTGGCTTGAGGTCTCCAACTCTTTCCAGTAGTTCACTAGCATTTTCATACAAATGTAAGATTTATTCAATGTAGCCAACACAAATTGAACTCCAATGTAATTTCTGTTCCCATGAAAATATATATATTTTAACATTTACTGGTAATAATTTAGTGATTTAGGGGATAAATAAATAAAGGTCTGATTTAATGAGTCATCCTCAGATCTGTTTCAAGTCAAAATGAAAGGTTTCATGCATCATTACTCCCATATGTCAGCATTCAGAATATGTAGCTAAGACCAGGAACCTCTATGTTCTTAGATGTATTAAAATACAATGAAAGAATGTCCTTGCAGTAAAAAGTTTAGAACAGAAAAAGAAATACTGGTCACTTTACACTTACAGACTGCAGATGAAGAAAAGAGATTTTAAATGACATATTCAAGGTCAAGCAATAAGCCTCGAGCAGGAACAGAAACCCACTTAACCACAAAACTATTTAACTAGTGTTTTCTGAGAGTAAAACCAATTTGAACATAAGGTACATCCTTAGATAGTCTTTCTGTGCAAATATAGTAATATCACTTAGCTATTATTATTAGCTTGAGTACTTGCAATTTCTGTTATATAGCACATACCAGCTAAGGAATTAATTGTTTTGATTAACCAATAAATCAATAAATACATTTTGAATAAATAATAAAAGATTTCTGGATTGGAAAAAGAAAAGTATATAAGAAAGGGTAAAAGGTTTTGGTTGTGTTTTTTTTTTTTTTTTTTTTATATTAAGGTACAGTGAGGACAACCAGGTGTTCAGGCCCAGTCAGCCTGAGTTTACAAAAGGAAGGTCCTGCTTGACTGACCTGATCTCCTTCTGCAACAAGGTGACCCCCTTACTGGATGAGGGAAAGATTGTAGCTGTTGTTTACCTGGACTTTAGTAAAGCCTATGACACCATTTCCCACAGCAGTCTCCTGGAGAAACTGGCTGCTTGTGGCTTGGACGAGTGTATTCTTCGCTGTGTAAAAAACTGGCTGGATGGCTAAGTCCAAAGAGTTGTGGCGAATGGATTTAAATCCAGTTGGCAGCCGGTCACAAGTGGTGTTTGCCAAGGCTCAGTGTTAGGGCCAGTTCTGTTTAATATGTTTATCAATGATCTGGACGCGGCGATTGAGTGCACCCTCAGTACATTGTGTACCCTCAACACCAAGTTGTGTGGGAGTGTTGATCTGCTTGAGGGAAGGCAGGCTCTACAGAGGGATCTGGACAGGCTGGATAAATGGGCCAAGGCCAATTGCATGAGATTCTACAAGGCCAAGTGCCAGGTCCTGCACTTGGGTCACCAGAACCCCATGCAACGTTGATCATGACTCAACAATGTGCCCAGGTGGCCAAGAAGGTGGCCAATAGCCTCCTGGCTTGTATCATAAATAGTGTGGCCAGGAGGACTAGGGAAGTGACTGCCCCCCTGTTCTCAGCACTGGTGAGGCCACATGTCAAATACCATGTTCAGTCTTGGGCCCCTCACTACAAGAAAGACATTGAGGTGCTGGAGCATGTCCAAAGAAGGGCAATGAAGCTGGTGAAGGGTCTAGAGAACAAGTCTTATGAAAAGCAGCTCAGGAAACTGGGGTTGTTTAGTCTGGAGAAAAGGAGGTTCAGGGGAGACCTTATTGCTTTCTACAACTACCTGAAAGGAGGTTGTAGCGAGGTGGGTGTCATTCTCTTTTCCCAGGTAAGAAGGGATAGGACAAGAGGAAAAGGTCTCAAGTTGTGCCAAGGGAGGTTTAGATTGGATATTAGGAAAAATGTCTTCATCAAAAGGGTTGTCAAGCATTGGAAGAGGCTGCCCAGGGAAGCGGCTGAGTCACCATCCCTGGAGGTATTTAAAAGACATGTAGATGGGGCACTTTGGGACACGGTTTAGTGGTAGATTTGGCTGTGCTAGGTTTACGGTTGGACTCGATGATCTTAAAGGTCTTTTCAAACCTAAAAAAAAATTATTAAAATGAAGATGAAATAAGGTGTTGGCCAAGTAAAAACCTGAATAGCTTGTGTAGGTATTACTAAATTTTACAGAAAGTATTTTCAGTCTAAATGTAGAAATATATTGAAATTATCTTGATTAGATGTATAAAGCCATACAGTTTTCCATTTGTACCACAATAGAGCATTACTATTGCACCATACAATACACTTAATGAGCTATTTGATCACTCTTATTGAAAAGGCTAATCTTATAACTGGGATTTAATGTTTCTCTGGCTTTTTTGGCAAATGATCTAAGAAAGTTTGACTTGAATTCTAGAATATACTGGTTTTTGTTCTAGGAATTCTTTCAACTCTTCTCTCCCCCAGCCCCCTGCTATGGAAGAGCAAATAATCAAGAATATGACAGCCAAGGGAGGGTCATGTTCCATCAGCAAGGCTGACTTGGCAGCTAGTGAAGAAAATGTAGTCAAAGGGGACACGTGTCCTCCAGAGTTCAAGCAGAGCCAAAACATTCCTGAGTCGTGTTCTGCCAGATGCTTTTATCTTGGAACAGCACTGTGCCTCTAGATATTAGGGTACTGGTGAATCATTCTGATGAAAATGAAATTACCTTTTCCTTCTCTGTCCTTGTAATTGATCCAATTACTGGTATTAGAGTGTTGAAAAGAAGTCTGAATATTTAAGACAGACATAGACTAATTTTTAGGAAAATGTGTTTATCTGGAAAGAATTTGTATTAATTCATCTGTTCAGGATATTGATATCAGCTCTTCTTCAACTAATATGTCATAAAGGAAAAGAAAATCATATAATTACTCCTTAAACAAAGGTTAAAGGACTGCTGATATTCATTGTCTTATTCCCGTATCTTCTACAACAATAAAGGAATACTGACACGAGAGATATGAAAGCAATTTTTTTTTTTTTTAAGGAAGGATAGTCTAGGCCAGTGTCACAAAGCGGTGAATTACTTGTATCAGCAATGGTTTTTTTCCAAATTTATTAAATCACTTCAAGAGATTGTAAGTTCTGCTAGCTACTGCTAGCTATAGAACTACTCAAATACTCATATAAGAATTCCTCTAATCATACCCAGGAAGAAATTGCCAGCAGAGCAGGAACAGAAACCATGCTAATGCACAGAACAATTAACAGGTATATACAATTCCTTACCTCCACTCCTAGTCATGTTTATTTATATACAAAGTATTCCTGCTGCCTAGAATTAGAAAAAAAAATTACTTCCTCAGTCTCAGAACTTTGGTCACCAGGAGACATGGACTTGATGCTAAGCAATAACCTGGTGAAATTTCCCTGTTATTTTTCATATACTTATGAAACGACTTTTTACATGAGAGAATATTTTGTGCTGTTCTAACACTGGGCTGTCCCTAACTGATATAATTAAGTCACATTTATCCATTTAGACTATGATTTGGCTTTAGGCCTTATGAATTCTCAGAGAGTGGATTTTAGTTTATCTGTTAAAAGACTTGTAGTTTAGCTGCAGGTCTGGTTTCCATTCTTCACTGATATTTCCAGATTTCACAGATCTGTTTAATACATATAAACTGTGAGATGTCACTGAGTCATCCACAAAGCTGTTTCATACACATTTCCCCCAGAATCTCTCATAAGCAGATGTGTGTTAAATTGCTCAGTATTAATATTGTCTGTCTTTTATGCATAAAGACCTCAGGAAATTAGAAACAAAATACAGATGATCAAAACTAATGCTTCTGAAATTCTGTTTCTGAAGGAACACTAGATTGTTTTTAGAGAAACTCTTGAACAGTCTTGTTCGTTTTAAGTAATCACAGTAATGGTGCTGCAAAACATCAATCATAAACATTCATTTCTTACCATTTCCCCAGAAGGTATTTCTATCTCATTTCCTATTTTTCAGTCTTCAGTGATGCCTTTAGAATTACAGAAGGTATAGGTACCTACTCTGTGACAGCAATTTAAAATATCATTGCTGACATTAACTTGCTAAAAATTAGTAATTTGTGGAAGGAGAAAATATTGATGAAACTGGATTTTTTTCATGCAATACTGATTATTCTAAAATACCCCAAATGTGAGGAACTGAGTAACTACTTCCACTGTTCACTACTGTGAACTCATTTCAGAGCATTTAGCTTCCAACCTCTCTTCAGAAACTTTTGTCCTGAATGCTTCCTCCTTGTCTGGTTCTTCTTCCGCATAGTCTCACAAACAGTTGGAAAACAATGGGCAGCAAAACCACTCACACATGCGTTCATCTTGAACCTAGGCTAATGGCTGCTTTTAGAGAGAAGTAAACCGTTCCTGTCTACTTCACTGCATAAAAAATTTTGGTCTGTTCCTTGATAATGAAAATGGGAAAACTCCATTCTGAGAGTCTTAAAAACACCTCAAAACTTGCCCATAAACAAGCAAACAAACAAAAAGCACTGACCAAAGCCTTTCAGGAACTATTTCACCTGAAATCAGAACTAAAAGCTACACTGAAGTGCTATTTGCACCTTTACATCAATCCATTAGATACAAGAGGATGGTATAAAGAAAATCTACTTCTAAATGACTTATTTTGAAATAGACATTTTTCTCATGATAAAATCATTTGCTTCATGTCCACTAACTTCACTTGTTCATTTTGCCTCACTGAATGTCAGTTTTATTAGTCCAGAGATATAGACAACAAATACATACCAATCATGTTTTAGAGCTGTAGTAACCAGTGAGCTTTCTGATCCATCTTTATACAGGAATGCATTAAAGAAACATTAAAAAAAAAAAAAAAAAAAAAAAAAAACAACCAAAAAACAACCCAACAAACTAAAACCCTAAACACTAAAATGCTAAGATCTTTTTCTTTCACAGTGGATGATTTGTGGTAGTATACATCACTTTTAGTTTCTGAGATTTTCAAAGTATATTATGAAGAATTTGTTTCTCAAGTGGGTGGACAGTGGAGGCAAACAGAATGCACAAAGCTACCCTCCCTGTAGTTGCCAGTGAGCTTCAGCATCATTTCCTTTGTTTACAGTGTTTTGCAGCATGGTGTGTTTTGCTAATGAATGAGAGCACCAGCAAAAACAGCAAAATGAGTTCCAGCATTTTACCAATGTATGTCAAAGATGATCTGTAAGCTCTCTCCCCTATATTTTAAATATGGGGCACTTTGGGGGAACTACATAGTTTGATAGATGATGCAGTATGTTTACAACAGTGACAAATAGGTATCTGTTCTGAGAAGCTGAGACAATGCTGTGCACCAGACTGAGGTAAAAAAATGTATTTCACACATCTCATCTGATCGATGTTCAAGTCTGCATGAAGCAATGGAGCCACCACTAAATCTTGTATCCTAAGGTTTCAAAAAGAATATAATCATATCTCATTTTTAGAAAGTTAGACAGTTTTTAGAAAAGAAAATAATTCAGTCTTCAGATTTGACACTTTATTTAAAAAGAAAATATGCAAAAGCACACTTCAATATTTCTGTTCAATCTAATTAAATCTGACAGAAGACACATATCTAAACTCTCTGTGAAGTCTTCTTTGTTGGCAGATACCAAGGCACATGTTAAAAAAAAAAAAAAATCAAAAAGCCAATGTAAGATAAAAGCTTACTGACTCTGAAATCTAAATGTACCTTGATATTTTTTTTTCTTTTTTTTCCCCATGGAGTAAAGTCATCATCTCAAAATACCACTTTTGCTCTGGACAGTTGGACCTATCACTGTGCAATGTCTGGAATTTTACATGTTTTAAGTACAATGTTGCCAACCTCATAAATGTCTTGAAGGAAGCCAAACCATCCACATTCTTAAAAATAGAAATTTATTTAAATGCTTTCAGGAAAAGTTGAGCATGTTATTAAACTAAGTAAGCAAAATTGTGGAAGGTTGGATTCCACTGATAATGAGATAAAACAAGAAGAATAGCTATAAAATCTAATTCTTGTAATACTTATGAATCATAAAAATCTGACATAATGCAGTAAATATAAATTGACTCTCCTTTATGGCAATGGAAGTATACCAACCAAATAGTCTCCATCCATTATTAATGGAAAATCTAGCTTGTACAGACACTAACTGAAGCCATTACTTGGGCACAGCAGACACCAAAACAAAGACCCTTTGCACTGACTTTAATTAAAATGAAACCCTAGAATTAGTTCCTCAAGACTGTGATGTAGAATTGTGATGTGAAAAGGTTTCACAGATGCCAGCCCTTATTTACCTCTGAATATAAATGCTGAAAATTAATTGCTACGACAACCATGAATATTAGTTTCTGTGACAATAAACACAAATACTTGATGAATTATGTATCAGATACATCTTATAGACTGTTTTGGGCCTGCTTCTATGGAAGAAATTGCGGCACTTGTCTTGGTGATATAAGGAAGGAAGAAACCTCTTCCTGACTGAAGAAGTGATAGGGAAGTCACTTAATTGAAATGTGCTAGCTTCTCAGGTGAACATTCCCAACCTTTAAAAAGGCAGAAAAGGATTGGCTTAAACCCTATGTAGTCACTAGGTTGGAGTGATACAGCATAACTGCACTTGAACAGCCTTCAGTATGAGCCCATAAAGTTTCATTAACTGTAGTCTGGATAATCCTAATGTCAGGAAGCAGAGCAGATGTTGATGGTGATGGAACCCTATATATTGCTTTACCAATAAACTAATTGTTCTGGAATCCTATTCTAGATGCCATTTATCTTGGGATTCGAAATACTTTGACCCACCATGGCAACCAAATGTATTGAAAACATTAATCTATTTCAAGGGAAAACTGGCAAAGTTATGCAAAATGCTGTTTCTTCCTGATTTCAATGTATTTTTATACATGTGCAAAACTTAGGTCTCAGAGCAGTACCAAAGACGGTAAAACATGAATAACAGATTTAAGATAAAAGTTCCCCTGGAATGTTTGATTTTTCCTAAGTTCCCCTTGAATGCCCTTGAGACAACCAGCATGGCTTCACCAAGGGCATGTCTTGCCTGACCAACCTAGTGGCCTTCTATGATAGAGTGACTGCATTAGTGGACAAGGGAAGAGCCACAGATGTTATCTATCTGGACTTCTGTAAGGCCTTAGACACAGTCCCCCACAACATCCTTTTCTAAACTGGAGAGAGATGAATTTGATGGGTGGACTATTTGGTGGATGAGGAATTGGTTGGATGGTCGCATCCAGAGCATAGTGCTCAATGGCTCAGTGTCCAGATGGAGATCAGTGACAAGTGGTGTCCCTCAAGGGTCTGTACTGGGGCCAGTACTGTTTAATATCTTCATCAGTGACATAGACAGTAGGATCAAGTGCACCTTAGAAAGTTTGCAGGTGACACCAAGCCGAGTGATGCATTTGACACACCTGAGGGGTGGGAAGCCATCCGGAGGGTCCTGAACGGGTCCCTGGAAGGGACCACTCGAGAATTGGGCCCATGTGAACCCCATGAAGTTCAAGAAGGCCAAGTGCAACATCCTGCACCTGGATTGGGGCAACCCTCAGTGTCAATACAGGCTGGGGAATGAAAGGATTGAGAGCAGCCCTTTGGAAAAGGACTTGGGGGTACTGGTGGATGAAGCCCAGAAAGGTAACCATATCCTGGGCTGCATCAAAACAAGTGTGGCCAGCAGGCTGAGGGAGGTGATTCTGCCCCTCTGCTCTGGTCTGGTGAGACCCCACCTGGAGTGCTGCATCCAGTTCTGGGGTCCTCAGCACAGGAAAGACATGGACCTGTTGGACCAGGTCCAGAGGAGGGCCACAAAAATGATCAGAGGGAAGGATCACATCTCCTGTGAAGAAAGGCTGAGAGTTGGGGTTTTTCAGCCTGGAGAAGACAAGGCTTCAGGGATACCTTATTGCAGCCTTTTGGTGCTTAAAGAGGGCCTATAAGAAATATGGGGACAAACTTTTTAGTAGGTGCCTGTAGCAATAGGATAAGGGTTAATGGTTTTAAACTACAGGAGGTTAGATTCAGACTAGATATAAAGAAGAAATTTTTTATGATGAGGGTGGTGAAACACTGGAACAGGTTGCCCAGAGAGTTGGTAGGTGCCCCATCCCTGGAAACATTCCAACTTAGCCAAGGTAGAGTATGAATGAAGAGATATCAAAGGTTTTAGGAGGTAATCTTGGTTTTCTCTTCTATTTGTAAATAGCTTAAAAGAAAGCATGAATATACCTATGGACAAGCATGTAGATAAAAAGTTTGTGCATTTTAATGTTTTATTTTAATTTATTTTGAAATGAAACAAATTAGTGGTTCATCATGCAACAAAAGCACTGAGTTTATCAAACTGTTTTCTGTTCTCTTCAATTCATTGATACAGAAAGCATGCAGCTCAGTATGCTAACATATAGAAGAGGGCTTATTCCATCCAGTACCACTAAAGAAAACTAAAAATAAATGTTTATTTTGTGTTAATTTTGAAACACTGTAATTTTCTTTGGCTGTAGAATAGCTTGCAGTTTGCTCCTTCATTTTTCCATCCAATGTGATTTTGCTGCAAACAGAACACCAGCACAATAAAGTCCAGCTGGAGGAATGTTAGCTGTTTTGCCTTTTTCCCAGTTTGCCAACAAGATGATAGTCCCCTGGAAAGTAGGTACTGCTTTCTTAACTGTTATCTTTGTCTATTCAATGATTCCTTATGTTTAATTTTTCCATGAAGGAATTTTAATTTGTACAAAATTTAGTTTCTTTTAATGCACTAGTGTTTTGTGTCAACTCCCAACTTCCTCTTTTTTATCCCATTGCAAAAAGGAAGAAACGGTTTCTATTGAAAGAACTTTAGTTTTGAACGGGGGAAGGGAACAAAACCAGGCTCACTAGAGATAAGCCTGGGGGCGGCATGCCAATGTTTGAGGGACAGTGTGCTAGCGAGGTCCTTCAGTCTGCCATCTCAGTGGAGGTAGGGAATGAAGACCCATGTGGCAGCAAAGACTCAAGGGTTATTGATGTCTTAGAAACCATGGAAGTGCCTGAGAATGGTCACTTAAGAATTAGGGCTTCTCCCCCAATAAAGGTGGTGGGATCCATAGCAGCATGGGCAACAAACAGGAGGAGTTGGAAGGTGTTGTGCATCTGGAAAACTATGATATAGTTGCCATCATGGAAACATGGTGGGATGACTCGCACAACTGGAGTGCTGCAATGGCTGGCTATAAACTCTTCAGAAGGGCTGGCAAAGAAAGAAAGGCAATGGGGTAGCCCTGTATGTTAGGGAGAGTTTTAACTGTCTAGAGCTTGATGATGGTGATGATAGGATTGGGGTTGAGTGTTTATGGGTAAGAATCAAAGGGAAGGCCAACAAGGCAAATACCATGGTGGGAGTATCTTATAGACCATAAGATAAATTCCTGACAAAGTTGGTAAGTGGACCAACTGCTGAAGGCACCCTGCTGGACCTGTTGTTTGTGAGCAGAGATGGACTTGTGGGTGAAGTGATGGTTGGAGGCCATCTTGGGCATAGTGATCATGAAATAATAGAGATTTTGATTCTCAGAGAAATAAAAGGGGAGGGTCAGCAGAAGTGGACCTTGGACAGCTACCGGTTACTCATGGCTTGGCGCGTCAGACCCTTCGCTGTGTAAAAAACTGGCTGGATGGCTAAGTCCAAAGAGTTGTGGCGAATGGATTTAAATCCAGTTGGCAGCCGGTCACAAGTGGTGTTTGCCAAGGCTCAGTGTTAGGGCCAGTTCTGTTTAATATGTTTATCAATGATCTGGACGCGGCGATTGAGTGCACCCTCAGTACATTGTGTACCCTCAACACCAAGTTGTGTGGGAGTGTTGATCTGCTTGAGGGAAGGCAGGCTCTACAGAGGGATCTGGACAGGCTGGATAAATGGGCCAAGGCCAATTGCATGAGATTCTACAAGGCCAAGTGCCAGGTCCTGCACTTGGGTCACCAGAACCCCATGCAACGTTGATCATGACTCAACAATGTGCCCAGGTGGCCAAGAAGGTGGCCAATAGCCTCCTGGCTTGTATCATAAATAGTGTGGCCAGGAGGACTAGGGAAGTGACTGCCCCCCTGTTCTCAGCACTGGTGAGGCCACATGTCAAATACCATGTTCAGTCTTGGGCCCCTCACTACAAGAAAGACATTGAGGTGCTGGAGCATGTCCAAAGAAGGGCAATGAAGCTGGTGAAGGGTCTAGAGAACAAGTCTTATGAAAAGCAGCTCAGGAAACTGGGGTTGTTTAGTCTGGAGAAAAGGAGGTTCAGGGGAGACCTTATTGCTTTCTACAACTACCTGAAAGGAGGTTGTAGCGAGGTGGGTGTCATTCTCTTTTCCCAGGTAAGAAGGGATAGGACAAGAGGAAAAGGTCTCAAGTTGTGCCAAGGGAGGTTTAGATTGGATATTAGGAAAAATGTCTTCATCAAAAGGGTTGTCAAGCATTGGAAGAGGCTGCCCAGGGAAGCGGCTGAGTCACCATCCCTGGAGGTATTTAAAAGACATGTAGATGGGGCACTTTGGGACACGGTTTAGTGGTAGATTTGGCTGTGCTAGGTTTACGGTTGGACTCGATGATCTTAAAGGTCTTTTCAAGCCTAAATGATTCTATGATTCTATGATTCTACTGTCACTTACTAGTCACATTTTCCAAATAGTCTATTACTTTTCACATTTAGATACATGTATTCTATCTTCACTGTGGCTGTTATTTGGAAGCAATTACTTCCTATTACCAAATTATTATACTTTTGTGTACTTGCTAGTCAAACCCTGTGACGTACTGCCTTTGCTAATTTGGCGTCTTATTGAAGGACAATGTATCTTCACCACTTAGTTAGGATTAAGAAATTTGGAAGCTGTCAATATTTTTCTCTAAAACTTTCTAACCAAGGGGTGCAGGGAAGTGACATTGTCCTTTTTCTAGTAAAATTCCCTTGTTAAGTTTGTCCGTAGGTCCAGATCAAAACAGATAGCTGCCTAGAGTAACAAAATAAAAAAAAAATGAAAAGCCTAACCACAGTTCTTTCATTTAAAATGTTTTTATACATCTCTCAATGGCCTATTTTTCTCATTCTCACTGCTGTCTTGGCACTTTTAACTGACACCTTGGTGCTGCTTTAAGATTACTAAACTGTACTTTAAAGTGTATATAGTAGCTAAGGAAACATGTTCTCTACAGATTTGCAGATACTTTTCTTCAGCTACTTGGAGAAGCTGGGGAAGGGAAAGGAAGGGAAGGGAAGGGAAGGGAAAGGAAGGGAAGGGAAGGGAAGGGAAGGGAAGGGAAGGGAAGGGAAGGGAAGGGAAGGGAAGGGAAGGGAAGGGAAGGGAAGGGAAGGGAAGGGAAGGGAAGGGAAGGGAAGGGAAGGGAAGGGAAGGGAAGGGAATCTTTCTAATGTTCCAGACATTAGAAGATGTATCACATTGAGGTCCCATTACAATAACACATTAAATTCATATAAGGCTCTGGTCTTGATTCTTGACTACCTAATATGTTAACAGAAAATTTTTTAGGTGTTCCTGAGATGCATGCTCTGCATTAAGAAATCCTTTGTATCACAAAGCCAGCAAAATGTATTTTGTAAAACTTGTGTATTTTTAACTAAAGTAGTTGTTTGAGATCCTTGGTTTTTGACAAATCTTTTCACATCTGTGGCAGCATATATAGACACAGACATTGGCTCCACTCAAGACAGTGAGACTGGAGAAACATTTTTTCCATGTTCATAAGTAAACAAAGTGTTAAGCTTTGCAAAAGGATGGCTATGCTTCCAGACATATGGCATATTTAGGTGAACCTGTGCCATGTAAACCTCATGGCTTTGGTTTCCTTTTCCTGTTGGTTGTCTGGCTCAGCATGCAGAACATGAAGACACAGTTTCTCCATTTTGCTATCAAAACATGATAATACTTAGCTTTATTTTATCTAAAAAAAATTCCTTGTGAAGGTTGGTTGTTTCGCAGAGACATGATTTGGCTCATTCCCAGTAGCCAAAAGAGGCAGGTTGTAGCCTGGTTTGGTCAACAGAAACCTTCACAATCCCACATAGTATCCCAAGGCTATTCATTCACTACTGCTATGATCATGAGGAAAGAGGAAATAAAATAATATTATTTCTTAGCACCATCTCACACTAAGATAGGCTGGACCATTAATGTGCCTTAGAGCAACGACAGATCATGAGAAAGCCTTTCAATAAAGTAACTGAAACAATGTCTTAGGATGCTTCTTCCAGAGTGTCTGAAGTAAGAACACTTGATGGTAGGGTGGTATATCACCATTTCAATTTCATGCATTTAAAAAATTGATGAATAGAAAATCCAGGTAGGTTCTAGCCAACATGAATACACAAAAATATAGTAAATCAAAGTTCTGTTACAAGTTCAATGAAGTCAAATTTTTCCAGGAGCTGTAAAATGCAGCTTATATAAAATAGTGTAAGTTAGAGTAAGCATTTCTATTTTCTTCAAAAACTCTGAAAGGCCACAGGCATAATAACTTATTATAAAACTTCATACAGTAACATGTAGTCTGTATATAGTCTATGTACAATGAACATAGTTAGAGTCCACTTTAGACCCATTAGAGTCAGTAGAGGATAACAGGTTTTTCTTTTTTCATGTTTTCCTGTATTTGATGCCTAAAACTGACAGGTGAACTGTGCTCAGTTTTTTCACATTAACACTAACATAACTTCTAGTGAAATGTTTTGAGAAAGTAGTTAGGCAATGAGGAAGATCTTATGTTAAGGGATTAATATAACCGTCAAAACTGCTTGTTAGCAAAGGCACTTAGCTTCATTAAGATTTTGTTAATAACACAGAATCCTGACTTCATGGCTTTAGGAAACATTTCAATTCCCACTTCAAACTGGAGATTTTTAAGTTTTTAGTATCCTTTAGTAATTTAGTAGTATGAAAATACTTTACAAACTCCCACCCACACCTATAGAAACCTTTTTTTCCTTCAAGAAGCCTGCCTACACAGAACATTTGCCAAAGTAAGGAAGGAGCCCCTAAATGTGAACACTGAACAGAGTTCTTTACTCCTGCAAAAATATTTTCATTCAGGATTCATGGTTTTCTCTATAATTCTTTAAAGTTAAAAGTAATGGAGTTGAATGTAGTTTCTATGTTAGAAAACTAGCACATGTACAACATGTTAATTACAAAAAGGAATGTTGTGAAAAAATAGAGTTATAAAAGTTGGTTTTTATCTCTGCAGTGAATTCAGGGCAAGTAGCTTCCAGTAGATTTACAGAAAAAGGAGGGTTAATAAGTTAGTAGCGCTAGTACTTTCAGCTTGCTTTACAAAGGTATTTAGATAATTCCCTAGAAATTTTTAGAATAGAATAGAATAGAATAGAATAGAATAGAATAGAATAGAATAGAATAGAATAGAATAGGAGTAGTTCAGTTGGAAGGGACCTACAACAATCACCTAGTCCTGACCAAAAGTTAAAGCATATTAGTAAGGGCATTGTCCAAATGCCTCTTAAGGACTGACAGGCATGGGGCATCGACCACCTCTCTAGGAAGCCTGTTCCAGTGTTTGACTACCCTCTTAGTAAACAAATGTTTCCTAATATCCAGTCTGAACCTCCCCTGGTGCAGCTTTGAACCATTCCCACGTGTCCTGTCACTGGATACCAGGGAGAAGAGATCAGCACCTCCCTTTCTGCTTCACCTCCTCAGGAAGCTCTAAAGAGCAATGAGGTTGCCCCTCAGCCTCCTTTTCCTGCATGAAAAATCATTGTCTTCTCATTTATTTTCTTTTTGTCTTATTTCTATTGGTTATCACTTCTGAATATGTTGTGTTCTTTTTAACTGAGAGATGCTAAATATTCCCAGACTGTTTACACATAAGGTTAAAACACAGTGGTTTGAATTCCTTTCAGTTAACATTGTCTTAGTTGAGAGGGAGATATCCATACTCTGAGGCAGTAATAACTGCCAGACAGTTGAATGCAATCTTTGGGGGCATATCTTACAAACCCTCACAGATCCTTATCTAACTAGAACCATTATTATTGCATCTGCATAAATATGCAAGAGGTTTCTGTAATTGCATGCCTGTGTATCCATAGTAGTAAACCAAACCAAATAAAAAACCTCATAAAAATTAAAAACAACAAAGAACCTGTGTGAGGAAATTCAAAGCAAACATATCTGATGGGAGGCATTAGGCCATGATTTACTCTAAAATCAGGTTGTTTCAAAGTTGCTCAAGAAGTTCATGGAAGATGTTAGACTCTCTAACATGCTTATTGCTTTACATTTAGAATGAATAATCAAAGCTTTGCAATATTCAGTATTTATTTTCTTGAAACTCTCTAAGAATCTTCACTCTAACTTAAAACTAGCTTTTAATTTGCTCCAGTGCTAAAGCTTCTGTGTATGTGTATGTGTATTTTGGCTGGAGCTACATAAAGTATTATTGACACGTAAGTACGCACAATCAGAGGTCATGTTTGAGGAACTCTTGAGGTAAGCTGTAATATCTTGACATTTGGGAGAAAGAAAATAGCTACCTTCTAGTTTTAGACTCTTCCGAGTTTTTTTCTACAGCTGTACATGACTGGGTTGTTTTTTTTTTTTCCTTCTCCTGAATGGGGAGATTGTAATTGCAGTAGTTTGAGATACATCTGGAAAAACAATCAATTATGACTGGCTAACTCTATAATACATATCAAATTGATTTTGATTAGCCTGTGGTACAGTTCTGGGAAGAAAGAAAAAAAGGGAAAGTGAAACACAAAGAGTAACTGTCCTTAAAACATGTTTTTCAGCTAAGAATGTTGGTAAATATTCTTCATTGTTGTGGCTTTACTACACCTTAATAGTGAAAACACTGAACACAGGAAATGCATCAAATTTAGATGTATCTCATTATTATTGCTAGTATTTCTAACAGTTTGGTTTTTAATTTCTTCATCCTCTCAATTTTTTAACTGTAGCAAGAAAATTTTAACTTTTTGAAGTAATCTAACACTGCAAACAGTTCCTAAATGTAAATACCACTTCTTCTTCCAGATTGTAAACCTCAACTGTGATGAATTTTTCTTTTTGATAATATCTAGTTTTGCTTTTAATTATTCAGGACTGGAAATATTTGAAGCTTTTCTGTTCCCTTAAACATACCTATTCTTTGCAAATCTATATACATCACAATGCTCAACTTTATCATCCATCCAGTAAGAGACATTTTGGCCTGAATATCTTTCTAAACTGAAACATCATCAAAATAATTATGATGAGTCAGAGCACAGATTTTTTAGACCAGTACTCTTCTTTTCAGTAGCTAGTAATGAATTCTTAGATAAAGTGTACAAGAAACATGGCATATATACTGTGATACTTTTCCTTCAATATTCTTGCAAAATAAAAGATCTGGAAGGAAATTCTTATCCAGATGTTTTTGTTATGGTATTCTGACTAATAGTAACTAAAAAAAATTATTAATTATTCTTATCCTTTTTGGAACTCATCTGTACTTTTAGGCTGAGTAATGCTCCATGGAAATTTCCTTGTGATGCATGAACAGTATTTCATTTGTATTGTTTTAACAGGAGTTCACTGTTCTTAATCTGTGAGAAATTACAAATGGTCATTCCCTGTTAATTAATGGTCATTCTCTCATTTTTGTATTATCTGTGCTTTTATAAACCTTTTTCATATCTCTCCTCTGTTATCTTTTTAGGTTTTTCTTCCCCAAAGTGAGAAGCCCCAATCCATTTAGTTTCTTCTCATATGAAGAGTCTGTTCATTGCCTGGCTGCTATTTGTTAATCCATGCCACATTTCAGTGCTATTCTTTGAAGACTGGGTGAGCAAATTCTGGACAACACTGAAGAGGCGGCAGTCTATAGGTTTATACAATAACAAAAAAGTATCTTCAGTTTGGTTCTCTTTCACTTTCCTAACTCTATTTGGTATTCTGCGTGCATTTTTGTACACCAGTTATTTCAAGGGGTGTTTTCAGAAACAAAGATTTCTGGATTCTCCAAAGGTTTGATTTTTTTTCTTTTTTTCCCTTAATATAAACAACCAATTGAAAGCTCCTGAGTACATGCTTATAAGCATTGTTATATATTTATTTTGCTATTTATTTCTTATATAGAATCACAGAATGGTTTAGGTTGGAACGGACCTTTAAAGATCATCTAGCCCAACCCCCCTGCCATAGGCAGGGACATCTTTCACTAGATCAGGTTGCTCAAATCCCCATCCAACCTGACCTTGAACACTTCCAATGACGGAACATCCACAACTTCTCTGGGCAACCTGGTCCAGTGTTTCACCAACTTAATAATAAAAAAAAGTCTTCCTTTTGTCCAATCTAAACTTACCACCTTTCAGTTTAAAAACATTACCCCTTGTAGTGTCACTTGGTAAAAAGTCTCTCTCCATCTTTCTTATAAGCCCCCTTTATATATTGAAAGGCTGTAACAAGGTCTCCCCTGAGCCTTCTCTTCTCGAGGTTGAACAACCCCAGCTCTCTCAGAATTTATTCACAGGAGAGGTATTCAGCCCTCTGATCATTTTTGTGGCCCTCCTCTGGACCCACTCTAACAGATCCATGTTTTTCTTGTACTGGGGGCCCCAGAGCTGGAGGCAATACTCCAGGTGGGGTCTCACCAGAGCAGGGTAGAGGGGCAGAATTACCTCCCTTGATCCGTTGGCCACAGTTCTTTTTAAGTAGCCCAAGATATGATTGGCTTTCTGGGCTACAAGAGGACATTGGTGGCTCACATCAGCATCCTGACCTTAATTCACCTGGCCTATATCCCTTAAGATTATGAATTCCACCAGGGCATGATCACTGCAACCCAGGCTGCCACCAATCTTGACATCCCTATTTAGTTTTGTGTTGGTGAGCAACAGGTCCAGTAATGCTTCTCCTCTGGTTGGACTGTCTATCACCTGGATCAAGAAATTATCCTAAATGCTCACGAAGAGCCTTCTGGATGGCTTACAGCTTGCTGTTCTGCTTTTCTGGCAGATATGAAGGTGCTTGGAAGTCCTCCAGCAGGTTCAGAGCCTGTGAGAGTGATGCTTCCCATAGTTGAAGTAAGAATGCTACATCTACAGGCCCCCTTGGTTGGGTGGCCTGTAGTAAACACCAGCTAAAAGGCTTCCTTTGTTGGCTTGGCCCCCAGTTTTTACCCATAAGCTCTCAACCTGTTCATTGCTGTTTCTCAAAGACAGTGCAGTAAATCCATTATTTTACATAGAAGGTAACCCTCCCCCCAACCCTCCTTCTTTGTCTGTCCCTTCTCAACAGTTTACAGCCATTGATTGCAGTGCCCTAGTTGTGTGATTTGTCCCACCATATTTCAGCAATAGCAATTACATTGTAGCTTTCTAGGTGCACAATAGCTTCCAGCTTCTCCTCCTTGTTACCCGTCCTGTGTGCATTGGTGTAGAGGCACTTCAGCTGGGTTATCGACCATGTCACATTTTTAAAGGAACACACCCTAATTCCTTTGAGTCAGTTCACTGGTGTTTCCTTGTTGGTTCCTAACATATCAGCATTCTCTGGCTCTTATCTGTTGCTTTAAACTTCATCCCATTCCCCCACTAAATTTAGTTTAAAGCGTCTCTATCTTGTTGGTGAAGACTTTCTTGCCCCACTTGGTCAGGTGGATCCCACCAGCTCCCAACAAACCCAGCTTCTGAAACATAGATCCACAATCATAGAAGCCAAAAACTTGAGTACAGCACCAGTCACACAGCCAGGCATTCAGCTGTTCAGTTGATCTCCTCCTTCCTAAACCCTTTCCTCTTACTGGGAAGATAGAGGAGAACATCATCAACGGTCCTGTTCCAGATCTTTTTAACATTGCTCCAAGGGACATATAGTCTCTTTTGATGGTTCTAAGTCACCTCATCACAGTATTATTGGACCCTACATGGAATAGTAGGAGTGGATGATAATCTGTAGGATTCACCAGGCTCAGCAGCCTCTCAGTGGCATCACGAATGTGAGCTCCTGGTAGGCAGCAAAATTCTCTAGAGAAATTGTCTGGATGGCAAATGGGTGCTTCAGTGTCTCTCAGTAAGGAATCGCTGATTACTAATACTTTATGCTATTTTCTGGTGGCACTAGTTCTAATGCAGGTTGGTAGATGGACCAAATTTGCATGATTGGCTTCTCCTGGATCCTGTCTGTTACTCACATGCTTAACTATCCACATTCAATTTCAGTGAGTTTTTTACTAATGGATCAGTATTGTGAAATCTTTCTGGAAGTTCTTATAGGCAGATTCAGATCTGAAACTTTATATCATTTATCTGCAAACTTTACCTCCTTAATATGACTGATTCTCCTAAATAGATTGGACAACACAGAAACTGACTCAGATCCCTGATAGACCCCAAAATTATTCCCCCTTTTTTGTAAAAACTAACCATTTACTTTTGTCATTGGTTTCAATCATTGACTGTCTATTCATCCATAAGAAGACATTTGGTATTTTTCTGTTACATCCTGATGTTTTTAAGAGTTTTTGACAGGTGGTCTTGCTAAAATATTTTGAAAATATGGAAGTACAATGTAGAGTCCTATTTTAAACCTATTGCTTGCTTCAAATAATTGTTCTGTGGGGCACAACTGCTCTTTTCAAAAGTCACATTGACTCTCCCCCCAAAATATTTACTTATGTCTTCTCTTTCCATTTCTTCTTCTAAGATTATGAGTTAGTTTCAGATTGAAATTGCTAGTCTGTATTTCTCCAGAAAACACCAAGAGATCTTTATGAATCCTCATTTCATTTGCCACATTCTGTTCTTCTAATTTTTAAGCTAATTTAAAAGGTATTTTGTACATCATTTTTTAATAGTTCAGTGATTTCAAGGTCCTGTAATATTTCTTCAGTGAATATAATTAAGTGGTGGCAAGTTACTGTTATTAGAATTAGTAGTTTTGAATCCCTTCTATTGACACTTCTGTCTGAGGCAGTTCCTCAGTTTTCTGCTCTTTTCTCTGCTGTAGAAACTCCTTAAATTTCCCTGTAGTAAATACTGAAATTATGTTCCTTGAGTATGGCTTTTCTTATGTATGCTACTTTTTCATCCTAACTATATACTGGGTTAGTGCTAACCTGTAGAAAGCTGTTTGCTTATTAAAAGTTGAAACATTTTAGTATTAGTTTTAATGCCTTAAGCAATTTGCTTCTCAAGATCTCTAAAAGGTTCTTTTCTGTTCTACTCATTTTGATATGGTTTCTACTTTTGAAGGGTATTTTTTATCCACTAATGGCCTCTTCCAGGCTGCTGTCTAATCATGCTGAGGAATTATTTCCTTCTTTATGTGGTCTTTTCAAAGTCCATTTTGTATAGCAATCTACATTTAGCCTAAGCTTCTAATATTGTATCTTTCTGCAAGCATGCAATGAATAAGCAATTTATTCTTTCAGGTGAGCAGTTTAATTTCTTTCTAATGCACTGCTTCATCTTCGTAGCTCAAAAGTAGAATTTTTGGCCTTCCCAGCTATAAGAAAACTGGATTTATGTATATTTTTTTCTAATGTGAAGTGGCTTTTATATTTTAACTTCTTCAACTAAGTGTTGGGCACTTTTCAGGATTAAATAAGATTTTTTTTCTTATGTGAGTTTTCCAAGTAATTGCTCCAACAAACAATGACTGGTAGCTTTTAAATACTTAATCTTCATCATGTCTTGATGTGTAATTTCTCCAACCTGTATAGTGCCAGTCTACAGTTATTACTTTGTTTTCAGTATTGGCAGATTTTCTGATCTCTCGTAGTGCTTCATGGTCCTTGTCCTAATCATTCACCCATGTGCCAGGGAAGCCATGCCAGGTCCCTCCATACATTGGAACCAGGTCAGGCACATGCAGAGTGGAAGAGTGGATGTACTGTTCTGTTCCAAACTGAGGTATTCAGATGCAGAGCTTCTCGACATGGGCCATCAAACAGTACTGCTCATATGATTTGCTACTCCTTATATTCCTTATTTTCTCCCTTTCTTTTCCCTGGTTCTTCCCCCCTTACCACTTTCAACCCCTCCCAAATAAATTCTCTTAATTACTTTTTTTTCCATTGGTCCCAGCTTTGTTACATCTGTACCCAGATTTGATATTTCTGATACTGCTAAGTGGGTGATCTTGGCAGTGCACAGCATTACTGGCACAGCTACCCTGGTGCTCCTGGCCTTGGGCGATTACACTCCCTGAGGGGGTCCAGCCCCTATTCCAAGGGCCTATGAGGCTTAGCCCTTTCCCATGTAACTCCTCTTGCACACTTGTGAGATCCAGATGTCCTTCACAGAGCTGTCTATAACTTTTGTCAGCTTTTCACAGTCATCTGTTTCATCCAGTGGTTTTCTCATGTCATGTACAGTAGTTTCTCACATCCAGTTCAATTAGCTTAACCTCAAACTAGGGCTAAATAAGCATCTTGGACATCTGTCTGCAGCCTTAACACTCCAGTAAATCTCAAAGATATTGATGCTTCCCAAAGCTTAAAGGAAAGGATTGAACTGCTCTCAAAGAAGTGCCAGATCTGGCACTACCTTGTATTGGAATTTTATTAATTAATAACAAGATTTTAACATTGGATATCTTGTTTATTTATGTTTTTAATCCCATTGTTTCCTCTGAAAGACTGCAGAAAACATAGACAACCACAGCAAGGTGAAAATCCTAGCACTGTATGATGGTACCAGCTCATATCTAGTAGCAGTCATGGAAAAAGAGAAATAACACAGAATGAAATGAGAGACTCCTTGGTTAACACATAGAAACAATAAGTCTGAAGCTGAAGAAGAGACCAAACCATTATTTGCAGTAAAAAAAGTTCAATTCTTACAGCTTTAGAAAATCTTTGGATATTGAGAAAAAAATCTGAAACACTGTATACAGGGCTTCAAAGGGTAGATCAGGTGATTCCTGGGAATTACTGTGGGAAATAATTGAAGACTGAGCTAGAAATGGAGTGAATCAGATATACAGAGAATGTAAGAACTCTCCTAGTCAAAGGCATTAATCAAGAGATAAAATGAACAAGATAATTGGAATTAATTTAATGGCATTCTTAATTTCAGAGAAACAAAAATTAGGAGTATTAATGCTTCGCTGATGTGTCCTAGAACATTGCAGGACTATGTCATATCAGTTTAGATTTTATTTCAGTGGATTTCTAGTAAATAAAAGGTATTTATGCCCTCCTATAGCACAAAACCCAGATGTATCACTGGAAACCTGTTGTGGAAAGCAAAATCCAGACATCCAGAGGCCATATGCTTCCCATGGTCTTAGAATTAAATTTTGGAAATGATCAAGTAGACACTGAAGTTTGGCAGGGTGAATGCAAAAGGCAATTTGTATAGGAGACCTTAGACACAGATGTCATCAGGCAGTTTTGGTAGTTTTTAGTTGCAGCATTCTGTCTCCGGGACTGATGAGGTATTTTCCTTATTATTCTTAATCCTCCTTCCAGCTTTCTAATCCAGCTAATCCTGCATAATTTCTAATATAGTGCCTCTTAGAGAATTTTTAAAGAAGTTAAACATAACTTCTAGGTTGTATTTGATATGTGTATTTGGCTCACTTGATTGTATATTTATTGCATTCCCTTTGCCTGTTTAGACAATGACGCGCAAAAAGGAAAACACTTCACTTGTAAGTGAAGCCAAGAATTTGTTATTAGTTTACTTAAAATTTCTATTAGTGTAACCAAAATACAACAAACAGTTATTACTATTAATCCAGTTACAATGAGGTTGACATTCATTATCTGAATTATTAATACTAAAGAAATCTTATTAACAATACTACCGTTGGAAGTTCTTATACAAAAAACCCTCTAATATCTTCCCCTTTTTTGCTGATATTGTGCTCCGACCTTTCCACTGCTCCTCTGGGTCTTAATATCAGCAGTTTCTGCCTGGAGGGGAGAATTGCAACAAGTTGTCAGCATCCCAAGTATGATGTTTACGGAAAGCATTTCTTTCCTTTTTGGTAGGAGGAGCAAGGTGTTGATATTCATGTTTTTTTCCTTCCTCACCTTAGGATTTGCTTAGGATTATTTCTATTTGTTTGATTTACATGTTTCACACTTTCATCATAGAATCATAGAATAGTTTCATCTAGTCCAAACCCCTCTGCAATGAGCAACACCATCTTCAACTAGATCAGGTTGCTTAGAGCCCCATCCAACCTGACCTTGAAAGTTTCCAGGGAAGGGGCACCTACCAGTTCTCTGGGCAACATGTTCCAGTGTTTAACCACCCTCATCATAAAAAATTTCTTCCTTATATCTAGTCTGAATCTAACCTCCTGTAGTTTAAAACCATTAGCCCTTGTCCTATTGCTACAGGCACCTACTAAAAAGTTTGTCCCCATCTTTCTTATAGGCCCTCTTCTCTCAGCCTGTCTTCATAGCAGAGCTGTTCTGTGTTATATCTCACGTTTTTGCCTTTGGCATGTTTTACATGTGTTAGGTATAACTTGTTTTTCATTTTTATTACACCTAAAACTAGTTTTGTGCAGCTCCTATGTTTGCATTACTATCAATATATGACCACTGGTGACTTCTTGATAGATTTGGGGTCTTGAGTGTCATCCTCTGCTCACAGTTTCAGCTGTCACTGTATGCCTGCATTCCTTTAGCTGCACCTTTGTCCTAGGGTCACTTCCCAGCACACAGCATAACTACATGTTATTCCTGCCTATGTCAAAGATGTTAACAGTACTTGTTAAACCACTCAAATACCCCAAGTTAAACAAAGCTAAAACAAATTCAATAATAGCTATATGGTTATTAGGCAAATGCTGTTGCAGACAAATAAGCTAAAACAAACCTATAAGAAAGACAAGATAAGTTCAGAGGAAATGAGTGTGATAGGCCCAGTCCTGACATGTGTGATGTCAGCTTAATAAAAAGACTGGTCTGTTACTGTGAGCATCAGTACTTTATTTAATGACTACAGAGCCAAATGGTCTTTGACAAAGGAGAGTTCCTTCTGCCTTTTAAATATTTCTACTAGAACTGAGTTTTGTTCTTGCCTGAACTCCAGTGCTCTCATAGAAAGAAAGACAAAGAAAAGCAGAGTCTTGATAACAGAAGAGGCCACACTCCACACTGAATAGCCTTCTGGAATACTGTCACAAAGCAGTCATGGACAAGTTCAGGGAAGAACTGACTCTAGGGATAAATTTACTACAAATGATTCAGAGGAAATATGTAGACTTATCCTACTGTATTACATACACTGCAGCACCTGATATAGTAGAGAGCATAATGAAGAATTAAAGCACATTAGCTAAGAACTCAAGTTGAAGTCTCCAATATAGCAAAAAAAAGTAAACTAAAAAAAAAAAATCTAAAGAAAATAGCTTGTTATGAAGATTGAATGACCTTAATGACACACAATCAATCTGTTCATCAGTTAGTTTTGAGCAGGGGAGTTTTGAGCAGGGGCTGTTACATTTCACATATGGCTTCTTAAACTAGCAGATGGAAGTTATTGCTCCTAAAAATAGAGTATTAAAATTAGAAGCCTCAGAAAACATCATATAATGAGATCAATACTTTCATATATGTACTAGAATTCATTTCAGGTTTAAATTTGTCCTCTTCATAACTGCATAATATTATTGATTCCTAGTCATATTGTGATCAGCTAGTATGTTCATGTCCTGATTTTGGCTGTGATAGAGTTAATTATCTTCCTAGTAGCTGGCAAAGTGCTGTGTTTTAGATATAGCATGAGAATAATGTGATAACACACTGATGGTTTAGTTGTTCCTAAGCAGTGTTTATACTAAGTCAAGGACTTTTCATCTTCCCATACCCTGCCAGCAAGGAGGTGAACAAGAATCTGGGAGGGAACATAGCCAGGACAGCGGACCCAAACTAGCCAAAGGGATATTCCATACCATATGGCATCATGCACAGTATATAAACTGTGGGGAGTTGGCCAGGGGGCAGTGATTGCTGCCTGGGGATGGCTGGGCATATGTTAGTGGATGGTGAGCAGTTGCATCACTTGTTTTTCCTGGGTTTTGTTCCTCTCTCTCTTTTGTTGTTTTACTTTTCATTACTATTACTATTACTATTACTATTACTATTACTATTACTATTACTATTACTATTACTATTACTAGTATTATACTGTTCTTAGCTCAACCCAAGAGTTGTTGTTGTTGTTATTGTTACTATTTCAATTATTAAAATGTTCTTCTTAGCTAAACCCAAGAGTTTTCTTACTTTCGCCCTTCCTATTCTCTCTCCCATCTCACCAAGGAGGCAAGGGTGAGTGAGCACCTCTGTGATTCTTGGTTGCCAACTGAGGCTAAACCACAACAGTCCACATATTTTTTCCTCCTTATATTTTAGAACAAGAAATTTCAGTTTATCTGAGAAATTCTTACTAGTCTGTAAAAACGATATATGCATTTAATATATTTATTCTATTTCCTTTGTCTCTTTTCAGATTCAGCCCATTTTTAAATGCACTTTTTTTATCTTTTTAAATATTGATTATATGTCCTTTGTGCAAGATCACTAATGGAAATATTAAACTAGATCAGTCCCCAAAAAATCCTTGAGGGATACCATCTTCCTCTTTGTTCCAGGTCTCCAAGATCTGTGATTAGACAGCAATAGAAGCACATAATATATACCTGGCAGTAGGATATGTAACCGTTTCTTTGTTTTTCCTTTTGCAGGCTACATATCTTTAACTGCATTTTAAACCCCTTTCTATTAATTCAGATAGTTTTTATTTTCAGTGAAATACTGCATGTCATTTCTCTTGTATTATTTCAGAAATGTTGGTTAACTAAACTTTAAGTTGCTATGGTAGTTCTGCATCAAAGGTTATAATCAAGGGAGAAACAGTCTCTCATTCTAATTTCCTCTGATGTCAAGAAAACCTAAAAAAAAATATCAGCATCATGTGGTTTGTAAATCTGCCTTCAGACATGTCGTTCCATAAACCAAGTTCCTGATACATACACATATTCAGCAAATAAATGCCTGTCATGTTTACCATCTCTGCTAAACCCATCAATACCCTTCTTTAAGAAAACAAAATCATCTCCTCTCCAGAGCAATTCTACCAGGGGAGAATGTTCCTTCCCTGAAATATTTATATGAAAAGAAACAGAAAATATTTCTATAGAGGATTTTTTTGTTTTGTTGGGGTTCTTGAGGGGTTGTAGGAGTTTTTTTGGTTTGATTTTTTTTTTTTTTTTTTAGAACTGAATCATGCATTCAGCTCATGAAGCAGAATATTGCAGTCTTGTGGGTAGGAAATTAACTTTTTTTTTACCATGTGACTTACTCTTAACACGTTTGTCATTTGCTTTGTTAAATTCTACACATCAGAGGATGTCATTTGCAGAGGTGTGGTATATAGAATGAGTTTAATTGCTGTCACCAAAATGCTGCCCAACATCTTCCTTTGGTGCTTCTCATGGGCAATGTTGTAATAGTTACTTGGTCTAACACGCACACTGAGGAAAAATGGATGTGACAGTGGAGAAACAGTTGAAAGACTGATCTCATACTAGAGAAAAAAACCGCAAGGATTTAGCATAGGAAAGCCATGCCTCTAATGATCTAATGGACACCCATTTCATGGGAGAAGAATCACAGAATCATAGAGTCACAGAATCATAGAATGTCCTGAGTTGGAAGGGACCCACAAGGATCATCAAGTCCAACTCCTGTCCCTGCACAAGACAACCCCAAAATTCACACCATGTGTCTGAGGGTGTTGTCCAAGTGCTTCTTGAATATCGCCAGGCTCGGCGCTGTTACGGCCTCCCTGGGGAGCCTGTTCCAGTGCTCCACCACAAGAAGCAAGTGTGTGTGGTAACAAGCTAGCTAGTAGCTAATGAAGAAGAAAGAACTAACAAAAATGGAAGGAAAATATCTAAACTATGTCAGGTAACAAATGGATCAGGAACAGAACTCTATCAGTGGAGTGTACAAAATAGACCCCATAAAAAATAGACCGTGAAATAATGAACCCTGAAACCTTTGCTAGCTTTTTGTGAAATAAAAACATAAGAAAATTTGTAGCTATAAAATGCTACTGACTTATTTATAAACCAATTCTATGTTCCTTGTAAAAGAGAATTGCCTACAAAGTAAATAAACCTTCTTTAATAAAATTCATTTTACTGTAGTAAATTTTGTTTTATTCCTTGAGAGTTTGGGTGGGTGGGGTTTTTTGTTCATATGTTTGGGTTTTTTTCTTTTCTTTTGGGGTTGGGGGCAGGGAAAGAGTGTCATGATGTGAATATTGTCATAGAAGAGGGATTGAAGAGATGAGGGATAATGGTGCTTTAATAGCCTTCCAAACAAAACACAACCCTCCTTTTATACAAAAGCCATCAGTTCCCTAGTTATAGTTCTTCCACAAAAATCCAGCCATTACTCCAGCAAAAGAGTTATCCTTGTAGATGGGCCCATCCATCAGCTTTCTTAAGAAAGGCCATTCAAAGTATTCATCCTTTTCTCCACCTAACTGCATCCAGAGATATATTCTACTACCACAGCTCTTTGAAAACTGATCCATCAATCCATCCCATCCATGATCACTCTTTTCTTTATTTGCTTTTCAACTTATTTCTCCATTGTTAGCACTTTTCCAGAAGACAGGGCACTGAACAGTTGAACAAGTTACTATATAAGGATGAAACAGAAAAAAAAGCAAGAACTACCAGAGTAGTGCAACAATTGCATCCAAATTAGAACCCCATCTCAGGTGTGCCAGACCAAATCACCATGACACTTACATGGGATAAAGAAACATACGTTGCTTGTCAATCCAGAAATTTACTGATAGTCTCGTTAGATTCCTAATAGTCTATTCAAAATTAACTGCTATTTGAGTTATAATGATGCTAATATTTATAATCTGAAGTTCCTAACAAAATTACAGTTTAATCCAATATACACAGTCTTTCTTGAATCTACCCCGTTCCTTTGGCATTACACTTACCCTTCCTATACCTTCTGTGTCCTAAAGTTCACTGGGCTATTTCACTCAAGAAAGCAGAGGAAGGGTTTAACCATAAATTATGTGCATTATAATTTGTTTTCCAGAAGGAATGTGACATTGGTGGTAAGCATTATTTTTCCTCACTCTGGAATATGCTTGAGTTTATGTTTATGCATTTTTCTAGCATGATTTACACCTTGGTCTTTCATCCTTGGTCAGCAATTCCACATGATAACAAAATTCACTGTATGTGATTTTATACATGCTGAATACTTGTTCTGTGTTCCCTTTGTTACCTCTAAAGTCAGTATTACCCAGCTCCCAAAGCCTCCTTCCAATGACCAGTAATTGACCACTAATAATTTGTTTTTTGCCTGGAGCTTCTGGTTTCATGTTGTGTTCATATTTTTCAAGATCTCTGCTATCCTCCTATGCTTGTACTCCTCAGTGTGAACACGCATAATAAAAACCTAGATATTACTTCCAATTAGTTACAGAAATGTATCAAAATTATAAGAAGAGTACCTGATACATTGCACAATTGCACAAAGCTAAACCAAAACTGTAACAGGTAATAGTTATCTGGTCATTACACAGTGGTTGTAACAGATAGACAAGCAAGATCCTGGTAGGCCAATGTAAGTCCAGACTAAGGAAGCCTTACTAATTCTATTTCTGAGTCCTTGCAGAGTTAACAAAAAGCCTGTTATCTTTTAATATGCATAGTGATAGCGTATTACAAGACACAGAAAAGCCAAATGGTACGTAAGGGAGATGAATCGCTCATTTCATATTGATTACAGGTACAGGACATGTATGGTCCTTACAGATGGAATGCATTTTAAATGCTGCAGTAATGTGTTGCATTGTAAAAGAGGATGTCTTGACCAACATCATTTGCTCACCAGAACCCTTTTTGACAGACTGTATAAAAAGTAGCAACTCTATATTTGTTACTGGCACTTATTACAAGAGGATGTAGCTGCTATAAAGCAATTATGTTTAAATTACTTGAGACTTGAGAGGCAATAAAAGCAGTAACATTGAATGAAGCATTACGGGAATAAGCAGAGCTTCTTATGTATACCAAGAAGTTTTGATGGCAGATGTAGTTATACTCTATTCTCAGCTTCCAGTACTCCTTGTCTTAATACTTCATCCCAAAAATGTCAGATTGGTTTTGAATCTTGCAGTGTTCTTATATGGTAGGATTGTGCCAGGACTCCTGCTCTGTGTCCAGTTTACTATTTCACCATCTGTTTAAACATGGAATTTGCTTTGAACTTCATGCAAGCCACCAAAAGTAGAGACACTTGCTAGACTGAACACTGATCTATATAGATTTGTCATCAAGCCTATCCACAGCTTCCAGTATCATGACAACTCAGAGCCTTAACCTGATTTAAAGTCCAAATTCCTCTCCACATTTTTAAGACAACTCCAAATGGGGTTCTTTCCTATCCCTAATGGAAAAGAATAAATCAAAAAATTGTTTGTTTTATGATTTTGTACAGCTGCAGGAGCATTAGCAGAAAGACTTCTAAAGCAAGATAGCTGTTAAAAGCTGACCATAATCAGTCCTACTCATAGAATATTACCAAGTATTATTTTTCAACAATATTCTCTTTGAGCAGGCTTTAGGCTAGTAAAGACACTTACATTGGGAGTCTCTTCTAGCTGCACAAAAGTCAAGACTGGAGAGGGAAAAATAAAGTGTGCAGTGTTTTTTAAAAGTCAATATGCATGTATTCAATTGACAATATTTTCAATGTCTGATTTTCAGGAAGTGTTTAAGGAAGCCTTCTGAAAAATAGACCTCTTACAGAAGTGTCACATTGCTGAGGGTAATCACTTCTATATCACTGAAATGCTCTTTAATTGAGAGTCAAAATGCCTGCATTCACTAAACAAGCCCCCATTCCCCAAGCCCTCCATAGTCTTTGGGAGCTTTTGTTTTGATTTTTTTTTTGTTTTCTCCTCTTGACCTTACATTCTGACCAAGGAGAGAAAGTCCCTCTTTGTTCCTTCAGAAATTATAAAAATTTTTCTGTATGTATCTATGCCTCTTTAAAAGCATGGGACATAGTACCCTACATTTAGACTTTCAGTGTTTACAGACCTTTGTCTGGTACTTTACATCTTCAGGCAAGTGCACAGCTTGTTTTATGGACTCTGTCAACTCCAGTTTATTTCATAACACTTTTGTCTGTCACAGATTGCTTGCAAACAGACTGCCTTAGGAATGCATACTAGTGTCACATATGTTTAAATATCATAAGTGGTTTTCCTTTTATAATAAATTTTGCTGAGAGGAAGTCATAGGTGATGAACAAATTTATCTCTTTTCTTTGCTCACTGTCAAATATTCTTTGTTTGTAAATAAGATAAAATGTTTACTTGCTACTTATCCTAACCAATAATGTTGCTATATATTGGGATAGCAACCTGACAATGCTAATAGTATTTATCTGCCACATATATCATAGAAAAAAACTATGGATTTTTCCCTTCAACGAGTATTCTTAGAATAATTACAAGATTTCTTTAGGATTTTGTTAAATGAAGAACAAGGTTCTCAAGGCTATTTATTTGTTATGTATTTCTTCTATTAATAACAAAACTTCCTCTTTCATATTTTGCAATAGTCGTTGCAAGAATAAAAACAGTGCTTAATGTCTGGCTTATGATACTGTACTTAAAATCTTCAGCAAAATTTAGCATGTTGCAAACAGTGTGTACTAGTCATAGTAGCATAGCATTCAGTAGACAGCCTTCGAAAAAGAAACTAGTCAGTGGGCTTAGGTCCTGACTTGTAGTCGACATTGTTTGTAACATTCCATTAATAGTCATAGCTTATATATTTTAACTGTACAATTTCAAATCAGTGTAAGTGAAAAGAAACCAACTAATAAAACGAATGATTACCTTTTTGCTACCTTTCTTTATAGTTCTTGCCTTATACAACTCTTGTAACTACTGGTTTTGGTCTGGGTTAGGGTTTGGTTTGGTTTTGACTTTTTTTGTCCTGTTCAAAGGAAATTAGATTGAGCCCTTGCTATTTTCCTAGCCCTTTTGGCTACAGTTTGTGTCTTTTAATTTGCAAAACTGTAATTTTAGACAGATGTAATGAGATTTTAAAGCACACTTTACTAGGTACCAATAGCCAAAATAATGGTGGCAGGAAGAAGCTTTCTGTCAGGAAAATTACAACTATGGTCTGTTATTTGATTAGAAGCTTTATTTTACATGGATCCAAGTGATAGGTATATTTTTTCTCACTTCTCTGAAATGATAGTTTCTGGGTGGGTTTTATTGCTTAGGAGATGTGACATCTGTGAAATACCTCAAAGAGTTAGAAATGACAAAGAATTAATACAGTCTGGGAACTGTGTTAATAAATATTTTCAGAGTTTGAACTGCTTTTGATTCAGTCATGTCTGTACCTTTTTATTTTCTGTACCACAAGCTCTTGTCAGCAGTCTTTGTTTGCTCAGATCTTTGAGGGAATATTCTTCCGCCTTGTGTAACAACATTTGCTCTTTATTTGTTGACCATCTTTGGTCTTTCAAGTAGAGAAAGAATAACATGTGTGATTCTCTTACTTCTGTTAAAGCCAGTCTCAGAAAGCTTATCTGTGGGAATACTAATGTCAGGAAACTATCAGTGAGAGATGTATCTGGACAAATGTAAATGAATGAAGTTTGATTGAAGTAGTAAGTTCTAAAAGCAGTTCTTATCCTTCAGAGTTTCAGACCAGTTGACTTGGATGTCAGTGTCATCCTTGGCTAGTGATGCAATTCCCTTAAGGGAACAGAGCTCTTGTATGTTGCATCTATAGTGGGAAGGGAAGCATTACACCAGGTTGGTAGATTCTGTACCAAGATTTGAAAATCTGTGTTAATTTTGAACCAGATTATCTGGTTACTTCCACATTGTTAAATGCTTCTACTAGAAGGAATAAACCCCAGCTGCTAGACCAAGGCTGTAAAGTGCTTGTGTTTCACGCACCTTAGTACGAGCCACTCTCAGAGCTGATGGAGTCTTACATGGTGTCTGGAGCTTCTCAAATATAACTAAAATTTCAGGGGACATTTCAGTTCTAAGTTTCTGAGTTAAATGAAGCATCAAGCATGCTCCAGTGTGGTCCTCATGATACATACTAGAGGAACCAAGGTGTGACAGAATGTCAGAAAAGCTCTAGAGGTGCTTAAAAGTGCAGTATCAGAGAGAGTAGTGTTAGTTTACTAAGTAGAGCAGAGGGACACAAACATGGTGCCTTCTCACCTGTAAACATTATTGACAGGGTACCTGGACTGAACTAACCCCAGAATCAAGCAATTGCATTTTGTTTTGGAGAAGACTGTTTTTCTTCCCAGAAAAAGAAGATGCAATGGTATGCAACGGAGAGTCAGGAGACTGAGACCTGGGACTGATCTAAAAACCTGAATTATTTCACAGTGCAGATGTTTTCTTAATTTGGTAGGGAGCACAGCAAAACAAATGGCAAAATGAAATTATTTTCTTCTAGGATATTGTTACTATTAGCAAGAAACTATGACATGCTAAATGAGAATAATTTCCTCAGATTTCCAGACTGCATTGTTATACCCAGAGAGGCAAAGGTGTATAGTATAACTGTGTTGTTGCACAGATGAAGTGCCTGTCTGTATGTAATAATGTCAAATGTCCAGTAGGGAAACCTGGAAAACTGAAATGCATGATGGCCTTGAAGAAAGTTGTTTGTTTAGGAGCATTTAGATTACTCTATTAACATTGCATAACCTGGAAGAATTGTCAATATATTCACAGATAAAATCAAATTCCTCCTTCCACAGAAGAAAAAAAAAACACCTATATTTGTCAGATTTGTCATCATCACCAATATAGCTGTATGAGGCATATCTAGAACCCTAGGGAATCTGTTTTGCAGCAAACATTTCTTGTTACTAAAACATGAAAAGTGAAAAACTCATCCCATAATTCTCCATGCTTACTTGGTCAGCATGTCTTTGACTTTTTCTGGAAGTAGAAATTACTCTATCTAGAGTGTACTTTGTGCATTGTAACTATTGAAGATGACCTGTTTAATCCCATGTGTAAATCATCTGCATAGAGTTGTGAATAAACTGGATTGCACTCAGGAGTAATGATTATTTGTACTTCTGCAATAACTTGCACTTCAGCACCTTGATGTGTGTGATTATTAATGAAGTCACACAGCATCACTCCTATTGTAAGAACTGTTATTTTCCATATTACAAATAGGTTAGGTATATCTCAGAAAATGTCTATTTTAAGCTCATTATAAAATCAGTTCATTATAACCATGTTACAGTAAATACACTCAGAGAAAAAGAATTACCTAACATCACAATTTTTTTTCAGATTGTTAATGACACTCTCACTCCACTGCTCTGTGATGCCTGTCTTCATGATTTACACAGTATTAGCTATCTACAGCTGACAACTGCTGACGTTCTAAGAACAAGACTATTGAAGAAATAAAACTTGAATTTCTCCATCAATCTCCAGTAGCTTCAATACTAGGCTTATATGAAGGAAGGAGATGTAATCCACTTTGACAAACACAAAAGGAAAAAACCAAAGATATAAATGATAATATGGTCTGTATCTTAATGTTTATCACATCTTTTGTAATCTGCTGAAAGAACCAAAGGAATCTCAGAGTATCCTGAAATACAAAAGTATGTGACCTTTCCACTTCTCATCCCACATCTTGCCTGAAGCCCATGTGGGTGGGAGAGATAAACAGAAGATGCATCAAAAGCCATGAACTGTCTTTTAACTGAAAGTAAACTGAATTTTTTTAGTGTCAGCTACCAGAAAATATAAACCCCATATAAATATTAACTCTGTTATACTTACATATTTTCTCCAATATTTTCCTCAAGACAAAATAAATGAAAGATAAAATGAAAATTGAAACATTATGAAACTGAATTTTTTTTTAGTTTTGTGCGGCTTTTAAAAATCTGTTGGAAAGATGCATTTATCATCTAGGTAATGACTGTAATAGACTAAAATAGGATATAAGTAAAAGTTAATCAAATTTATAAAGCCATATGGCACATATAGCTTCTGAAAATTAAGTAATCATAATAATTTTATGAAGATTGCCATGATGAACTCATCATTGGCTGGCACTGGTGTTGTCAGGTGGAAGTATGGGCAAAGTTCTGTTACTGATCCTCAAAGAGATAACGATAGTTACCTGATCTGATGTTCCTGTGTTTCAGTTTGTGCCCATTGTTTCTGGTCCTGTCACTGGGCACCACTGAAAAGACCCTGACTCCATCCTCTTTGCACCCTCCCTTCAGGTATTTATTTATATAAATAAGACCCCTGTCTGACCTCTGACAGCTTCCTTAAGTACCTTCAGAGTTTCTCTGTTTTCTTCCTTGGGAGTTTCAGTTGGGTCAATTGAGTAATTGACTTCTTCTAGGTTGAAGCTTTTAATCTGTACATTTCCAGATTAAATTTTGCTTGTCTCAGTAGATGTAAAATTACTCAGTAGCCAGCCTTATGGAAAATACCATTAATTAATGTGATCCTTGTATAACATAACTTTACAATTATAAACAGCTTCCATATCTGCCTTGTGTACCAATACTCAGCTAATTGTGGTCTCTTTAGTTTCTTGTGAAATTTTTTGTAGTTCTAAGGAATTTCATATTAGTCCAGGATCAGTTGATGCTGGTCAGTGTCACCCTATCAGTTCTTGGGTGAACTGTAAGCCAGGATACTTGATTAGGTAAAGTAAGTTTTTGCTCCTTTCCTTGGGAAAGGGGAGGGAACACAACATTTAAAAAAAAAATATAATTTGACAAGCAAGCCAAGCGGGTAAAGCCTCTGTGGTATGGAGGACGATGGCTGAAGTATAAATATGGGGAGGCCTGGCAGATTGATTATATCACACTGCCACAAACCCGCCAAGGCAAACGCCATGTGCTTACAATGGTGGAAGCAACCACCGGATGGCTGGAAACATATCCCGTGCCCCATGCCACCGCCCGGAACACTATCCTGGGCCTTGAAAAACAAGTTTTATGGCGACATGGCACCCCAGAAAGAATTGAGTCAGACAACGGGACTCATTTCCGAAATAACCTCATAGACACCTGGGCCAAAGAGCATGGCATTGAGTGGGTGTATCACATCCCCTATCATGCACCAGCCTCTGGGAAAATTGAGCGATACAATGGACTGTTAAAGACTACACTGAGAGCAATGGGGGGTGGGACATTCAAACACTGGGATACACATTTAGCAAAAGCCACCTGGTTAGTCAACACTAGGGGATCTGCCAATCGAGCTGGGCCTGCTCAGTCAGAACTCTTACGTACTGTGGAAGGGGGTAAAGTCCCATCTGGGGTGCCAAAAAGGACTGTTGTGGTTTAGCCCCGGTCAGCAACTAAGCACCACACAGCCGCTCGCTCACTCCCCCACCCTTGTGGGATGGGGGAGAGAATCGGAAGGGCCAAAGTAAGAAAACTCGTGGGTTGAGATAAGAACAGTTTAATAATTAGAATAAAACAGCAATAATACTAATATAATGAAAAGGAAAATAATGAGCGAGAGAGAGATGAAACAGTAGAAGGAGAGGGAAAGGAAAAAAAAAACAAAACCAAAACTGAACAACAAGTGCTGCAACCGCTCACCAAGATGTCAGAAGTGGGATTCGAACCCACGCCTCCATACGGAGACCAGAACTTAAAAGGACTGTTGTGGTTTAGCCCCGGTCAGCAACTAAGCACCACACAGCCGCTCGCTCACTCCCCCACCCTTGTGGGATGGGGGAGAGAATCGGAAGGGCCAAAGTAAGAAAACTCGTGGGTTGAGATAAGAACAGTTTAATAATTAGAATAAAACAGCAATAATACTAATATAATGAAAAGGAAAATAATGAGCGAGAGAGAGAGGAAACACTAGAAGGAGAGGGAAAGAAAAAAAAAACAAAACCAAAACTGAACAACAAGTGCTGCAACCGCTCACCACCTGCCGACCGACGCTGCCGGTCCAGAGCCGCGATCGCTCCCTCCCCCAGCCAGTTCCCCCAGTTAATATACTGGGCATGACGTCACATGATATGGAATACCCTTTGGCCAATTCGAATCAGCTCTCCTGGTTGCATCCCCTCCCCTCCCGGCTTCTTGTGCATCTGGCAGAGCATGGGAAGCTAGAAAGTCCTTGACTAGTGTAAACACTACCCAGCAACAACTAAAACACCAGGGTGTTATCAACATTATTTACATACCAAGTCTAAAACACAGCACTATGCTAGCTACAGTGAAGAAAATCAACTATCCCAGCTAAAACCATGACAGTATCCACCCCTTATTCCATACCATTTACGTCATGCTCAGGTCTCATACTATCCAATATGACCTCAATAACCACCACCCACCTCCCCATCCTTTGATGACATACGTAGATATCATTTATCATTCCCGTAGTCTATGGACCATCCCTGTAGAACATCTGTAGAGGGTCCACACATGTCCATTGAGTTCATTCAGTCCATAACTTTGGGCTCCATCTACCGTAATAGTCCTTCAAGGCTGGAGAGATGGTCTGCGTGGTGTTGGATTGTTGCATGCTGAAGCCAGTCTTTGTCCCACCACCGCTACACGTTGCTTGGTTTAATCAAAGTTCATTCTTCATTAATTTTGGAAATTCTTACTATGATACCATTGATACAGCATATAGCACCATAGGAGTGATGACATACAATATCATATAGCAATTAACAGCATACCGTTCAGTTCATTGGCTATTTTCACCCAAAATCAAATCCCCTTGAGGCACACATCGAACTCCTCCATCCTCCCGCATTACCCACCAAGTGCACCCAGGTCCTCGAGCAAAAGCAATCCCACGAATGGGTTTGCCTTTGCCTGAGACAGGAATAACCCAGACGGTTTTCCCCAGCATATTTTTTACGTGCACTACAGGGACTTTACCCCCTTCCACAGTACGTAAGAGTTCTGACTGGGCAGGGCCAGCTCGATTGGCAGATCCCCTAGTGTTGACTAACCAGGTGGCTTTTGCTAAATGTGTATCCCAGTGTTTGACTGTCCCGCCCCGCCATTGCTCTCAGTGTAGTCTTTAACAGTCCATTGTATCGCTCAATTTTCCCAGAGGCTGGTGCATGATAGGGGATGTGATACACCCACTCAATACCATGCTCTTTGGCCCAGGTGTCTATGAGGTTATTTCGGAAATGAGTCCCGTTGTCTGACTCAATTCTTTCTGGGGTGCCATGTCGCCATAAAACTTGTTTTTCAAGGCCCAGGATAGTGTTCCGGGCGGTGGCATGGGGCACGGGATATGTTTCCAGCCATCCGGTGGTTGCTTCCACCATTGTAAGCACATGGCGTTTGCCTTGGCGGGTTTGTGGCAGTGTGATATAATCAATCTGCCAGGCCTCCCCATATTTATATTTCAGCCATCGTCCTCCATACCACAGAGGCTTTACCCGCTTGGCTTGCTTGATTGCAGGACATGTTTCACATTCATGGATGACCTGTGCAATAGTGTCCATGGTCAAGTCCACCCCTCGGTCGCGAGCCCATCTGTATGTTGCATCTCTTCCTTGATGGCCTGAGGTGTCGTGGGCCCACCGAGCTATAAATAGTTCACCTTTATGTTGCCAGTCTAGATCTACTTCAGCCACTTCAATTTTAGCAGCCTGATCTACCTGTTGGTTGTTCTGATGTTCTTCAGTGGCCCGACTCTTGGGGACATGAGCATCCACATGACGTACCTTCACAACCAAGTTCTCCACCCGGGCAGCAATATCTTGCCACAATGCAGCAGCCCAGATGGGTTTGCCTCTGCGCTGCCAGTTATTCTGCTTCCACTGCTGTAACCACCCCCACAGGGCATTTGCCACCATCCATGAGTCAGTATAAAGATAGAGCACTGGCCATTTTTCTCGTTCAGCAATGTCTAAAGCCAGCTGGATGGCCTTTACTTCTGCAAACTGACTTGATTCACCTTCTCCTTCAGCAGTTTCTGCGACTTGACGTATAGGACTCCATACAGCAGCCTTCCATCTCCGATGCTTTCCCACCAGACGACAAGACCCATCAGTGAACAGGGCATATTGCTTCTCATTTTCTGGCAGTTTATTATACAGTGGGGCCTCTTCAGCACGTGTCACCTCCTCCTCTGGTGACATTCCAAAATCTTTGCCTTCTGGCCAGTCCATGATTACTTCCAAGATTCCTGGGCGACTGGGGTTTCCTATTCGAGCCCGTTGGGTGATCAGTGCGACCCACTTACTCCATGTAGCATCAGTTGCGTGATGTGTAGAGGGGACCCTCCCTTTGAACATCGAGCCCAGCACCGGCAGTCGAGGTGCCAGGAGGAGCTGTGCTTCAGTACCGATCACTTCTGAAGCAGATCGAACCCCTTCATATGCTGCCAATATCTCTTTTTCAGTTGGAGTGTAGCGCGCTTCGGACCCTCTGTATCCCCGACTCCAGAACCCTAGGGGCCGACCTCGGGTCTCCCCTGGTGCTTTCTGCCAGAGGCTCCAGGTAGGGCCATTCTCCCCGGCTGCAGTGTAGAGCACGTTTTTTACGTCTTGTCCTGCCCGGACTGGCCCAAGGGCTACTGCATGAACTATCTCCTGCTTTATCTGTTCAAAGGCCTGTCGTTGCTCAGGGCCCCATTTGAAATCATTCTTCTTCCGGGTCACTTGATAGAGAGGGCTTACAATCAGACTGTAATTTGGAATATGCATTCTCCAAAAACCCACAACGCCTAAAAAAGCTTGTGTTTCCTTTTTGCTAGTTGGTGGAGACATGGCTGCTATTTTGTTGATCACATCCATTGGGATCTGCCGACGTCCATCTTGCCATTTTATTCCCAAAAACTGAATCTCCTGTGCAGGTCCCTTCACTTTACTTTGTTTTATGGCAAAACCAGCCTTCAGAAGGATTTGGACTATTTTCTTCCCTTTCTCGAAAACATCTTCTGCTGTGTTGCCCCACACGATGATGTCATCAATGTACTGAAGGTGTTCCGGAGCTCCACCCTGTTCCAGTGCAGTATGGATCAGTCCATGGCAAATGGTAGGGCTGTGTTTCCACCCCTGGGGCAGTCGATTCCAGGTGTACTGGACACCCCTCCAAGTGAAAGCAAACTGTGGCCTGCACTCTGCTGCCAAAGGGATTGAGAAGAATGCATTAGCGATATCAATTGTGGCATACCACTTGGCTGCCTTTGACTCCAGTTCATATTGAAGTTCTAACATGTCCGGCACAGCAGCACTCAGTGGCGGAGTGACTTCGTTCAGGCCACGATAGTCTACCGTTAGTCTCCACTCTCCATTAGACTTCCGCACTGGCCATATGGGACTGTTAAAGGGTGAACGGGTCTTACTGATCACTCCTTGGCTCTCCAGTCGCCGAATGAGCTCATGGATGGGAATCAGGGAGTCTCGGGTGTTGCGGTATTGCCGCCGGTGCACTGTTGTGGTGGCAATTGGCACCTGTTGTTCTTTGACCTTCAGCAACCCCACAACAGAAGGGTCCTTCGAAAGACCGGGCAAAGTAGACAGCTGTTTAATTTCCTCCGTCTCCAAGGCAGCTATACCAAAAGCCCACCTGTACCCTTTTGGGTCCTTGAAATACCCTCTCCTGAGGTAGTCTATGCCAAGGATGCACGGAGCCTCTGGGCCAGTCACAATGGGGTGCTTTTGCCACTCATTCCCAGTTAGGCTCACTTCAGCCTCCAAAACAGTTAGCTCTTGGGATCCCCCTGTCACTCCAGCAATACAAATGGTTTCCGCCCCTACATAGTTTGATGGCATTAGGGTGCACTGTGCACCAGTGTCCACTAGAGCCTTATACTCCTGTGGATCAGATGTGCCAGGCCATCGGATCCACACAGTCCAGTAAACCCGGTTGTCCCTTTCCTCCACCTGGCTGGAGGCAGGGCCCCTCTAATTCCAATTGCAGAATTCGCAACCCACTTCTTGTGAACGGGAATCAGAAGTCTCCCTATTAAGATCACGGATAGAATCAGCGCTTCTACTCCTCTGTCTGGGGAACTGCCTACTGGAAACTGGAGCAGCAACTCTCCTGGAGGTCCCCCCTTGAGTGGTTGTTTTTCCTTGCAACTCACGTACCCGTGCCTCCAGGGTCGAGGTAGGTTTTCCATCCCACTTCTTCATGTCCTCTCCATGGTCACACAGGTAAAACCATAGGGTGCCCCGTGGTGTGTATCTTCTCTCTTGAGCAGAAGGACGCTTACTCCTAATGGCCGAGATACTGGTCCGTACAGGTAGGGAGTAGGACATATCTTCTTTGAATTGCTGGAACTCCCGGGACAATTTCTCCACAGCTGAGACGAGGGAGGAAGAGACATGTGCTTCATAATCCCGGAGTTTATCAATCACATCCTCTACCGTTGGTGCCTCTTCATCTTTCCAGGACATTACTGCCAGGGAGTTTACATGGGATGATGGTGCGCTCCGTACAAACTTCCACCACATGGGTCGTGTGCACTGCGCTTCATCTGGATCTTTGGATGACTGTTCACTACCCAGGTCACCATAAATCACCTCAAGCACAGCTAATTCTCTCAGGTACTGGATACCTTTCTCCATGGTGGTCCATTTTCCAGGGCGATATATAACATCTTCCTTGAAGGGGTACCTTTCTTTCACAGCAGACAGGAGTCGCCTCCAGAGGCTGAGGCCTTGTGTCCCTTTTCCAATTGCTTTGTCAATGCCCCCATCCCTAGAAAGGGATCCCAGTTGTTTGGCTTCCTTACCCTCTAATTCCAGGCTACTGGCCCCGTTATCCCAGCATCGGAGCAGCCAGGTGACAACATGCTCACCTACACGACGGCCGAAATCTTTTCGTATATCTCGTAGCTCACTTAAGGATAGGGATCGGGTAGTTTCCGTCTCTTGTACAAGTTCTTCCTCTTCCTTCTCCTCTCTTAGTAACGGCGCTGTTTCTCCATCATCCTTTTCTAAACGAGTTGACTTTCTCTTTGAAGATTTCTTCTTTTGTATAGGGGCAACTGATACTGGCACGGGTTGATTCTCTGATTCAGCTTCAGTGTCCGTCATGGGTGTTTGAGCGGTCACAGTGCCTGTCGTCGGGCTTGGAGCTGCTGCAGTGCCTGTTGTGGGGGTTTGAGTGGCCACAGTGCCTGTCGTCGGGCTTGGAGCTGCTGCAGCGCCTGCTGTGGGGGTTTGAGGGGCCACAGTGCTTGTCGTTGGGCTTGGAGCTACTGCAGCGCCTGTTGGGGGGGTTTGAGGGGCCACAGTGCTTGTCGCTGGGCTTGGAGTAGCCGCAGGGCCTGTCATTTTCCCTTGTTGGTACTGAATACTGTTGAATAGGGCTCGGTAGGCATGGGCCAGGCCCCAACACATTGCAGTGATTTGTATCTCTCTGGAATTGCTAGGGTGACAGCATACTTCCTCCAAATATTCTACTAATTTTTCAGGATTCTGCACTTGTTCAGGGGTAAAGTCCCAAAACACTGGGGGTGCCCACCGTCTCAGGCATTTGCCCATACTCTCCCACATACCCTGCCACCCATAATTGTCAAGCCTTGGGGCAGATCTCTGGATGATATTCTTGAATTGCTTATTAACCTTAGACAAAACCGAAACAATCTGCCATAGGAATATCAACAGATGTATCTTAACTACCCAAGGATGTTCAAGAGACTGAAAAGTTGTTGTAATGAAGGAGGAGACATTACAGAAGATGGTAGCTAAGGTGCCATTCTGTATTTCCTCCATAAAGAACCTCTCAGAGGAGGAGGTATAATTGCTAATTGTCTCCATGAGGTGGTAGCTGAAGTACAGTAACGGCTTCCATGCAAAACCCAAATAACCGATAAAACTCAAGGCCAGTGTCTTAATAACAAATCTCCTAGGCAAAACATCTCTAACCACTGCAGAGCACAGCAAACTACAAAACCCAATGCCAATCTTTAACATGTACTTCAAAATCAGCATGGTGTAGGTCTGACTACTAATATCGAGAACAGATGAATCAATGCTGTAACCAGCAACTGTTATTATCTCAAACCCTTCGTGCCCCACGTTGGGCGCCAAAAAGGACTGTTGTGGTTTAGCCCCGGTCAGCAACTAAGCACCACACAGCCGCTCGCTCACTCCCCCACCCTTGTGGGATGGGGGAGAGAATCGGAAGGGCCAAAGTAAGAATACTCGTGGGTTGAGATAAGAACAGTTTAATAATTAGAATAAAACAGCAATAATACTAATATAATGAAAAGGAAAATAATGAGCGAGAGAGAGAGGAAACACTAGAAGGAGAGGGAAAGAAAAAAAAACAAAACCAAAACTGAACAACAAGTGCTGCAACCGCTCACCACCTGCCGACCGACGCTGCCGGTCCAGAGCCGCGATCGCTCCCTCCCCCAGCCAGTTCCCCCAGTTAATATACTGGGCATGACGTCACATGATATGGAATACCCTTTGGCCAATTCGAATCAGCTCTCCTGGTTGCATCCCCTCCCCTCCCGGCTTCTTGTGCATCTGGCAGAGCATGGGAAGCTAGAAAGTCCTTGACTAGTGTAAACACTACCCAGCAACAACTAAAACACCAGGGTGTTATCAACATTATTTACATACCAAGTCTAAAACACAGCACTATGCTAGCTACAGTGAAGAAAATCAACTATCCCAGCTAAAACCATGACAGACAGTATTGAAGTATTGGATGTTTTAATTTGGTTGTCTCCAACTGATTTTAATTCTGCAGGAGAAAGTCGGTTGTGCCAAGTCCAATCACTAACATGCTTTTAAAAATGTGTGTAAGATTAGTATGAGTCTGAATATACCAGGATGTCTTAATGTTTGTCACAACATTCCTCTTAAGATGTCATTGTAAATTTAATTACAAACTAAAAGGTCTGATATACGATATATGTGATATAATGTGCTTTGTCAAAAAGGTTTACATACTGCCCAGAAATATAAATGTGTGAATGGTGTATTTTTAAATCAGAAGAACGGCACTGATCTCTTCTACAAAATGTCTGAAGATCTCCTCATGAAAACTGTTCTACATGAACTAAGGATTACCATCGTACACTTTGTTTGGCAAGGAGGCTCCTAGAAGTACAAGGAAAGGGTATGTGAAGTCAGTGATATTTATAGAAACATGAAATACCACTTCTTTAGATTAAGAAAGACAACTTGTTATTAATATTACTGTACTAATGAGTAATCCTGAACCTGAATTAATCTCTCTGTTTCCTGTTTTTTAAAATGTTTAAAAATGTGACCTACTAAAAATCTGATGATTCTAGGTTATACTCTTTATGGCATATTTCTTAAGCATCGTGTAAGTTATCATCATGCCTGTAGACATTCCTTCGAGAAAAAAAAAAACAAACCAAAATGAAACAAACAAAACCATCACAAAATAAAGAACAAATCTAAGCCACAACAATGCCTTGTAGTTCAAGTCAAAATTAACAAGTTTTACATATACATACACTCTGTAAGTCTTGTTCTTCATTAACACTCAGCATTTCCCAGATGATGGTGATAGGTGGTGCTGAAGTTTGGTAGGTATTCTCCTTTTATCACCAGACACTGCCTTGTCACCAGGGATCTGAATAGTATCTCTGTTTTCAGCCTTTTAAATTCTTTTTGCAGAGAAGATAAGCTATTTCAAAAATTTGTTTCATGGTTTGACCCATCCAAATTGCCATCTTTTCAATGCAGTTAGAAGAAAAGTAAGAGCTACATTTCAGTAATGTTTTAAATGTGAGCTGTTAAAATTAATTGAGTAAGGACAGGATAAAAGAAGGAAATTAGCACTGTGTGGATAGGAGAATCAAACTATTTCTCCTGCTTCTTCTCCGCATTGCTTTCTTGGAACATGTGTTCTTTACTTAAAATATTTGACTTTATGACATACAAAAATGAATTCTGTCAAATAAATAGCAAAAAAGTCTGGCCTGAGAAACTTACTGTGTAATGCATCAGCAAGTAGAAAGCAAAATAAACAGACACAGTGATGCAGATGGAATGGTCCATTGGAAAAAAGGCATAAAGTAGTTCACTTGGTTTTATATGTCATTTTTGTGATATTCATCCATACTCCAGAGATAAGTGTCTTAATCTTCTGTCTCAAAACTAAATAGAAAAGGATTAGATTTAGCAAATGCATTTACGTAACTTGATTCTCAGCTCTGCAGTGCCTAAAAGTTAGCTGACATAAGATCCTCCATGAAAATAACAGCAAAGAAAAAGATGTTTTGACTGTGATTTCCAGCATCTGTCAGCTGCTAAAATGTGTGTAAGAAAAAAAACAAAGAAAGGACTCTCTGTATTTTGCTATGTGCCTCTCTGAAAATGTGGTTGAATCTCAAATATTGTGATTGATTTAGGCACATAGTTTGCTATTTTAATCTAAAAGAGTGGTTTGCATAATGGCCTAAATGGGTTGTTATTGCCGATTGTCATGCCTCTGGCACTTTGCTGCTTTATGCAACTGATGACCATATGTGTACTTTGAAGCTGACCCCATAACCAGAATGAAAAGTATTTTCAACCTTTCCCATTGATGCTGAGTCATTACAAAATCAGGTTGCAAATGTCATGAAGACCAAAGGTCAGCAGAAAGTAGTACTACTTACCAGGGCAGAAGAATTTGAATGTTATTTGTTTAATATGAAATATATGAGAAAAAAGTTGCAACACTGAAAATTTTTGCTAGATATAAGGAAAAAAATATCACAGAGACAGAACTGCAACAGGATGGCCAGAGTATGTGGAATCTCTACCCTTGTAGATATTGAAAATTCAGCTAGACAAGACCCTGAGCAACTTTACCTAACTTCAAAACTAACCTTAGTCTGAGAAAGCAGTTGAATTTGATGACTTAGAGCTGTCTCTTTCACCCTATATTATTCTGTGAGTCTGAGTAGGCTTTCCAAAGAGAGGTTTTAAACTCTGAAATACCTGTTTTCTGGATCTTAAATGGCTTTTTGTAGGAATTAGATACATGCTTAACAATGGCTGTGACCTTGTGTGTCTAATGAAGCTTTAGACCCCTATGTTTTAGACAGGGCTTTTCTAACCTGTTCTCCTGAACTGAAGGAGCTATACTATGACTAAATTGCGGTTTACGTAGTCTAAGGGTCTGTTTAAACACCTTGTTGGACTGGTCTTTAAGGTCTATAACCACTAAAAAACCTAAAAGAAAATAGGTCTCCACAAAGTGCATGGGGAAATTTTAATGATGTTTGCAACAATAGCTGTACAACTGTACAGGAATCCATGCAAGCAAACCAATCAGGAACAGAGAACAAAAGAAAGATGTACATCCTTCTTCCTCAGATATACACAACTGATTCTGGGTTGTGAAGGGGTAGCTATTTCAGCTATTGCTTCTCACATAAAAATAAGCTTAAAAAGAGAAGTGTATATCACTTTTAAAACACAGCAAATGAAGATATGGTAGAATAATTTCCAGGGTGTGGGAGATTTGCAATGAATGGTCTCTCTGCTTGGAGGATTGAAATACTTCTTTTTTATTTCTTAGAATATTTCTTTGACCTCTTAGCAGTGGATTTATGATTCATTATGCTAGAGAGAAAAGAAATATGACTGTGTGGCCTTATGGATACTCTGCTTATGACTGTTTATGCTTGTGGTTCCCCAGATGTGGCAGATATGTGACCTGTGAGATCATCTAATATCTCCTCACATCTTCTGGATATACAAACATAAAGGAAGGTTATTGTGGAAAAGCAAATTGTATTGTTAGTTAGAGCACCTTACCTGTTCAACATCATTTTCCCTGGGCTTGAAAATTTGACATCACTGGTTTACTCACACAAGATACTCTAACTAGATAAAAGGAAGAGGGCAGTCCTATATTAGGCAAGAAGAAGTTGTAGCAATGCTTTTAGTCCACGATTAGAAAGGATTAGAAAGTACGTTAAGAATTATGTCAAAAACGTTACTGTTTTTGAAAAGTAGCAATATGGCATGCATGTGTCCCTTGTGTAGGAAATATTTTCCTAATCCTCTGGCAATACAGAAGGTTATTAGATAAACATTTTGAAATCAGCAGTCCTGGATGTCTTGAAGGTATGTGTCCTAAAAGAACTGCCTTAGGAGATCTCTGGTATACATCTTAATGTGAAGCAACACACACAAAAACCCAGCAAAAGGAATAAAGATATAATTTGTAGGGTACTTTTGTTGTATCATGCAGCTGATTTTCAAATATGTCCAGGAACTATAGGTAACATCACAAGCTTATTGATTTTAGTGTAAGATTTTTCCATCAACTTCAACGGTCTCTGTATCACACTGCAGTTACTCAAGAAAACAGATAAATTAAAAATCCAACCACTGTTTATAAACTTATGTCTGTTAAATCCATCTTCTGATCTGATTGATATCCAGTACATACCAAAATGCAGAGAGAACCCACAAGCTAAGATTTGTTTCACCTCCTTTTCTTTCTCTTACTAAAACTCATGCAGTTTTAACTCTGAAAGAACATTTACAGTTTTTTTTAAAAGGTCAGATTTTGAAAATGAGGTTTCATGTTAACTAATATTAGTTAATATTTTTTAGACTTTTCAAAGTCTACTAATCATCTGCAAAAGTCAGTAAAAACTATTCAATGTCATGACAAGCATCAGTCTTCAGATAAACATGACAGTCTTAACCTTTCATCTATTGTCTACAGCTATATTTTCTTTCATTGCCAATACTATATCTCCCCACCTAGATCCATTAGCTTGAAACAGTTTGCACACAAAAGACATAGACACTTAGAGTCCAGTATGTAGCAAGAGGTCTGTGTCTACCTGTCATTCTCAATAAACTCTTGCTAAATGTAATATTCTTTCATCTTAGGAACAGCAGGAGGAGAATTCTGTGTAGTGACACCTCTAACTACAATTCACTATGCTTTCTTTTATGAAGTAGAAGTGTCAAATGAACATGAGATTATTTTAATGCTCTTTTATTATTACCTAGCCTTAACTGTGTGTATGTCTCCTTGACATCTTGCAAATATCAGTCTGCATCACTAGTGCTAGACTCTTCAAGATTGTTTTTTTTTTTTTTTTTACAAGATTATGCACTAAGGAAAAAGTGAGTATCTAAAATGGAGTTAGTACAAAATACCAATGGATTTGGAATTGTCATCGTACTTATCAGGAGTGGCAAATGCTCTTTTAGCTGTACCTGATGGAGGATTTAGTACAAATAGAATCACCTGACACTTTGATTACGAACATAATATACTACCTTATGTTAAGTTAATACATATTCACAGCAAAACATGTGCCTACAGCCATTTATAAATCTTCATTCAAATTGTCTGGGGCTATGGAGCACCTTTTCCAAACACATGCTTTACAATACTAGTTTAAAATTTAAATGGCTCTTATCACATTTTTATTCTTGAAATTTGAAATTCAAGCAGCCCATTTTTCCTCATACTAAATTACTAACTACTCATATATTTTGTGTTGCTGATTTAGAAATTAATAGTATGCAGTAATTATCTTCTAGTTAAAACTATGAAATGGTAACACTGACACAAGGTAAAATACATACAAAGTGAACTAATTTTTCCTTTAGAAAACTGTAACCCCTTGTAACATTTCAATTTCTAACAAATTAGCTTTAATCATTTTCCATTTCATTGCTCTCTGCTTATTATTCTTTGCTGGTTTGCACCCTAACTCAACATTTTTCTTAATTCTTTCCCTGACATACAGACATATCTATTCATTCCTCAGAAGTGCTTCATTGCAACAACCTTTTGAATTATTGGCCCCATTTGTGTCTCTTTTTATCAAACTCAGACTATTGCATCTACAAATGTTGGAGCTGAAGCAAATCACCCCTTTTAAATACATTTTTCTTTAGCTGCTCCAACAGCAGTGGAAACGGTACTAGTGGGCAAGAGGATGCGATGGAAGAGAGTAGGGGACCACTGCATTGTTTTCTACCCCAGCCCTTGCATGCTAGTTTTATGTGGGGCTCCCAAAACAGAATGTGTTCTCCCTCAGGCTGAAACCTTACAACAAGAAACCAATAAGAAGAGCAAGACAGGAATTCACATAAGCACAGATTCCTGGCAAGTTGTATGACAACCGGGATGAGGGAACTTCCTTTTTTACCTCTGCAGGCAGATGTTGGAAGTCAGATAATGTGGTTTCTACTTGGATGGAAAAGAGAAAAAACAAAGCAGAAGTGGAAGTCGATGGAGCAGGATTTTTTACTTAACTTTGAATATTTCTAAGTTGAGCTGCTATTTGGGCATTAATTAATTCAAAATATGCATCTGACACTGTGAGAAAACTATGCACTTTGTCTTAATCGGCAGACAATTTTCTAATGAAATGTGTTTGGTAAAGGTTTTTATAAATTTAAACTTGATAAAATCCAACTTTCCTTTGGAATACCCACAGCCATTTCAAAATGGAAGATACTTGTGGCAGCACAGATGGTACCCTAGTGATTAACGCATTCAGAAATGAGGACAACTAATCTTCCAGGCTGTTGCTAAAGACAAGCAGAGAAGAGCTTAAACCTGTTTTCCTTTATCTGTTGTGACACCCTTTCTGTGATTTAGGCTGAGTTGTTAGTTTATTTTGAAACATCTTCAAGCCCAAGCTAAGAGCACTAGAACATACTGTTATGAGTTGAAGAGAAGGGAAGAGAAGGCAGCCCAGGTCTGGTCACAAATAATAGTTTCCTAACAGTATCTGAATATTCTGGGGTAGGGAACTGTCTATAACTCTCAGTGATAAATCACCTGGTTATTTTAATTCTCATTTCTTGCTACCTCTTTTCCTTACTATTGCTGTTGTTATTTTATTTTTTCATTGAATTACTCAGCCTATACTAAACTACTATTTGTTTTTCTTCTGCTGCCAAATCATTTACATGATGCCACATTCAAAACTGTTCTACAAGAAGACTTACATTTTTTTCCATATCATCTTTATAGTTAAAACACCAAACATTTTAAACTCTGTGAAAGGGGAATACACCTAGTTATCTAATACCTGGCTAAACTGAATGCTCTTTTCTGAAACTACAGTTTCAGAAATGTTAACATGTAATTTTAAAACTATATGGATGCTAGAAAGTTATGGCCAATGGTTCTGGATGAAATGTGAATTCAATTTTTTTGGTCAGGCATTTAAATAAGGGATTTTATATAATGAATTAATAGTAGTGGCATTTCTAGTTAATCATAAATTTGGTAATATTGAGCATAAATCCTATGAGAATTTTAAAAAGATGCTTTTGTTATGCTTCTGAATAATTGCATCATTAATATTTTATTTAGTTATTTGAAGTTCACTCCTGTCATTGCTAGCAATTAGTAAAGACTTTCACCTATATAACTAAAATGAAATACTAACCTGTCAGTAACTATAAAGATGGTCTCAGCATAAAACCAACTTGTATGGCATTTTATGATTTATTTAATAATACTGTAATACCAGCATAACTTTTTCAATTATGTTCTCAAAGTTCTTGAATTATTGTCATTTGAAACCATTTCTGTTGCTCATTGTTGAGTTTGTCTGATACTTTTTTTGGAAGGACCACATAAAGCTAGCATATATTTTCTTTCTGTATTTTATAACCTTTTCTTTAAAAATGTATTTGGATTTAATTTTTCACTACACTTCTATGTCAGGCTAAATTACATTTATTTATGAAAATTCAAGCCCAATCTGTGAACATGATTACATGAATTATGGTAGGGGAAAATATATAGATCTTTTTTAGGAGGTTTATGGGAGGGTTGGGTTTTTTTGTGTGTTTTTAATAAACTGTAACAATACTGTATTTCAAAGTTGCAACTTGACATTTGAAAGAAGGCATTTCTCCCTGTTGGCTCTCCTTATAAAAATCTTCCTAATTGTGAATGGGAAAAGTCAAACTTCATCTGTTTTCAGTCAATTTTTGCTAGAACATCACCAATAGGTTAACCCATGATGCCATGGAGACTAAGCAGCCTCCGGCCTAGAAATGTGCAGTATCTTTTCTTCATTTGATGCAGAAAATGAAACCTTTGCACAAGAAATGACAGAAGGAAGTTTGCCTCCTCTGTGCTGTTAGTCTACTAGGATGGTAACTGGATTTCTGAGATGGTCTGAGCTGGGTACAGGCAGGAGATGAAGTTAGAAGACTGGGAGAAATTCTAGTTGGGGCAGACTGGAGAAGCACACTCTGAACTACCCAAGATAGGAGAAAAGACAATGATCTGAACGGATTGCTGTTACTTACTAACTGAGCACTTGCTGAAATTCCGCAGTACTATTTTAACTGAATGAAAAAAATTTCATGAAAAATAAATTTTCTCACTCTTTCCTCTATAAGCTCTATTTTTATGTTAGTCTCTCTGCCTCTGCTCACCATCTGTGGAATTAGGATAATAATTGACAATGATGTATAATTATACTGATTATATTTATGAATTAAAATAATGAATCATGATTTCTTTAACAATGAATGCTGTGGACTTCAAATGTACACCTTGGTACTGTAAGATTTTCCAGAATTATGGGGTAAATTCCTGACCTCATATGCTCTTACATGCTCACAATTTTTCAGCATATCCAAGAACTCAGAAGAAACTGGTGGAGGAAAGTCTGATTTTTTTGAAGGTCCTTCTATTGAAGTCAATACTGTAGAAGCTGTGGCTTTGATCCTTTGATCCCTCAGCGACTTTTGGTCAGGGAGATCTCTGCAGCAACAGAAACTGCCTACCACATAAGCTCTAGAATAACAAATCAGAAGATTACAACCTGTTGAACAGCACACTGAATGCTACACTGGAGAGCAGAGGCTCTGAAAGTGATTTAGGTGGCCTGATGGACAATAAATAGAGCATAAGCACTCAGTTTAATGTTATGAGAGACCGGGTGATTCATATCTTGGATGAATCAATAGAAGAGTAGTGAGCAGGTCTATAAAATGTGAAGACCAATATTAAGCTGTTGTTTAAAGTTTTGATAACTCCAGCAAAAACACTGAAGATTTGAGGGCAGTATATAAAAGTGATGATATAATGGTTTGATAACTGGAAAAATGCCCTTATGATAAGCTTACTATATTTAATTTATTAAAGAGATTATGTTGCAGTATAAACCTTTCCATGATAAAGAGAATCTTTTTGCACTGGGGTGCAAAACTGTGTCTTCAGAGCAGCAAAGAATAGTGTAATAAGAATTAAAAGCTGAGGGCTGTAGCCAGCCTTTTTAGAAATGTCGCCCTGTTCTTCAAAGTGAGAGTGAGTTAATATGGAAACAGTACTGGAAAAAATGTAATTGGAGGTGGTGCACTGAGGTCTCCATTTCCTAATAATGCCACACTAAGATGAAATATTTTTGAGAAACTTAAGCTTTAACACAGTTCTTAGGGTTAAAACACAATTGATAAAGTAAAATACCATAAGTTTTGATATTCAGAAAGTCAGACTATATTATATAGTGGTCTTTATACTGTTTAAACTAATGTATTAATAAACTGATGTGAATTTCACCTGGGTATACAGTTTGTATTATATCTTTCCTAAAATGTTGCTTCATAGTAGCACTGGCTTTTAAGACACGGCGGGGTTTATTTCATCTTTCTATTGGAAAGTGCTTGAAGAATATCCTGTCCTGATTAGAAATCTTTCATCTTATATTTGAAAATACTGTTTTCATGTTTTCAGAAGGATCATAGCATTGACGTACAAAATACATTGATTTTACTATCTGTTCTAAGTTGATGCAGAGAGTAAAATGTGAGCAGACGAAACTAGGTCTGTTTATCCCATATCTGGTGTACCTTCTTGCCTTGTATTCCATTCAATAGTATGTGTATGGAACCCATGGTAATATATTTGAGTAAACATACATTCAGGAAAACTTCTCATACATTTTGATGATACCAGAACACAGATATTTCACCATTTCTTGTGGCTGTTCTTTATACAAGTTAAAAATTCTTCTTTAAAAAAAAAAAAAAAAAAAAAAAAAACAACAAAAAACCAAACAAACTAACTTTGGAATTCATTTCCATTTGAACTTTTCAGTTGTTAAGTCCCAGATACTATTTTTTTTTCTCATGGCTTTTTCTGTCACCTTCTACAGAAATCTGTCTTATTTCTGACAAGACATGAACTGATGCAATTTCTTTTGGGACAGATTTTTTCTTTTTTTTTTTTTTTTTCTGATTGTTTCTTAGAATATTTTCTATTTCCTTTAAAAACGCACACACTAAACTTGTTAAAATCATAAGGGAGCTAAAATCTCCTCCTTACTTTTATTCACTATTATTCTATTTATTCCTCCAAAGATTAGCGTACTTTTCTGCAGCATTGCACAGGATTTTGCATTACCCCTAGAGCCTATTATAGTTTCTGCTTTTTGTGATATAGTTTCCTAGTCTGTAGTTAAAACTTTCATACCTATTCTTAGAAGATTTTTTTGCTTTTTATTTTTTAAATCAGGATAGTTCATGTTTCAATAAAAATCTTCCTGTAGGACTACTCTCTCCTCATTGTTAATTATCATTCTGTCAATCTTTGTGTCATCTGCAAATGTAATCAACAGTTAATTGATGTTTACTTCATGAGCATTCCTGAAAATGTTAATAGTGTTGGTTTTAACATTAATCAGTTTGGACTCCCCCTAGGAAAAGTGCTATTCAAACACGATTCCCCACAGACAACTGTGTTTTGAAATATGTCAGTCCAGTAATACTTAATCCATTTAATATCTCCTAGTTTTCACAGAATCACAGAATGGATGATATTTGAAGGCACCTCTGGAGATTGTGTAGTCCAAATCCTCCTGCTTAAAGTAGGGGCAACTAGAGCAGGTTACTCAGGGCCATGTACAGTCAGGTTTTGAACATTGCCAAGGTGGAAGCAGACTCCACAACCCAGACAACCTCTTGGCAACCTCTTCCAAGGTTTGATTTTCACAGCCTCTCCACATATGACAGATACTGTAATGCCTTAATCATCTTCACAACCCCACTTTTCTTAAAAGATACTACTTTTTAAAAATCAAAATGTCACAACTGTGACATTGCATTGTGAGCTGAGCAATGGTCCAATCATTTGTCAGTTGGAGCCAGGTTTTTGGGAGTAACATTATCTAGAAAACCACTCTGATGATTATGAATCCTTTTCATTTCCTTTAATAACTTATTTGATTTTATATCAGGATTTCTATTAATATACCTAAAATAAAGTATTAAGTTATTTAGTTCTAAAATTACCTAAAATATCTTATCTATCCTTTCTGAATATTGGCATAATTCTATTTCCTTTTTAATTTTCCATAATTTTCCATGTAGTCCCATGTTACTCATCCGTACTTCCACCCTCTGTATGCCATCTTTTTGTGTTTGAGTTTGGCTAGGAGCATCTTGTTCATCCACACACGCCTGCCATTTTCGATGGATTTCTTGCTTGTTGAGATGGACCATTCTTGAACTTGAAGCAGATTATCCCTGAATACTAACCAGCTTTACCAGACCTCTCTGCCCTCCAGGGCCTTATCCCATGGGACTCTACCAAGAAGATCCTTGAAGAAACCAAAGTCTGCTCTCCTGAATTCCAGCACTGTGATCTTGCTTTTTGCCTTCCTCTCTCCTCTCAGGATCCTTAACTCCATCATGTCATGGTCACTGAAGCCAAGGCTGCCTTTGACCTTCACATCCCCAATAAGCCTCTCCTTGTTTGTATGAGGTCCAGCAGAGCACATCTCCTCATTTGGCTCCTTTATCACTTGAGTCAGGAAGTTGTCACTGATGCTCTCCAGGAACCTCCTGGATTGCTTATACCCTGTTGTGTTTTCCCTCCAGCAGATATCAGGGTGTCTAAAGTCCCCTATGAGGACCAGAAACTGTGATTGTGAGGCTGCTTCCAGCTGTTTGTAGAGGGCCTGATCTGCTTGTTTTTCCTGGTCAGGTGACCTATAGCAGACTCCTACTACAATGTCACCCATACCAGTCTTCTCTTTATCGTCACCCATAACACAGGCAAACAGGATGGAGTTGTGAGTTCTGAAGATACTTTTACATTCTTGATTGAGAAATGGAAGACAGTTTCATAAAAATCAAACAAGGAACAAAAGACAATTAGAGATCTCTAGTGAAAAGAGGTTTTATATGTTTCCATATGTGCTGGTTTTGGGTGGGATAGAGTTAATTTTCTTCATAATAGCTAGTATAGGGCTATGTTTTGGATTTGGGCTGAGAACAGTTTTGATAACACAGGGATGTTTTCATTATTGTTGAGCAATGCTTACATAGAGTCAAGTCATTTCTGCTCCTCACACCACAAGAAGCTGGGAGGGGACACAGCCGCGACAGCTGACCCAAACTGACCAAAGGGATATTCCATACCATATGACATCATGCTCAGCATATAAGGCTGGGGGAAGAAGAAGGAAGGGGAGGACATTCGGAGTGATGGCATTTGTCTTCCCAAGTAACCATTAGATGTGACGGAGCCCTGCTTTCCTGGAGATGGCTGAACACCTGCCTGCCCATGGGAAGGAGTGAATTAATTCCTTGTTTTGCTTTGCTTGCACGCACAGCTTTTGCTTTGCTTATTAAACTATCTTTATCTCAATCAACGAATTTTTCCACTTTTAGTCCTGTGATTCTCTTCCCCACCCCACCAGAGGGGAGCGAGCGCCTGTGAGGTGCTTAGCTGCTGGCTGGGGTTAAACCACAATGCCAGATGAAAACAGTTCCTTTCTTTATAAAATTAATAATTGCCTTCAATATAATGCTTTGAAAAGTGCTTATTCCATCCAAATTAGGAAATTGCTGATATTAGTCTTAAGAAGTAGCCATACCATTTGTTGCTTTAGTAAGAATAGCAAAGGCATGAATTTGTGTGAGTGTACATAAGACATTTCTAATTAGCTACATTAAGAAATCACTACTTTAACTCTGTTCATAGGTTTCCCTAATTAGTATATAGAATAATTATTGTAGAAGCAGTACAACACACATAGCTATAGATAATATTTCTTTTTTTATTGTCTTTACTTTTCCCACAAAATCAGTTCATTATATAACAATATAGAAACTCATATGGATCATACCTGATCTGACAGATTTCAGTGAATTGTACAACTAACAGGTATTTAAAAATTATGTTCAAATATTATGCAAAGGTAATAGAGGTTAAAACAGACATTAAAATATTTTACATATAAGTAAACTTTTAAGTTATACTGAATAGAAAATATACATCATATAATTTGGTGTAACAGATTTTAGATTTTCAAATAAAAGAAAATTAAGGAAGAGTATAGAACAGCTAACAGCAAAATAAGGTCTGTGTTACTTTTCGCTGTGTATTTGCAATACAGAATTACGATTTTGTCATTATTTCATGCTCACCATCATGTATCAAGCTTATTTGATAATTAAGATTCTGCAAATCAAAATTATAAAAATATATACATGTACATATACATTTAGTCATGATATACATTACTAACTTCAATGGAAATTATAATTATTTATTGAAAAGATCTTCCCTTTAATTATTTTGCATAACCCCAGCAATATATTTTGAAGCAATAAGAATGCATCCTTTTAGACCCGTGGTACCACCACATAAAATGATAACTTTCTGATTTCTGGATTTTTAAAAACCAAACATTATTAAGTAAATGAAAAACCTCTACATCAGCATTTCAAATGTTAAATATTTGAATTAAATTAAACTTGGATGTTAAGTTCCTTATTTTCTCAAGTTTGCTCTTACTTCATTAGTGTCCACTAAATATCGTTAATTATTTACATTTCATACTTCAAGTTAATTGTCATTGGGTACTGAAATTAGGATGTAGAACAAATTTTAGTGTATTATCTGGTGACTGAATGGACGAATCTTAGAATCAAGTTGTCATGAATAAAACCTACTTAACATTTTTGTTTTCACACAGTTTCTAGCAACCCTGTTACCCAGAGCTTGATGAACATGACGACAGTTGGAGTGAATTAATTGCTTCCAAAAGCTGTGTGAATATATCCATAATCTTTCACCAGCTATGATTTATATGGTAAATCATTTATTCTATAACTTATGCTCTGAAACATTCTGAATTTTCTTATCCTGTAGCTGAATCAGTCATCAAATTGTTGATCTATAATGTACTGTGAGCTGTTTAGGACTGTATAGTTAAACAGTATAGAACACAACTTTGAAGGACTTGCAAATAAAACTCTTGTGCCATTTGTACATCTAAAAAGAGAAAGGAAGAAACAACATAAAATTACTGTCATGTTATTGTAGTGATTTTTTTTTTTTTTTTTTTTTGGTTTTGGTAATTCCTACTTTTATATTGTGACTTTTTTTTTTCTAGAGAGATTTTGTTGTTTCCTTTCCTTTCCTTTCCTTTCCTTTCCTTTCCTTTCCTTTCCTTTCCTTTCCTTTCCTTTCCTTTCCTTTCCTTTCCTTTCCTTTCCTTTCCTTTCCTTTCCTTGCCTTGCCTTGCCTTGCCTTGCCTTGCCTTGCCTTGCCTTGCCTTGCCTTGCCTTGCCTTTCCTCTTCTCTCACCTTCCCTTACCCTTCCCTCCCTTTTCCTCTTCCTTTTCCTTTTCCTTTTTTAAAAAAAAAAAATACTTAAAGGCTTACCCTATAGACCTAGAATGCTTTGAGAGACAATTTATGAATCATAATGTATACAGGGCACTGCAAAATGACAGAAGACTTCAATTTCTAAGTGTTATGGTTTTTTGATTGCAGTTTGTGGGGATTTTTAACTAGCAAAGAGCTCTGCAAAAAAAGCAAGCATTGAATGTTTTCTTGTGACAAAGTGAACTTGGATTAAAAGCAGAGTTTAACAGTGGGTACAGTTTGAGTTAGGAATGTGGTCCAGGAACATATTGTCAAAAGAAACATGATGTAACAGACTGAATGTATAAAGAAAATATGTAAATGTGGTGCCAGGATAAATTGGCTGGACATATAAAAATTACTCAGATCACTCTCTGAATGAGATTTAGTAAATCATGAAGTGTAGCAGCCATAAGTTATTTCACTTCAGAGTACACTTCAGTATTTACTCTTCTACTGGATATTTTGGCTGAAATTCTCACACAAGAAGAATTCTTACATCCTGTGAAGCAAGAGAAACCAGATTTTTGCTTTCATGACAAAATATAAGTAATGGAATGAGGGACAGCAAAAATATACATGCCAATAATAAGTGGCACTAACAAAAACAGAATCAACTCATTTGGGTAACAAGTTCCCATGTTATATCTCTTTTAGTAAGTAGGTATTTAGGCCTGCCAAATGTTAGCTTAGTGGCTGCTCTTAAAGAGTATGGATTAGTGTCTTGGTACAATCAGAAAAGTTTATTTTACTAATGGAAATAGAGGCAAATAAGAGCTTGGTAACTAGAGAGAAAATTAGGAAGTTAATATAGCCTGGCCAATGATTAAGGTTCCTCTGCTAGAGGAATTAAAAAATAAAAGGTATGCTCTTCCAGAAAGATTAATGTTGTTCTGGAAAATCCTGTCTTTTAAAATATTTTAAACATTATTTGTAAAACTAGTTATTTATGACTCTGTATGCCAGTTGAGTAATTAATGTTAAAACAATTGTAGATTTTGCTGTTGAAGAGGACTAAGCATTCAGGCTGAAATTTTTGTTCTAAACTAAACCAAGCAGATGAGTTGAAGTTTCTGTTGGGGAATTGGAAAAATGACTGCAATTGTGGGTTTTTTCCCCTTTTTTTATTATAAGGTGTGCAGATAGAAAAGAATCCAGGCTAATATTAATATTTATAATTCAGAGACCAAAGCAAAACCACATAGCTTACCCATTAAGAAAATAACTTTAAAAAGTTCTGCTAACCACTCTCTGAGGAAGCAGAATTTCAGCGTATATTTACCAAAAGAAAAGTAAAGAAAATGTCCCTCTTGCCAGTAACGTCCTGGATTATATAGAACATGGTAAAAGCATTGTGACAAAGAAAGACAGGAAACTCATTTTGGAAGCCATTTAATTGAGCTGTCACATTAATTCTAGCAGTGTGAACCTGGTACTAGCTCATTTGGGTGAGCCGTTCTAGACTATGACTATTAAAAAATAGAATCAAGACAAAATTCTGGAGGGAGACTAAAATTTTAAATAGCATAAAGTGACTTTACATAACAAAAGTGTAACCAGGCAGTGGTCTAGGATGGAACCTGTTAAATATATATAACATGCATTTATACAAAAAGAGAGTTAAAGGAAATGCACATTCCTTACTTTCTCTAGTCTAAAAGTAAAAAGATTTTACCTTAGTACAAAAAAGTATTTTTAAGTGCATAGAAAAATAACATTCAACCATTGATAGAAATGGGAAGAAATATGCTTTTTTCCTTTAAAACAGTAAATGAAGAAAACTCTTTCCACTTACATCTATTTCAGACAGCACCTTGACAGCTGTTGAATAACATAAGTAAGTGTAACACAGCCAGAGGCATCACCTCAAACTGATGACTTCAAGCTGAGTCTCTTGCCTGGGGGAGGCAGGCAGGGGAAGGAGGGAACCTAAAAAGAGAGTGGGAAATGGTTAGTGACCAATAATAACACCACCTTTTACCTGGATACTTATTGACAGCATTGTAAAGATTTCTACGTGACTTTGAAAGAGAGCGAGAATATATCTTCCTCTGAACAAGACATGAAAATTTTGCTTCATCCATCTGCCCTGTGTTTCCTTTCCTTCTAATATGTTTCTAAAATGTATATACAGTTCTGAAACCAATTACTAAGGGTTTCTAAAGTGATCTTTCTACAACTCACTAAACTACAGTTAGTTAGATGTTGTGTAAATTGTTGGAGACATTAGAAATAGTCTTTTAGTAACAGCTTAAGCAGTGTCAAATACAGAAAATATTTTATTACTAGTATTGAGTTTAAAGAAAAAGTCATTGCTGGAACACCAGGTTCAATTCAAACCTATACCAGGAAAAATCCCAAACTAGAGATATCTTCCATATAAACAGTATTTGCTTTAAGTCCAACTCATGGTTAAACATGTGGCTTCTTTCTTGGACATATTGATTTCAACTGATATAGGATATACAAAGATAGGATCTTTATTTCTAATCCAAATCCAGTGAACCAGATGTCAGAAGAAAATTATGTGAGGACTTTATAAGCTATTACTACCAAAAGAAATCTTTGGAAATGCAGGCTGCCATTTTTGAACCAATCGTTTAAAAGTTTTTGGTAGCCTCTGGAAAATGTTACAAGCATGGAAAATGTTACAAGCATAGAAAATAACATCAGAATAAAAATTGTTTTTCTTCTTTTTCTTTTCCAGTTTTTAGGTAATACGAGTCAGTACATATGTTTTGCTATAGTGCAGTATACTGTTATTAACATTATGGTTTTGAAGTATTTCAGTGCATCAGAAACTTGTATTTGATATCCACAGAGATGTTTTTTGCTCTTAAGCATTCATGTTGTAGCAAACAGAAAGAGCTAAATATATCATCCATCCATGTAGGCTTCATTTAGTTACATCACAAATAATTTGGCTGGAAAACTTTTCAAGTAAGGACAGAAATATTTAATTAATGCAGAGATACTATACACTGTACATTTTTTTAAAGTAATTGACAGTATATGAGTGTGTAGATTATTTCTTCTGAAATGATTATTTATTTCTGAACAGCAGAAAACTTAGTAAATTTGCAGGTAATCTTCTAAAATACAGCAGCTACTGTGGGGGAAGAAGCTCCTATTTTTATAAAATGAGTTTTATGTACAAAAGTTCAGTGTCCAACTTATCCCCAGTGTAAGGTGGTATGTAGTGAAAAACGACCTTCAGTGACTACACTGAAGAGGGCAAAAAGGTTAGCCATCACAAATGTTACATTTAATACAGAAATAAAAGCATATTCTTTCCTTATTCCTTCTTAAATATAATCTAGTTTACATTAATGATTATAGGATTGAATAAAGCTTCGCACACAGTACTCCGCAACATTTAGGTTATTTGGAGTGAGAAATCCTATGTAAAAACTTGCTCCCCTTGAGTTTTTGATATATAAATATTGGGGAAATGGTTACTTACAGTTATTGTAACAAAAGTTTCAAAAATAATTTGCAATAAAAATTAAAAGATATACTTGGAAAATAGAAATACACTCTGCAATATATGGCATTCATCATAAAGGAACATTTTGGGGAAACAGCTCACTTTCTGCACATAAGTTTAATTCTGATGACACCTACAAGAACACACCTTATGTGATTAAGCATCTTGCATAATGCTTTAGAAGCCAGGATGTACAGTTTATTTATTTATTTATTTATTTATTAACCATATTTTGAGAAAGGGAACTTTTGAAGCAGGCTATCCAGAAAAAAATAATACCTGGGGACAAATAAATAAAGTTGAAGATGCTCAGGAGTGATGAATAAAGAAAGTACAGAGCAGTCATTCTCAGAATATTAGCCCCTTGTTAAATTGTTTCAGGAAGGATTTGTATAGATTGAGATACTCCAGAATGCTAGTTATTCATTTATGTAATTAGTTATTCTAACATGTTATTCTCCGATGTTGGTCTAAGAATCTGAGCAGACACACGGGGAAAGACTGATGCATAAGATTCACTTAGTATGCATAGTATAGTCTCAGAGCTGATATATTATGTCAATTTGATGTGATAGGCTTGAGGGCTTTTTTTGGAGGAGTATGTTAGATTTTAGTCAAAAAACTATAATATAAATGCCTTACTATTTTTAATACCTACCTACAGTATGAAGAATCAAGCAAGTGGCTTTAATAACGTGAATCTGTTTGCACATATCTTTATTTTTAGTTTGTAATTATAAAACCAGACTATCCTATTCAGGTTAATTATCACATTTGTAACTAAAGACTTTTTATCAAATAGACAACATTACCATGAAAAATAGGCCTCTCTGAGTTTCACTAATAATATAAGTTAAATTAAGCATGAAAATATTTATGCTTAACAGGAATTAAACAAAAATAAAATCATATGAATCACTACATTTATGCCTCATTGACTGTTAGTTGTTTTTATCAATGTATCAGTTTTATTTTACTGTCCACATCTACAGCATTCTTATGTATGTGTCCCATGCTGAATGTGAACATTATAATTTGTCAGGCACTCAGAATAAGCGATTTATGCCCTTTCTAAGACACTTCTATTAAGTTATTATAGTAGTCAGTAAAATAATAATAAGTATTTGTGTGGAATTGATCTCAGTAGAGGAATTTTGTAAATACTGAAATGACCTCAACCTTTACACTTTCAAGGATAATGCAACAATTTGAAATATTTGAAATATTTTAAATAATGCACGGTTTCATATACAAAAACAACACAGTCAACCACATCTAGGTAGCATGTGGAATGGTACTCATGAGCTTCATTTCTTGAAACACAGATATCTTACTTAGTGAGATAAAAAAAACCCAGCTTCTCTAACTCAGCTAATACTGTTGCACATATATGAGTTGGTCAGACAATCTACTGACCAGAGGATAAAAACAGCCCTATGCATTTGCATTGATTCATCAGAACAGTTGCTATTTTCAGGACACATACATATGCAGATCTTATTACAAGTAGGAGACAAATGCAATAATTCAGCAGTTCTCAAAGTCAGGAAGAATAATAACCAATTATTTAAGAAACATGAAACCATAGTTGACACAGTCAAATAATGAGAAAGTATTAACAAATATTTCGTAACTGAAACAATCTCAGAAGGTAACAGAAATAATGTCTGTTGTTTCTTACATCGTGCACGACCTTGCATTACAGGATCATGGTATTGATCAGCAGTATGTTGGTATGCTAGCATGTAGTAAGAAAATGCCCATTCCTAGAAGTGACAGACAAAAAAAAAAAAAAAAAAAAAAAGCAGAGAGAGAAGGGAAAAAAAAACAACCCAAGCTTAAATCTGCAAAATAACTCAGCAATAACATTAAAAAAAAAAAAATAAAATCTATATCTCCTGGACCTTTATTCTCTGCCTTGCAGTTCGTACAGAGTCCTCCCATTTGAGCTCCACTGTGGCAGATTCCAGATGAATTTGTATCACATCTTTCCCAGTGCACTCTAAAGATACTTTATTCTACAAAGATACTTATTATATATTGGAATTTAACATTTAATATTTTAAAAATATAGCCCACTGAATATTGTAAATTATGATGAATAAGGATAATATTAAATAGAGAAAAAAAAATAAAATGTGAACACATTTAATACTATACTTCCTCTATCTGACCTGAGTTTTGTGCCTATGTTCCATTTTCTTCCTTCAAAAAGTCTCTCTTTAAACATGTTAAAGCTTGAAAAAAAAATGTTGAAAAGGTGCTGCCTTCCTGAAGAGATCCAGAATTAAATAAAGTCACTCACCATGTTCTTTTGGGCAACAAGACAGCATTTCTCTTAGTTTTTTTGCTACAAACAGTTTATAATCATTTGTTGTATAACTAAAAACGTAACAGTCTGAAATATCATACCAACACAAACAGTTTTTTTCTCATAACACCTGTACTACCCTTTTCTAGAACCTCTTATATTCAGCCAGGCAATAAGGATTAAAATATTAAATCATGAAGTCATTAAAGCAACAAACTTATTGAGGAAGATATTAAGCAATGCCTTCAATAGTGCATAATTATCATCAGCTAAAAAAAAGTTTGGCTTAATTAATAATATGTCAAAGATGCTTTGGAATGAATGAAACAACTTGAATACTGCATTCAGTTTTGGGCCCCTTCACTACAAGAAAGACATTGAGGTGCTGAAATGCATCCAAAGAAGAGCAACAAATCTGGTGAAGGGTCTAGAGCACAAGTCTTGTGAGGAGCGGCTGAGAGAACTGGAGTTGTTTAGCCTGGAGAAAAGGAGGCTCAGGGGAGACCTTCTCACTCTCTACAACTACCTGAAAGGAGGTTGTAGCGAGATGGGGGTCGGTCTCTTCTCCCAAGTAACAAGTGATAGGACAAAGGGAAATAGCCTCAAGTTGCACCAGGAGAGGTTTAGACTGGATTTTAGGAAAAATTTCATCATCAAAAAGATTATCAAACATTGGAAGAGGCTGCTCAGGGAAGTGGTTGAGTCACCATTCCTGGAGGTATGTAAAAGACATGTAGACGGGGCACTTAGGGACATGGTTTAGTGGTGAAGTTGGCAGTGTTAGGTTAACAGTTGCACTCAATGATCTCAAAGGTCTTTTCCAACCTAAATTATTCTATGGTTCCCTGATCCTATGAAAAAGGAAAATAATTCCAAGCAGAATCTTGTAGACTACTGAGTGCAAGGAGAAACCATTTTTTCAGAAAAAAAGAAAAAAATCTCCAGACCTCAAGGATACTGGTAAATATTTCTTTTAAATGTTGGCATCCTGTCAACTTTTCATAAGAAATTCCACTTTTCCAAATAAAATTTCACTTTAAGGAAAAGTAGTGTATTTCTTCACAAATTTGAAAAAACTTGAAAATCTCTTAACTGTTTCAAATGACTAATTTTAAAATGTGAATAATAATTTCAAAAAAATTCTTCTTGCAGGAGTGAAAAGACCTTACAACTTACTTATTATTTCCAAGACATTAAAAAAAAAAAAATAAAGATAAAAAAAATTGTACATAAAAGATATTTTTCTTTGAAAACACCAAAGGAGAGGGACTTTATAGCAAAATGGAAAACTTTTTTATCAGGAAAGTTCAGAAGATTCTTATAACAAATATGATGTGTCATGATGCATTATCATGATTATCATTGCCATCAGATTAAATAAATCTGGGCAATATGGTCAGTCCAGAAACATTTAATTTATCTAGACTGCTGTAAACCTAGTCCATCAAAAGTAGATATTACACATGTATACTACCTTCAAAGGCTGTGATGCAATAGTATTTAGATAAAACTTTGCTGTCCTGAGATTTATAGCCCAAATTTTGAGAAAAACAAAAAAATCATAGATGAGCTTCTGATAACAGCACATAACTACATTCAGTTGTCTCTGGTATTTGTATAGCCATCTTCATTACAAACACTTCTTATGCTACAGACTACTATGTAAGTCTGACTTACATCCAGACAGCTACTCAGTTACATCTTAATTTTACATATTTGTTTGTTTGTTTTTCCCAAATTTATTTATTCTCCTCCTCACAGTTCATTATTACTATAAAGTTATTAAAATTACATTGGAGCTGTCGTGGTTTAGCCCCGGTCAGCAACTAAGCACCACACAGCCGCTCGCTCACTCCACCCACCCCTGTGGGATGGGGGAGAGAATCAGAAGGGTCAAAGTAAGAAAACTCATTGGTTGAGATAAGAACAGTTTAATAATTAAAATAAAATAGTAATAATAATAATAATATAGTGAAAAGGAAAAAAAATGAGAGAGGTGAAACCTCAGAAGAAAGGAAAAAAAAAACCCAGACTACAAATGATGTAACCACTCACCACCTGCTGACCGACGTTGCCAGTCCCTGAGTGGCGATCGCTGCTTCCCCCGGCCAGCTTCCCCCAGTTAATATACTGGGCATGATGTCACATGATATGGAATACCCTTTGGCCAATTCGGATCAGCTCTCTTGGATGTGCCCCCTCCCCTCCCGGCTTCTTGTGCACCTCGTACAGCACGGGAAGCTGGAAAAGTCCTTGACTAGTGTAAGCACTATCTAGCAACAACTAAAGATTAGTGTGTGTTGTGGTTTAACCCCAGTCAGCAACCAAGCACCACACAGCCGCTCGCTCACTCCCCCACAATGGGGTGGGAGAGAGAATCAGAAGGGTAAAAGTGTGAAAACTCCTGGGTTGAGATAAAGATCATTTAATAGGCAAAGCAAAAGCTGTGTGCACAAGCAAAGCAAAAGAAGGAATCCATTCACTCCTTCCCATCGGCAGGCAGGTGTTCAGCCATCTCCAGGAAAGCAGGGCTCCATCATGCGTAACGGTTATTTGGGAAGACAAACACCATCACTCCAAACGTCCCCCCCTTCCTTCTTCTTCCCCCAACTTTATATACTGAGCGTGATGTCATATGGTATGGAATATCTCTTTGGTCAGTTGGGGTCAGCTGTCGCGGCTGTATCCCCTCCCAGCTTCTTGTGCACCCAGTAGAGCATGGGAAGCAGAAAAAGTCCTTGACTAGTGTAAGCACTACTTAGCAACAACTAAAACATCTCCACATTATCAGCACTGTTTTCAGCATAAATCCAAAACATAACCCACACTAGCTACTATGAAAAAAAAATAACTCTATCCCAGCTGAAACCAGAACAGTGTGTTATCAACATTATTTCCATACTAAGTCCAAAACGCAGCACTATACCATCTACAGTAAAGAAAATTAACAATTCCAGCTAAAAACCATGACAATATCCACCCCTTATTCCATACCATTTATGTCATGCTCAGGTCTCATACTATCCAATACAACCTCAATAAGCACCACCCGCCTTCCCATCCTTTGATAACATACACAGATATCATTTATCATTCCCTCAGTCTATGGACCATCCCTGTACAATGTCTGTAGAGGGTCCACAAATGTCCATTGCGTTCATTTAGTCCTTAACTTTGGGCTCCGTCTATCGTAACAGTCTTTCAAGGCAGGAGAGATGGTCTGTGTGGTGTTGGACTGTTGTATGCTGAAGCCAGTCTTTGTTCCATCACCACTACACGTTGCTTGGTTCAATCAAAGTTCATCCTTCATTAATTTGGGAGATTCTTACTATGATACCATTGATACGGCATATAGCACCATAGGAGTGATGACATACAATATCATATAGCAATTAACAACACACCATTCGGTTCATTGTCTGTTTTCACCCAAAATCGAATCCCCTTGAGGCACACATTGAACTCCTCCAACCTTCCGCATCACCCACCAAGTGCACCCAGGTCCTCGAGCAAAAGCAATCCCACGAATGGGTTTGCCTTTGCCCGAGACAGGAATAACCCAGACTGTTTTTCCCAGCATATTTTTTACATGCACTACAGGGACTTTATCCCCTTCCACAGTACGTAAGAGTTCTGAGTGGGCAGGGCCAGCTCGATTGGCAGATCCCCTAGTGTTGACTAACCAGGTGGCTTTTGCTAAATGTGTATCCCAGTGTTTGACTGTCCCGCCCCGCCATTGCTCTCAGTGTAGTCTTTAACAGTCCATTGTATCGTTCAATTTTCCCACAGGCTGGTGCATGATAGGGGATGTGATACACCCACTCAATGTCGTGCTCTTTGGCCCAGGTGTCTATGAGGTTGTTTCAGAAATGAGTCCCATTGTCTGACTTGGTTCTTTCTGGGGTGCCATGTAGCCATAGGACTTGTCTTTCAAGGCCCAGGATAGTGTTTCAGGCTGTGGCATGGGGCACGGAATATATGTCCAGCCATCCAGTGGTTTCTTCCACCATGGTGAGCACATGGGGTTTGCCTTGGCAGGTTTGTGGCAGTGTGATGTAATCGATCTGCCAGGCCTCACCATATTTATATTTCAGCCATCATCCTCCATACCACAGAGCTTTACCTGCTTGGCTTGCTTGATTGCAGGACATGTTTCACATTCATGGATGACGTGTGCAATAGCATCCATGGTCAAGTCCACCCCTCGATCATGAGCCCATCTGTACGTTGCATCTCTTCCTTGATGGCCTGAGGTGTCGTGGGCCCACCAAGAAAAGAATGGATTAACTCTTTGTCTCAAGGGTGTGTATGTTTTCCTGGTTGTGTTGATACTGGATTTTCTGAGACTGCTTTCTTTTTATGCAAAAGTCTTTATTCTTGTTATCTGTTTGTACCATACATAACAGGAAGGATTCTTGGTCCATGACTTCAAGTCATGTAACTGCTGCCAGAATACAGTAAATAAAGCAACACCAATTGACAATAACTCTGAACCAAAGATGAGAGTTCACTAGAGGACATATCTCCAGTTGTGGGTCATTGTTATGATGGTATTTTAGTTACTTGTCAGGCAGTTTGATTCAAAGTACTGTTGCCGTAAATATTTATTCTTATAAAATCCTTGAAATCAATTTATTCTTACATATGTTTTAGCTCCCATGTTTTTAGAATAAATCTTGTCTGGTCTCACTCTGAAAAGATGCATGCGATTGGGACAAGTTTTAATATAATTACTGTTATAATGGCTCTTTTCCTCCAAGTTAGTAAAGAAAATAAATTCAACTAAACCTCCAAAGAAAACAGAAGAAAATAGCCTGTTTGACAAAACAACTCAAAGTACTGCTACAACCAAAAAATATCATGAAAATAGTGTAGGAAATCATGTCATGGAGAGAGGGATGTTTCTTTTGCATGGACCGGTAGGCAGTTAATGAAATAATGCATTATTAATTTTCACCTAGACAGGAATCCAGCCAGAGATGCTTACAGAAAAAAAAAAACCATAAGCACTTGAGAAACTGATCACACGAAGAAGCAGATAGACGTCATATCCATCCTCAAATGTTTCTGATCATGTCTCAAAACACATCATTTCTAGTTAATTTCTTATGCCAATTCTAGAACTGCTAATGAAAAAATACACACACAAGAGTACTCCGTAATACACCAATCTACATCTACTTTTTTAAAAAAACAAAACACTTCACATCATCACAAATTCACAATTATATAAATACTTTACACTCCATTACTTTGCCTCAGTGGTAGCGTCCTTTTGCAGTTATTTCTGTGAGGACTCGGTCTTTCATTTGAGTTTACATAAGTATACCTTTTTTGTTTAAAAGGACATAGTAAAAGAATCAGGAACTAATGCAAAGCACATCACCACAACAAAGAAAAACCTAAAAAGTATAGTGTGTATGCCAGTAATGAGGAGAATCCAGTCATTCAAGTCTCAGTATTTTGATATTGTTATGGTAGAAGCTGATGAAGCCCTTCTGACCAATTTTTTAATCTTGAAGCTGTTGATAGGCTAGTCATCTGTTACAGACCATGTATAAAACCTCTTTTCATCTGCCTTATGCTACAACAATCCTTACCAGATTCTTTCAAAAGGAAAGAAACTCTTTCAGTGTTACTTTCGTCTCTTTTTCTGGTACACATAAAGGATGTAAGTTTACACCTACAGGTTTCCAACCACAGAGCTGGATTTTCCCTGTGAAATTTTGAGCACAAATGACCATTTCCTCTCCATTGTCAATACAAGATCCTGTATCACCAGCAAACCTCCATTTCAGTTTTTGATTCTAACAATATGAGCTTCTCATGATTTATATCAATTTATCATTATGAAATCTTAAAGCTAAGGGAGGCTTTTCACCTATGCCACTGAATGAATAAAATTGTATGGTTATAAAATAACAAATAGCATTAGAAATTTAAATATGACCAATTAATCCTGGGATTTTAACTCATTTAACTAAGCCTAATGATATTTCTGATATAAGAGAGTAATTGACTTACAAAGGTTTATCTTTTATTAGTTTAAAGTTATAAGTGGTAAGTGCATTATTTTAGCATTCACAGTCTGAACATTGGAACTGAAAGCTCAACTAATTGTTAATAAAATATACTTTTTTTTCTCTCTCAGTTACTTGCTAAAAATATGGAGAATATTTTTATCAGTCAAGTAAAGTAAAGAATGATGAGGTATTAATACCATGCTGCTTATGGAAGAAAAAGAAGTAAAGAAATACAGTTAAAAAATGGAAAACTGAACCTGAGTGTTAAGAAAATTCCAGCTAGGAAGATCAATACCTCAGAAAATGTCTCAAGATTAGCAGTAAAATCCAGTCAATTCAGGTACCTAAGACTAGAATCTCTAAACAAATCGCTCGAACATATGCTGGGGGAAACCTTACTGAAAAAAAAAAAAATATGACAAGGATCTGTTTTACATGTTTCTGAATTGATTCATATCACTTAAATAAATATTGCTACTGTGCTTTATTGCCAAATTCGATATGGTAATTAGACAAAGGGTCAGCTGCAGTGGCCACATGGTAGATTGCAGAGCTGAGCGTGTAACTTTTTTCTCTGTTTAGCACATACAGATAACGTGTAAGTAACAGGAATTGCTATTGGTTTTTAAACAAGTCTCAACACATATATTTCATAGTCACAGTCCATTATGTAGATTGAATGAATTTGCAGGTAAAATAGGTTGGCCATTACTCTCATTCCTTTCTTTACATTAATTAAAAATATTGCTAGATCAATAGGCTCAACTCTGCTGATTCACTCTCAACAAAGAGCTGCTTCTGTTCCAGCAATCTTGGAGCTTTATTAAGGGATTCCTTTTGTGTGCTATTCATTATGCATCTAGCATGGAACAGCTAAGTTTCATGTTATTTAACTTCAGCCATCTAAAAGCCAAATTTTCAAGGCTCCATTTCACAGAATCAAGAATGGCTTGGGTTGGAAGGAATGTTTAAATATCATCTAGTCCCTGCATCATGGGCAGGGACATTTTTCTCTAGATCAGGTTCCTTATATCCAATGTATTTAATCTACCCTCTTTCAGTTTAAAACTGCCTTCTTGTCCTGTCAATACAGGCTTTGGTAAAAAGTCTTCCTTTGTCTTTCTTATAAGCCCCCTTTATATATTGAAAGGCTGCAATAAGGTCTGCCAGTAACCTTCTCCAGGCTGAACAACCCCAACTCTCTCAGCCTTTCTTCATAGGAGAGGTGTTCCAACCCTATGACCATTTTTGTGGCCCTTCTCTGGACCTGCTGTAACAGCTTCCTGTCTGTCTTGTGCTGGGGACCGCAGAACTGGATGCAGTCCTTCAGGTGGGGTCTCACCAGAGCAGGGTAGAGGGGCAGAATCACCTCCCTTGACCTGCTGGCCACACTGCTTTTGATGCAACTCATGATACGGTTGGCTTTCTGAGCTGCAAAAGCACACTGCTGGCTCATGTCCAATTTTTCATCCACCAGTATCCCCAAGTCCTTTTCCACAAGGTTTCTCTCAATCCATTCATCCCCCAGTCTGTATTGATACTGGGGCTTGCCCCAAACCAACTGCAGGACCTTGCACTTGGACTTCTTGAATCTCATGTGGTTCACATGGGCCCAGTCCTCAAGCCTGTCAAGGTCCCTCTAGATGGCTTCTGTTCCCTCTAGCGAATCAGGTGTACCACTCAGCTTGGTGTCATCTGCAAACTTGCTGAGGGTGCACTCAATCCCCACCATCTATGTTACTGATGAAGATATTGAACAGTACTGGTCCCAGTATAGATCCCTGAGCAACACCACTTGTTTCCAATTTCCATTTGGACATTGAGCCATTGATTTTAATTCTTTGGATGCTGCCATCCAGCCAATTTATTATCCATCTAATAGTCTACCCATCAAATCCATATCTCTCAAATTTGAAGACAAGGATGTTGTAGGGGACCATATCAAAGACCTTACAGATGTCTCAGTAGATGACATCCATAGCTCTTCCCTTGTCCACTGATGCAGTCACTCCATCATAGAAGGCCACTAAATTATTCAGGCACAATTTGCCCTTGCTGAAGCCCTGTTACCTCTCTCTAATCAAATCCCTGTCTTCCATATGAGTCATGGTTTAGCCCCAGCTGGCAACTAAGCACCACACAGATGCTCACTCCCTCCCCACCAGCAGGAAGGCAGAATCAGAAGGGTAAAAGTGAGAAAACTCACGGGTTGAGATAAAGACAGTTTAATGGGTAAAGCAAAACAGTAATAATAATAATAATAACAATAATAGTATAATGAAATGGAAAAGCAAAAGCTGTGCGTGCAAGCAAAGAAAAACAAGGAATTCATTCACTCTTGCCCATTGGCAGGCAGGTGTTCAGCCATCTCCAGGAAAGCAGAGCTCCTTCACACCTAATAGTTACTTGGGAAGACAAACACCATCACTCCGAACGTCCCCCCTTCCTTCTTCTTCTGCCAGGCTTATATGCTGAGTATGATGTCATATGATATGGAATATCCCTTTGTCCAGTTGAGGTCAGCTGCCTTGGCTATGACCCCTCCCCTCCCGGCTTCTTGTGCCCCTAGCAGAGCATGGGAAGCTGAAAGAGTCTTTGACTAGTATAGGCACTACTTAGGGACAGTTAGCTGCTACTTAACAACAACTAAAACACAACTAATAAGCACCTTTGGCCTCAAAATTTATTCTTCTAGAATATGGTTATTGTCTCATAAACAAGAAACACCCTCAAATTATCATAATCAACTCTGCCACTTACCATGAGTAGAATGCTAAACCTCTAGACTAGTTCAAAGTAAGATGAAACATAAATTCATTCCTTTTGTGGTTTGGCTTGTGCTTTTGGTATTTCTAAAGAGAAAAATCTGTGCACCAACCACCAATTTATTGGAACATTTCTAATTTGCATATCTAATTTCAAGCTGTACTAACTGCCTTTGAAAATGCCAAGCTTATTTATTAGTCATTTCTTATTTTCCTGAAGGAAGAGTCTATTTACACAGAAGCATTCTCCATAACTGAAAAATCATTATCCTGGGACCTAAGGACAAAGATAAACCAACTTTTAAAATGTATCATAGCAAGGTACAGCTCTTTTGTCTTAATAATGAAATTTTACAATTAAGTTAGCAGATGCCTCCAGGCGTTTTGAACTGGGGTGTTATTTCTATTAACTTTTTCATCTGCTTTAAGTATAATAACTTTGAATATTTGGATTGCTTTGCAAGCAGTACATAAATATTTTGCTTTCTATTTTTTTTACATGTATGTGTTGCATTTAACGGTATAGCTCCAGAGAGAAAGCATTATAACATTTAATTCATGTGTGCCTATTTCTTTTGCAAAGAAATAGTATAATCATTAAGATGTCTCAGTCATGAAAAGAATTTCCATAACTGCCCTCTGGGGTTAAACAGAGCTCCTTTGGTTATTTACCTCCTAAAATGCCGAACCTTAATAAAGTTAGTTTTACTATGCTTACAATAGAAATAATTTAATGTTTAATGTTTAAGGTTTGATTTTATCTGTGATAAGATATAAACTGCTAAATTTAAAACTGCTGTTACTATACTACAGTCTAATATGTAAATAGAAACAACTGTGGAAATAGTGAAGTAAAACATTTTCTAGACAACATTATTCTTTCTAGTCAAACTTGAATAAGTGCAATAATGATATTTTAGGGGAATCTACAGGGCTTAATCCTACACCATACTTTTCCATGGAAAATTTGAAAATTCACTTTCTAATTGTTATAATATCATAAAATAGAAAATTCTGTTCAGGTGTTTAAAACTGTGAACAACAGGAAGTAAAATGATGACAGTTTTTGTAGAAGGTTTTGGTATTTAGCTTTATAGAAATTCAGAACAGATACAGAAGCCCATCCTTACTCACCAATGCTATTTGGTGCATGATAAGTGAACTACAAATATATTTTACAAGTGGTGGTGGTAGCAACTGGTTTTAGTTGCTTTTTTAACTCCTTATGCTTAAGCAGAGTATTCACTCTTTTTCCTTTTCCTATTCATATTCTTAGAAGAAAAACAAAGAAAAAGAGAAAGAGAGAAAAAGAGGAAGGAAGGAAGGAAGGAAGGAAGGAAGGAAGGAAAGAAGGAACGAACGAACGAACAAAGGAAGGGAGGAAGGGAGGAAGGAAGGAAAGGAAGGAAGCTAACTCAATACCATTTGTTTCTTTTATAACATGGAGGTTACACAGTTAAGAACTCAAATCCAAAGAACTACAAAGATTAGGTTTCAGTTATACAACTGATAGTTGAAGTAAGAAGTACAAAAAAAGATTACAGCAGATGCACCTTTGTCCTGGTTTCAGCCAAGACAGAGTTAATTTTCCTCCTAGGTAGCTGGTGCAGTTCTGTGTTTTAGATTTAGCATGAAAATAATCTTGATAACACACTGATGTTTTAGCTGTTGCTAAGTAATACTTGCACTAGTCAAGGACTTTTCAGCTTCCGATGCTCCACCAGGTGCATAAGAAGCTGGGAAGAGGCACAGCCAGGACAGTTGACCCAAACTGGCCAAAGGGATATTCCATACCTTATAACATCATGCTCAGTATATAAACTGTGCAGAGTTGGCCAGGGAGCATTGATCACTGCTCAGGGACAGGCTGGGCATTGTGGCATTACTTGGCGGGTGGTGAGCGGTTGCATGACTTATTTTCCTAGGCGCTCGCTTGCTCTCCCTGCCCCCCCCCCCCCCCCGCATTGTTGTTATTGTTATTTAATTATCAAACTGTTCTTATCTCAACCCATGAATTTTCTTACTTTTGCCCTCCTGATTCTCTCCCCCATCCCACTCGGGCAGGGGGGAAAGTGAGCGAACGGCTGTAGTGGTCTTTAGCTGCCTGCTGGTCTAAATCACAACAACCTATTATGAAAGGAAAAATATATAAATGTCCTGATTTGTGAATGCAAGCAACCTTAATATTTAATTAAAATTTACTCTTTGTTTATACATAATAAATATAAGCAGTAGAATTAAAATTTTATTATTCATCAATCTATTGTGATTGTTGTGTCAAAGTCAATCCCTTCCTTTGTCAAATCAAGGTCACAAAAATTCATGAATATATGATATGTGAGTTTATGAAAGGTAATCTTTAAATAGGATCCAGTTTCGTTGTCTTTGTGTAAAACCATAAAAATGGTTATACACTTTTTATAGGTGTATATATATGTACTATAGGTGTACCTATATACCTACATATACATATAGGTATACTTACATACGCTTAAGGTTATACCTTCAAAGAACCCTGGAGGTGACTAATATATATTCTTATTTGGCACCTAAACTTTATCATTTGAATCTTCATCTGTGTATGTATGTTTGTACAAGGCACTAAATATTCACAGTTTGCACTTGTCAGGTTTATGCTCCTGTCATGGTTTTTAGCAGAGATAGTTAATTTTCTTCACTGTAGCTGGTATAGTGCTGCGTTTTGGACTTGGTATGTATGAAAATAATGTTGATAACACACTAATGTTTTAGTTGTTGCTAGATAGTGCTTACACTAGTCAAGGACTTTTCCAGCCTCCCATGCTCTGCCAGGGGCACAAGAAGCCGGGAGGGGAGGAGGCACATCCAAGAGAGCTGATCCGAATTGGCCAAAGGGTATTCCATATCATGTGACATCATGCCCAGTATATTAACTGGGGGAAGCTGGCCGGGGGAAGCAGCGATCACAGCTCAGGGACCTGCAGCGTCAGTCGGCGGGGTGGTGAGCTGTTGCAGCACTTGTTGTTTAGTTTTGGTTTTTTCTTTCTTCCGAGGTTTCACCCCTCTCTCTCATTATTTTCTTTTAATTATATTACTATTATTATTATTATTATTATTACTACTACTATTTTACTTTAATTATTAAACTCTTCTTATCTCAACCCACGAGTATTCTTACTTTGACCCTTCTGATTCTCTCCCCCATCCCACAAGGGTGGGGGGAGTGAGTAAGCAGCTGTGTGGTGCTTAGTTGCTGACTGGGGCTAAACCATGACTGTCTTTTTTGGTGCCAAATGTGGGGCACGAAGGGTTTGAGATAATAACAGTTGCTGGTCACAACATTGATTCATCTGTTCTCGATATTAGTTAGTCAGACCTACACCATGCTGGTTTTGAACTACATGTTAAAGATTGGCGTTGGGTTTTGTAGTTTGATGTGCTCTGCAGTGGTTAGAGATGTTTTGCCTAGGAGATTTGTTACTAAAACACTGGCCTTGAGTTTTATCAGTTATTTGGGTCTTGCATGGAAGCCTTTACTGTACTTCGGGTACCACCTCATGGAGACAATTAGCAATTATACCTCCTCTTCTGAGAGGTTGTTTATGGAGGAAATACAGAATGGCACCTTAGCTACCACCTTCTGTAATGTCTTCTCCTTCGTTACAACAACTTCTCAATATCTTGAACATCCTTGTGTAGTTAAGATACATCTGTTGATATTCCTATGGCAGATTTGTTTTGGTTTTGTCTAAGGTTAATAAGCTACTCAAGAATATCATCCAGAGATCTGCCCCAAGGCTCGATAATTATGGGTGGCAGGGTATGTGGGATAGTATGGACAAGTGCCTGAGATGGTGGGCACCCCCAGTGTTTTGGGACTTCACCCCTGAACAAGTGCAGAATCCTGAAAAATTAGTAGAGTATTGGGAGGAAGTATGTTGTCACCCTAGCAATTCCAGAGAGACACAGATCATTGCAATGTGTTGGGGCCTGGCCCATGCCTACCGAGCCCTGATTAACACTATTCAGTACCCGCAAGGGGAAGAGAAGGCCTCTGGATCTAAAAAGACAAAGAAAAGGAAAACAACAAGCACTGTGGCACCTCAAACCCCCACAACAGGCACTGCAGCTACTCCAAGCCCGACAACAAACTACCGGATCCTTGTCCTTACATGAGTTGCAAGGAAAGACAATCACTCAAGGGGGGTTCTTCCAGGAAAGTTACTGCTCCAGTTTCCAGTAAGCAGTTCCCCAGACAGAGGAGTAGAAACACTGATTTTATTTCTGAGCTTAATAGAGACATTTTTGATTCACATCTACAAGAAGTGAGTAGTGAATACTATGATCAGGACTAGAGGGGCCCTGCCTCCAGCCAGGTGGAGGAATGGGACAACCGGGTTTACTGGACTGTGTGGATCCGATGGCCTGGCACATCGGACCCACAGGAGTATAAGGCTCTAGTGGACACCGGTGCACAGTGCACCCTAATGACATCTAACTCTGTAGGGGCAGAACCCATTTGTATTGCTGGAGTGACAGGGGGATCCCAAGAGCTAACTGTGTTGGAGGCTGAACGGGGAATGAGTGGCAAAAGCACCCCATTGTGACTGGCCCAGAGGCTCTGTGCATCCTTGGGATAGACTACCTCAGGAGAGGGTATTTCAAGGACCCAAAAGGGTACAGGTGGGCTTTTGGCATAGCTGCCTTGGAGACGGAGGAAATTAAACAGCTGTCTACTTTGCCCGGTCTTTCAAAGGACCCTTCTGTTGTGGGGTTGCTGAAGGTCAAAGAACAACAGGTGCCAATTGCCACCACAACAGTGCACCGGCGGCAATACCGCAACACCCGAGACTCCCTGATTCCCATCCATGAGCTCATTCGGCGACTGGAGAGCCAAGGAGTGATCAGTAAGACCCGCTCACCCTTTATCAGTCCCATATGGCCAGTGCGGAAGTCTAATGGAGAGTGGAGACTAACAGTAGATTATCGTGGCCTGAACGAAGTCACTCCGCCACTGAGTGCTGCTGTGCCGGACATGCTAGAACTTCAATACGAACTGGAGTCAAAGGCAGCCAAGTGGTATGCCACAATTGATATCGCTAATGCATTCTTCTCAATCCCTTTGGCAGCAGAGTGCAGGCCACAGTTTGCTTTCACTTGGAGGGGTGTCCAGTACACCTGGAATCGACTGCCCCACGGGTGGAAACACAGCCTTACCATTTGCCATGGACTGATCCATACCGCACTGGAACAGCGTGGATCTCCAGAACACCAACAATATATTGATGACATCATCATGTGGGGCAACACAGCAGAAGATGTTTTTGAGAAAGGGAAGAAAATAGTCCAAATCCTTCTGAAGGCTGGTTTTGCCATAAAACAAAGTAAAGTGAAGGGACCTGCACAGGAGATTCAGTTTTTGGGAATAAAATGGCAAGATGGATGACATCAGAATCCAATGGATGTGATCAACAAGATAACAGCCATGTCTCTACCAACTAGCAAAAAGGAAACACAAGCTTTCTTAGGCGTTGTGGGTTTTTGGAGAATGCATATTCCAAATTACAGTCTGATTGTAAGCCCTCTCTATTAAGTGACCCGGAAGAAGAATGATTTCAAATGGGGCCCTGAGCAACGACAGGCCTTTGAACAGATAAAGCAGGAGATAGTTCATGCAGTAGCCCTTGGGCCAGTCCGGGCAGGACAAGGTGTAAAAAACGTGCTCTAGACCACAGCCGGGAAGAATGGCCGTAGCTGGAGCCTCTGGCAGAAAGCACCAGGGGAGACCCGAGGTTGGCCTCTAGGGTTCTGGAGTCGGGGATACAGAGGGTCCAAAGCATGCTACACTCCAACTGAAAAAAAAGATATTGGCAGCATATGAAGGAGTTTGAGCTGCTTCGGAAGTGGTTGGTACTGAAGCACTGCTCCTCCTGGCACCTCGACTGCCGGTGCTGGGCTGGATGTTCAAAGGGAGGGTCCCCTCTACACATCATGCAACTGATGCTACATGGAGTAAGTGGGTCACACTGATCACCCAACGGGCTCGAATAGGAGACCCCAGTCGCCCAGGAATCTTGGAAGTGATCATGGACTGGCCAGAAGGCAAAGATTTTGGAATATCACCAGAGGAGGAGGTGACACGTGCTGAAGAGGCCCCACTGTATAACAAACTGCCAGAAAATGAGAAGCAATATGCCCTGTTTACTGATGGGTCCTGTCGTCTGGTGGGGAAGCATCGGGGATGGAAGGCTGCTGTATGGAGTCCTATAAGACAAGTCGCAGAAACTGCTGAAGGAGAAGGTGAATCGAGTCAGTTTGCAGAAGTAAAGGCCATCCAGCTGGCTTTAGACATTGCTGAATGAGAAAAATGGCCAGTGCTCTATCTTTATATTCACTCATGGATGGTGGCAAATGCCCTGTGGGGGTGGTTACAGCAATGGAAGCAGAACAACTGGCAGCGCAGAGGCAAACCTGTCTGGGCTGCTGCATTGTGGCAAGATATTGCTGCCCGGGCAGAGAACCTGGTTGTGAAGGTACGTCATGTGGATGCTCATGTCCCCAAGAGTCGGGCCACTGAAGAACATCAGAACAACCAACAGGTGGATCAGGCTGCTAAGATTGAAGTGGCTCAAGTAGATCTAGACTGGCAACATAAAGGTGAACTATTTATAGCTCGGTGGGCCCACGACACCTCAGGCCATCAAGGAAGAGATGCAACGTACAGATGGGCTCATGATCGAGGGGTGGACTTGACCATGGATGCTATTGCACACGTCATCCATGAATGTGAAACATGTCCTGCAATCAAGCAAGCCAAGCAGGTAAAGCTCTGTGGTATGGAGGATGATGGCTGAAATATAAATATGGTGAGGCCTGGCAGATCGATTACATCACACTGCCACAAACCTGCCAAGGCAAACCCCATGTGCTCACCATGGTGGAAGAAACCACTGGATGGCTGGACATATATTCCGTGCCCCATGCCACAGCCTGAAACACTATCCTGGGCCTTGAAAGACAAGTCCTATGGCTACATGGCACCCCAGAAAGAACCAAGTCAGACAATGGGACTCATTTCTGAAACAACCTCATAGACACCTGGGCCAAAGAGCACGACATTGAGTGGGTGTATCACATCCCCTATCATGCACCAGCCTGTGGGAAAATTGAACGATACAATGGACTGTTAAAGACTACACTGAAGCAATGGGGGGTGGGACAGTCAAACACTGGGATACACATTTAGCAAAAGCCACCTGGTTAGTCAACACTAGGGGATCTGCCAATCGAGCTGGCCCTGCCCACTCAGAACTCTTACGTACTGTGGAAGGGGATAAAGTCCCTGTAGTGCATGTAAAAAATATGCTGGGAAAAACAGTCTGGGTTATTCCTGTCTCGGGCAAAGGCAAACCCATTCGTGGGATTGCTTTTGCTCGAGGACCTGGGTGCACTTAGTGGGTGATGCGGAAGGTTGGAGGAGTTCAATGTGTGCCTCAAGGGGATTCGATTTTGGGTGAAAACAGACAATGAACCGAATGGTGTGTTGTTAATTGCTATATGATATTGTATGTCATCACTCCTATGGTGCTATATGCCGTATCAATGGTATCATAGTAAGAATCTCCCAAATTAATGAAGGATGAACTTTGATTGAACCAAGCAACGTGTAGTGGTGATGGAACAAAGACTGGCTTCAGCATACAACAGTCCAACACCACACAGACCATCTCTCCTGCCTTGAAAGACTGTTACGATAGACGGAGCCCAAAGTTAAGGACTAAATGAACGCAATGGACATTTGTGGACCCTCTACAGACATTGTACAGGGATGGTCCATAGACTGAGGGAGCGATAAATGATATCTGTGTATGTTATCAAAGGATGGGAAGGCGGGTGGTGCTTATTGAGGTTGTATTGGATAGTATGGGACGTGAGCATGACATAAATGGTATGGAATAAGGGGAGGATATTGTCATGGTTTTAGATGGTATAGTGTTGCGTTTTGGACTTAAAATGAAAATAATGTTGATAACGCACTGCGGTTTTTAGTTGTTACTAGTTAGTGCTTACACTAGTCAAGGACTTTTCTAGCTTCCCATACTCTGCCAGGTGCATAAGAAGCCGGGAGCGGATGGAACACATCCAGAAGAGATGATCTGAATTGGCCAAAGGGATATTCCATATCATGTGATGTCATGCCCAGTATATGAACTGTGGGGAGTTGACTGGGGGAGGCAGCGATCGCGGCTCAGGGACTGGTGGTGTCGGTCAGTGGGTGGTGAGCGGTTGTAGCACTTGTGGGTTTTTTCCCTTTTTACTTTTTTTCCCCTGCGTTTCATTCCTCTCTCTCGTCATTTTCTTTTTCTTTATTTTATTATCATTATCATTATTATTATCATAATCATTATTGTTGTCAATACCTTTATTACTATTACTCTTTTATTTTAATTATTAAACTGTTCTTATCTCAATCCATGAGGTTTCTTGCTTTTGCTCTTCCGATTCTCCCCCTTCCCACAGGGGTGGGGGGAGTGAGCGAGCGGCTGTGTGGTGCTTAGTTGCTGACTAGGGCTAAACCATGACACTCTTAATTTCCAAGTATCCCAAACTATCACTTTAATCTTAATTGAAAAACATTCAGAGTAGTAGACTTGGGTCATTTTATGATTCTAAACAAATATTCTGTGATCAGAGAAATCTGAGAAGAAAAAGAAAACAGTGCTCTGAAAATAAGCAGAGAGGAAAGTAACAGTGGCAAAATACTTCTGCTCAGGCTTTACCACTGCTGGACCTCAGACAAACCAGAGGAAAAGATCAGGAAGAAAAGAAGAAATTCTGGAGATGGTACAATCTTTGTCTTGTCTTTTGACAATACTGTAAATATTATCTGGCTTATGCAGGCCTTCTGATAATATACAGTGATAAAATATATTTAAACTGTTTTTTGTTTTGCATTTTTGTTTAGTGTCTTCCCAACTTTGAGGTTTTAGATTACATTTGGTAATTTGTCCTGAAGAAAGGAAAAAAATAAAAAGAAACTTTTGATCTGAAGGAAGAGATGTGGAAGAATAGGTGTCTTAACCTTACACTGCTCTTCACTATCAGTCAAATGATCCACAGTATCCCTTTCTGTCAGTTGTCTTACCAACTAAGCAATAAATGTATGAATGAACTGTCAAACTGTGTTTAAAGCAGAAGGGAAATAATTAAGTAACAGATAAAAGTGTCTATCATACAATGAATTTGCACAGGAAATAGTTTTTGTGGGCAAGTTTCTGATGCCAGTACATTGTGCATACGTTCAGCTTTGTTATTTAAATGCCTGATTCTCTTATTCTTTTCCATAGAAGAATCATAACACCTTCTTCTGAAAATACAAATGGATACTGCATTTCTACATTTTATTTATATTACAGTATTAATATTATTCTGAATTAAACAACAGCACATGGAACGGTGTTATACGTCAATTATTCATATAGAACTCATAGTAAGTATATGTCAGATGGTTTGGATAACTCCTTCCTTGAATTATGATTTTTGATTATGCAAATATTCATTTCAAGTAAATACATTTGGATTTTAAACTAATAAGAGTATTTAACATTAAAACATAAAACTAATAATTACCTGTTTTCTTGATTTCATGTTTAAAGAGGCCTACAACAATGTTCAGAGTTAGTAAATCTTCAGGATCATTTCATGGGAAGTCTGAAACTCTAGATATCATCTCCTCCACTCTTTATATATAAAATAGAAAGACAGTAGTGGAAGTTAACCAGCTCCTAGCTGATGACTTTTTTTCAAAAGCACACTAATTTTGTTTCTTAGGTAAGATAGAATCACTGTGAAGATTACTCTAAAACAGAAAACCCTGAAAACACATTTCTATTTTCAAAATAAAGTTGCTTAGAATTAAGTTAAAGAAGCTGGAATTATGTAAGAAAATAGCAAAAGCTCACAATATATACAACAGAAGATAGAAAACCTGCTAACAGAGATGGAAAAAAGATCAAATTTAGCAATATACTATAATTTTTTTCATTGTTCACCAGTTGCATGACTGATTAGAATTTAATGTCAGGGTTTTTTTCATAGTCTGCATGTAATCATGCATTCAGAAGGCAAGTAAACATACTTTTTATAATCAGTTACAGTGCATGCAGGTACAACTCTTAGGACAAATGCATATTAGGAAGGAAGCAGTAATAGGGAGAAGCAATACCAATACAGTTCTTATTCTAAACTACATCATTGATGAAGTCTTATTTTGCCAGTATTCAGATTGTCAACACTTTTAAATTGTCTCAGTATCCAGTGCTGAAAAAACTACACAGATATAGAAGCAGTATTTTATGTAATGGTATGTTTAACTGTACCTTCTTCCCCTCCGCCTGTATCTTGGTGCTAAAAGCATACTCCATCTACATGTACGTTTGGGTTATTTATAAGTGGATGGAGAAAAATCCAGAAATAAGAGTCTTCATTGTATACTCGCGTGCTTGTTTCTACTTCCCCACAGCTATGCCAAGGAGCAGCAGAGCCAGGAGGCTCTTCGAACTGAGGAGACTGAGGGGTGGGAGTCACAGCAGGGCAGGCAGAGAAGGGACTGGACTAGCAGGGTGCAGTCCCATGTGCCTAAACAGGGTGAGCAGAGCAGCTCTGGAGGGAGCAGCCAGGGTCAGCCAAGAGTCCGCTGTTCACCCTACACACCCATAGTTCAGGGCAGGTTCAAGCTCAAGACAGAAAGAAAAGTCTGGGGACCAGGTCAGAGGTATGAGACCAGGCTCAAGGCAAAGCTGCCATGTTGGTCAGACAGAGACCAAGAGCAGGATCTTGAATTTGAAAGCAAGCCCCAAGCAGAAGAGGGGCTGAATTCTGCTGAGGCATTGCAGAACCTGCCATTTGCACGTGACTGAGCTGTCCGTCAGCCCAGGCCACCAAAGACCCACCCAAGGGGAATGGACTCACAGCCCTGACATATGATCAGTTTTCTAAAGGAAGAGTCTCCAAAACCTGTGATCTATATTTTAACAAATTAAATCCTTTTGTAAAGCTGATCTATTACTGTAATCTTCTGAGAAACCTTGACACATTTTAATGCATTTCTTAGTAAAATTTATTAAGAGAAAAAGGAGTATCAGGAAATACATGCTTGAGGTACACAGTTATAGTACTGTGGATTATGCATTATCAGTGTTTTGTTTTTTTTTTTTCTTAACAGGTCTTTTTGGTAATTAATCATTCAGTCAATGCAACTTAAACCCTCCTATTTCAAACCCCCAGAACAATACAATATACCACAAATTACAACAGAATATATATCTCTCTACAGATTTATCCTGAGTTCCTAGCTAACTTCAGTAACAATTCTATGGATAGCGAGAAAACAGATTAGTTTATATTTTTGATAACATTACCAGAAGAAGGAAGATTAAAGTTTAAACGGGAGCTGTTACACAGATTTTTAAAAGGGTCTGAACCTCATCTATTTCTTTAGGAAAGCCCAAATTACAATGCAGTAGACCAGTGGTTAGGGGACCCATAAGATAAATGGGAAATCCAAGTTTCTGTCTTTGCTCTGAAGCAAAGGAAATGGTCACATCCTGTTCCACAACATTCAACATCAATAGCTAATATGCCTCTGTAGGATGATTAGCATTGAAATGCAAATCTCTGGTTTGAATCAGGCAAAACAGAGCTTTTTGTGTCACACTTTCCTGTTAAACATCCTTACCACTGACATACTTAAATGGCTTCTGGACTATTTCTTTTTCTGATATTTTCTGGATGCAGAATAAGAAATTATTTAAATCTCAAAAAACTTAAGGAGGATGGAAAAAAAATTATGGCTCAGCTCCCTTTGGTAGCAATGAAAACAAAAACTTATGATAACATTTCAAAATAAGTGTAAGAAAGGTATGTGATAAAACAAGAATAAGAATCTACAGTATAATCTGAACTAGAAAAGCTTACTACTTACAAAGCACGTAAAATACTCACAAAGGAAGGAATGGGAGGAAAAATCCTTAGTTTTCAGAGCTTCTGTTATTGCATTTAGCATATCCGTCTAGTCTTCTTTAAAAAATAAATTGAAACTTCATTGAAATTTCAGAATTAAAGACAATGAAGCATTTTAAATGGATGCTATCATGCTCAATATACTGAATCTTATAAAATAATTACTTGTCTTGCTGAGAAGACAGCTGCAGGCAATGCAACACTTCAGTGTTAGAAGATACTGTCTTCCACAGTCTATATAAAAATGTAAAAGTCATTTTCTTGCTCTACAGTAGATAATATCTAGTTTTGTGTCATAACTTCTGACTTCAAATTATAAGCTAGTATCAATGAAAATGCCATGTACAACATCATCATACTGCTTAGAGACTATCCATGGTCCTATGCATTCAGTGGTACTGGGAAAGTGAAATGATATAATGTGCATGCAAACAAATAGTTAGATTCCTAACTAGCCTTATTACAAAACATTTAGTGTGTCTGCATGAATGTAAAGGATATCATACATTATTATGATCATATATATTTTAGCAATATAGATTTTTATTTATTGACTATTAAGGGAGTAGCCCATGATTGTGTGTGATGCTTATGATGTCTAGATATACTAGCAAAAGTTATTCTGAAATTTGTTAAACTACCTAAATCCAAAGTTATCTGAATACATACTTAAAAACACTAAAATTTTGTATTAAAAAATCAAAAACATTACAGGGGAAAAAATGTGATAGACATCATTTTTTGTTGTGAGTAAGCATTTATTGTCAAGAGAGACACAATAAGTAAGTATGAACTTATTATTAATCTGTACAATGATCATAACAAAGTCATTAATTCTAGAAAATAATGTGTAATGTAACAGATGAAACAACCATATCACACTCAATGCAGAGAGCAAAATATGGAATATTCCATTAGTGTATTACAAACCTCTTGCTCTTAAAATAATTTTCATGACTCACATTTTGCTTTCTTTAGTTATTCTTCTGATTTTCCCTGTATAATTTCTATATAAAATTACTATCAATTTTAATAATTTAATTATTTCATATAACACTGATTCCCCAAATGAAAGGCATTGTTCCTTTAGCAAGATTGTCATAACTTTGTAATACCCTGTTATGATAAGGGGGCAAATTAACAAGGAGAATTGTAGGATAGGGACTAATTTACTAGGCAGTAAATTGCTGCCCTCCAATAATGGTGTATAATTAAAGTTATCAGACTAAACATTTATCAGTTATAAACTCATCATTAACTTTATTTAGAAGTTTTATGAGGAATTACTTTGTTCTGCTTCAGCTAAAAGAAATCAAGAATAAATACACTTCTTTTTCAAAATATTAGTTATTGTAGTCTTTCCTAAAATGTTATTTGCAGCTCACTGGGGATAAACTGACATGTGATAATGTTCTCTTGCTTCCAGTAGCTAAGTAAAACTAGGAAAAGATAAGGACATTAAAACTTTCCAAATATTATGTTGTCAGGTAAAAAAATGAGTTAGCATTGAGAAAGCAGGGAGAGGATGATTGTGGATCACAGGAAAGAGATTAACATTTCTGACAAGAAGATAATTTGTTAAAATAGAATCATAGAATCATAGGATCATTTTAGGTTGTAAAAGACCTTTAAGAACTTTGAGTCCAACCATAAATTCAGTGCTATGAAAACAGTGGAGAACCCAATGTTCTGAATTATAATCTCCTAATTAGAATGTTAGCAATCAATCAAGTTCTATACTGCCATTTTATTTAAAACTTAAAAATAAATTAAGTTTTTTCAGAGATTTGTTAATTGAGTGGAAATTATGGGTAGACTACAACCCTCTCAAGAATCTTTTATTGACAAATCTAGCTCAGAATGCAAATTTCACATTTCAATAAGCTAAAAAGATATCATTTAAGTTTTTTGTCTGATTTCCTTCATATTCACTCCAGTCTTGCTTGTTTTGAAAGGGTTGAAATTATGTTGAGACTAATAAGTATTTTCCCAGCAATTAATTTTAGGCACATAATTTATTCTGGCTACTTACTCCAGGCAATCAGAAATGAATGTGTATGTTGTGATGGTGACTATGAGATAAGGTTTTCTTCAGATCCTTGAACATACAGCAACACTATAAAATACCAGAGTTCCATTGATTATCCAAACAGTGTCTAAAACACCTGAGAAGATTTTAGGTTTGATGGATTAGGCATTGTATATGGGTGTATTTCCTGCACTAGATTTGCTAATACAGCACTTGTCAGTCCTTGTGTTTACAGGGGGATATAGAAGAAATAAGGAATAGGATATATTTCTGGGTCACACTTACCCTGCAGAACACATGACCATAGTTTTCCTGTTTTGTCAACTACTGTGAAAAATATGCAATACAAGGTCCTTGTGAATCTGTGGAGGCACATGTCCCTACCTTCACCTAGTGAAACTCTCTGTAAAATTTCAATTTGCCTAGTGAAGTTGCCTGTGAAATACCACTGTTATATGCTCGGTCACTTTTGCAGGCCTTTTTTGTCCTTAAAATACCAAAAGGCATTTAACGTCACTTTCCCGAAACTATACGATTCAAATGATTCTAGCATGACCTGCAAAAGTGCACAGAAGTGACACAACTTAGATTGCAAAGGATTATGAACTACCTTCCTAACGGAGAAGGGAACAAGACAAAGGTGGTACAGTTCTTTCACATATGTTTAGCAGGCTCCAAAGAGTTCTGGGTAACCACTCAGAGTCCTGGAGAAGGTAAATGAGTTTTATCACTTAAAGAGGACATTGATGTCTCTGATCACTTCTCTGGTAGGTCGATACTGGTGGATGAAAAACTGGATAAGAGCTGGCAATGTGCACTTGCAGCCCAGAAAGACTATCATATCCTGGGCTGATTAAAAATAAGCACGGCCAGAATCACCTCTGAGGGAAGTGATTCTCCCCCTCTACTCTGCTCTCATGAGACCCCACCTGGAGTACTGCATCCAGTTCTGTGTCCCCAGTACAAGATATGGACCTGTTAGAGTGCGTCCAGAGGAGGGCCACAGAAATGGTCATAGGGCTGGTAGACCTCTTCTATGAAAAAAAGTCTGAGAGAGGGGATTGTTTAGTCTGGAGAAGAGAAGGCTCTGGGGAGACCTTTTTGTGGCCTTTCAGCGTAGAAAGGGGACTTGTAAGAAAGGTCCCTTCCAACCCAAACTGTTCTATGATTCTATGATTCTGTGGTTCTATGATCATGAGTAGGCTAATCAACACATGTGTTTAAATGATGTGATCATTAATAGAAGGGAAACCTTGGGGATATAACAGACAGCTTCATGTAAACATCACTTCAGTTTTCAGTATCAATCAATAAAGCAAATAATAAGTTTTTTGAAAAGAATAGGGTATAACATTTTTATAAACCCACAATTTACCTCCCCAATGAATAAATTCTGCAGCACTGTTAAAAGTAAGGGGAAGACTAACAAAAAAAATTGAAAGTATGGCATCAAATGTATTATTGTTCACCCTGGTTTGAGTGGGAAGTTGGACTAGATATTTTCTGATGTTCTTTCTAAGTTGAACTATCTTATTATCTTATCAACTCTTATAGTCCTTCAGAAATCACCTTTAGGACAGGTAGCAGTGTTTAGCAGGTGTATAAAATATAACACAAGCGTGTGGATGTTGACTACCTAAACTTTAATAAAGCCTTTGACACCTTTTCCCACAGCAGTCTCCTGGAGAAACTGGCTGTTCATGGCCTGGATGGGTGTACTCTTCTCTGGGTAAAAAACTGGCTGGATGGCTGCATCCAAAGAGTTGTGGTGAATGGACTTAAATCCAGCTGGTGGCCGGTCACAAGAGGTGTTCACCAGGGCTCAGTTTTGGGGCCAGTTCTGTTTAATATGTTCATCAATGATGTGGACGAGGGGATTGAGTGCACCCTCAGTAAGTTTGTAGACAACACCCACTTGGGCAGGAGTGTTGATCTGCTTGAGGGAAGGCAGGCTCTACAGAGGGATCTGGACAGGCTGGATGAATGGGCTGAGGTCAATTGCATGAGATTCAACAAGACTGAGTGGACTTGGGTCACAAGAACCCCATGCAACACTACGGGCTTGGAGAAGAGTGGCTGGAAAGCTGCCTGGCAGAAAAGGACCTGGGGATGTTGGTCACAGTCAGCTGAATATGAGCCAGTAGCGCGCCCAGGTGGCCAAGAAGGCCAATAGCCTCCTAGCTTGTATCAGAAACAGTGTGGCCAGCAGGACTAAGGAAATGATCGTCCCCCTGCACTCAGCACTGGTGAGGCCACATGTCAAATACCGTGTTCAGTTTTGGGCTCCTCAGTAGAAGAAAGACACTGAGGTGCTGGAGTGCATCCAAAGAAGGACATGAAGCTGGTGAATGGTCTAGAGCACAAGTCTTATGTGGCATGGCTGAGGGAACTGGGATTGTTTAGTGTGGAAAAAAGGAGGCTGAGGGGAGACCTTATTGCTCTCCACAACTACCTGAAAGGAGTTGTAGCGAACTCCTACACTCCTGTACCTGAACGTGTAGCAAGGTAAGGGTCAGTCCCTTTTCCTAAGTAAGAAGCAATAGGACAAAAGGAAACAGGCTCAGGCTGCACCAGGGGAGGTTTAGATTGGATATTAGGTAAAATGTCTTCACTAAAAGAGTTATCAAGCATTGGAACAGGCTGCCCAGGGATTTGGTTGAGTCACCGTCCCTGGATGTATTTAAAAGATGTGTAGATGTGGCACTTAGGAACATGGTTTAGTGCTATGATAATGGTTGCACTCAATGATCTCAAAGGTCTTTTCCAACCTAAACAATTCTATAAATCTATTAACTAACTATTAACTGCTCAATTTCCTTTTGGTGAGCAAAGCATTGCTGAAGTCTTTAAGACAACCTAATAACAAACAAGGTCCAGCAATAGAGTTATCTATGGAAAAATAAGACAGGACAAAATATAGGCAAGGAAATCAAGAGGCCAACGCCCTGGTAAGCAACAGCACAAAAATACAAGTAAATAAATTACTTCAGAATCTTCAAGGGAGACATTACTTGTTAACTAGATATTCACTGAGACCAAAGTCAGACTAAAGCTGTATCAGTTGGGGAACCCTGGATGAATCACTGTTATTTGGAAACTGATAAGGCCACTCTGACTGGGGCCTGTAGGCAAATGTTTAGTCTGTCAAGATATTTATCATCAGGTCTACAGTCTAGATTTCAGAATATGATTGCAGGGTACAGACACAGTGTAATTTAACAGATATAAATGTTCATTTTAGGATGACTGGGAAGTGAGTGTTGTTATGTGTCTGTACTTTCCATCTTGTGCAATAAGGTAGAGAGGAACAGACACTGAAAGGAATAATAGAACCGCTAAAATTACTGTCAGGGAAAAGAACAATGAAGTAGTGATTTCTCAGGGAGCTTGGGTCTTTGAGTTATAATATGGCTACAGAAAAAAAAGAGCAACAAACAACTGCAGAGACCCACTAACATCTACACATTTGTCTCAAAAGGACATTGGGGTTAAACCATCTAGAAGCTGTCTCTTCAATTACTTTGAAAGGTTGAAAGAACAATGATCTTTTTCTAAAGCCCTGTTACACTGGATAGTCCCTGCAGGTGAAAAAAGATAATCAGACTGACAAAATTCAGTGAATGGACAGTTTGTGCTCTGTACTGCACAAGCCAACAGCCTGGAGACAAGGAAAGAATGTCAAGTCCCAGTTTTTTATTGCTTCACTGGGCTTGTTAAGTGTTGCTTTTTCCAGTTGCATAACATTGATGATATTTTGGATGTCACTTGAATCTATTCCTGCATGCTCAACTCTTCTTAAATGTTTGCTTTAAGCACTGGAGCAAACTATAATCTCAGTTACCACAGTGTAAATCAAGAGTAACTCCAGTGCAGGCACTGGAGTGACATGGTATAAGGCTAAACTCAGTTCAGAAAGAAACTCACTGAATATATGCTGTGAATTTGCTTAAGAGTCTTTTCTGGCACAGAGTTACATGTGAAATTACCCCTGAAAAACCTTGATATAGCTATCCAGTATCTCTACAGCATGTGTATTGGTTCTTCCTCCTGCAAACAAAGCTATTCTTTCCTGTGCTCTTGACTCATCCAATCCTTCTCATACTCCCAGATTTTCTACTACACTTGTGTGCCTTGTAAGGAACAGAGATGCTGAAAAAGGTCTCTCAAAATATCCTGAAGAATTTTAATGCCAGAATGAGAAAGGCTCATGGTTATGTTTTCCATAGGTTCTTACATTCAAAATCTTGTTTGTGGGCAAAGAGAAAGAATATTTTATATACATATAAAGCAAAGAATTTATTGTTAGAATAATTGAAATCTAATAATTGTTAGATAATTATTACAGGAAAAGAAAAAATAGTTTAATTCTTTCCTTCTAATCCTTTTGCTGGTGTTATGCTCACCCTTCCCCTGCTTCTGTATCCTAAGTTTTTTTCTGGTGTTGGTGTGTGTGGCAGAGTGTTACTGTGAATTGCTATTATGTGGAGTCCTTTACCAAGACAGACAGATATGATGGCCATGTTGATAATCTCTTCCTCCTCTCTCTACGGTCCACTTGGAGTCATTTTCATATGCTTGGTAGCATGCTCTTTCTTCAGTGGCCTTCAGCTCCAAGTTATATCCAAATTGTCTATATATGGTGCTTTTAATTTATGTTAGGTATGTGTTCTCTGTTCTCTTTGTTATACCCACAATCAGTTCTGTCCAGTTCCGAGTCTACATTTCTTTAGTTGATCACGGGTAAGTTGTTTATAGCCAAGGGGTGTCTAGTGAAAAGCCTACGTCCCATGTCTTATCATCCCATGCCTATAATCTATGCTGCATCCTGTTTCTACACTTTTCAAGGACTCTGCTATCATATCAGACCTGTATTTATCCACCCTACATCACTTCTACAATGGAGTGACTGCATCAGCGGACAAGGGAAGAACAACTTACGTTATCTATCTTGACTTCTTTAAGATGTTTGGTAATGGTCATCCACAACATTCTTACCTCTAAATTGGAGAGATATGGGTTTGAAGGATGGACTATTTGATGGAGAAGGAATCGGCTGGATAGCTGCATCCAAAGTTACAGTCAATGGCTCAATGTCCAAATGGAAACCACTGAGTGGTGTCCCTCAAGGGTCTGAATTGGGACAAGTACTGTTTAATATCTTCATTAATGACATAGATGGTGGGACTGAGTGCACTCTCAGCAAGTTTGTGGATCACACCAAGCTGAGTGGTGCAGTCAATACACTTGAGGGAAGGAATGCCATCCAGAGGGAACTTGACAAGCTTGAAGAGTGGGCCAAAGTGAACCTCATGAAGTTCAACAAGGCCAAGTATAAGGTCCTGCACCCGGGTCAGGGCAATCCCCAGTATCAATACAGACAGCAGGATAAATGTGTTGAGAGCAGCTTAGTAGAGGAGGACTTGGGAATACCGGTGGATTCAGACAGAGCAAGCCTTACAAACTGCAATCCTGAGCCTTGCAATCTTGGTATAAAGTTCATAGACTGCTGCTAACAATGACAATTCTATATGACAAGTCTATATATTAACAGATGCAGCCTGTAGTTCCTGCTCTGGCCTATACTTTGTGTTTTTTTGGAAGGATGTCAGCAGCTGAGATGTGATATAATTGGATGTGTCTGTAGCCCCTAAGAAAATAAGCTACCAATATCTTTTGCATTATTTACTTTTGATTAAGGGTTTCCTTTTTTTCTACTGGGAAGGGATCATGTGGTCTCACTGTTTCTCAAATAGACAGAGTAATATAGAAACTGTCTGTCATTGTCTACATTTGTTCTCAGGTAAAGACCACAAAAACATTAAAAAAAAATAAAGAAAAGATTATTGGTCCCAGCCCAAAGCAAGTGAGAAGAGCTACAATGTATCAGAAGAACTGCAGAATGCCGGTTTCTAAAATGTAGCTGTTAAAAATTCTTTATAAAGAGCTAAGTTATGAGATCTGTTTTTCTGCTGTACTCTTTTCTTGTAATTGATGCCATTTCCACCTACTCTGCTCTTTGCTGTCTGCCTGCTGCATCATGAGGAAATATTATCTGAGATAAAGTAAGTTTAAAAGCACTGTGGAAATCAGCTGATTTGGATTCCTAAATCAGTCATAGTATAAATTGCAAGGAAAATAACAAAGCTTCACTCTTTTTGGTCATGAAAAAAGCTGCACAAAGTCATGCTATCAAATGTGATTGTTTACAAAAATTCTCAGCATTATTAACATTCATATCATTACGCATTTGTGCTGGTTAATTAAGCAACTTTGTAAGTATGTTAGCAAGTAACTGCAACTAAAACTTTCTGCCTCACGGAGAAAGAACTGAGTTATTAACCTGGTATTTTCAATAGTTTTATAGTGACTAAATTCCTGTGAATCCGTTGGATGTGTTATAAAAACACAGCAATGTGTTTGTAGTGATTTGAAAATTCTTCCAACACTTTCTATAAACAAGTCTTAGGAACATGATTTTAAAAAGTAAAAGAAAATAAAGCTGAAATTCTAAAAATATAATTTCTCTAGCAGCCAAACCCCTGGGTGGACTTTCAAACCATGAGTTAGGTACCTAAACAATGTGGAGGGAAGAGTTAAACACATCAGAGTCTTAGCCATACACCTCCATATTCATATTTCAGTACGTTCTCCTAATTACATACAACTACACTACATTTTTAAATAAACAGCTAACACTTTTTTTCTTCAAGGTACTGCTAGATGGGGTTTACAGAGCAGTTAGACCCTCAGTAAGTATTTTGTTCCTCCTCTCTCTGCATGAACTCCGAACCAGTTTTCGTATCTCCTCATAGATTCTTTACTCATTATAACATTATAAGGCACTCTGCTATCATCTCTTTCCTGTGGAAGCAGTTCCATTTCCATGTCATAGTTAAAGACAAGCAAAGAAAGAGACTGAGAAGATCTGGTATTCCAGAAGGTTGTTCAGAGACTCACCTGGAAGTAGGAGGCAGAGGTTCCAGCTTGCTCTACGTATTCTTTATAGTCTTATGTGGCTTTACAATGACTGTGTAGTGTTAAAGTATACAACTTGTCTTTCATGCACAGTGATAGATTTTAAACACGGGAAAGGGCCTGCGATCTGATTCAAGCAGTCCAAAGGAAGATGGGATTTTGCTTCACTAGTTTTGAAACTGAGGCCGTTGCATCCACTGTAAGTGCATTGCAAAGGCATATAGCAGCCACAGTCATATCTTCTGCAGCATCCAGTACCTCAAATGTTCTCTGGTGAGTTGGGCAGAGGACCACTTAATTTGTTGATTCCAATACACCCTATTTACTATGAAAGCATCAAGTATTTTAAAACTGCCAATAAACAAAATTTTATGTTCCAAGTTAATTTAAATAAATAAAATTTTAGATGATATTGGATTCTAAGTGCGTCCTTTTATATCATGGATTAGCAAGAAATTAGTTTCCTAAAGGTTCAAATACAGGCAAGTAAACTGGCCTAACCTTATGTGCCTGGGATCTTATTTGGTTCTCAGTCATAGTAGCTAACTTGATTAGAAAATGCACTATCTACTGACTTCTGTACATAGAATTAGATTCAGAAAATATATTCCCCCTTGCTCTGCATATCTCCAGTATATGTATGTGCTGCAGTCATGTATATTAGGATGGACAAATTTTTCTGACAGTCATGAATATAGAAGGGAATAAGCACAACAAAAAAAGAAAAAATATTTATGATTGCCTCTGAAATCTACTGACATCAATGAAAATCTGGTTGTTGGCTTTTAAAGTCTTTGAATCAGCTTGTCTGATGACTTACGCTATTATTATTAATATGTATCACATATTCTCAGCATTTTTTTTCTCCAGATTTTAGTATCAAAATTTTATCTGGTAAGAAAAACTCACAATAATGTAACCAATCAGTTACATTTATATTGATTGTGCCTATGCTCATTTCTGTCTTGTTTAAAATTAACTGACTACTGTTTGCAGTAAAACACATTGCAAAGTATAATGGTTTGCTAAGAAGCAGAACTTTTCAAATTAATTTTTCATAGTAAAATTAATTCTTTCTAAGCTTCACATGCTTAAAAATATGAAAAGGTGAAAATTATGGGTGTTTAAGAAGTTGTACATATATTTTTTAATATCAGATAGGATACTGGTGACTTGTTAATAAATGATGACTTAAGAGTTGTTCACATAAGTAGCCTTATATAAAACAGATGAATATTTTAATTTAACTTATTCTTCCCTCTCATAGTTCTTTACCCTACTCTGAATTATGTCTTTTACTTTGTAGAGAAAAAGAGGGGTTTAGGCTATGGATGCAGTTTGAAAAAAGATGCATCAGGATGTGTCTGGACACCTTTCAGAGACTCTTACCAGTGGGTTGGAAATAGTCCTCTTATTTCAGAGGAAAAAGAGTTCAGAACAGTCAGTAGTTGAACACTTGAAGACAATTCATGGTTTGATAGTAGTATAGATGCAGTTATTGAATTCATTTGCAGAGGTGGAAATGTCAACGAATGACTAAAAAGTCCCTAAACATAAATTAGTTAAGAGTGAATTAAAAAAAAATACAGAAAAATTAATATTTACAGGAAACTATGAGACTCATGTTTATTCATGTATGTATTTATTACAAGAAATAGATCTGGTAACAAGGTATTCTATTGCTTTTAATATTGTCCCAGTTAAGTACAATACCAGTGACAGAGGACCCCTGGAATGACTGCTAGCAGGTAGTAACTGAATGAATAAATAAAGAGGGCTAAAATTCAAAAAGGTCAATATTTCTTCACATTTGGACCAACTTTTAGAGCTCTGTTACTATATATATATATATATATATATATGAAAAATTATAAATAAAGCCTCAGGAGTATGTGTTCTACAAATGTTCACCAGAAGAAATACATGAGAATATGCTTACTGTAGCGAACTTCACACACTTCACTGGGTCTGACTAATTCAGGTTTAGTGAAGACCTAATTGCATTGTATATCCCAGTTCTATCAACTTGCCCAATTTTACTTTCAGATCTTTTTTGTGATTGTATTTGCACTGTAATACAGAAGAAAAATTGTATGGAAAAGACTTGTGTGAAGACTATATTTTTCAGCTTACTTGCTCAATGAAAAAAAATATGAAAGCAACTTCTAATTTCAAACTGAACAAAAGGAAACCCAGATAAAAAGACTGTGTTTTTTACTGCAATTCAAGCAAATCTGGTCCCAAAATGTTATTTTCAAAAAAATCCCAAACCCCAAAACCGGAAGTTTTTCAACTTTACAGGGTTTGCTTTTGCTTTTCTCCAGTTGAAACTTGGCCATATTTGGGAAGAAGAGCCTGAAACAGTTGCATTTTTTAGCAAATGTATCTGATAAAACCCCACTTCCAGCTGTGGTCTCCAGTTAATATATTGATCTAGGGCTTTGGCCTAAGTTCCTGGCTGTTCCTGGCTCGGGTGACCTGTGCAGTGTTTGCCTATCTCTACAAGCCCTAAGAAAGAGTTTAGAATGCTCTCGCTCTACCTTTCAAGGTTTAGCTTCAGTACATTATATTTGAATGCCTATGAGTTAAACCAGCACAGCAGCAAAGAAAAGCACAGAGCTATTATAAAGTTGATCTTCCTGAGGCTGATGAAGTGGCTATAAAATTTCTGACATAAAATATAAAATACAAAAGCTCAGATTTGCCATAGTAGTTACACTAAGGTGCTCCAGAAAACATATGTAGAATTTATAGAATCTTGACTGTACTGTGCAATAATGTTCTGGATTGTATAAACAACACGAATTAAAGTCATCATTGTCATTTAATGACACCTAAGTTTGATGATTAAGCAACAAAAATGGAGACACTCTAGAATGCAGATTCTGTCTGGAGGAAATCAGTTAATATGTTGGGTAAGAAGGTTATAGTTTGAAAGCCACTAGGTGATAATCTGGAAGTTAATATGGCCACACCAAATAAAGTGCCAATGAGTGTTATCAGAACCTGCTCATTATTTAAAAGTTCCTGTAATAATTCTGATTTGCATAATATTTGCTTTCTTTTTATATAACACATCATCTTTGGCTATAAAAATCTCCTTTACTCAGTGGCTAACACTTAAGGGTAGCATATTACATTGCATTTTCAGATATACTTAATTTGGTCTGAATGCATGCCGTTCATCAAAGATATATGTGGTGAGAAGTTGAGATTGCAGGAGGCATAAGCATTTCTATGTTTCGATTTGAAAAGCACAAGTAGCCTCTTAAATGAAGATGTGAGACTGGATTTTCTCAAAGCAATTACAGGTCAGTCTTTAGCTTATACTTTTCCCTAATAAACCCAAGCATCAACTATTTTTCAGAACACCTCCTTCTACTTAGTTTTAGGAAAAAATAACAATTGCAGCTTACCTCCATGTTACAGTCCCAACTTCACTTGTGATGTAGATATAGCTTAAGATAACTTGGATATTTGTATTCATGAATGTATAAAATCTATAACTGTAGAATGTACAGGCATTCACTTAAAAGAATTTCAAATTGCTCAGTGACAATATTCACACTAGCCTCAGTTTTACATTCTGAAGCAAATTATTGGTCTTTCTGAAGACAGTATTTAAAAGAAGTACTGTTTTAACTTTGAAAAAAATTCTGAAGATTATGTTATATATATATACACTTCGCTAAATCTTGTATTTTTCAATTCTCTTTATATGAATCTCCTTTTTTTAAGATATAACTTAGAAAAATAAAGATTCAGTTTAATTTTAATAGGCAGGTCTAGCATGTGTTTCTGGAAATAGTTTTGAAAGAAGGGCTGAAGGCAAAATAGATATCTAATACAGCCCGACTTCTTTGGGAATGTAAAAAGAATTTAATCCTATACTTCATCAAAACTTGCTGTACAACAGCAGTGTCTACATTTGAAGCATCCAGCATTAGGAGCTGAGTCCATTTCATAGAAATGAGAAAGCCATCAGACTGTAAGACAGAGATACATAACCCAGCCAATAGGAAAACATCAAAAAGAGTAAGGCCCAGGTTAAGGAGTAGTGAGTTCAGGATAATAGCCAAAATAATTACTTTCAATATATTTTGATGTATCAAGCTGTCACAAAGTGAAGCCTTAACTTATTCAGGGTCATAAGCATCCAGGATCACAACCCTCAGATATAAATTAAAAAAAAAGAAAAAACATACTAAATGATATTTAAAATAGTTTTTCCTTCTTGAATCATCTTTAAATTATTCCTCTAACCCAGAAAATGGTATTCACTACATGAGAAGTTGAATCACTTCATCAGGAGATGCTAAGATATCTCCTCAGCAGAAAGTTCAATAATCTGATGGAACAAATACTGACAAAGGAGGCATGAATACAGAACCCAAGCTTTCAAGTGGAAACGGTCCTTGAACATTTGTCTCCCATATCCAGAGAGATCTGTAACCTATGGTCCATAATTAGCACGAGTAGGTTTTGCAGTGAATAATTTTGCACTATTTAATATATGAAAAAGTATTAAATTATTTAAATTAAATGTTAAAAGATCTGCTTTCAAAGGTCACTTAGTTGTTAAGCTCATATTTTCAAATCTACTCAGATGCCTGAGACTGATATTTGTGTAAATTTACCTACTGTTCACCACTATTTTTTGGTATTTCATCACTATGTGCCTTCCAGGATCATTCTGAAGTACTTATATAGAATTTAGGAAGACCTTGTAGTCTGCTAAAACTCCCAAGCTGAAGTCAATGTCCTGGAAGATCTAAAGGAGTATTTAGAAACCATATATCCTCTCAGCTGCTTCAACAGTGAAGCTAACTTTATTACGCTTGCTAAGCCAGAAAGGTAATTGGGAAAGAAAGCGTATGAGAATGAATAGTTAAGCCAGTGTTTAATAGCTCTGTCACTAGGTTTTCTGACTGATTTGAAACAGATATCTGAAATTACATCCTTGGCCAAATGTTTATCTCCATTGTTGATGCTGTTGGATATATAGATTTGACCCTCTGCTGCTGGAGGAACACTGCAGAATGAACCACTAAAATGTGAATAGAGGAGCAAGGTCTGAATTAAAAGGTAGATATCTCATGACAAATTTAACTTAACTTTATCATGGAGTGAAATTGATACATTGTAAATAAATGAAGCTAGATGAATTTTTCTCATTGCCTGACTCTGGATCCAATTCTAAAAATACAATAATAAATATTTCTAATAGAGAAAACTAATATATATTCATCAGTGAACATCACTGACTAGACACAGACAACCAGCTGAACACAGTTCAGTGGGACTGAAAGGGTGGAATTAAATCTTGGGAATGGCAGGAAAGTTCATGAGGACTTGAGACTAAACTGTATAAAAAGTAGCTATTAATGAGATTTATGTAATCATAATTTCAAAGCAATTTAAGAAAAAAAAGTTCACATTTATTTAAACAGGATCTAAAAGTGTAAACATCTTTAACAACTGGATAATAGGCATATACACTCATTTTTTATTACCAAAGAGGTTTAAAATGTCTCACAAAATATTTCCAGAAAAGCAAATTAATTAGGTTTTCACAAATTTAATTTTTCAAGTCTATCAATTTTTAGAACTCAGAAATGTTTTTGCCATTTCAGCTTTATGAATTAGCTGAGTTCACCACATACTGTCTGTTATTCCAGTTCAAAATTAAAACTTAAATTTTAAAACTTTTCCAGTGTGGCCTGAGATAAAATGTTGTGGGTTTTTTTATTTCTTATGCATAAGGGAGAGGCAGGTTTGCAAATCAGACAATGCATGATAGTTTAAGTTTTAGTCACTGGATCATGTGTCTGAGCACCTGTCCTCTTGTCTCACACACACTACTATACTATTAGTTCATCCTCACTGAAAATGACTATAAATATAATCTCAAACTCCAGAAGCTGTTTGAGTTACTTATGCAATATGCATGGCACTGTGTATATTAAAAGAAACAACCAATTCATATAATTCTGATTTTGAATATTTTAAAAAGATAAGGAGACCAAAACAGGAGTTATAATTTTTGTTTATGAAAGCAAATAAACACATTGTGATGACATAAGATAAAAATGTATCTGGAGACAGGATGAAATACTGAGATTAAGGAATGTAAAGGTAACTGTTGTAGGAAACCTGGGTTTCCTGAAAAGAAAAAGTAAGAAATATTTTATGCATGTGAGAAAGGCCTTTAACAAGGCTTGAAACATGAATCATTAGGGATTTCAATTAATGTGACACTGAGTACTCTGGAGGGATGTATATTCCTGGAGGTATGATATGCTTTCACAAATTTCTGAGAAATCTTCAAAGCCAGAGGCTTTTAGTGGCATGACTTCAAAAAATGAACTATTCTGTATGAATAAGTAGAAGCTGATAATTTTAATTATTTTGATTTACTATCAACTGTTAAGAAAATTCTGACATCTAGTAAAGTATCTTGAAAGTTTACAGAAAGGTCACTTCAGAAATACAGAAGGAGGAAGAATGGTATTTAAAAAAAATATTGGTCTGAAAACAATGACCTGCTTGTTGAATGTTCAGATACCTCAGATTAGTCTCATAAAACCTTTCTTCATTTAGGAGACAACAATGGACGTTTGGAAGTAGTTATAGAAATATAATCAAACCAATATCAAATTTAAATAAAATAAGTACTCTAAGAGGAGAAATATATGAGAAAAGAAGAAAAAGTGCATAATGATATCAAGCACAAGAAAGAACCATAATTAAAGTAAAAAGAGGATTAATGAATGTTGAAATGCAAATGTGAAATAATATCTAGGGGATGTTTTTGTTTAGGTTCATATCCCCCTGAGCATTTTCATAGGATAAGCTGATAGAATGAATAAGAAAATCCTTCCCTTACACATAGTTTATGAATACTTTATTCGTTCTATGGAAACATTAAAAATATTGTACAAGGTTTGCCACTTCTTTCTTATATGTTTTAGCCCTTCCCTTACATAAAGTCAGTAAAAAATTGCTGTGGATCTGAATGAACAGCACTGTTCTTCAGCCATAAACTTTTGAAATTTTCTTATTCAGTTTCATATCGGTTCAATGTCATCTGCATTACTTGAACTATATAAAGAATATTACTTTTGTCAAAGAGAACTAAAAAAAAAATCAACAGAAAATATATGTATGAAAACTGATGCCGACAAATTTTCTTTAAAATCTTTATCTGGATCTTTACTGAATCTTCTTCAGTAAAGAAATGGAATCAACATTATACAGATAAATATTTATTTAGTGCCTGAGAGATAAAATCTCTGTAATAGTTTAGCCTGGTCACAAACTTATTAATGTCTCTATTTGGCTACAACATGCTTATTTTGCCTATTTTTAAGTGACCATAGTTCCCCTAATTTCTTTCAAAAGCTTACATTCTTTTTTACCCACACCCTTTGCGTCTGGGAAATGTTGCTGCTATCTTCAATGAAAGTGAAGCTTCAACATTGAACACAACTTTCAGCAAGGGATTCATAAACTTGTGAGGTGTGAATTCAAGGCTAGACATAGCAAGAGATAAATGAACTGCATGAGATGAGAAAGGCAGAAACCAGTCAAAGACATATAACAGAAGCAACACAGGAAACAGTTGGTCAGAAATTTTTTGTACTAGAGCCTATTTTTAGCTCTTAAAAATGTCAAGCTTTCCAAGATATAACTTGTCCCAGATGGCAGTTCTCAGGTAGAGGTTATGAAAAAAATATGATGCTAGACCTGTGTTAAATCCTGATGGCTATCTTACTGATAGCTTTTTATTTACTTTTGAATATCTCAAAATCCTAAATATCTCACATGGATCCCTAGAGTCAGGATTACATCATGTGGCCGTTAGTGTGCCCAAGATGACTGAAATGATTTAACAACCCACATCTCCAGCTGTGTGAAGAACCAAGTGGGTTACCAGAGCTGACATTGCTGAGTTTCTCATGGATCTAACTGCCTAATGACACCAGCACAAAACTTGAGTATAGTAGTTGGACCTATGAAAAGCCAGCACAGGCTCTGCAACTCCTTGGCTTTTTAAGGTATGCTTATCACAGCCACTTGGTTTCTGAAGATATGAGTTTGTGACTCACAACATCCAGAGGGCTTGATACTATAGTCCTGAGAGATATGGCAGCGAATCTTGCCTTTTACGTCACTTGCCATCTATTTTTTAAAGATTTTTTTCTTGGTCTATGCCATGAAGGCTATAGGAAAAGGAGCTTTTATTCTCTTTTTGCTCTCCTCAAAATACTTTACTTTGCTGTATTGCCTAGAAGGAGTTTGACAGCTCTGACAGTGCTGCTGTTCTAAGATCAGGGTCCAAACTTCTCTTCCCCCTGCCTATCTTTCTGCCTCATCTACTGTGTCTTTATTCATATCAGAATTGTAAGGAAAACTCATGTTCTGATTTTCCATTTGTACAGCACGGTAATTAACATGTGTTTGTGGGGAAGTCTCCAAGGTACTAAAAATACAAATATGAAATTATAATTTATTGGTTCAGTACAGTCTGAAACAACAATGCCCTAAGCAGTTTAGCTGGCAAAATTATAGTGCAATAGTATAAATAACTTATGTTCTTGTTTTATGTTCTTTAATGAACAGATTCAATTTTCATTTATGATTACCAATTCAGAAAAAATGTTGTGAAGTACTAGAGTTATTGTTCATTTTTTAGATGAAATATTTTAAAAACAAATGCAAAAGCTATTCTCTAAACAGTTCCCTTCATCAAGGGAATAGATTTTTACTCAGTTTTTTATTCCAATGTGTATGTGCAGTATTCATTAGCGCAGTGCTTATGAGCGTACTTTTTGCTATCAAATTACATGTAGAATCCCACATGTTGACAGTGGTGTTGGCAGCATCACATAATACTGACAGAAACACAAATTTCCTGTTCTAAGATCTCATTTTCACTTGATTGTTACTTTTCCAAACATTAACTTTTCAAACTCAGATATTGTATAATATGTGACAATATCAAGCCATTGGTGGTTGTTTGTTTTTTTTTTAAATTCAGGAGACAGTCTTTAAATTTATGTTTTTTCAACAGCATCCTATTCAGAAGCTTCATCAACAGAAGATAGACGAGTTGACTAAGTTTAGGCTTCTGTTGAGACAGGGACTACCTTTCATGTAATCCTAAGTGTTCTCAAAACCTTAAGGAAAATTAAATAATCTCTGGGGTTCAGTCCAGTAGGTTTTCAGATAGTTCATTTAATGTGTAACACAAATATTCAGTTGTTGCAGCCTTCATAATAACACAGCTGCAGGAGCTATGGATGATTCCTGTCCCATACCTAACAACCTAGAAGCTAAAGAGTCATCCATGACAAATTGGTTTTAAAACTTCTGCTAGCTGAGGTAAAGTTAATCAGACAGTTCCCAGGAGACGTACATTAAATATTAGCCTGTTTTCATCAGTGACCCCCTGATTCTTCTTCCATACCTTTCTGAAGCTATGCCATTATATAGGACAACAACAACAAAAAAAGAATTGTTCCTGGGGTGAAATGTTGAAAAAGCAAAAGGCAACATGACTGCCTAATGCAGTAGTAGTCAGAGCATCCATGTGTTCAGAGAAGTTGAATTTTAGAGTTTCCAATCCCTGGGTTACCCTTGCCTTTGGATTAAAAGCCTTTAAATTTAGAAATATTACAACCAAACAAAACATACTCAGGGAAGTGCTTAAAAAGATGTTCTAAGAAGCTGGAGAGGTCTGAAGCCAGGAAGGGCACTGAATTTTCTGCTCTCCTACTTCTTGAACAGAGGCTCTAAATGTTAAGTCATTATGAAAAGTTGATGGCATCTCTTTCTCCTCCTCTACAATGAACTATGTTTTCAAGCAAATACAATACTCACTTCATTTCTGAAATGTTCTGAATCTTCTGGCATGCTGTGGATTTCATCTAATCGTAATTAATAAACTGGGCTCTTGAGAGAACACAGTTTTCCTCTGCCTAGCTGTTCATTATTTTTTCCTGAAACTCAGGCAGGATGTACGTAGCCATCTGCTGAAATATATATGCTCTAAAGACGATCACATGGCTAGAAGTAGGAAATGGTGATGTGTTTACTGAGCTTTAGGTAATTCCAGGGCATGGACCTGTTGAGCAGAGGGAATGGTCAGTTTTTGTTTTATTTAAGGTCTGAACAAGCTCTTTTTGGATCTGTGTGTTTAGTGATTAAGACTAAAAGTATCTTTTATTATATGATCTGAAGGTTTGACGATCCAGTGTGTGGGAAGACTATTTTACATTAATAGGCAGCATGTATCTATGCCTTTATTTGCAAAATCAATATACCTGGCATTATTTTCTGACCATGAAGCTGGCTACTCTGGAATGGTTATTTTTTCCATTGTAGTGTGGTAGTCTTAACTTTGCTATGAGCACTTAATCCCTTTATGCTTGGGCAAAAGGGAGATAAAAACAGAAGAACAGTGTTGATATGGATAATGAACACCCTGTCAAGCAGCTGGGCTAGACCAGGAAAAAAGTCTTTATTAGGAAGTCTTTTATTAGAGAATTGTATTATCCTCTTATCGTATCCAGGAGAAAATAAAGAAACTAATGTTCAGTTTAGATCAAGAAATTAGTATTCTGTGACTATAAGCATTAATTTTCTTTCATGGCCAAGAATGTTTATCTTTCAGCTTGAAGAGTTCTTTGGACCTCTTAAATAAAATGAAATAGTAAATGTAAGGGCCCTACATGCTCTATCTACAACAGAAAATTACACATACCTTGGACTATTCTCTGGCACTAAGAGCATCCATTATCCAAACTATCCTATCTTATTTCTCTGAATAACATTTCATCACATCTAAAATGCCTATTGGAAATTATGTCTAGCCAATACTAACCTCTGAGCCTTGCTTGGGATTTGTTTGAAGAAGGTTTGGTAAATCTAAATCAAAGCTAAATTGTGAGTTTTAAGTCCACATTCTAGCTGGGAATATCCTCCCAACTTAGAGACAATCAAGTTCCAGTGTCCAGAAATACTCCCTAAAGTCATTTACCATATAATTAGAAATTCAGGCTGTTCTCCAGCCAGTTGGGATTCACTTCAGAGGAAGCTGTGAATATAGCATTTCAACAAATATCTTGGCTGCATTCTCCCAAATAGGTTTTCAAGAAATAATACATGAAATTAACAAACACAAATGTCAAGTTTGTTATAACTGCTTTGTCCAACTTTATGTGCAAACTGTACAGCAGATGCAAGCTTAATTACAGTTCCAAGGTAATATTCAATCTTTTATAATACTATAATTTCCTGGCTCTAACCACTTGATTTTAAAATTCAGTAACAAAGGCACACTTTGTTCTTCCAGATAATTGTTATACTATCAAGATTTGTAAACAGAACAATTCTATTTCTGCACAGAAAAAAGGCAGAGATCTTGCAGAAATGTTGAAATTTATGGTCTCATAAAGACAGTATTACAAAGAATATATGTAAACAAATTACAGAATTAAAGAATGCATGGATGAAATGAAAATGATACACATGACATTTCTCATTTTCTAAATTTTGAGGGCTTAATTTGTAAAGTTAAGAACTTACTTAAAGAATAGAATTTTGGGGTTTAATGTCATAGGTATACGTGTGTGTATAAATATATCCTTGTACACATATATTGGCTGGTGTTACAGTTTCAGATTAAAGTGTATATTAGATTTTTATCAAGAGAAATTTGTGTATACTCAGATAAACAATTGACTTACATTATCAAATCCAAATATCAAGGTATACAGTAAACAAATTATGGTTTAATAAAGTATCCTCTGCTGAAAATTCTCAACATTAAATGTCAGGAACTACCAAATGATGACAGAAAATGATAATTGAGACAATTAATGGACTGTGACTAGTTGGGGAAAATGAAGCACTTTCATGCTATGTGGATGGAAGTGTTACCTGTTGTAAAGATGCTAAAGGAGTTATTTGCAGGACATGCTAATATGAAGCTTTTATCATGTGCCTCATATATTCTGAATCCAGTGCATGATAGAAGCTAGCATCTCTTTTGCATTTTGTTTAAAGTTTCCTTTATTTATAACATTTTTTTAGCTACCTGTGATGAGGAATTAGGACACAGACTTTACTGACACAATATATTTCTTCTTTAGGGAAAGGACATTTGTGCTTTAGTTATATAAACCTATTAGTTGAAAAAAAATCATTGCCCTGAAAACTGAGAAAGTTCCTGTTTTTCAGAAAAGTACCTTTTCATATTGATGTTAGTTTAAAATATATCATTATAGATGAATCAGTACTTGTAAAAGACAGCATTTCATTTTGTTTACTTTTGTGACCAATTTGTGAAAATGCATTCAGAATGTCTAATCTTAGATTATATAGTGCGATCTTCAGAGGATATCTTGTAAGCTTTTGTCAAAAGCTCCTTGGGGGCACAGCATTCAGTCAGGAATCATGTTTTAAAATAGCTCTAAGAGCTTCAGTTTTAACTTCAAAATCAGAAGAATTATACTTAAGGCAGGAAAAGTTCTCATATCCCTTTGACTTTTCCATTTAAATTAACAGCTCTGATGACTTCTTAACATTGACAAACATTAATGTCATCAGTGGAATTACACCAAACAACTTCAACTTTTACCATGAGTTGAAGCATTACCTCAGGATGTAGGCTTATTTCTGACTTACTGTGCTTTAGTTGCCTGAAATCAGACTATGTTTTATTTCAAAGGTGCATGAAAATATTTAATTTGTAAACTAGTTCTTCACACTCAGAGTATTTAACACTAAACAGGCTTATGGAAAAAGTAATCTAAATTTCTAACTCATTCTTACTATTTTCAGTGTCTAAAAGAGGCATAGAATGGCCTGTTCATGAAATCCAAATATTAAGATGTGAAAGAATGAATGAACATGACAACAAATTTTAGAAAAACAGGGAGAAAGGATGAAAAAAGTAATGGTAAGGCAAAAAGCATGTGTGTATATGTATATATATATACACACACATATGAAAATTATGATATGATATGATATATGATATGATGTGATGTTATATGATATGATATGCTATAACATAATATAATATTATACAGTATTTTGTGCTTCATATATTTATGCATATATAGGAAGCATTAAGTAAGAGATGTAGACAGATACCAAAGCATTCAGGCAATAGGATTTTATACATCTTACTTTTAAGAAAGTTAAGCGAGCCAGAAGAAGAAAGCTGATGAAGAAATCATGAAAGTGAGAGGAAAATGAGTCTTGAATGAGGAAATACGATATAGTAGAAATGAAGTTATGTATGTGATGACAGACATGTTTGTAATCAGAGGAGAAGGAGAAGACAGATCAGCATTCATATCAAATAATGATGGAAGGACAGAGTACAATTGTACTTTTTCTCATCTGTAATTAATGTAATAGTGTTAACAAAAACCTAAGGAAAAGTATAGAGAAAAGAAGTTCACAAAAAATAATGAAGAGGTCCATTACTGGGTCACATAAGGACCCTGATGACTTCATAAATGACTAGTGTTTGCCTTGTACATCAAGACTAAATGTACATCCTCTGGAATCTATGACAGATATTTGAGAAGAAAATTAATAAATTACTGTATGGCAAGAGTTCAATGACAATTCTAGAAGGGCAGGAAGATATAGCTTTGTTTGAGAAACTGGCAGAGTCATCTAAAGGGCTGGAATTAATGGGTTTGGGATAATTTAACTACCTGGTAAGGTACTGTGAGAGGTAGGACAGCATGACATATATGGTAGAATATTGCCTCACCTAATTCTGGGTAGCTACATGAGTGTTTATCAGCTAAACTACCTCTGGGGGAATAAAACCCTAGCTTAGATCATATCACTCACAACACTAGAATTGTCTTTTTGTTTCTTTAGTGACTATAAAGAGAATCTAGGTGACTGGTGAAGGTGCAGGAGCTATTGGCAAAGAGGTAATGTTTTTGTGAACTGAATCCCAGTGAATGTTTTTGAGTACATAGTGATATGTAACACCTCCATAACAGGTTGTCCTGCATTTTGTTCAAAAACTAGGAAGACTGAGAATATCAAGAAAGAAATTAATTTAGGTCAGAGTGGTCATAGAATGAATGTTCATCATTCTTGTGTTAAGGAGCAAAAATAACATCAAAATGCAGTGTATGAAGGAATAAAATATTTTCATTTACATTATTTTATTAGAAATATAGAAATAGAAATATTTTATATTGATTGATAGTATATTAGATCAAAATACTAAACTCTGAGAGTAAGACATCCTAAGAAGTAGGTCAAAAGTGGTAAAGAAGTCTCACAATATTGTTCATTTTTAATGAATGGTGTTGAAAATATGCATACAAAACATCCTACTGCAAGAAAGCTTGGTCATGTTTTAAAAAATTAACTTGCCTAAATCAGGATGTTTTTTCATTAATCTCAAACACAAAAAAAAAGATGCATTGAAAAAGTGAAACCTAGGACAAGGTATTAAGAATAATTTTACATGAGCAAAATCAGAAAGGTCAATACACAAATGAAATGTACTAAGAAAAGAAGATACATAAGCAATTATTTCCTAAGAAAGTTAATAGCAAAATGGAGACTATGAAATTGGTAGCAATGCCAACAAAAATTACGTATATCACATCATCCTAAATTGATGAACACATACCAGGTAGTAATTACAGTGAGAAAGGTAAAATCTTAGTCAGGAACAAACAAGAAACAACTTTAAAAGTACTCAGGTAATTTGCACACTTTCATTTTATAGGCTGATTTCATACATAGATACTTAGATCTTGGCTAATGAAATCTCAGAGCCAAAGCCCTCTCTTGAGAACTTGGAGAAACTTGGTGAGGTATTGCACGACTTTAAAAAGCTCTATGGTCCCTATTTTTATAAAGTCAAAATGGAGGAATCTGTAAATATAGATATACCTGGTTAATATCAGTTCCTGGAAAATATTAGAACAAGTAATCAAACCAATTATGTTTTCTGGTTTTCCTATTTTCCGTGTATGCATGTGTAGCTTGAATAATAATTGTAGCAAAGAAATTCAAGAGATGAGACATCTGGTGGTAAGGATATGACAGTACTGCACTGGACTGGGAGGGCTGCGGAGCCTCCATCATCACTGTCAAAAATAGAGTAGAAAGAACATCTGTCAAAAATGACTTAAAGTTGTTTAACTAGAGAGTGAATTAGATATCTTCATGAGCTCCCTTCCAAGCCAACAATTCTATGAATTGAATAAAAAGATTAGACAGAAAATGTTTTAGTAGCAGTAAAGAACCATTCAGAATCAAGCTTCTGTATCATAACAGTAGTGTCTATTTAGAAAATGAATGAAATGAGTTTATTTAATTTATGTAACTTTTTAAATTGAGTAGCAGCTGACAAAAATAACATGAATTCTTCTTTCCTTGATTCAAAGTACATTAAATTTACACTTAATACAAAATTCTTCAGTGCATAGTTTATAGTATTTTAAACTACTCATATTACTGTAAAACTTATAACTGCATAACTTTCCATAAATAATCAGAATTCTAACATTACAGTTTACATTAGGTGCCACATTATTACATTTGTACATGCTTGAAATTCTTTTTATCTTGATCACTTGGCTTCAAAACCCATTACCTCTCTTACACAGTCTCAAATATCATTTATCATGATTTTACCAAAAGTTTTATAGATTTCACTCCATATAATAGTGCAGATCTCTAGAAAGTGCAGATCCCTAGAAAGATTCCATCTAGATCCCTATAAGTCAACAGGGCCTGATGGGATTCATCCGAGAGTACTTAAGTGCTTAGGAATACTAAAGAGTACTTAAGAGCTCGCTGATGTCATAGTGAGACCTCTCTCAATGATTTTTCAATGCTCTTGGGAATCTGGAGAGGTCCCAGTTGACTGGAAGCTGGCAAACATTGTTCCGATCTTCAAGAAGGGCAACAGGGATGACCTTGGTATCTATATGCCCATTAGTCTCACTTCCGTGCCTGGTAAAATTATGGAGAAGATTATTCTGGGAGTTATTGAAAAACACCCGAAAGACAACACAGTCATTGGTCCTAGCCAGCACAGGTTCACGAGGGGAAAGTCCTGCCTAACAAACTTAATTTCCTTCTGTGACAAAGTTACCCACCTAGCTGACCAAGGGAAGCAAGTAAATGTGATCTTTTTGGATTTCAGTAAAGCTTTCGATACTGTCTCTCACAGTATCCTCCTGGACAAAATGTCCAGCATACAGCTGGACAAACACATAATGCAATGGATGAGCAATTGGCTGATGGGTCGGGCTCAGAGGGTTATAGTAAATGGGGTTACAATGGGCTGGTGGCCAGTCACTAGCGGGGTTCCACAAGGATCCATCTTGGGGCTGGTACTCTTTAATCTCTTTATAAATTACTTGGATGCAGGACTTGAAAGATTACTAATTAAGTTCACTGATGACAAAAAATTGGGAGGTGATGTTGACACTCTCGAGGGCAGAGAGACCCTGCAGAAAGATCTAGACAAATCAGAGAGCTGGGCAATCACCAACCACATGAAGTTTAACAACAGCAAGTGCCAGATTTTGCACCTGGGGCACGGCAGCCCTGGATATACATACAGACTGGGGAATGAGAGGTTACAGAGCAGCTCTGCAGAGAGGCACCTGGGGGTTCTGTTCGACGGCAAGTTGAACATGAGCCAACAGTGTGCCCTGGCAGCCAAGAGGGCCAACCGTGTCTTGGGGTGCATCAAGCACTGCATTGCAGCCGGTCAAGGGAGGTGATTGTCCCACTGTACTCTGTGCTGGTGTGGTCTTACCTTGAGTACTGTGTGTAGTTTTGGGTGCCACAGTACATCAAGGATATAAAGCTACTAGAGAATGTCCAGAGGAGGGACCAAAGCCGATGAAAGGTTTAGAGGAGAAACCATACAAGGAGTGGCTAAAGTCACTTGGTTTGTTCAGCCTGGAGAAAAGGACACTGAGGGGAGACGTCATGGAGGTCTACAGCTTCCTCACAAGGGGAGGAGGAGGGACAGGCAGATATCTTCTTTCTGGCGATCAGGGATAGGACCTGAGGGAATTGCAGGAAGATGTGCCAGGGGAGGTTTAGGTTGGATATTACGAGAAGGTTCTTCACCCAGAGGGTGGTGGAGCATGGGAACAGGCTCCCCAGGGAGGCAGTCACGGCACCAATCCTGATGATATTGAAGAAGAACTTGGACAACGCCCTCAGACATATGGTGTGAATTTGGGGTTGTCCAGTACAGGGAAACAAGTTGAACTCAATGACCCTTGTGGGTCCCTTCCAACTCAGGACATTCTATGATTCTATGATAACAGACAAACAACTTTTCTTTCTTTGGTATAACTTCAGAAAATAGCTTTGTCTTAATGATAATAAAACAACATCTTAATAACTACTTGCTTTTAACATAGACTTTTCATTTGTTCATGATATATATGGAATATATTCATATTGCTTAAGTAGAAGGGAGAAATACTTAAGGAACACATCATAGATTCATTAAACTTAATGCCAGAAGGAATCATCATGTAGCCTGAACTACTTTTTTTCCCCCTAGTTAATCTGTATGAAATGCAATTTTGTGTAAACTTTTTTGATTTTTTTCTTTTTTTTTTTTTTTTTTTTCTCTGAGGACTCATATAAGGAAACTGCAAAGATGCTAATTTTATCTGATGAAGGTTAATCTCCTAGTCTCTTTGTATGGTGAATGGAAGAAATCAAACTCTCAAAAGATGCTCTGAGGGAGTATAGGGACATTAGCTTTCCTGAATTAAAGATGGCATTTGACAATACAAGGAACAGTTTTCATTGCTGTACCATGAAGACAAGAAGAGTTGTCCATGCCAGTTTCTTGCCCCAATGACAACCACATATGTATAAAACCCATTTGTGTGAGCATAGGTGTGAACTATATCTCTGAAACATGCAAAAATGTTGGGCATTAGAATTACAATGCAGTGGTGGAAGGCCATTTATATTCTTGTCCTATAAGATAAGTCATAAAAACTGGAAACTATCCAGAAATTACTGAAAGAGAATGTAAAACTGTCACTGATGTACAGAACAAGGCAGGGATAGTTCAAGGAGATCATTTTTAAAAAGTCAAGAAAACTGGGTAGTGATTTAGAAAAAGAACTCCTTGTTTGATGAGAAATTACCTAAGGAAATTTCCACTTTTCTTGGGTATGTGATGCAAAGAAACAAAACAAGAGGGAAGATATAGATATAGAGTAAACCAAGCATGATATTCTCAAGCAACATAAAGGCTATAGGCAGTCCATTTTCCTGCCTCTTAAAAAGAAAATTTAAGTGTTAGAATGTTAGGCATGCATATGATCATACATGTGTAAATGACAATAAATCAGTCTTAAAATTCATAAATCATGTGTTCACTGTGACTTTCTATATAGGTTATTACAAGTACTGCCATATTGAAGCCTAAGGAGAAGGTTCATCTAGACTTTTCCCTTTGTCAGCTTTTAATAGATCTAATTGCCTAATTATCCGCTCCAGTGCAATGGTGGAATGTTGTAACGTTTCTCCTCTCCCCTGGGGAATGTGCACAGTCTCTAGGAAGTCGCCATCTGCTTCCATTTAGAATACCAGTGAAACACTCATTTAAGCACTGGGGGTTGCCAACTTCATCTGTCACTAAGCTTCGTTCAGAAAGGATTGACTGTTTTATTATTCTGATTCTTGCTAGATGTTGTAAAGGACATGCTGGTAGGAAGACCAGTTTATCATCAGAAATGAAAAGATGTATTTGATACTGAAAATGACCATGATACCAACAACCTCACTGCAGGTAGAAAGCAGCTAAAGTCAGACATTTAAAAATTATTATTTTCACTTTGCTGGTCCTGGTTTGATCAGTTTGTGAAACTCATGTTCTGAAATGTTTCAATGATCATGTTCAGCTGACATTAAAACCAAACCAAACCAGAACACCATTCCCTGAAAAGTAAGCATTTCTGTTCTATTTACAGTGTGCAGTTCAACTCCATTCAGTAGCTCACCTCAATTACTTCTTGTAAAATGCAGAGGAACTTGAGTGCTCTAACAGCCCATATGGTTTGATGCTTATTACATGGTGCAGCTGAAACCAGTGTTAATGTAACCTGCTTGTGCTTCTCCCAAGAGATTTCACTTCCATTGTCTTGGTTTGGGTAACTTGGAGACATGGAACTATTGTACACATAATATATTTTTGAAAAGATTAGCAGTAGAAATAGTAAGAAACATTTTCTCTGATGACCTATCTGTGCATGTAGTCAGTTAATCAGAATAAATGCAGGTACTGGTTGAAATTTTTCCAGTATTCTCCACAGTGAGTTTGGAGACTAGCTAAATATCAGGCCCTGCACCATCCACCATTTTTGTAACAGACACAACATCTAGTAACATTTAGAGAAAGATTAAGCAGTCTTTGACTCAGTAGGTAGTCTTGTCAAGAAAAGCTTGTCTGAATTAAGATCATACTTATAAGCTAAAGATCTGTAAAGTTAGTCTCTGACTGTCTAGTCAAGATTTTAGACAATATAAGCAGCTTTTCCAGAATCAGTTTCAACTGCCAGTTTCCCCTTTCATTTTTAACTCTTTGAAGCAGTTATAATCCTCACCTTTGCATCTTACTGGGATGCTTCCCCATCCACTGTCAAGACAGAGCCCCAAACTTTGTCTTTTTCAAGACATGACTTCTTTGGGACACATTCTACACGGCCGAACTGTCTACCAATGGCCTCTATAAAACAACTGAGGTAAATCTGGGAAGTGACATGTTACTTTGTTTAGCTAGGGCTATGTGTTGTGATTTAGCCCCAGTCAGCAACCAAGCACCACACAGCCACTCACTCACCCTCCCCTGCCTCCCCCGGTGGGATGGGGTAGAGAATCTGAAGAGCAAAAGTAAGAAACCTTGTGTGTTGAGATAAGAACAGTTTAATAATAATAATAACAAAAACAACAATGACAATAATAATAAATTGTAATGAAAAACAAAACAATGGGAGAGAGAGAGAGAAACAAAACTCAGGAAAAACAAGTGATGCAACTGCTCACCACCTGCCAACTGACACCCAGCCAGTCCCCGAGAAGTGATAGCTGCCCCCCGCCGAACTACCCGCAATTTATATGCTCAGTATGACATCATATGGTATGGAATATCCCTTTGGCCAGTTTGGGGTCAGCTGTCTTGGCTGTGAGCCCTCCCAACTTCTTGTGCACCCCCAGCCTGCTCAGCAGGGTGGTGTGAGAAGCAGAAAAGGCCTTGACTCTGTGTAAGCACTGCTCAGCAATAACAAAAACATCCCTATATTATCAACACTGTTTTCAGCACAAAACCAAAACATAGCTCCATACAAGGTACTAGGAAGAAAATTAACTCTATTCCAGCCAAAAATGGCATGATATGTTTATGAAGTGAGCTGTAGAATATTGTGCAAAATACTGTGTTAGTTTTATATATGCTTAGATACCAAGGTAAAGGGCACAACAGACCTTATATTTATAAAAAGTTGACCATCCTCCTATATCATATTTTTTTCACACAGCTTCCCTAAAAGTGAAAGTAAAAACTGCTACAAGACAGCAAATTCAATGCCTAGGGGGCATTGTTTTATACTAGCTTAAAATATTAATGTCATGCCAGTAGATTAGTTTTATTTTAGTTATTTCTAAAACTTAGGCAGCAGTGATTAATTTTATAATCATGTCACTGCAGCACCAAACTCCTTTAATATGAAGTAATTTTAGGTTGTTAATTTTTCCCCAGAAGACACATTAACATCATTGTTGAAACCACAGAGTCTGTGTCTTTATTACATCACAGCATGTCTCTACTAAGATTAAAACTGTAAAATAATTACTAATTGTAATCACTTTGAAATTGGTGTCCTACTGCTATATGCAGTGTTTACATAAAGGAATTTAACTAGTGAGTTAAGAAATCTGTTTTTAAATTTATATTCAGAAAGCAGAAAAGAATCCTCACCAAAAGGGGAGGAGCTTCCATCATAAAGCAGTTGATGTTGTGATTGCATACCATTGTCATGTTGTCTTTCTTCAAATCCTGATCAAGACAATTTTCATAGTTAAAGACCACTGGGATAGAAAGTTGGGGAGGGGATGGAAAAAAACAGTTAATTAAAGTAGGTTACAGGTTAAAAGAAACAACACCCCCCCCCAACACTCTGAAATGAAACTACATTGTTAAATAATTAAATCTTCTTCTTGTCCTCCACCCCCAAAACAGCTGAACCATAACTATCAATACAAAATTGATCTGTAGACATCCCCATCCATGGCTTCATTTTCACATCCTGATTTCCCTGCAGATCACAATTCCCCCAGATTTGACTGTTTTCTGTTTACAAATACCCTAACAATTACTTATACTGTTCATTTATTTTTGGGTCTCAGTTCTGCCTTGTAGTTTACAAGCATGGGTTTACCACAGCAACAGCTGGGTTGTGTGGCTTCCTTCATCACAGCTGCATCTACTTCAGCTCTATACAGATTAGCATACTTTGTGAGATTAACTGTGATAATTTAAACTTTTCAATTTTTACAAAATCATGCCTATTACTTGCCATCAAAGTTTTGTTCAGTTGTCATTGTTTCCTTGTAGCAGATTTCAGTTCAAAAGCTGCATATTTAATTTTATTCTCAGAGTGTTTTGATGGGGAAAATACATATTTTTGTACTTGGCCATGATTGCTACTTTTTGTTGCATCCCTCATTCTATCTACATTGTGTACTTTTCATTGAAGAACCATGGTTTCAAAAGCTGTATTAGTATATCAATAAAGTATTCTTGCTATCACTACCAAAACTGAAAGGACTGCTGTCACTTAGTCCTAATATTCCAAAGCTGTAAAGACATCTTCCAGTCTGACTTAGAAATCCTCAATGGTTGTACCTCTACATTGTCAACTACTTCCCCAGTCTAAGCAACTTGATATCTGATTTCTATCTAATCCAGGTAGGCTCCAGAAGCTTGCAGAGCAGCACTTAGAGCCCTGATTCAATAATCTCTCACTAAATTACCTACCATACCTAGATAGGATCAGATCTTCACACAGTGAATCTTGAGATCTTCATTTCGAGTTCATGGCCATTGTGGTGGCAGGTACTTTTGCCCATTATCTGTAAGAGGAAATGGATAAAACTGAGTGCCATGGTTTTAGCTGGGATAGTTGATTTTCTTCACTGTAGCTAGCATAGTGCTGTGTTTTAGACTTGGTATGTAAATAATGTTGATAACACCCTGGTGTTTTAGTTGTTGCTGGGTAGTGTTTACACTAGTCAAGGACTTTCTAGCTTCCCATGCTCTGCCAGGTGCACAAGAAGCCGGGAGGGGAGGGGATACAACCAGGAGAGCTGATTCGAATTGGCCAAAGGGTATTCCATATCATGTGACGTCATGCCCAGTATATTAACTGGGGGAATTGGCTGGGGGAGGCAGCGATCGCGGCTCAGGGACCGGCAGCATCGGTCGGCGGGTGGTGAGCGGTTGCAGCACTTGTTGTTCAGTTTTGGTTTTGTTTTTTTTTCCTTTCCCTCTCCTTCTAGTGTTTCCTCTCTCTCTCGCTCATTATTTTCCTCTTCATTATATTAGTATTATTGCTGTTTTATTCTAATTATTAAACTGTTCTTATCTCAACCCACGAGTTTTCTTACTTTGGCCCTTCCGATTCTCTCCCCCATCCCACAAGGGTGGGGGAGTGAGCGAGCGGCTGTGTGGTGCTTAGTTGCTGACCGGGGCTAAACCACAACACTGAGAAATAGCTCTGAGGTCAGGATCAAGCCACTCATCTTCCCAAACAATTCCTTTACCAAGAGCCAATAAAATCATTCTGTCCTGTTTATGGGGGAAGCATGCTATCTGCTGAGAATTCCAAGTTCCTCAAAGGGATTAGTGTCATCTTATGGTAGTGTAGCTAAAGTGATAACTGCTACAGCAGTGTGGGAATTGAGTCGGTTTTAATGAGTTCATAGCTGAATGCACAAGTCTATGTGTAATTATCTTCAGCTGCAAACTTGGCAACACCACTCATTTCATTAATCACTCTGGTGTTGCGGCTATTTTTTATGCCTCCTTGATTTTAAATCTTTCTTTTAGAAATACATGTCATGTTTTTCCCTCAGTTTGAAGTTCTATTACTACCAGTTTGTTTTTAAGAGCTTGAAAGAATTAGTCAGTTAATTGAAATTAAATAAGCATTTTGAACTGTTTTCTTTAGTAACTGCACTTTTTTCCTCACATCTCCTAGGGTTTTTGTGGTTATTTTTGTATTTGTCGTTCTGACTTGTACACCTCAGAATTGCCATATAGTCAGTACTCATCAGGAATTTTGCTGGTCAGTGTCTCATACCATCATATTTGGTGGCAGAGCACACACATCTGAGTGTTTGTGTCTCTTTAGATACTCGGTGTCCAAGACATTTATATAGCATCAAGATTTTTGTGACAAATTTGCCTATTTTTCATTTTATGGTGAGATTTGTTGCCATGCAGGGTCTGTATCAGATCAGGGTAACATTTGCCATTTAACTCACTGAGTTCAAACAAAATAAGCAGCAACCAAGAGTCAGATAAATCATTAAAGAGTTCATCTCTTCCATGAGGGTGTTGTACTTGTCTGGTAACAGCAGTTCACAGTCATGACATGCAGAACTTTCATGGACTTTAATGGATCTCTGAGTAATGGCATTTGGAGAGTATAACATTGTAGATGGGATTTAACTCGTTTTCCATTTGAAAGAAGAATTTTGGCTTATGTAGCTGTTGCATAATGTGTAAAAGCTTCTCATTAAGAAACACTTTCTTATTAAGAAACAGTTTCTCATTAAGGTATAAGAAAAATGATAACATGTATTCTAAGTTTGAATTTTGGGAATTTACATCATTGACATTATATCTTCTAAAAGGGTGCAGTAATTTAGAAAAGATCCCAACATGGCAAAAAAAGAAATCAGTATTTAGCAGTGAGCATCTATATTTTAGTTCAAATATCTATTGAATTTTGATATTGAATCAAATCATTACCTAATAACTTGTGCTGTTCTATGACATGCCTTTCAGAAAGTACTCCAGTTTTTCACTTCTTTTCAGGTGTTATTATGACGTTAATCACCTACTGTGTAACAAACAGGATTCTTTCTTTGATCACCTACTGTCATGGTTTAGCCCTAGTCAGCAACTAAGCACCACACAGCCGCTCGCTCACTCCACCCACCCCTGTGGGATGGGGGAGAGAATCAGAAGAGCAAAAGCAAGAAAACCCGTGGGTTGAAATAAGAACAGTTTAATAATTAAAATAAAATAGTAATAGTAGCAATGGTAATGATAATAATAAGGATTATGATAACAATAACAATAATAATGATAATATAATACAAAGGAAAGTAATGCGAGAGAGAAATGAAACCCAGGGGAAGAGAAAAAAAAAACCACAAGTGATGCAACCGCTCACCACCCGCCAACCAATGCCGCCAGTCCCCAAGCCACGATCACTGCTTCCCCTGGCCAACTTCCCCCCCAGTTTATATACTGGGCATGACGTCACATGATATGGAATAACCCTTTGGCCAGTTTGGATCAGCTCTCTTGGCTGTGCCCCCTCCACTCCCAGCTTCTTGTGCACCTCACAAAGCGTGGGAAGCTGGAAAAGTCCTTGACTTGTACAAGCACTACCTAGCAACAACTAAAACATCAGTATGTTATCAACATTATTTTCATACTAAGTCCAAAACTTAGAACTATACCAGCTACAGTGAAGAAAATTAACTCTATCCCAGCTAAAACCATGACACCTACTCTGTAACAAACATGATTCTTTGTTTGACTTTGTCTAGATGTAAACTTCCAAAACGTCATTCATCAATATGCCTTACTTTTCCAGTAACCTACAGTTCTAGTGTTTCCATCATGTGAAAGTAGTTACCTGCTCAGGGTGTACAGAGAAATTTCAATATTCGAAAGCTTGCTTTAGTTGAAAGGCAGTGTGAAAACGATATATCTAAACATTTTCCAAATAAGAAAACCTTAGCTCAGGGGGAAGAGCACACTGATATCACCTCTCATGCTTTATTAACAACAAGACAGGCAGATTTGACTCCTGGGGAAAATGCCTTGCAGTGAAAGTTTTAGCTCCACTTTTGTGCCTTCTCCACACTCACCAAATATCAAAAGAAGAAGCAGTAGAAAAGATGTTCTGAAGGCAAAAATATAGGAAGATGAAGACCAGGACTTCTTCAGTAACATCCTCTGAAGTGCTCATAGGAACAGAGAAAGGAGGAGAGAGACCATTTCAATGTTTGGCAGAGATGATAGTGTAAGAAGCAGTTTCAGCAGGAACTAGAGACACAGGAATAAAGGGTACCACTACAGGAGAAAAGGATTTTGTTTGAACCTTAAGGGAACCAAGCTGCTGTCACTTACAGTCAAGAAGGTCAAGAGATGGAATTTAAACTGCAGAACAGGAGAAAGCTGGAGAAAGCACAAATACTTTGGGATTATGTTTCTGTAACAGATTGAGAAATTAAATTTTGTATCTGTTAGAGGATCCAACAGCCTGAGATAGGTGAGGCTGCTGCAGCTTTGTGCCCCCAGGTCCAGCCAACAGAAAAACTGAAAACCACACATAAATAACACGTATGTACATATACACTCTCTTTATTTCTTTATGCCTCTATGTTCCTATGCTTGTCCCTCCTCAAATCAACTAAATCATTTTTCCTGCCTCTGGTTACTTCTGTAAACATCCAATAATAAAACCTGTGTGATTCCAAAATGCTCTTCCCTTGCATCCCACGTGTCCCACCACTAGGCTGTGACCCCATCCTTAGTCTGAAATGTGATCCATGGAGCTGCTCGTGACAGCTCATCTGGATGGGTTTCACACCTGGGCACTGGGGCTGAGGTTCTCCTGGGACTGACCTGTTAGGAGCCTGGACACTGTGTTCTTCCTCTGAGTCCTTAATTTGTGTTCCTGCCTGCCATTGTGCCCCTGTGCTCCTCTGGGCTTGTGAAGATGGACCTGTGATAGGCCTGGGAATAGCTGGGTGGGATATTATTTGGGGTCTCCTTCCTGCCATTGTCTCCCTGTGCTCCTTTGTGGGCATGCAGATGAGCTTTTATTGCATAACCTAACAGTATCTCCATGCAAAGGATAGTTCAGAGGATGGAAATAATCAAATAAGAAATTGAAAACAAACTGTCAGATACACAGGATCCTAAGGGAACTAGAACACTGATACACATTACCATATGAATTCTAAAAAATTATATGGGAAATGAGACATCTGGGTCTCCCTGAAGATATTGATATATTAAACATACTGGTAAGAGAGTGAAAGACAGCAAACAGAACACTGTAATATTGTGATATAAAAACAAGACAAAGCATATTATACTGGTCAAGAACAGTACCATATCTTAAATAGAGCTTTGAATCAAATTAACATGCAAACAATTTAAACAAATTAGCACATAATGAAAATGGGTTCAAGTTCCTAGACAGAAAAAGAGTAATAACTTATGGTGTGTCTATCACTTACCTCCAAATATGAGGAGAACTTCTGAGCAGAAAATAATTGGTAGCATGAGATTGCTAAAGATGATGCATGACAGGGGACTTCAACCACCCAGACATCTGCTGGAAAAGTGACACAGCAAACTGCAAGCAGTCCGGGAAACTACTGGAGTGCATTGAGGACAACTTCCTAGTACAGGTGATGGAGAGCCTGATGAGAGGAGAGGCACTGCTGGACCTGTTGCTCACCAATACAGGAGACCTTATGACAGAGGTCAAGAGTGGAAGTAGCCAGTGATCATGCCCTGGTGGAATTATCAATCTTGAGGGGTACAGGATGGGTACAAAGTAGAGTCAGGACCCTAAACCTCAGAAAGGCAAACTTTCAACTCTTTATGGCACTAGTGCATGGGATCCCTTGGGAAACTGCCCTCAGAAGCAAAGAAGTGAACAAGAGCTGGGAGATATTTAAAGACATTTTTCTTAGGGTACAAGAGCTCCCAATCCTGATTTGCAAGAAGTTGGGAGATGTTGTGGTTTAGCCCCGGTCAGCAACTAAGCACCACACAGCCGCTCGCTCACTCCCCCACCCTTGTGGGATGGGGGAGAGAATCGGAAGGGCCAAAGTAAGAAAACTCGTGGGTTGAGATAAGAACAGTTTAATAATTAGAATAAAACAGCAATAATACTAATATAATGAAGAGGAAAATAATGAGCGAGAGAGAGAGGAAACACTAGAAGGAGAGGGAAAGGAAAAAAAAACAAAACCAAAACTGAACAACAAGTGCTGCAACCGCTCACCACCCGCCGACCGATGCTGCCGGTCCCCGAGCCGTGATCGCTGCCTCCCCCAGCCAATTCCCCCCAGTTAATATACTGGGCATGACGTCACATGATATGGAATACCCTCTGGCCAATTCGAATCAGCTCTCCTGGTTGTATCCCCGCCCCTCCCGGCTTCTTGTGCACCTGGCAGAGCATGGGAAGCTAGAAAGTCCTTGACTAGTGTAAACACTACCCAGCAACAACTAAAACACCAGGGTGTTATCAACATTATTTACATACCAAGTCTAAAACACAGCACTATACCATCTACAGTGAAGAAAATCAACTATCCCAGCTAAAACTGTGACAGTATCCACCCCTTATTCCATACCATTTATGTCATGCTCAGGTCTCATACTATCCAATATGACCTCAATAACCACCACCCGCCTTCCCATCCTTTGATGACATACACAGATATCATTTATCATTCCCTCAGTCTATGGACCATCCCTGTACAATGTCTGTAGAGAGTCCACACATGTCCATTGAGTTCATTTAGTCCTTAACTTTGGGCTCCGTCTATCGTAACAGTCTTTCAAGGCTGGAGAGATGGTCTGTGTGGTGTTGGATAGTTGCATGCTGAAGCCAGTCTTTGTTCCACCACCGCTACACGTTGCTTGGTTCAATCAAAGTTCATCCTTCATTAATTTTGGAAATTCTTACTATGATACCATTGATACGGCATATAGCAACCATAGGAGTGATGACATACAATATCATATAGCAATTAACAGCATACCGTTCAGTTCATTGGCTATTTTCACCCAAAATCAAATCCCCTTGAGGCACACATCGAACTCCTCCATCCTCCCGCATCACCCACCAAGTGCACCCAGGTCCTCGAGCAAAAGCAATTTCATGAGTGGTTTTGCCTTTGCCCAAGACAGGAATAACCCAGACTGTTTTTCCCAGCATATTTTCTACATGCATTACAGGGACATTATCCCCTTCCACAGTACGTAAGAGTTCTGAGTGGGCAGGGCCAGCTCGATTGGCAGATCCCCTAGTGTTGACTAACCAGGTGGCTTTTGCTAAATGTGTATCCCAGTGTTTGACTGTCCCGCCCCGCCATTGCTCTCAGTGTAGTCTTTAACAGTCCATTGTATCGTTCAATTTTCCCACAGGCTGGTGCATGATAGGGGATGTGATACACCCACTCAATGTCGTGCTCTTTGGCTCAGGTGTCTATGAGGTTGTTTCGGAAATGAGTCCCGTTGTCTGACTCAATTCTTTCTGGGGTGCCATGTCACCATAAGACTTGTTTTTCAAGGCCCAGGATAGTGTTCCGGGTGGTGGCATGGGGCACAGGATATGTTTCCAGCCATCTGGTGGTTGCTTCCACCATTGTAAGCACATGGCGTTTGCCTTGGCGGGTTTGTGGCAGTGTGATGTAATCGATCTGCCAGGCCTCCCCATATTTATACTTCAGCCATCGTCCTCCATACCACAGAGGTTTTACCCGCTTGGCTTGCTTGATTGCAGCGCATGTTTCACATTCATGGATGACCTGTGCAATAGTGTCCATGGTCAAGTCCACCCCTCGGTCACAAGCCCATCTGTATGTTGCATCTCTTCCTTGATGGCCTGAGGTGTCGTGGGCCCACCGAGCTATAAATAGTTCACCTTTATGTTGCCAGTCTAGATCTACTTGAGCCACTTCAATTTTAGCAGCCTGATCTACCTGTTGGTTGTTCTGATGTTCTTCAGTGGCCCGATTCTTGGGGACATGAGCATCCACATGCCGTACCTTCACAACCAAGTTCTCCACCCGGGCAGCAATATCTTGCCACAATGCAGCAGCCCAGATGGGTTTGCCTCTGCGCTGCCAGTTGTTCTGCTTCCATTGCTGTAACCACCCCCACAGGGCATTTGCCACCATCCATGAGTCAGTATAAAGATAGAGCACTGGCCATTTTTCTCATTCAGCAATGTCTAAAGCCAGCTGGATGGCCTTTACTTCTGCAAACTGACTCGATTCACCTTCTCCTTCAGCAGTTTCTGCGACTTGCCGTATAGGACTCCATACAGCAGCCTTCCATCCCCGATGCTTCCCCACCAGACGACAGGACCCATCAGTAAACAGGGCATATTGCTTCTCATTTTCTGGCAGTTTGTTATACAGTGGGGCCTCTTCAGCACGTGTCACCTCCTCCTCTGGTGACATTCCAAAATCTTTGCCTTCTGGCCAGTCCATGATCACTTCCAAGATTCCTGGGTGACTGGGGTTTCCTATTCGAGCCCGTTGGGTGATCAGTGCGACCCACTTACTCCACGTAGCATCAGTTGCATGATGTGTAGAGGGGACCCTCCCTTTGAACATCCAGCCCAGCACCGGCAGTCGAGGTGCCAGGAGGAGCTGTGCCTCAGTACCGATCACTTCTGAAGCAGATCGAACCCCTTCATATGCTGCCAGTATCTCTTTTTCAGTTGGAGTGTAGCGTGCTTCGGACCCTCTGTATCCCCGACTCCAGAACCCTAGGGGCCGACCTCGGGTCTCCCCTGGTGCTTTCTGCCAGAGGCTCCAGGTAGAGCCATTCTCCCCGGCTGCAGTGTAGAGCACGTTTTTTACATCTTGTCCTGCCCGGACTGGCCCAAGGGCTACTGCATGAACTATCTCCTGCTTTATCTGTTCAAAGGCCTGTCGTTGCTCAGGGCCCCATTTGAAATCATTCTTCTTCCGGGTCACTTAATAGAGAGGGCTTACAATCAGACTGTAATTTGGAATATGCATTCTCCAAAAACCCACACCACCTAAGAAAGCTTGTGTTTCCTTTTTGCTAGTTGGTGGAGACATGGCTGTTATCTTGTTGATCACATCCATTGGATTCTGATGTCATCCATCTTGCCATTTTATTCCCAAAAACTGAATCTCCTGTGCAGGTCCCTTCACTTTACTTTGTTTTATGGCAAAACCAGCCTTCAGAAAGATTTGGACTATTCTCTTCCCTTTCTCGAAAACATCTTCTGCTGTGTTGCCCCACACGATGATGTCATCAATGTACTGAAGGTGTTCCGGAGCTCCACCCTGTTCCAGTGCAGTATGGATCAGTCCATGGCAAATGGTAGGGCTGTGTTTCCACCCGTGGGGCAGTCGATTCCAGGTGTACTGGACACCCCTCCAAGTGAAAGCAAACTGTGGCCTGCACTCTGCTGCCAAAGGGATTGAGAAGAATGCATTAGCGATATCAATTGTGGCATACCACTTGGCTACCTTTGACTCCAGTTCGTATTGAAGTTCTAGCATGTCCGGCACGGCAGCACTCAGTGGCGGAGTGACTTCGTTCAGGCCACGATAGTCTACTGTTAGTCTCCACTCCCCATTAGACTTCTGCACTGGCCATATGGGACTGATAAAGGGTGAGCGGGTCTTACTGATCACTCCTTGGCTCTCCAGTTGCCGAATGAGCTCATGGATGGGAATCAGGGAGTCTCGGGTGTTGCGGTATTGCCGCCGGTGCACTGTTGTGGTGGCAATTGGCACCTGTTGTTCTTTGACCTTCAGCAACCCCACAACAGAAGGGTCCTTTGAAAGACCGGGCAAAGTAGACAGCTGTTTAATTTCCTCCGTCTCCAAGGCAGCTATGGCAAAAGCCCACCTGTACCCTTTTGGGTCCTTGAAATACCCTTTCCTGAGGTAGTCTATGCCAAGGATGCACGGAGCCTCTGGGCCAGTCACAATGGGGTGCTTTTACCACTCATTCCCAGTTAGGCTCAGTTTGGCCTCTGGTACAGTTAGCTCTTGGGATCCCCCTGTCACTCCAGCAATACAAATGGGTTCTGCCCCTACAGAGTTAGATGGCATTAGGGTGCACTGTGCACCGGTGTCCACTAGAGCCTTATACTCTCTACCTGTATGGGCCAGTATCTCGGCCATTAGGAGTAAGTGTCCTTCTGCTCAAGAGAGAGGATACACACCATGGGGCACCCTATGGTTTTACCTGCGTGACCATGGAGAGGACATGAGGAAGTGGGATGGAAAACCTACCACGATACTAGAGGTACGGGTACGTGAGTTGCAAGGAAAAACAATCACTCAAGGGAGGACCTGCAGGAAAGTTGCTGCTCCAGTTCCCAGTAAGCAGTTCCCCAGACAGAGGAGTAGAAGAGGGAAGTAGAGGGGAGGGGATACAACCAGGAGAGCTGATTCGAATTGGCCAGAGGGTATTCCATATCATGTGATGTCATGCCCAGTATATTAACTGGGGGGAGTTGGCCGGGGGAGGCAGCGATCGCGGCTCAGGGACCGGCAGCATCGGTCGGTGGGTGGTGAGCGGTTGCAGCACTTGTTGTTTAGTTTTGGGTTTTTTCCCTTTTTTTCCTCTTCTTCCAGTGTTTCATCTCTCTCTCGCTCATTATTTTCCTTTTCATTATATTAGTATTATTGTTGTTTTACTTTAATTATTAAACTGTTCTTATCTCAACCCCTGAGTTTTCTTACTTTGGCCCTTCCGATTCTCTCCCCCATCCCATAAGGGTGGGGGAGTGAGCGAGCGGCTGTGTGGTGCTTAGTTGCTGACCGGGGCTAAACCACAACACCATGCTAGCTAAAGTGAAGAAAATCAACTATCCTAGCTAAAACCATGACAACTTTGTCTCAGAAACTCTCTCTGGAGTCTGCAGAGACTATTCACTTGAAAAAATACAGAAATTTCTCTCCCTACAGAAAGGGCAGCTTAGACCTCTTGCTGCTAGTTTCGTACAGCCTCAGTTACTTGTCCTAACTAGCAGACTGTTCAGCACCTATGAAAACAGAAGTCTTATAAGAATACTTGTTTTTGTACTCTTCCTAATTTTCATTATGGACAACTGATTTTCATTGCCTTTCCATCTTTCTTTCCACAGCCCATTCATTTCATCTACTTCTTTGTTGACTGCTTTCTGGCATGTTTCCATTGCATCGGATATTGGCCCACAGGTCCATTACTTTAATGGCTGTGATTTGGTGGAATCGTATGAGAGCTCATTTTACCTTTTGAAATTATGTCTGGCATTCTGGAGAACTTGCATCTTGCAGTCCATTGCTTATTCTTACTTTTATCCAGCAAAAATACGAATTCCAGTGAAAACCCTTCTACAGTTCTGCAGTTCTTCATCAACCATTTTTGTTCAGTCTCAGAACTGCTATTGACAATAGTAATAATAGTAAATCAGCATTTTCACTGTAATTTACATTCATAATATAAAGTACAGATGTTAGACTGTTTTTAACATCCTCCACTCTCTGTCAGATGAAGTGGGACAAAACGCAAAGCTAATTAAAATAATTAGAAAAGTTCAAGTATGAGATTTGTATTAAATACCACAGAAAATCCCAGTCTGCAGTAGGATGTTGATATGTTAATTAGCTTGTACTTTCACTACAAGAAAATGTTAAGTAAGATCTCCCCAGACTTTATAAGCAGAAGGCTTGAATAATGCTTATCCTTAATCTAAGAAACCTTTTCATGAAATAATTCTTTGGGCTTTATTACACTTTTTACAGTAATATATTCTTATCTTCTACAGAGGTAAGTAATGTTATTATTAACTTTAATATTTAATTATAAATATTTCTTTTTAGTTTTATAAAGAGTATTCATCACAGCCCTTTGGCTGAAACAAGGAGGCAGGAATTTGGAAACAATATAGACATGAGGCTGGAAATGTCACACCTTTGTATTTTGAATTTAAGATACAAATCAAGCTTCAGGGGTTACCCTTTGACCTGCCACTTTGGGCTGATCAAGAACATTAAACATTTGTCATTCGAGGTAAGAGATAAATTTATAATGCAATCAGGGTTGTTTTGTTCGTTTGTTTGTTTGTTTTAAAATCCATTTCCCTTCATTTAAAGATCAGTTTAGAATGCCTTTTTCTGCAACTTCAGCAGGAGACCATGCTAATGGCAATGCACCCGGTTCCTCTTCCAGTCAGGAAAGAGAGTTCCAAAATTCTCTCAACCTGTTGTAGTTATATTTCCCATATATATTTTGTGTCTTTAATGTCTTTGCTTCTGCTTATTTTTTGCTTTTAACATAGTCATCTGGCTCCTTTGTAAATATGTAAATTTCAACAAACAATAGTCAGTAAAATGTCTATGACTAATATGGTTTATAAAATAATTCTGTTTATTGAGTCAAGCTATGTTTGAAGACTTCCTTATGCTGTTTCATACATGACATACTTTATTATCAACAGCCTATGTAGCAAGTTGCAGCTATCTGTTATATGAAAGTCTAATGTGTTTTTACAATTAATTAAATAAAAGGGTGCTTAACTACCCCAAACCCACAGCAGTAGTTATTTATGGTTTTATTACAAAATGTGATCTGCATCTTTGATTACACAGGACTGTGTGAATGGAGCCTAATAACCTCAGAAAGCAGTAGCCAGTTGGCTGGAAGAAGACAGTCGTTTTACGGTTGCAGCAGCTGCTATGTGTACACCAACCCAGCATGTTCATATCACTGAGCATATACTTGTATGCCTTTACACTATGACTATGCCATTTTGTTGTAGAAAACCACATAATCTATGTCTGAATATCTCCTCTGTGTGTAGTAAGGTTGGTAGGGGGTGACTAAACAAAAAAAAAAAAGATTCCAACATCTTTGATTTAGCTCATATTTTCTATGTATAAATAATGCAGTGAGAAGTGCAATATCTGTGGACCTATCTGGCTCTGAAGCACAGCAGCAGCCCTCTTGATTCTAGGAATAAATATATTTTGAAATATTTCAGTATTAAATATTTCAATATTTTGAAATATTTCAGTATCACATTAATTTTGTCTAAAGGAAGGCTGGACCTAATTGATCAAGCTTTTTCTTTTAGCATGGCTGTCACCATGTCTTTTTCAGAAGATAGCAACAGATCTGTGACTGTGAAGTTCTTCAGGCCTAACAGTTAGATGGCTTACACAAAAAGATGCCTTGAACCGGTCAGTGTTCAAAAACATGACTGAAGAGAGACAGAATTTCTCTTTTGTTGTCACTTCAGTGACTTAAAACTCCACACCTCTGTCTTTTAAAATAGGCATGCTTTTTTCAAGTTGTGGTAAGGATCTTCAACTAAAAACCCAAAGTACGAACTGAAATGTGTGATTCGCTTCAATATTGACTGATAGTTTTGCTGAAATGATACAGAATACTAGATGGTGAAATGGAAGCACCCAAAAGTAAAAGCACAATATGATAGCAACTTTCTTGAAAGTGCTGGAATGAGACAGTAACAGAGGGTCCAGGGTGATAAACAGTTATGGTCAATTACTGATCACTAAAAGAATACAGCCTTGGGAAATGGACAAATTTATCCTCAGGGATAGCAGCAAGGAACAAATATCCAATGTATATAAAACATCCAGTAGGTAATAAAGCTCAGATACAGTATGGAATTTGTTGAACACTGTTGACAGAGAAAGTAAGCAGATGAAACAGACACATAAAAATCGTCTTTATTGACGGTATGAGCCTGTTCTCAACTATCTTTGGCTGAAACTAGGGAAAGCTGGGTCTACTAATAAATTTTTTTTGCTGAAATAAGGTCTTTATTGACTGCTTTCCAACAAGCTTTGCAGAGTAAAATGCTTCAGAAATGCTTAGACACATGACCTCTCAGTTTGGATATTTTTTTAGACATTCAGAAATTTCTAAGAGGATTTTCTCTGACAGTCATAGGCAGGGGGCATTTTGCACAATTTGGCAGAATATCGACATGGCTGAACTTGCTTTTATAAGTCAACGTGAACCACCAAATTAAAAACCACTAGTTTGGAGGAATCGTGAATTGTTGCTTTGGGTGGGACGGGGGGAAAGGAGGGGACTAAAATAACCGTCCATTTCTCTGTACTTTATGGAACAAGACATGAATTTGCTCTTTGATCTTACATAGAAGAGGCCCTGTTGGCTTCCAGTTGCTTAGAGGTTAGAATAGAAATCCACGATTATCTAAGCAGTACATTATGAATATGTTGTGGCAACTTCATGACATTATGAACCATTTATCACAATTTTTATACAGTCAAAAAGCTGCAAGATAAATGTCATACGATCCAAGATCTGAAAAGATGAACCTTGGAGAGAATTCACAGGCAAAACAGAACAGTATCCTTCATAAGGTCTTAAATGTCCTTTATAGTTGCTGGGTACACAACTAACTACCAGGTAAATTTGACCTCTGTGGCCACTGCTGACTGATTTTCTTTTACAGCAGGGTGTTCAGATTAGCTGTCCATCAGTACCCTGCCAGTTCAGCCTGGTGGCATAATGTATCCCAACCAGAAGCTGTCTTCTTAGTCTTAGCAAGTCTTCTTTTTAGCAGGTTCAGTCACACATGATGAAACAAAATGGAAATAAATCCAGATAAAACCCCCCTTAGAAATGTAGGAGAATTTGAAACAGCCATGTCTGTATAATACATCTCCTGCTCTCTTCTCATCTCCCTTTACTGTCAGTAATTATGGACCTGAATGTATTGTTTCCCTTAATGTGTTTAATTTTTATTAATTAACCCATGCTTCTATTAAGATTTTCAGACAAGTATCTAAAAATTATATTTATTTATACCAATAATTTCACACTAGCATTATTATTAATGCCTATTTTACAGTGAATTTAGTGCTCATGCTGTAAGCCAGAAAAATAATACGTGAAATCTCAATTTATTCTTTGAAAGTGCTACAGTATAAATAATGCCTCTGATAATGCATATGCCTAGTGTCAGAAACATGGGCATTTCATAACATGACTGCTATGAAATGAAGGGTGTAAAAGCTTTACCTGCTTGTTTGCTTAGGGCAAGATAGGTAGTTAAATCTCTGTATTGTCAGTCCTCATCTGGTTGGAAAAGCTTGTCTGGAATTTTTTTCCTCCTTTTCTCCAGTGTTAACACTCATCACTGTTACATATGATGAACATTACTAAATTGAAAGTAAAGCCTTATTCCTCAAAAGTCTGAAAATTGCCTAAGCTCAGTAACAATGATATCTGTCATAAATTCAACTCCAAAATGTGTGGAATTATGAGCAATTGATGGCTTGATTCTCTGACTTGAAGAAAGGAGAAGGGAATGCTGGTCTTCGACATTTATGCTCCATTGTGCCTAAAGTCCAGTTTAAATGTAAGGAAAGATGGGAGCTTAGTTTTTGAAATATATTCCTTTATAGGAAATATTACAATTAATGCAGACTTGCTTAAATGCATAATGTAAGTCTTAATCATCACTTATCTTTTGGATAAAGCTTTTTTTTATTCTGTTGCAAGGAAAAAATATAACTGGAGAAGGGTCAAAACTGAAACCTTCTTAACTTGCATAATGAAATTATGACAACACTTCTGACATACTTTAACCCATAAATTTTGTACTACAAGATCTGTTAGGTGACCTCTTTTCAATTTAATTTTATATATGTATATATATGTACATAAGCATTTCTTTCAAAATAAAGTTTTCCAGCTAAATCATACTAAAATTTTAGAGGAAATGAAACAAAATTTTCAGAGATAGTCAATAGTGTTGTTTTTAAAACACTTCATATATGTGTCTGTCATGGTTTTGGCTGGGATAGAGTTAATTTTCTTCACTGTAGCTGGTATAGTTCTAAGTTTTGGACTTAGTATGAAAATAATGTTGATAACATACTGATGTTTTAGTTGTTGCTAGGTAGTGCTTGTACAAGTCAAGGACTTTTCCAGCTTCCCATGCTTTGTGAGGTGCACAAGAAGCTGGGAGGGGAGGGGGCACAGCCAAGAGAGCTGATCCAAACTGGCCAAAGGGATATTCCATATCATGTGATGTCATGTCCAGTATATAAACTGGGGGGGAAGTTGGCCAGGGGAAGCAGTGATCGTGGCTTGGGGACTGGCAGCATTGGTTGGTGGGTGGTGAGCAGTTGCATCACTTGGGTTTTTTCCCCTTGGATTTCTCCTCTCTCTCTCCCCCCCTCTCTCCCCCCCTCTCTCAGTATTGTCCTTTTCATGGTATTATGATTACTGTTACTGTTACTGTTACTATTTTATTTTAATTATTAAACTGTTTGTATCTTAACCCATGAGTTTTCTACTTTGGCCCTTCTGATTCTCTCCCCCATCCCACAGGGGTGGGGGGAGTGAGTAAGTAGCTGTGTGGTGCTTAGTTGCTGACTGGGACTAAACCACGACAGTCTACTTCATGTATATCTACATATATATCTGCTATATATATCTGCATCACTACAGACATTCTAGTGAAACTCCTACATAGGTGAATACCATTAAATGAGTAAGTACGAAAGATACATATAAAACATATTCTTACCATCCAACAGAACACATCAATATTTCATGGGACTAGTGTAGTTCTGTTGCATTTGTTTTCATTTTCTTCTAAAACAAAATGACTGGTTTTATTTTTTTTCATTATTATGAATCATTGTGGGAGGAGCCAAAAGTTGTGGGAGCACTTCTCAGTGCTGGAATTGATCTTCGGTATGATCCTGTCTTCCAACTTTACCCAATTTACTTTTCTTATTTCTGTCTGTGTCATCTGTATTGACAGCAGGACCTATGGCACTCCTTGCCCTTTCCTATGTGTCAGTACAAAGCTAACACAGCTGGACTTTAAGACTGTGTGTCGCTTGGATAAAATGCTTTAGTTAAAGAAAAAAAAAGTGAACTGTCAAAATGAGTCATTCCTAAAAAGGCTAAGAGACTTTTTATTTTTTCAAAGTGCTGCATTGAAGAGCAGTCTCTTGTTTTGAAAAAGAGATGCATACAGGTGACTTTGAGCCTGGGGTATGGTGGTGTACTGGATCTGGCTAGGATGAAGTTAATTTTCCTCATAGCAGCTTGTATGGTGCTGTACTTTAGATTTGTGACTAAAGCAGTGTTGATAACACACTGGATTTTAGCTATTATCATCCTCAGCAGTAAAAGCTTGGGGAAAGGAGGAGAAGGGAAACATTTGTGGATACAACTTTTTTTTCCTAAGTAATTGATAAGAAGACATTCTCAGGACCTCCTAACCTGGAACTGTATGTCTGCTCATGCAAAGTAGGGAACAAACTCCTTATGTTGTTTTGCTTGCACACATAGCTTTGCTTCACCTGTTAAATTGTCTTTATCTCAGTCCAAGGGTTCTTGGTTTTGCTTTTCCTATTCTCTCCCCCTTCCCATTGAGGGGGAAGGTGAGAGAGGAACCAGATGTATTCTTAGTTGTTGGCCAGGGTCAACCCGCCACAAGTGGCCAGTATATATTTTTATATATATATATATATTTATATTTATATATATATATTTAATCAGGTTCTAATTCTATGGGGGTGAGCAGAACATTAATATAAATCAAGGTCCTTTCAATTACAGCATTTCTTGTCCTTGCTGGTCATAGCCTTACTCACTTCATTTGTTCCCAAATATACTTTACTCTCCTGCAAAATACCAAAATGTTTTGTGTAAAGAAAAACATAAATAGAAACCTCTTTCACAAAGAATCAACTTCAGTGTTTCAGTTAGGCTAGTATTCAAGAGTTTGTTTCATCCCTGTTAATTTAAAGTAGCCTGTACTAACATTGATAGAATATCTCAAGATCTGTGTAAGATTTTTTGTCTTTGTGCCAACAGGTCCTACATGCCACCTTCCTCCTTTAGCCTGGCAACATGTACTAACATGATCCTTAGAGCAGTACTTAAATTGCTCATCAGGAGTCTGCACATCCTTACCTTACAGTCCCACAAGCATTACGGATATTGGCACACCCTGTTTTCTACTTGGAAGGAAGAGTTATGAGCATCTATCTTAAGAAGTGGGACTGCAGGATGGTTTTCTCAGGTGGTGTAGAAGCACCTTTCTTTAATAATAAGTAAGTACAAGACGAAAGACTCTGGAGATCCCCATTTTTTGTTTTCAAGTTCTAGACTTCTACAAGCTGAACATGTCTATTTTGGTTCATATACTTGTCCCCTGGAACTTTTTGCAAAAGGTAGGTGCTGAGACTTAAACCTAAAGAATATGAATAGTTCCTTGAGTCATTGTTCAATTTTGTTTAAGTTTCTGAGAACTTTCAGGAATGTTTACATTTCGATTTTTTTTTTTCTTATTTAGAAGTCAGAAAATGTTTGCCTGAAGATTTAAAATTAAAACATTTGAAATATTATTGTCTGAAAGGTTTCTATATTTGAAATATATAAATAAAAAACCTTCAGGAACATGAAGAATTCTTCATTGTCCCTAATGTTTTTTTTGTTTTTATTGCTTTTATTTTATTTTTTATTTTATTTTATTTTATTTTATTTTATTTTATTTTATTTTATTTTATTTTATTTTATTTTATTTTTCTCTGACATATGTTTAGATGCTTAACTGTGGTGCTGGAGCTGGTCTCCTTTTTATTATAAAGTTTGGTGAAGTACAGGACTTTTTGAAAAACAGAATAAATTACTAAGTAGTTTTTTTTATCTATATACTTTTAATGATCACTGAAAGAGACACATCTGAATGCATGCTTCTACCAATCTCTTGTGGTTTTGTTTTTTTCACAAGACAGTTCTTTTTCTGAAAAATGGTCTATGAATCAAATTATAATAGTCTGCATTGTGATAAATGAAAAGGAAATGTTGTAACAATGGGAGTACCATAGAAATTAAAGCAAAATAAATAATTACTTTTTCAGTAAGATAAATTTTATAAAAAAAGTCATTTTTCTAACTTTCAAAGCTCAATTTTGAAATTAAAACCTTGCTTATTTGCATTACACCCAGAAATGTTATTATTTAAAAAAAAGTTCATTAGTTATTACTGTAGCAGTATCAGGAAGCTGGTTTGCAGAAGAGAAAAAAAAAAAAACAAACCACACAATACTATAACCCGCACTTTTAGAGTTCTTTTTTGGCTTATATTTCTTACTTAACACAGCAACATTTCTTTCTGTTGATCTTTAAAAACATCTTAATTGCTTTCATTCCATTGAAACAGAACAAAATTCAGAGTAGTAAACCTGCATACCCACACACACACACACAGATAAGGTACTGTTACCTCTCTTTTAAAAATTTATATTAATATCTGGTACTTCATTACTCTCAGAAGGGCATCTGCTAGAAATGAATTCATTCTGAAAAATATAGAGATAGGAGACACCCCTATATTGTCTTAAAAAGATCTTAGGTCTCACTCTAATTCTTGTGATCTGTAAAATCTGGCGTATAAGAATAAGCACCACAGAAATTTGTAGACTATGACTAGCTAGCAGTCACATTAGTTACTTCTGGAATATTGCAAACAATTTACATTCTTAAGGTATAAAAGTGTTTTTAATTTTATACAAATCTGCACTGGGCAATACTGTTAGAAGAGTATTGCATCTGTGGACATCTCAGATGGGGGTCTCATAAGCATTGGACAAGACATATAATAACAGAACAATTTTGACTTGTCTATTATTCTAATGAAAGTCAGGGAAATATCCATGCACAATCCAATAAGATTCATGATACCTCATGAAATCTTCCTAAGATACCCACTGTGGATGCTATAACCTAACTGATGTTTCTTTCATGTAATGTTTTTTTATCTTAGTAGTAGTTAATTTTACTATTATATTTGCTATTGCTTATAATAAACCAAGTCCTTCAAAGAGGTGTCTTCAACTTACATTGACCTCAAGGGAATAATTCAATATCTTGCAGACTGGTACGTTTCTTATAAACACAAAGATGATTACTGTCTGCTTGCTCTCTTTTTCAAATACTATGCTGCTTTTAGGACCTAGCACCTTCTTGTGTCTAGGACTTAATGTCTTTGTCCTTTGTAAAAAAAATCCTCCTTCCTTTTTTTTTTTGCAATTCCCAAAGTGAAGCTGAGACATACTAGAAGGAGAAGAAACTGATATTGATTGATGCAAACAAGTGGATGTCCAGAGGCATCATGCTCTCGATCAAACAAGATAATGGTTTCTGTGTGACCCTGGTTAAAGCACTTCTGTGGGCACACAAGTGGCATTGAATTACAAGAAGGACACTGATAAACTGGAAGAAATTTAGATTAAGTGGAGAAAAAACTATTTAAAAGATTTCTATAGAGACACAAGTGAAGACAGATCGTTCACTGCTGTTGAAATAGGTGGAAAGTTTTCTATAATAGAATTAAATGGAAAACCATACAAAGGCTAAACATTAAGCTTTTCTTAACAGTCTGTAAAACTAATGGAGGTCTTATTTTGAATTGTTTTAGTAGGACTTGTTAAAAACAGCTCAGAATCTGGTGTAAATAAATGTTTCTGTCTAGCAAATCTATCAGTTAATGGTATTATATGTAAAGACCTATATTATATTTATAATTATAAAGAGACCTATATTATATTTTGTAATTATATGTTTAGAAGAAATTTTGAAATACCTCTTTATGCTGTATTTTTGGCACAAAAATATAACAAATAGGTTACTGTTGTCCAGCATTACAACTGAAAAGGAATAGTTGAAAACTTTACCAGAATATAATTACTTAAAATCTATGCATGTATAACAGGTGACATGCACTATTGTAATTTTAGAGTGATGGTTTAATAACAAAGACAGCAAATAGCCTTTCTTGCTATAGGCAAACAGCTTATGAAAAATTGCAGAAACCTAACTTGACTTCTCAGTCATATCACAATTAATTCACTTAAGTTCTTTTTATTTTTAAACTCTTTCATTCTTCTACTTGAATTATAACTTTACATGGGTGGGTCTATTACTAATATGGATATACTAAGCTGCAAACACTTGCTCTAAAAATTTAGATGCCAAAAAGATGATGCTTAGTTTCCTTCAAGGCAGATCAAAGAGTCCAAAAGCTCTCTGGGGTTGTTAGGGCTTCTAGTTACAGGTTGTGAATCATTTAAAATTTTCACCTTGAACATACCAGCTATCTGTAATATTCAGGTTCAGATTAGTGTCTTGAGTATTGCTAATTTTTAGACCTGGATTAATACTGGATTAAAGTCTGGAACAAGAGGACTGAGAGTCTACTGTGGATCTGTTTGTAGATCCCATGGAGGGTGAACAGATTGGTGACTCTGTAGCTCTATCAGAGGTGTGAAACAACCAGACCTCTCTGTAGACTTTGTGACATCACTTTAGCAGCACCACGTATTGATCCACAAAGCATAGTATTGGTTCAAATAAAGGGGAATTCTGTGTTGTGTCCAGGGGGTGTGTGGGAAGGACTTGTTGCTAAATCATTTGCACTTTTCAAACTCAATCAATTCATTCAATCTGACAAATTTTAAAGATTTCTTCTTATCGGGAAAAAAAATCCTGCAGCATGCATAATAACTTGTAATAGTCCAAGTTTTAAATCAGTTTCAAGATACTTTCAGTTACAGTAACTCTGACAAAGTCATTCTTATTAGTCATAGTAATGTTTTAGTGAATGACAGGGACACATTTTGGGGGATTCATGTGATGCCTGTCTATGTGTTATCCTTGAAATTACATCAACACGAAACAAAACAAAATTGGACAAAAAAGAGTTAAAGGTAACTGCATGACAAAAATAAAAGTGAAAAGAATAAAGGGAAAGGTTGTCTAATTCATATTTCTTGGACATGTTCCACAAAGACTTCTTGATTACTGAGGCTCCCATACTGTAGTAGTCTCCAAATACAGCATTTATGTACAGTGCATTGGTAAGATTATCTACAGATAATTCACCTTTAGAGAAGGATAAAAATATAACATATAAAATGTGTTAATTTTTTATCATATAAATTTTATACCTAGCCTAGCATCCTGTTTCCAGCAATGATGATATAAGGGCATTTCTCAGGTAAAGGTATCATCATAGAATCATAGATTCACAGTATGGTTTGGGTTGGAAGGGACCTGAAATGCCATCTAGTTCCAAGCCCCCTGCCATGGCCAGGGACACCTTCCGCTAAATCAGGTTGCTAAAGCCTCATCCAACCTGGCCTTGAACACTTCCAGGGATGGGGCATCCACAAATTCTCTGGGCAAACTGGTCCAGTATCTCACCACCCTCACAGTAAATAATTTCTTCCTAATATTTAATCTAAATCTACCATCTTTCAGTTTAAAACTGTCACCCCTTGTTCTATCACTGCACTTTGTGATAAAGAGTCCCTCCTCATTTTTCCTGGAGGCCCCCATCAAGTACTAGAAGGCAGCTATAAGGTGTCCCTGGAGCCTTCTCTTCTCTAGGCTAAATAATCCCAACTCTCCTAGCCTGTCCTCATAGGGGAGGTGCTCCAGACCCCTAACCATCTTTGTGGCCCTCCTCTGGACCTGCTCCAACAGGTCCATGTTCTTCTTATGTTGGGGGCCCCAGAGCTGAACTCAGTATTCTAGGTGGGGGTTCACAAGAGCCAAGTAGAGGGGCAGAATCACCTCCCTCCCCCTGCTGACCACGCTTCTTTTGATGCAACCCAGGATGCAATTGGCTCTCCGGGCTGCCAACACACACTGACAGCTCATATTCACTTTTTCATCCACCAATATTCCCAAGTCCTTTTCCGCAGTGCTGCTTTCAATCTACTCTTTGCCCAGCCTGTATCCATGTTTGGATTGCTCTGAGCCAGATCCAGTATCTTGCACTCGGCCTTGTTTAACTTCTTGAGATTCACACAGGCCCACCACTCTAGCCTCTCAAAGTCCTTCTGGATGGCATCCCTTTCCTCTAGAGTATCAGCCACACCACTCAGCTTTGTGCCACGTGTAAAATTGCTGAGAGTGCACTCCCACTGTCCATGTCTCCGACAAAGATGTTAAATAATACTGGTCCCAGTAAGGATCCCTGAAGGACACCACTCATCACTGTTCTCCACCTGGACATTGAGCCTTTGAACACAACTTTTTGAGTGCGATCATCCAGCCAATTCCTTATCCACCAAGTGGTCCAGCCATCAGATCCATGCCTCTCCATTTTAGAGACAGGATTGTTGCGCAGGACAGTATCAAATGCTTTGCACAAGTACAGGTAGATGACATCAGTCGGTCTTCCCTTATCCACCAATGCTGTAACCCCATCACAGAAGGCCACCAAATTTGTCAGGCATGATTTGCCCTTAGTGAAGCCATGTTGGCTGTCACCAGTCATCTCTCTGTTTTCCATGTACCTTAGCATAATTTCCAGGAGGATCTACTCCATGATCTTCCTAGGCACAGAGGTGAGACTGACTGGCCTGTAGTTCCCTAGGTCTTCCTTTTTTTCCCTTTTTAGAAATGGACGTTGTGTTTCCCTTTTCCAGGCACTGGGAACTTTACCAGTCTACCATGACTTTTCAAATGTGATGGATGGTGGCTTAGCAACTTAATCTGCCAATTCCCTCAGGACACTTAGATACATCCCATCAGGTCCCATTGACTTGTGAAGATTCAGGTTGTTTAGATGGTCTAGAATCCGATCTTCTCCTACAGCAGGCAGTACTTCATTCTCCCAGTAGAGACTGGGAGAAGCAGAGGCAGAGGCAGAGGCCTTTTGATTCTGTGAATTGGGTGGCATGGCTAGAGCACTTGCTGGTGAAGACTGAGGCTAAAGAGTTGTTGAGTACCTCAGCCTTCTCCATGTCAGCTATAGCCAGGTCTCCTGTTTTGCTCATCAGGGCAGGTATAGTTTCTTTCATTTTCTTTTGTTGTCCTATGTACCAGAAGAAATGCTTCTTGTTATTTTTCATGCTCCTAGTCAAGTCCAGCTCCAGCTGTGCCTTGGTTTTCCTGGTCCCCTCCCTGCGCTCTCAGGCCATACCCCTGTAATCTTCCCAGGATGCATATCTCTGCCTCCACTGCTATACATTTTGGTTTTGTGTTTTAGTTTGGCTAAGAGGTCTTGACTTAGCCAAGCTGGCCTCCTGCCTCCTCTCCTGTCATGGTTTTAGCTGGGATAGTTGATTTTCTTCACTGTAGCTAGCATAGTGCTGTGTTTTAGACTTGGTATGTAAATAATGTTGATAACACCCTGGTGTTTTAGTTGTTGCTGGGTAGTGTTTACACTAGTCAAGGACTTCTCCAGCTTCCCATGCTCTGCCAGGTGCACAAGAAGCCGGGAGGGGAGGGGATACAACCAGGAGAGCTGATTCGAATTGGCCAGAGGGTATTCCATATCATGTGACGTCATGCCCAGTATATTAACTGGGGGGAATTGGCTGGGGGAGGCAACGATCGCGGCTCGGGGACCGGCAGCGTCGGTCGGCGGGTGGTGAGCGGTTGCAGCACTTGTTGTTCAGTTTTGGTTTTGTTTTTTTTTCCTTTCCCTCTCCTTCTAGTGTTTCATCTCTCTCTCGCTCATTATTTTCCTTTTCATTATATTAGTATTATTGCTGTTTTATTCTAATTATTAAACTGTTCTTATCTCAACCTACGAGTTTTCTTACTTTGGCCCTTCCGATTCTCTCCCCCATCCCACAAGGGTGGGGGAGTGAGCGAGCGGCTGTGTGGTGCTTAGTTGCTGACCGGGGCTAAACCACAACAGTCCTTTTTGGCGCCCAACGTGGGGCACGAAGGGTTTGAGATAATAACAGTTGCTGGTCACAGCATTGATTCATCTGTTCTCGATATTAGTAGTCAGACCTACACCATGCCGATTTTGAACTACATGTTAAAGATTGGCGTTGGGTTTTGTAGTTTGCTGTGCTCTGCAGTGGTTAGAGATGTTTTGCCTAGGAGATTTGTTACTAAAACACTGGCCTTGAGTTTTATCGGTTATTTGGGTCTTGCATGGAAGCCGTTACTGTACTTCGGGTACCAGCTCATGGAGACAATTAGCAATTATACCTCCTCTTCTGAGAGGTTGTTTATGGAGGAAATACAGAATGGCACCTTAGCTACCATCTTCTGTAATGTCTCTTCCTTCATTACAACAACTTTTCAGTATCTTGAACATCCTTGGGTAGTTAAGATACATCTGTTGATATTCCTATGGCAGATTGTTTCGGTTTTGTCTAAGGTTAATAAGCAATTCAAGAATATCATCCAGAGATCTGCCCCAAGGCTCGATAATTATGGGTGGCAGGGTATGTGGGAGAGTATGGGCAAATGCCTGAGATGGTGGGCACCCCCAGTGTTTTGGGACTTCACCCCTGAACAAGTGCAGAATCCTGAAAAATTAGTAGAATATTTGGAGGAAGTATGCTGTCACCCTAGCAATTCCAGAGAGATACAAATCATTGCAATGTGTTGGGGCCTGGCCCATGCCTACCGAGCCCTATTCAACAGTATTCAGTACCACCAAGGGAAAATGACAGGCCCTGCGGCTACTCCAAGCCCAACGACAAGCACTGTGGCCCCTCAAACCCCCACAACAGGCGCTGCAGCAGCTCCAAGCCCAACGACAAGCACTGTGGCCCCTCAAACCCCCACAGCAGGCACTGCAGCAGCTCCAAGCCCGACGACAGTCACTGTGACCGCTCAAACACCCATGACGGACACTGAAGCTGAATCAGAGAATCAACCCGTGCCAGTATCAGTTGCCCCTATACAAAAGAAGAAATCTTCAAAGAGAAAGTCAACTCGTTTAGAAAAGGATGATGGAGAAGCAGTGCCGTTACTAAGAGAGGAGAAGGAAGAGGAAGAACTTGTACAAGAGATGGAAACTACCCGATCCCTATCCTTAAGTGAGCTGCGAGATATACGAAAAGATTTCGGCCGTCGTGTAGGTGAGCATGTTGTCACCTGGCTGCTCCGATGCTGGGATAACGGGGCCAGTAGCCTGGAATTAGAGGGTAAGGAAGCCAAACAACTGGGATCCCTTTCTAGGGACGGGGGCATTGACAAAGCAATTGGAAAAGGGACACAAGGCCTCAGCCTCTGGAGGCGACTCCTGTCTGCTGTGAAAGAAAGGTATCCCTTCAAGGAAGATGCTATATATCGCCCTGGAAAATGGACCACTATGGAGAAAGGTATCCAGTACCTGAGAGAATTAGCTGTGCTTGAGGTGATTTATGTTGACCTGGGTAGTGAACAGTCATCCAAAGATCCAGATGAAGCCCAGTGCACACGACCCATGTGGCAGAACTTTGTACGGAGCGCACCATCATCCCATGTAAACTCCCTGGCAGTAATGTCCTGGAAAGATGAAGAGGCACCAGCGGTAGAGGATGTGATTGATAAACTCCGGGATTATGAAGCACATGTCTCTTCCTCCCTCGTCTCAGCTGTGGAGAAATTGTCCCGGGAGGTCCAGCAAATCAAAGAAGATATATCCTACTCCCTACCTGTACGGACCAGTATCTCGGCCATTAGGAGTAAGCGTCCTTCTGCTCAAGAGAGAAGATACACACCACGGGGCACCCTATGGTTTTACCTGTGTGACCATGGAGAGGACATGAAGAAGTGGGATGGAAAACCTACCTCGACCCTGGAGGCATGGGTACGTGAGTTGCAAGGAAAAACAACCACTCAAGGGGGGACCTCCAGGAGAGTTGCTGCTCCAGTTTCCAGTAGGCAGTTTCCCAGACAGAGGAGTAGAAGCGCTGATTCTATCCGTGATCTTAACAGGGAGACTTCTGATTCCCGTTCACAAGAAGTGGGTTGCGAATTCTGCAATTGGAATTAGAGGGGCCCTGCCTCCAGCCAGGTGGAGGAAAGGGACAACCGGGTTTACTGGACTGTGTGGATCCGATGGCCTGGCACATCTGATCCACAGGAGTATAAGGCTCTAGTGGACACCGGTGCACAGTGCACCCTAATGACATCTAACTCTGTAGGGGCAGAACCCATCTGTATTGCTGGAGTGACAGGGGGATCCCAAGAGCTAACTGTGTTGGAGGCTGAAGTGAGCCTAACCGGGAATGAGTGGCAAAAGCACCCCATTGTGAGTGGCCCAGAGGCTCCGTGCATCCTTGGCATAGACTATCTCAGGAGAGGGTATTTCAAGGACCCAAAAGGGTACAGGTGGGCTTTCGGTATAGCTGCCTTGGAGACGGAGGAAATTAAACAGCTGTCTACTTTGCCCGGTCTTTCAAAGGACCCTTCTGTTGTGGGGTTGCTGAAGGTCAAAGAACAACAGGTGCCAATTGCCACCACAACAGTGCACCGGCGGCAATACCGCACCAACCGAGACTCCCTGATTCCCATCCATGAGCTCATTCGGTGACTGGAGAGCCAAGGAGTGATCAATAAGACCCGCTCACCCTTTAACAGTCCCATATGGCCAGTGCGGAAGTCTAATGGGGAGTGGAGACTAACAGTAGACTATCGTGGCCTGAACGAAGTCACTCCGCCACTGAGTGCTGCCGTGCCGGACATGCTAGAACTTCAATATGAACTGGAGTCAAAGGCAGCCAAGTGGTATGCCACAACTGATATCACTAATGCATTCTTCCCAATACCTTTGGCAGCAGAGTGCAGGCCACAGTTTGCTTTCACTGGGAGGGGCATCCTGTACACCTGGAATCGACTGCCCCACGGGTGGAAACACAGCCTTACCATTTGCCATGGACTGATCCATACCGCACTGGAACAGGGTGGAGCTCCGGAACACCTTCAGTATATTGATGACATCATCGTGTGGGGCAACACAGCAGAAGATGTTTTCGAGAAAGGGAAGAGAATAGTCCAAATCTTTCTGAAGGCTGGTTTTGCCATAAAACAAAGTAAAGTGAAGGGACCTGCACAGGAGATTCAGTTTTTGGGAATAAAATGGCAAGATGGATGACATCAGAATCCAATGGATGTGATCAACAAGATAACAGCCATGTCTCCACCAACTAGCAAAAAGGAAACACAAGCTTTCTTAGGTGGTGTGGGTTTTTGGAGAATGCATATTCCAAATTACAGTCTGATTGTAAGCCCTCTCTATTAAGTGACCCGGAAGAAGAATGATTTCAAATGGGGCCCTGAGCAACGACAGGCCTTTGAACAGATAAAGCAGGAGATAGTTCATGCAGTAGCCCTTGGGCCAGTCCGGGCAGGACAAGATGTAAAAAACGTGCTCTACACTGCAGCCGGGGAGAATGGCTCTACCTGGAGCCTCTGGCAGAAAGCACCAGGGGAGACCCGAGGTCGGCCCCTAGGGTTCTGGAGTCGGGGATACAGAGGGTCCGAAGCACGCTACACTCCAACTGAAAAAGAGATACTGGCAGCATATGAAGGGGTTCGATCTGCTTCAGAAGTGATCGGTACTGAGGCACAGCTCCTCCTGGCACCTCGACTGCCGGTGCTGGGCTGGATGTTCAAAGGGAGGGTCCCCTCTACACATCATGCAACTGATGCTACGTGGAGTAAGTGGGTCGCACTGATCACCCAACGGGCTCGAATAGGAAACCCCAGTCACCCAGGAATCTTGGAAGTGATCATGGACTGGCCAGAAGGCAAAGATTTTGGAATGTCACCAGAGGAGGAGGTGACACGTGCTGAAGAGGCCCCACTGTATAACAAACTGCCAGAAAATGAGAAGCAATATGCCCTGTTTACTGATGGGTCCTGTCGTCTGGTGGGGAAGCATCGGGGATGGAAGGCTGCTGTATGGAGTCCTATACGGCAAGTCGCAGAAACTGCTGAAGGAGAAGGTGAATCGAGTCAGTTTGCAGAAGTAAAGGCCATCCAGCTGGCTTTAGACATTGCTGAATGAGAAAAATGGCCAGTGCTCTATCTTTATACTGACTCATGGATGGTGGCAAATGCCCTGTGGGGGTGGTTACAGCAATGGAAGCAGAACAACTGGCAGCGCAGAGGCAAACCCATCTGGGCTGCTGCATTGTGGCAAGATATTGCTGCCCGGGTGGAGAACTTGGTTGTGAAGGTACGGCATGTGGATGCTCATGTCCCCAAGAATCGGGCCACTGAAGAACATCAGAACAACCAACAGGTAGATCAGGCTGCTAAAATTGAAGTGGCTCAAGTAGATCTAGACTGGCAACATAAAGGTGAACTATTTATAGCTCGGTGGGCCCACGACACCTCAGGCCATCAAGGAAGAGATGCAACATACAGATGGGCTTGTGACCGAGGGGTGGACTTGACCATGGACACTATTGCACAGGTCATCCATGAATGTGAAACATGCGCTGCAATCAAGCAAGCCAAGCGGGTAAAACCTCTGTGGTATGGAGGACGATGGCTGAAGTATAAATATGGGGAGGCCTGGCAGATCGATTACATCACACTGCCACAAACCCGCCAAGGCAAACGCCATGTGCTTACAATGGTGGAAGCAACCACCAGATGGCTGGAAACATATCCTGTGCCCCATGCCACCACCCGGAACACTATCCTGGGCCTTGAAAAACAAGTCTTATGGTGACATGGCACCCCAGAAAGAATTGAGTCAGACAACGGGACTCATTTCCGAAACAACCTCATAGACACCTGAGCCAAAGAGCACGACATTGAGTGGGTGTATCACATCCCCTATCATGCACCAGCCTGTGGGAAAATTGAACGATACAATGGACTGTTAAAGACTACACTGAGAGCAATGGCGGGGCGGGACAGTCAAACACTGGGATACACATTTAGCAAAAGCCACCTGGTTAGTCAACACTAGGGGATCTGCCAATCGAGCTGGCCCTGCCCACTCAGAACTCTTACGTACTGTGGAAGGGGATAATGTCCCTGTAATGCATGTAGAAAATATGCTGGGAAAAACAGTCTGGGTTATTCCTGTCTTGGGCAAAGGCAAAACCACTCATGAAATTGCTTTTGCTCGAGGACCTGGGTGCACTTGGTGGGTGATGCGGGAGGATGGAGGAGTTCGATGTGTGCCTCAAGGGGATTTGATTTTGGGTGAAAATAGCCAATGAACTGAACGGTATGCTGTTAATTGCTATATGATATTGTATGTCATCACTCCTATGGTTGCTATATGCCGTATCAATGGTATCATAGTAAGAATTTCCAAAATTAATGAAGGATGAACTTTGATTGAACCAAGCAACGTGTAGCGGTGGTGGAACAAAGACTGGCTTCAGCATGCAACTATCCAACACCACACAGACCATCTCTCCAGCCTTGAAAGACTGTTACGATAGACGGAGCCCAAAGTTGAGGACTAAATGAACTCAATGGACATGTGTGGACTCTCTACAGACATTGTACAGGGATGGTCCATAGACTGAGGGAATGATAAATGATATCTGTGTATGTCATCAAAGGATGGGAAGGCGGGTGGTGGTTATTGAGGTCATATTGGATAGTATGAGACCTGAGCATGACATAAATGGTATGGAATAAGGGGTGGATACTGTCACAGTTTTAGCTGGGATAGTTGATTTTCTTCACTGTAGATGGTATAGTGCTGTGTTTTAGACTTGGTATGTAAATAATGTTGATAACACCCTGGTGTTTTAGTTGTTGCTGGGTAGTGTTTACACTAGTCAAGGACTTTCTAGCTTCCCATGCTCTGCCAGGTGCACAAGAAGCCGGGAGGGGCGGGGATACAACCAGGAGAGCTGATTCGAATTGGCCAGAGGGTATTCCATATCATGTGATGTCATGCCCAGTATATTAACTGGGGGGAGTTGGCCGGGGGAGGCAGCGATCGCGGCTCAGGGACCGGCAGCATCGGTCGGTGGGTGGTGAGCGGTTGCAGCACTTGTTGTTTAGTTTTGGGTTTTTTCCCTTTTTTTCCTCTTCTTCCAGTGTTTCATCTCTCTCTCGCTCATTATTTTCCTTTTCATTATATTAGTATTATTGTTGTTTTACTTTAATTATTAAACTGTTCTTATCTCAACCCCTGAGTTTTCTTACTTTGGCCCTTCCGATTCTCTCCCCCATCCCATAAGGGTGGGGGAGTGAGCGAGCGGCTGTGTGGTGCTTAGTTGCTGACCGGGGCTAAACCACAACACAAGTTCACCTTTTGACAGAAAACATTAAAACTGACATAAGCAGAAGTGCCAAAATATAGAAGACAAATCATTAAAACATAATAAAGACAGTGTATGAAAAGAGACATTTCTATTTTCCCAACTGCTTTTCAGGTACTGCACACTTTCAGAGTTAGAGATATCTTTATACATAAGTAAGAGTTCATACATACTATAAATAGCTTCACATATTCTGAATTCTGCCTTCAGACAATACAGGTCCTGGTTCAGAGGGCAGTAAGAGTAAGCGATCTGATCTAGTTGAAGATGTCCCTGCTCATTGCAGGGGGGATGGACTAGATGGCCTCTAAAGCTCCCTTCCAACCCAAACTATTCTATGATTCTGTGATTCTAAGAAGGTAAACAAACAGGAAAGGAATATGAAAGAAGGACCAGAAGCTGCTGACACTGCACATTTTGAGAACGTATCTGTTCATCCTGTCTTCTGATACACTTTCAGAGAAAAATTAAAGCAAGAAGGGGGAAGGAAATAAGTACTAGACTACTCTTTTTTATTCAAACCTTATAAGTGTTTATTAATGATAATGGTCCCTGTTTAACAGTATTTTACATTTAGTGTGACTCTTCTGGCCCTTTGCACATTGAGAGATGCAAGATGCGGGCATCAACCTTTCTATTAGGGGGGGAACATATAAGTAGAGACAAAAAGTTATGACAACCCTGTTATCATTGTAAATGATTATTCTCTGCACTCCATACTTGAACTTTAGTCTGCTCAGCCGTTCCCTGATACTATTTGTTTTAACTGTAGCTGACATATTTTTGCTCATGTATAATTTTCCATAGATGTTAAGAAATCTACACAGAGTAAAATAACCAAAAACAGAAGTAAGGAGGTCATTCTAGATCACCTATTAGTACTTTACATAAATGTTCAGAGGAATTTAAGTATATGGAAATGGCAAATGGGATTTCAAATGTTAATCTATCTATCAGATACAAAGTTTATTTTTGAGAATATGTTTTCAAGAAAATTAGTAAAAAAGACATTATGAAAATGTCATGGTTTAACCCCAGCCAGCAACTAAGCACCACACAGCTGCTCGCTCGCTCCCCTCCAGTGGGATGGTGGAGAGAATCAGAAGAGTAAAGTGAGAAAATTCATGGATTAGGATAAAGTCAGTTCAATAGGAAAAGCAAAAGCTGTGCATGCAAGCAAAGCAAAACAAGGAATTCACTCACTACTTCCCACCGGCAGGCAGGTGTTCAGCCACCTCCAGGAAAGCAGGGCTCCATCATGCATAATGGTTACTTGGGAAGACAAAAATCCATCACTCCAAATGTTCCCCCCTTCCTTCTTCTTCCCCCAGCTGTATATGCTGAGCATGACATCATATGGTATGGAATATCCCTTTGGTCAGTTTGGGTAAACTGTCCCAGCTGTGTCCCCCTCCCAGCTTCTTGTGCGTGCAGCACAACATGGGAAGCTGAAAAAGTCCTTGACATTAGTGTAAGCACTACTTAGCAATAACAAAACCACATCTATATTATCAACACTGTTTTTAGCACAAATCTAAAAAATAGCTGTAGACTAGCTACTATGAAGAAAATTAACTTTATCCCAGCTAAAACCAGGACAGAAAATAACTCAATAACAAACATATGTATATTATGAAGGAATGTAATAAAGAAACAATCCAAATCCCTGAAGTATGTAATATTTTTTCTTAAAAATCACTACCAAATATGGAAAAGACCTCTTTATAATGAGGAGCTTCAGTTCTGAGGATGGCTATTCTGAAAGTCTTTTATAATTACTTACATTGGTTAATCTGCTTCTAATCAACAGAGAATTTCTAAGAAGGGATGTTAACCTAATTCTTTCTAAACTGATAAATATTATATCAGGTATATCTTTATGTCAAACTGTTAACTGACTGTTCTTGTTATGTCTGAATAAAGGACTATTCTGTAATGATCTTTATGTATCGTAAGAGGCTTATGTGAGCAACCTGTTGCTAAACAAATTACAATCTACAGTATTTTTGTATGAAAAAGGAAAGTTCAGTTTCCTGCTCTATGAGGGTCATGTGCTACATTCATCATTTGTATATCTTACTCTCCTCCAGAGTGCACAGCTATTCAACCAAAATTCAGCTTGGCTTTGCACAACAAGAATTCTCTACACTAGTGACAAATGACTGGAACATGTTGTACTCTGAAATACGTTTTTACAAAGCTAAAATCCCTAATTAAAATATACATATATGTGTATATAAGTTTCTGCATTCTTATTTAGGGAAATCAAAAAATGTCAGTAGTTAACAATAATCTTGGAAAACAAAGAGAAAAATAGAAAATTAAGATAAATTACATCTGGCTTTCATTACCTCAGCAACATGATTGACAGATTGAGAACAGCCACAAACAAAAAAGCTTCAGTTTGGCAATATTTCAGAACTTAATATATAGTGCTGGGAAATTTTTTGGTCTGTCATTTACCATTTTTTTCCCATTTAATGAATGGAGTCAGAGACTTATGAGACTCTGCAGGACCTTTTTAATAACAAAAAGCTGTCAAGGTATATATAGCTGTAAGGAGGTGTGCTGGTTTTGGCTGAGATGGAGTTAATTTTCTTCACTGTAGACAGTATAGTGCTGATGGCACATTGATGTTTTAGTTGTTGTTAAGTAGTAGCTAAGTGCCACTAAGTAGTGCCTACACTAGTCCAAGATTTTTCCAGCTTCCCATGCTCTGGCACATGCACAAGAAGCTGGGAGGGGAGGGCCCACAGCCAAGTCGCTGGCCCAAACTGGCGAATTCCATATCATATGATGTCATGACCAGTATATTAACTGGCAGACTTGGCGGGGGGGGAGGAATAGCGGCTTGGGGACTGGTGGCATCAGTCGGCAGGTGGTGAGTGCTTGCATCACTTGTTGTTTGTTTTGGTTGTTTATTTCCCCTCCCTCCCCACCCCTAGGTTTTGCCCTTTTCTCTCGTTATTTTCCTTTTCATTATATTATTATTGTTGTTGTTATTATTATTGTTTTAATTATTAAACTGTACTTATCTCAACCCACGAGTTTTTGCCCCTCTGATTTTCTCCCCCATCCCACTGGTGGGGGAGTGAGCAAGCGGCTCTGTGGGGCTTAGTTGCTGGCTGGGGCTAAACCACAACAGTAGGTCAAGTAGAGGTCTTTGCAGCTTTTACGTATCTTCTGAGATATACTTTAGCTTTGATCCTGCTATGTAATCTGCAGAGAAAGAGACATGAAGTTTCATGTAACTGAGAGGAATCCTGGTTGGATATAAGGTCCTCCCATCTGATTTAATTGCAGGATTGGTGTTTAAATGAGGTCACATTAAGGTCACATGATGAGGCCACAGTACGTAGAAAAGGCTCTACTATCAGTTCAGTAACCTCAGAAGTCCCAATGATGTTTCCCTAACAATTTCTCTAAACATAATCCTTTCTTGCTATCCATATGCAAAATTGTTCTGACTAAGCAATGGGAATGCTGAATTTCTGTTTAGTTTAGCAAAGCATTCCTTTGCTATAGTTGTTGAAGAAGAGTTATTGCACTCTAAATTCATCTCTTAATTTTTATTTGTGTTAAATTTTAGGAAAGGACAAGCTCTGCCAATTTTTATTTTATTATTTTGCAAGATATGTTCTGGTTTACTTTATTTCAACAACGGCCATTCCCTGAGAATTTTATTTAAAAAATAAACAAATTTAGACATATACTGAGATGAAATTAGGATTTATTGACCCTAGAGGTAAATACTGTCCAAGATTTACCTCTTGTTAAATAGCTTTTTCAGGGATGTTTTTCTTTAGACCTGATATGAATATTTTGTGTGTACATATTTCTACATGGCTATAGCTGTTGAATCTGCTTTGGCTTTGCTTTCTTAAAAAAAAAAAGCAAAGCCAAAATATGATAGTTTTTGAATAAACAGAAACCAAAATCTTTTTTTTTTCCATCTGAACTCATTTTAATAGTCTTCATTAATCCTGACATGACAATTTTTCCCCTTCTGAACCTGTTAAGAAAGACTTCCAGTATATTCCTATTATTGTATTTGGCTGAAAAAAATAAGGAAGTACAACAAGGAAACATTCAGTAGTCTACACACCCCTATTATTATATACCTTTATATAATCAGTGCTAAAGAGTGACACATCTAATCACAGAGTTTTCACCTGTTCAAGAGCCAATTTTTCTTGCATATGACAATCTCTGCTAGAGAAGCAACAACAGAAATTCAACTTTCCAACAACTATATATCTACCAGAGATCTTGTAAGCAACATTTAAAGTAGGAGGTCATCTTGCTTATTTTGCTAATATTGAAGTGATAATGTTGTCCAAAAAGTGGATTCATCACCTGGTGTGCAATGAGTCAATAATCACACACTCAGGAGAGATATTGCTAATCTATTTCAGGTTGCACAAGACTGGGTGCTTGGTGGTTTTCCACAAATCAAGCACACTGAAGCTGGCTACCTCATTATATTTATACAATATGTCCATACGTACTCTTCCTATCTAATACATATTCATTCTGTTCTACATATGTTGTGTGGCATTAAGTCATTTTTCTTGGCTCTGCTTCAGATTCTTCCACACACATCTTCCTCTCTTCAGGGGTCTTTGGTGGTCTTTACAGGTGGTCGCGTGTTACACAACAACAACTTCAAGCTATTTTCTCTTGCCAGCTCTCCTTAGTCTTTCTTCTAAAAGGAATGTTTGTCATTGATTAAATGAGTGAGCTAATGGTCAAGACATCCTGTGCCTAAGCTTAGGTAAAATATTAAAACATCAAACAATGCTTAATAAAAAAGAAATTACTTTAGACTCATGCTAACTAAACATATGTAATACCCCTTCTTTCCCAGGTGGAGTTGTTGTCTTACAATAACACATAAATAGAAAATCAGGCCTTGATTTTCATTACTGATGCAACAATATTTTTCAAGTATATTTTTGGTACTATATTTTCTGCATGTTCTGTCAAAATATTAAAAAAAAATTCTTATGCATGCTGGAGAATCATGACGATGGTGATACAAATGATTTGGACACAAATTAAAGCTGTGGAGTTTTTTGTTGTTTGGTTTTTCTTTTTTAATCTATATGTCTTCAAAGACCTGAAGTGTTCAGAGGATTTTATATTCTTACGCAAGCAGCAAAACAGAATTTCTAGAAATTGGAAAAGTTTTATAAAGGTTAATTGACCCTTAAATTTCAGTGATAAACTAAATGTTTCTAACTGAGGAACTGGGACAAATTCCTAGGATTCTCCCATGCTAGATGAGTGGCAGCTCAATCCTGAGAGTGTCCTGTATTGATGAATAACACCTGCATACTCACATTTCATTCTAGACAACACAGAGACTGAAAGAGGTAACATTTTATTGTTCTGCAGAGTGCAAATAAGGTGAAATGTGTCTTTTGTGTTTATCTTTTGCATGTAAATTAAGATTTCAAAATTTAAAAAAAAAAAGGTAACTCGGAAAGAGGTAAGCAAGGGTCCAGAAAACTGACATGTTTTCACCACAGTTAAAGAATGGTTTTGCCTTCATAAAATATTAGTTTGTATTTTCTGTTATGATTTCTTGGGTACAACAGTATTTTGGGATGAGGAGGACTGTGAGAAATTGCTATTGAGAATAAAAATACAGGAGAACAATTATGTTAGTTACTGCTGTTATTATTTTATTTCAACATCTTCTGTGATAACTGCTTTCCAAAATATTAATGGGGGTGGATTCTACTGCGGAGAACTGAGAGTTTACAGAAAGGACGATAATAAGCTCAGAGCATAATAAGCAATAGAAAAGGCCAATAAAAATTAATGTTCTTTTCAATTTCAGTTCAAAATCTTCTGTATAAATCTTCTGTAAATCAGAGGTTAGTTTAATAGAAACTTACAAGCATTTATTAGATTGAAAAACCGAGGGGATGAAGCTGTCTGCACTTACATAAAGGGGAAAAAAGAGATAACAACTTTTACTTGATGTATTTTAATGCTGTTTTCTCATAATGACAACTACTATATAGTGTTTCCCCTGGATATATTTTGCATATTTTTCATTTTTATTATTTTTATCAATAGTGAAAAACAGGAAAGCACATTACTATGTACAGATGTCAACATAAGGATGGCAAACTTCAAAAGAATAAGAAACAAAACATAACTGAAGTAACAAAGCTTCTTCTTCACAGAGGTTCTGGATCCATTTTAAGCTTTAATGCTTTCCATAGGCAGAGCAGAATCTCCCAAGCAGACGTGAAGTTACCACTCTTCTGATCTCAATCTGTTTCTATCAGCTAAAAAGATGGAACCTCTGATAAGAAGAATAAGACAATGCAGCTGAAAATGTTTATTTTTATATTATTTTGTTTTTTGGTTGTTTTGTATAATTTACCTGATGTTTTATTTTAAGAGTCTTAACACTGACATAGCTGTAGCCAGCCCTGCCAATACACACAGTGTGCAGTTACAGCAACTTCTGGAGCAGCATGTGTTAACGAGCATCTCAAATATGGACATCTCATTGCAAAAGGGCTTAGAGAAAATGAGGACTAAATGAACTTTGCTTGCCTTGATGGTTGGCTGGTCAGGTTAATCAAAGCTTACCGCACTTGAGAAAAGCCCAGGGAACTGCTCAGGCCCCACACTTCTCTGCTAAGCATCCAACCATAGAAGGAAAGTAGCTCTGATATAAACTAAAGGGAAAGGACAATAAGTCACAAACTTATTCCCTCATTCCTCCTAGCAATACCTATATGACTTTCCTAACAATATTCAAATCACGAATCCACTTTTTTCTCCAAGCGTGACTTATTTTAGCTACCAAAGATAGCTTTAAAACATAGTGAGGAATGCTACACAAATTCCTAGAGTTCATCCTTTACTGGGTTTGCCCCAACTTATATCCCAGATTTTGTTTAAAATAGCCATAAATAAAACTTCATCTGTTTTTTCTGTATCTGCTGCCCAGTTCTATGCTAATGCCTTGCATATAAGATATAGTGCGACAAAAAGGACCATAAGAGCCTTCTGAGAAACTAAAGATTGTAGAATTTTGTGCGTAGGTCCTTCAGGCTCTCAGCTAAGTGCCACAGTCTTCAATATGAGCTGCTGGACACTTGAGGAGTGGAACAAGCAGACAGGAAGAGAAAAAGACGTAGTTTTCACAGAAAGCTGCAAGAAATGAAAATAGAGCATGTTGGCAAAAACTTCTTTGGTTTTAGCAAATCAGAACATTATGATGAAAATAATACAAGAAAATACTGGACAGCAATACATAATACTGCATATTTTCTACCCAGGTCCAAGGAATTTTTATCCTTCTTTCTCTCTCTCTCCCCTTCCTCTCTCTGTTATCCAAAGCTTCTTTGAAGGTCTATAATAAATCAAAATTGATTTCAGCTTCTGAAACTAGAAGTTCATTTAGGAGACAATACATTCAAAGTTAATAGATATGCAAATATGCAACACTGCTCAAATTAATAAAGTTTAGAGCAATACCTTACAACTCCACTCCTGAGCAAAAGAATCATGGTGATGAATGCAATATCTTTCTACCCACAAGCAAATAAGTACCTCAATCCTGATATTTTTTATGAACATCTGATCTCTCCATTTTTGGTAAAAGGGGAGATGAAAGATAAGAAGCAAAAGCTAAAGAATATCTCTGATGGAAATGTGAATAATGAAGTCCTATTGGCCAATTCAGCAGAAAAAAAGACTACACCAATCAAGTCAATATAGGTAGGTCTTTGGGAGAGGATCAGACTCTTGGTCCCCTTGTACCCAGAGCAAAACAAAATGCCAATGTCTCTTCTGAATCCAAGTAAAATATACTGTGGTTATGAACACGTTTTCTCCCATGATGTCTGTCTTTCACTTCAGCATGTTCTTGGGAATGTTATTTTTTAGCAAAAGCAGATGGTAAATTACTAGACCCACAAGCTGCATTCTGGCAAATTAAACATACCTGGACCATCCTCTAGTATTGAAATGGATGGCACAGAATTACCCATATTCATACCATGTAACTCTTTCACCTTCCAACACACTGGCCAAACTCAAACTGCCTACTGGAAATGTTTTCTTTCCTGTGCTGACTCTCAAACATTAGCATGGTCCATACTTGTGCCATGGACCAGTCTGACCAGTCTAACCATTTTAATAATTCAGATGCCTGAATTCCTTAAAGAACTCATATATAAGAGTTGCTAATGAAATTGGAATTTGTAGATATTTTGATACTTACTATACACCTTTAGCTTGACATAGTATTTTGAAAACAGATGCTTTAAAGACCAGAATTTTTCATAAGCAACATATTAAGGGAAAGTCAAAGAATCTTTTTTTTTTAATGCTAAGTTTATACAGTGATGTCTGAACATGGACTTTAAAAAATCAAGGCCACAATATTGTCCACTAGGGTAAATAATGAATTGGTCCAGGTTTGAAACATATTAAAGCTATTTACTCAGCAATTAACCTATTCAAAGGACTACAAAGACAGAGAGCAAGTTATTGTCCTAATCTAAGGACCTGTGCATTCTACCTCCAAGCTACCAAGAGTATTGGTTCTAACTCCTGTTATCCACACAAATAGATTAAACTAATGAACATAAGTTGAAACAAGAGAGGTTCAGACTATATATATATATAAGGGAAACTTTGTCACCATGAGGACAGTCAAGCATTGGAACAGGTTGCCCAGAGACATTGTGCAGTCTCCATCTTTGGAGGTGATTAAGTCTCGGATGGCCAACCTTAGCAACCTGGTCTGACTTCATGACTGATTGTGCCTTGAGCAGGGAGGTTGTCTATAGAACTTCTGACATTACTTCCAGCCTGAATCATCATATGTGCCTATGATTTTAATAGTGGATAAGACTGTTTAAGTTTTAGAAAATAACACTGAAACATTATAGATTTTATTTATTTATTTTAAGTGATTTCACTTGCTCACACTCTCATACCTGCATACTCATAAGTACCAAGAAACATGTGCCTAACTAGTTTGTTCAGTATTCACACTCCAAGGTACATATAGCCAAGTGATCTGTCTGGCCTTCAGGCACTGTGACATATGTATTCAGGTGGTCTGCACAGATATCTTTGCAATGAAATGAAGGACAGATGATGGCATCAATCAAGTTCTCATTGCATCTCCTTGTTTCCTCTTAAATTGATGATAATGTGCTGACTTTGGTTATATCTTTTTTGTAATCTTCAGTACCTGACAGTGTTTAATCTTTCCATCACACCTCATCAACTGCTGCCATTCGTTTCCCAGCTTGTGTGTCCTGAGAAACTGTGCATAGATGTGTTGTAATCTTGTTGACCTGTTAGTCTATTTGGCATCAATATAGACAGGTATATTACTGTTTGACCAGACCTAGCAATGATAATTTCCAAACTGGAAAAGCATGGAAGGATAGATTGAGAGCAGTTTGTAAAAAAAGGCTTTATAAAACATTCAGAAAAGAATGACTAGTAGAACTCAGAAAATGAAAGTGAGTTTGAAAGGACCTGATGGAAGAATGATACCTCCATAACCCAAGCCATTTTCACAGCAATGTAAATTCACTTAATCATGGTATGACAAAATGCATTACAATGATGGATAGAGTTGGGAATGTTCCTAATTTGGAACTAGAATTTGAAGAAAAAACAAATTTTTGTTTGTTCCATATTCTTCTACCATATAATTCTCAATAATAATAATGGAAGAGGGGAATGTACACAAAAACGAAGAGTTTTCTGAAAGCAAAAGTAAACTGCAGTTAATGGCAATGAAATTCTCTCGAAGAGCGGAAAGCCTGACCAAACTATGCACTCAATAGAAGGAAGCTAAAAAAATTATAGCAAATATACAAATATACAAACTATACAAGCTTGTTACTGAGATTAAACAAAATCTTTTTCAAACAATTGTAACAGGTTTCCTCCTGTTTCCTCCTCCAAATTTATTGCAAAATATAGCAAAAGTTTATCATAAATTTCACTAATGAACTTAACTGAAGTCAGTGAAAGACTAGCTATTTGGATTAGGTCAATTCTGCTGGAATGTTCTTTACATTTAGTAGCTAATAAAAGTTTGAAGGAGTGTCAATTCAGTAATATATTTCATGCAAAAAAATTACATAAAATGACCGTATAAATCCTTATTTTAAAATAGAATGACTCCACAACTTAAAGACATAGGTTATGCTTTTTTCTAAATTCTGCTAATCTAAGGGTTTAATTTAAGCAATAAAGTAAAATGAAAATATGATATAGAAAAAAAAGTTTGCCATTTTATTTACTAAGAAAAGACAGATCTACAAACAACTTCATCCAAAGTTCAGCCAAGTCCACACAGATTTCTCTTTGGCTTACATTTAGTAAACTTACAGATGATCTACAATGACCTTTGAAATTTCAAAATTTTGCTGTCCTGGCTTTCTGTTTCCCTGTGTGGTCAGTCTCTGAATTATGAAGAATTAAATTTTATATCCCTGTATAGGTAAATTGTTCAAATAACAAAGGAGCAATTTTATTTTTTTTTTTAATCCTACATATACGATGCAGGTTCTATGGGACCTTCACACCATATAGATAAAATTACCAGTAGCAAGAGGGAACTAGGATTTTATTCTTTATCTATACTTGACTACTAGAGCCTTGGAAAAAGTCACTAATTTGCTGCTATGAAAGACAGCTGCAAAATTTTCTACATTGAATAAAAGACTGAAACATTTTTTTTCCTTTGGACTACAACTTGGTCACCCCCTGCTTACATGAAAATTTAACATATAATATCACATAGTAACTGATTTTATTTTTAAACAACACTCAACCAATGAAAAATTCCAATAATTGACATCCTCTTAGACAGACATTTTTTTTTAATTATAAACTCTGTAATCAATTTCTTAGCTTTATCTTTCTATCTCTTTTAGAAAACATGAATTTTACTGGCACATCTGTTCATGTAGGACAGGGTTTACGATTAATAGGTTTGTTAGAAAAGTCAAAATGGATTCTTTCACTTGCTTAAGATGCACAATGACCACAGTCAAAGAGGAACCATAATTTCTTGCCTGTAGCGAAGAAAAATTTCATTTCAAATGTAGTGAGATGAGATCCCTCTTGAAAGTACATTTTGTCATCAGAGTTGAATAATGAGCCAACTATTGAAGTTATTTTTCATTCATTATTGAGAATGTTTCAGGATTTGGGGAGGGGTTACTTTGTGGGATTGGTAGCAAAATTACTGTTGTTCTCAGTTTCTTTTTTTTTTCTTTTACCTGTATGAGATAAGCTTGCCTTACAGTCTGTCCTAAATCATTTAAATATATTTAACACATGTTTACACATTCAAACTTACACACTGAATTCAGTGGGATTTAACCATTCTACTACTTTGTTAAATTCAGGGGGTTTTGTTGGGGTTTTTTATACCTATAAGAAATAAAGCCTATTAAAGCAAGCAGTTGATAACTCTGAGTAGAATTATTAACACCTACATAACCATCATACCAAGGACAAAAAATCTTTTCTTCTTTTTGCTGTCAAAAGGATACCTATTTCTTTTGTATACAAATATCATGCAGCACAATGGTAAAGTTTAGGTTTAAAATTAGTATTTATTTTGCACTTTAGTATTTTATTTCCTGTGAACTACTGTTTTCAGATATGAAAAATATAACACAGTACTCTTATAGTGAAATCCAAGGGTCAAAACTTTTGATGGAGGAATTCCATACAGGAAGCTACATAAGGAGGGCATTTTTTCTTAGGAAACTTGGTAATATGGAGCAATGGTATCCAGAGCTAGTATGCTTAACTTAGGGGTATAGATATGGGCTATGTTTTCACACTGTCTGCTTGCCTTGCTCCCTGTTTCTTTCTAGGGCCCTGGTCCCTTAATCATCCCTGTGCATATGTGCTCATTTGCATTTGGATCCCCCTGCAGTGAGCCAGCTATTTCCTTCCAAAACAAAATCATGTCAGATTTGACAGAATAACTGCTCCACAGCCTGTCCCAAACACACACTATGAATGTGTCATGCTTGACTTCTTCCACCTGGCATAGTCTTCTACCCCTACCTGAATGGGACTTGCACCTTCAGATATGTCAACATGCCCTCACCCTGTGCCCCAAGGCAACACATGCTGCTAGTGCCCTCTAATCAAAGGCATCACTCTTCCATTGTATTAGGTGCTTTGAACTGTAAAAAAACACGAGAAGCATGTCTCAGAAAAACTCAACTCAAATGCCACTGGCCCTGTAATAGCTGCCAGTCCACTCCTGACAGGGTTAGAAGGGAAATACAAACCAACACCTGCAGCTGGCTGCACAGACAGCTCCTTCTCCCAGAATGTTTTCCCTGTGTTGGAAAACAGCCACAGACATTGAACTATATAGTTATGCTTAGGATCTTCCAAACACAAACTTTAGGATCTGTCCCTTCCTCTAAAATAGGAGCTGTGACTTTATTGTTTCTAAAAGCAAAGAGAGAAAAGGGGCTTATCTTTAACACCTTAACTTAGTTGTGAAAGACTTTGCTTTGCATTAAATTCTCTCTTCTGTCTGAGGAGATTCTAATAAATCTCTTCCACCTTCCAGGAGAACATCCTAGCAGTCAATGTATATATATGTTAGTCTAGGTGATGTCATCCTTTACTGCCCACGTTGACTCTAGTCTGCAGCCCAGACAAAAACACCTATTCTGAAAAATATTAATTTTATGTAATATCTCATAGCTGATATGACATTATGACATATATTTTAAAAGGGAAGGTGGTCATAAACACTTACTTCAGATTTGGATTCTGATCAAAATCAGTGTCATGCATATATAGGCAAAACTAAAATATAACAATCTTTTTGTCTACTCATTTTAAAAACTGATTCTAACTGTTCATTTTCCCTGTCAAAGATTTCCAAGCAAATTATGTGGAGGATTCTAAAAAGAAGTAGAACAATCTCTTAAAAAATTAAATATTTTTAGTAGTTTAACATTTCTTTTCTATGTAGGAGAGGTGTAAGCACAATGTGGATATGAGAGAGGAAAAAGGGGAAAAATATCTGCTGAATTTTGAGAGCTTTTTTTTTTCACAAGACTGATTAGTACCTGAGGCAGAAAAAGGGGGCTGTCTCTTCCAAGCCTCCTAGTAACTCTACGCGTTAAAAAGATAGATGTGAAAAGTCCTGAGAGTTTTTTCACCAGACATTCTGCTGCTGTAAGCTCTTCCATATCACTTCTGCAGTATGACTACTCTTTATAGGTACCAGCAGACAATTAAGATATCTGATACCCACCAGGTTGTTCTGAGATGTGGGTGTAAGAGAATATTCACATACAGGTTAAACTACTCACTCTGTCACTGATGCTGCTGTGGTTACAAATTTGCATGCGTTGTCTGAAGATGAACATCATAGCAAGGTTATAATTGGATGCAGTCTATCTTTTCCAAAAAACAAACATATACAGGCAGCACTGTAACCACTGCATTTTGTGTCAGCTCTTTTAAGCTGAACAAACACCTTTAAAAGCACCTCCAGGCTCAGTGCTGGTTTTCCTCCCTGTGACAAGACAATACACAGCACAGTAGACTCTAATTTAGGCAGGACTCTGAGTCATTGTACACCTAGTACAAACTGCATTTAATTCCATAATACCCAGTAATAAAACAGATGAATCATATACAAAGACTTCCTCAACTGTATTACCTCATTCAATGAGTGCTTTTAAAATACTGCTAGGTTTCTCCATAGTTTCTTATTTTAAAGAGCCTCCCACTACAGGATTTTCATGAGTTCTGTGGAGATACTTATTTTAACCACCTGAAGGAAGTAGGACTAAACTGCTGACGGCAGTTTTCTCTCTATGCCAGAAAAGTCTTATTTAAAAACAAAACAAAAAAAATCACAATTTTTAACTTTTTAAAAAACAAAACAAAACAAAACAAAACAAAACCTTTAAATGTTTCAGATGAACAAAATGATGTCCAGAAGGAATAAAGTCCAAAACACACTTGCAGCTTGGATGCTTATAGCAACTGATGCTTAACAGTGTTTAACAATTCTAAGAAATATGTCTAACAAATACGAAGTCAGGCAAAAATACCAGGAGGTCTGTGTGGATGAATAAGGAGCTCCTCACCAAAATCAAACAGGAAAAGTAAGCATACAGGGATAGGAAACAAGCAGGGAGTGGTAACCTGGGAGGAATATAGAAACATTGTCTGAACATTTCAGGATGAAGTTAGGAAAGCTAAAGTTCAAATGGAACTGAATCTGGCCAGGAATGTAAAAGAAAACAAGAACGGCTTCTATAAGTACGTGAGTAACAAAAAGAAGACTAGGGAAATTCTGGGCCCATTGCTCAACAAGACAGGGACCTGGAGAAGGCTGAGGTACTGAAGGCCTTCTTTGCCTTAGTCTTTACTAGCAAGACCAGCCTTCAGGAAACCCAGGTCCCAGAGACCAGGGGGAAAGGCTGGAGCAAGGGAGCTGTACCCTTGGTGGGAGAGGATCAGGACAGGGAATACTTAAGCAAAATGGATATACATAAGTCCATGGGTTCTGATGGGATGCACCCACGAGTGTTCAGGGAGCTGGCAGATGGCACTGTGAGGTCTCTCTTGGTAATCTTTGATTGACCATGGTGACTGAGAGAAGTGCTCCAAGAATGGAGGAAAGTAAATGTCATTCTAACTTCAAGAAGGGCGAGGAGGAAGACCGAGTGGGTTACAAGCTGGTCATCCTCACCTTGATCCCTGGGAAGGTGATGGAGTAGCTAATCCTGGAAAGAATTTCCAGGCCCATTAAAGATGAGAAAATAATCAGAAGTAGTTAGCGTGGCTTCACCAAGAAGAAATCTGCTTGACAAACTTGATAAACTTGATAAAATGATCTGGAAGATGGGGCAGAGTATACCCTCAGGAAGTTTGCAGACAACTCCAAACTGGGAGGAGTGGCTCATGCACCAGAGGGTTCTGCTTCCATCCAGAAGGTCTTTGACAGACTGGAAAAATGGGCTGACAGGAACCTCAGGAAGTTCCACAAGGGGAAGTGCAAAGTCCTGCTCCTGGGGAGGAGAAACCCCATAGAGCAGTTTATGCTGGGAGCTGCCCAACTGGAAAGCAGCTTGGCAGAAAAGGACCTAGGGATCCTGGTGGACACTAGGTCAAATATGAGCCAGCAATGTGCCCTTGATGCAAAGAATTCTAGTGGTACCCTGGGCTGTATTAGGAGTGTTGCCAGCAGGTCAATGATCCTTACCCTCAACTCAGCACTGGTGAGGCCACACCTGGAGTAATGTGTCCAGTTCTGGGCTCCTCAGTACAAAAGACGTGAACGTACTGGAGAGAGTCCAAAAAAGAGACAAGAAAATGTTTAAGGGACTGGAGCAGCTCTTATATAAGGAAAGGCTGAAGGAGATGGGACTGTTCAGCCTTGAGAAGAGAAGGCTCAGGGGTGATCTTATCATTGTATATAAATACCTGAAGGGAGGGTGCAAAGAAGACAAAGTGAGACTCTTTTCAGTGGTGCCCAGTGACAGGACCACTGACAGAGGCAATGGGCACAAACTGAAACACAGAAGGTTCCCTCTGAACTTCAGGAAACACTTTTTTACTGTGAGGGTGACTGACCACTGGCACACATTGCCCAGAGAGGTTGTAGAGTCTCCCTTTGGAGACATCCAAAAGCTGTCTGGATGTAGTCCTAGGCAACTTGCTGTAGGTGGCCCCACTTGAGCAGGGGGCTTGGACCTGATGACTTATAGAGGTTCCTTCCAGCCTCAACCATCCTGTGATTTTGTAATGCTTTACAGTCAGGACTGTGGATTTTCACATATCTTCAACTGCTGTATGGATTCACTGTTATTCATCCAACAGGTTGCAAATGCATAGATGAAAACACCCCATCGTCAAATATATGAAGAAAAACTGGATATAAATCTTCACCGATAGTTTTCTTCATAAATCATGATATTGATTACAATGTCATAATGGGTAAAAATTGAACAGAACAGGTTGTTCCAGGGAGGCCTTCCACATTTAATATACACTCTGAATTGGCCAGGGAGCATAGTATGGAAGAAAGCAACAATTCACTAATGCGTAGATCAAATGGTTCAAAGAGGTCTGAGGCTTGATTTTATATGTGCAAAAATATATATAAATATAAATGTATAATATATTATATTATTTATTATTTATATTATATATATATAAATACCTGCTTATAGGTATTTTCAAAGGAAAAAAGAAATAAAAATCTCTATTTAATAAAGTACTACAATGGTTAAATCTTACTGAACTCTGTGAGTAAGGTTGAATATGTAAATATGTGTTGAATATATTTAGTTGATTTGGGACAGACTGTGAGGCAATCTCACCTCATGTAAGATATGTGAGAGTTGCAGTGAGAGATTGCTCATATATTCAAGCAGATCTATAATATATGTGTGGGGAAAAAAACCCACTCACAATTTGCTGAGGTACTCAGGCTTTGTAAAAACATTAGTTAAAGGTTTTTAAGTTCTTCTTACCTATATAACATGCAGCTGAACAACATACCGAACCTTCTCAAACTGCTTTTCTTTTGAATAAGGATAACATATAACATAAGAATGGAATTTGCACTTAGAGCAAATCTTGCAATAGCATCTTCTATTGATCCATTAGACTGCACTAATAGCTGCAGGAAATATTATCATAGTGTGAAAAAGTTTATTCACATTTTAAATGCTGAGTTATATATTTATTAATATCAATCATATTAAATCATAAGCATGACTATTTCTAGATGTTTGTGAAATAAATATTCCAATGCAAATTACTTTCCACCTAAGAGCTAAATACCATGTGCAATTACAACCCCTTCGTGTTATATTTGTATTAGATGTAAAGTGTAAAAAGTCATCCTAGCTGTATAGAGCTAGAATCTTACACAAATATGACATATTTAAAGTTCATAAATGGATGAATGAAAATCACAGCAATTCTAACTAGAACACCATGGAATTAACTTTATCAAAACCACAAGATAGGGCCCAAGACACAGCCATTTACTCTAAATTGCTTTCCCCTTCTTCTGTTTTGCACACAGGAAGTTTTTATGATCTGTGAGAGAGGAGACTAAAGAAAGGATATATTCCCCACGTTACTTTGGGTTTCCCAGAAACTCTGTTTTTCCTAGAGTAATTAATAATTAGTCTTTGAAGCTACAATATTTTCTTTTTACTGTATGCAGATGTTCTAAATACTTAGGAATAATTTTGCCCAACTCTGCAATGAATATTTAATATCTTCTGTCAAGATTTTCACTTAGTGATTCACTCATTTTGACATTTGTCTTAGGACTGCAGAATTTATTTTGGAATTAATACCTTTACAGGCCAAATTTCTCTTGCCTCATAATCTGAGGTTTGGGCATATTTAGTTTCACTTCAGAATAATTATTTATTTCCTCACTGGGCTTATTTTTTCCTTCATGCTTTTCTGTATGTGTGCTTACTTTTCTACCTTTAGGAAAATCACCATAACAATTCTATAAAGAATTATCCAAAGTCTCTGTTATTCCTTTATTTAAAGAGAACAATTCTAACAGCTACTGCACTACCTGTGTTAGTGCTCTTCATTATACAGCTGATTGGACACCTTTAAGGGCTGGCTTATTTCTAGTTTTCTGCATGCTTTTTTGGCAGGAAGATTACTAAGCGTGAATCTCCAGTGATATTTGTATTTCATTAGAAATTGCCAAAGTATAGCTGGATTGTTCCCTGACTTTCCTGTCTTTTAAGCTACTAAACATCTACAGATGTATCATCAAAACAGATACAAAACCTATCTACTACATTAATGATTAGTCACTATAGAAGACAGATTACTTAGGCAGATGATGTGTAGTTCAGGTTGTTTGTCATCATTCAAAACCAGTTCATAAAGCAACTGAACCCCACAGATACATGTCAGATGCAAACTGACCGGCTGTGCAAGCAGAACATTTTTGAACCATAGCTGGCCTTAACATATAAACATCAATATTGCATCTTCAAAAAAAGAGAAAAGAAAGGTGAAATTCACCTCTGTATAAATGCGACAAGCAACCCAACAGTGTCAATAGAAGTGTGGACCTTGTTCTCTTTTTTTCTCACAGCAGTATAAGGAGAATTATAGAAAATGGACTCTTATGAGGTCAAAAGTATAAGAATTCCATTTCTTGATCAGACATTATTTTCTTGACACTGAGTCCCAGATGGGTGAAACCGTGGTATATTCCTCTTTTTTTAGTAACCTCCTCAGGTTACTTCTTTTTCCTGCTGGAGATTTCTCTTGGTGCTCATATCACATCTTGGAAATCTTGAAATTCTCAGTGAAATTCTGAAAAAATACATTAGTGTTGCTACTTCCATTGGGAAGTTAAAATATAAATTCTTCTGAAAGTTTACACTATATAACTACCCGATAAAATCATTATCTAATAATGATACATTTTTAATGTTAAGTTTGATTTCTGTGACTTTGTTTTACCTTAGAAGTATCCATATACAAAGGATGAAATGACCAACTCATGATCTTTGCAGGTCAGGTGTTAAAAAGGGCAAAATGTCTTGCTTCCATTAGACCACAGAAAGTTCACTGTGTACATTCCATTGGATAAGACTTTTTTTTTTTTAAGAATAGTTATTCACAATTTACCTTCTTCAGTGACCTCTTAAACTTAAAACTGCAAACCTTAAAACTTCTTTTCAGCTGCCACTTATCCTGGAGCTGTCTAAACCAACAAGAAAGCTTTTATTGATATTTTCCCAAGTCCTGAACTGGTCTGGTTTCATTCCCAGAGGGTTGGCATTTTCTCAAACTAACAGAAAGGGAGAGAGTTTTATTTTTTACACTCATGTAATATATTTATAGACCAAAAAATGAAATCGTAACTGCCGTTTTATCTTAAAACATCTGTGTAAGTGATCTATGCCCTTTTTAAAAATGTCAGTGATTAAAAATCCCCCCAAACCTGAAATTGTGGTTAAGGCATTAACATTTCCCGCTCTTCCAAGGCCAATTAATCTCAAACACTTTATAGCACATCTTAGCAGGTGTGGCTGAGTATTGCCCCCACATTCTGGCCAACACATCCTATGGGCAGGCTCTCAGGGCATTCTGTATTACAAGAAAAAATGTGGAGTTGAGTCCTTGCAGGTAAAAGAGAAACTCAGTAGGTGTCTTCTATTTCTTGAACAAATATTCCTAGTCCTTAACTATCCTAGAAAACAAAAAAAACAAACAAACAAACAAAGATTTCCATCATTACTGTGAAAATAAAGCATGTCTTATTTGCCATTGTGAAAAACAGGGTAGAAGCTTTGACTGCCGGAACCGTTGCTTCTAACTGCAGATCCCATGTAAGTAGTCTTTCTTGCAGTTTCTCATTCACAGGGAAAAAAGCAATGTCAGTCAAATCTTTCTCATAATCATTTTCCATTTGCTAGGTGTCAGCATCTGGCTGTTCAACATAATGCCTCTTTTGGGTGCTATTCCAAGGTACTTACTTCTTGTCACACATCAGAAGTTAAACTGTGGTGTCTCATTTTGGGCTTCAAGGGCCTGTCACCAAGGGCCAACTGCTGCAGCATCTGAATGAACAGTAAGAGAAAAGGTCAGGATATGCACGACCTGCCTGGATATGAAGCAATATCTGTAATAACTAAAATCCTAAGAACTTCCAAGATGAACTTGGAATTAAAGCCTCTTCTCTTTTGGGCTTCAGGGCAGATGTAAAATAGTGTGTTGTTTAGGATCAGATGTTCCAAAAGAATTGGGCCTCTGATGAATGCTCTGACTTTGCGTGAAAGGGATAGATCTGGTAATAAAGCAGACTGACTGAATTTTAATTTTTAAGGATAGAAGAAGTGGAGAGTATAGGACTGAGGTTGCACCTGAATGTTTAGAAAAAAGAATGCATGGCTTTGTGATAGAAGGGTGAGGGAAGATGACCTGAGTCATGAATTTTTATTGTTGCCATCACATATGGCTGCAACTGTCTAACAGTGGTACATATGACCTCAATTTCTTCTGCCATTGGTGGTGGTGACTTTATTACCCCATGTCTGATTGTCTGCTTTCTTATTATTATACCCTGCAATGCTGATCCCATGTTTCTAAGTTCTTTAAATGATACCTGACCTGTGGCAACATAAAAATTGGTTTGTTTTTTTTTTTTTTTTTTTTCCTTTTCCATCTTCTCCATTACCTTTGTGGCCAATTAACTTACTTTATTTTTCCACAGCTGTGCTTCATACTTCCCCAGGATTTGTTTGTCCACAGCAGTGGGTAAGACCATATTTCGGTTTTCTTTTGGCAATCCATTTTGATGCAAGTGCAGCACTAAAACATTAAAGAAGTTTTCTTGCTGCTTATAATTTTTGCCTTCCATAAAGACACGGGGTTTTTTCTATTTTTTTTTCCAGGGTTTTTATTTTCTTTCATAAAACAGGTCTGTTTTTAAAGAGAATAAACACAAAGCACAAGTTATGATAAAAGCATGACATTTTTTCAGACCTTTTGATAATTTAAATTGTTTTCTTGATGCTATTTTATTAACAACAGCAGCTATCCTCTTGCAGTCAGTTGTAGTCTTATAGCCCTCAAGTGCCATCACAGGTCTATTTACTATTCTTGTGAATTTTCCCTGCTGGCACGTCTTTTGCATTTCCTGACTCCCCTGCATCTTCTTTTCTCTTTGTTTTGCTTTTGACCATTCTTCACATGTCAGGTCTCTCCTGTTGCATGATCTAACATCAACCTTTCTTTTATTTCTGAAGTCTAGTTGTAGCTCATAACTTGAATGTATTGTCCTGAGACATTGTTTATTTTATTTAAGCCTTATCTTCTAACACCCTCTCCACAAAGTTTTCGTTTTCCTTTCTATTCTTTGCTCATTTGATCTCAAACCAGCATGGTATTATGAATGTTGTACTGACTGCATGTCTATTGCTTTTCAAAATTTTTAAAATGCTGTTGGTATTGTGTCATCTATTCAGCATAATTACAGTTTGGTTTTCTGTTTTCCTATGCAGTTCACTAATTGAGTACTTTCAAATAACAGATGTAATTGAACTTATACTTCTAAATTCATTTAAAAGGAAAATAAAACTCAACATGTCTAAATATGAAGAAAGCAACAAATATTATGGTATTTGATTTGCAAAAATAAAATGAAACTAAACTTTGCAGATACAAACTTTCTACTTAATTTAACAGTAAACAATGCTAATATGCAGTGATCTATATTTTTACTATTTGTAATTGATACATTTACCACCTTTAAAGAAATTTATAATAAATACTATAAATTTTCTAAAACTTTTATTTAAAAACTTATACAAGAGAAGGATATATTATCTCTGTCTGTAGAATCACTGCCCTTAAATCTTAGGAAGCCATTCACTGGAAACAATCATTCTACAGAATCTGATTGGGAGTTCATTAGTCCAAGTTAAAGTGTTCTTATTTTGCAAGTTGCCCAACATTCTGACATTGCCTTTCACTCTTCTGGTGTTAATTATCTTAGTTTTGACTAGTTCCATTATTTATATAGTTGGATGGATATTGAAACTTTCCTAAGCCTAACAAGGGAAACAAATACATTCCTCATGTGGCTCAGTAAATATTCAGTACTCAAGTTTCTTATCATTTTCTTACATTGTCTTAAGATTTTAACTTTCTAAATATATTAGGAGAAAAAAAAAATCACTCTCTTGTCATGAAAAATCAATAAAGACTGTAATGGAAATGAATTGACTTCCACAAATACCTCTTTGCAAGTCTCATTATATAGCACCAGACTTCCCTAATATTTACCTTACAATACAATTTCCTCCAGTCAGAATTTCAATGAGCACCATCAGATACATCATTATTTATCAGTTTCCCACACTTGTACAACCTTTCATTACAGCTGAATCCAAATTATATCAGTGGATCATGCATACATGCAACTGTAATCAGTATAACTATAACCATATCTGAACAAATAATATGTAAGGTATTTCTGGTACCTATTGAATTTGTCAAAATTTCCTGCAAGACTTCTGAAAATCTAAGACAGATTACTTAAAAAAATACTTTGTCACTGTATCATTTATATATTCCCTACTGTTGTATGTATCTGATTCCCTGGCATTGAGGCTATAATATATTAAAAAGTAAGCAAATATGAGAAGTGTGTCAGGTGTTTGGCTGTATAACTATATATTGCTTGTATTGGAAATGTAATTTTCAAAAGTACCATTGCAATAAAGACAATTGATATTGACTCAAAACAAACAAAAGAAAGGAAACTACAGGTCAGAGGCTAGATGTACACATCTTCATTACATCTAATGAATGAACACAGGTCTATCTTGTAAAAACTGAGCTAGTAGCAGGGTAGCAATCACTACAGTTCAGGATGACATTTTAAAAAGAATTTTACTGAAATTTCCTTATTATCCTAAAAGAAGAAAAAGATTAATTTAAAGGTTATTTTGCTTGGAAGTAAAAGAGAGATGAAAAGTATCAGCCTTCCTATAATGGCTAAAAACTCTAAAGTAGTCTATTGATTTCTGTTGCTACAAAGAAGAATACTCAAACCCACTGATCATTTCAACCAGAAAATGTTTTAAGCTTATCCTTATTAATGGTTTAGTTAACAGTCTTATGGCACAAATTAAAGCAAAACTCTTTTCTTCAAACACCTCGCAACATTACATTTGTTAAGAAATATTTAGAAGCAACTTATTTCAGCTAGCTAAGTCATGAAAATAATTAAAAGTCAAACTCCCTATACCTTTAATTTAAATGAACAGCTAAAAGCCTAAGAAAAATTGCATCATGGAACCAGAATAATTTGGGTTGGGAAGCACCTCTGGTGGTCAGCTGGTCCAACCTCCCTGCTCAAAGCAGAACTAGTTAGGTCATCTGGATCAGCAACAAGTTCATTTGAGTCCTGAACACCTCCAAGGATGGATGGTCCACAACCTCTCTGTGTAACTTGTCTTGTGTTTTACCACCCTCACACAGAATAAGTAAGTAAATAAATAAGTGAAATCTTAATACCTAATAGAAATTTCCCATGTTTCAACCCACGTCTGTTGCCTCTGCCCTGTTGTTGTGCACCTCAAAAAAGAGTGTGGCTCATATTCCCTCTACCCTCTGATCAGGTGCTTGAAGACAACAATATTGTCTGCTCTTTTTCCTCTCTTTTCCAGGTTGAACAAGCCTAGCTCTTTCAACCTCTTCTTGCACATCCTGTGCTCCAGCCCCTGGCCATCTTTCCAACCTTCATTAGACTATCTCTAGTATGTCCCTGTCTCTGTTTTCCTGGGGAGCCCAGCACTGGACACAGCACCCAGATGTGTCTCAACAACGCTGAAGGAAAGGATCATATCACAGAATCATAGAATCACAGAATCATAGAATCATAGAATGGTTTAGGTTGGAAGGGACCTTTAGAGTTCATCTAGTCCAAACCCCCTGCAGTGAGCAGGGACATCCCCAACTAGATCAGGTTGCTCAGAGCCCCGTCCAACCTGACCTTGAACGTTTCTAGGAATGGGACATCTACCACCTCTCTGGGCAACCAGTTCCAGTGTTTCACCACCCTCACTGCAAAGAATTTCTTCCTTATATCCAGTCTCAATCTACTTCCTTTAGTTTAAAACCATTAGCCCTTGTCCTGTCTCAACAGGCCTTGCTAAAAAGACTGCCCCCATCCTTCCTATAGTCCCCCTTTAAGTACTGAAAGGCTGCAATAAGGTCTCCCCGCAGCCTTCTCTTCTCCAGGCTGAACAACCCCAACTCTCTCAGCCTGTCCTCATAGGAGAGGTGCTCCAGCACTCAGATTAGTTTTGTGGCCCTCCTCCTGACTCGCTCCAACAGGTCCATATCCTTCCTGAGCTGAGGGCTCCAGAGCTGGATGCAGCACTCCAGGTGGGTCTCACCAGAGCGGAGCAGAGGGGCAGAATCACCTCCCTCGACCTGCTGGCCACGCTGCTTTTGATGCAGCCCAGGATATGGTTGGCTTTCTGGGTTGCAAGCACACATTGTTGTGCATTTAATATCCTTTGACCTGACCTCAATATCAATATCTTTTGGCCCGATGGGAATGCTCTGCCTAATGCAGCCCAGGAGACCGTTGGCCTTCATTGCTGCAAGAACACACTGCTGGCTCATGGTCAACTTGTTCACTAGGACCCACAGGGTGTTTTCTGTAAAGCTGCTTCTCAACAGTTTAGACCCCAGCCTGTCCCAGTGCATAAGGTTATTCCTCCCCAGGTGAAGAACTTTACATTTCCCTTTGTTAAACTTCATGAGGTTCCTGTTGCCTCGTTTCCCCAGCCTGTTGAGGTCCCTGTGATGGCATCTCTACCCTCTTGTGCACTGACCACTACCCCAGTCTGGCGTCCTCCACAAAGCTGTTGAAAGTACACTCTACCCTGTCACCCAGGTTTATAAACAGTAGACATTAGACATTATTGATCCCAGTACTGATCCCTGAGGGATGCCCCAAGTTACTAGCCAACCTCTGCAAGAAGCTTTACAGCCTGACCTGAAAAGTCAAACACAAATTTTATACCTGTGAGCAAAACTTAATGTGAAGTCAATAGAACTTTCCAGTTATTATTTTAATTGAGTTTTCAAATTTTGAAAGCTTCTTTACAAGATCTATAAAGACTGCAAGAAATATGCTGAGGACAAAAATATTTAATCAGGGTTAGATGGTCTAAAAACTTCATACTAGTCCTTGTAACAGAAGGGTTTATGTATTGTTACCTTGAAGTATTCCAAAATGAATTTACTCATAATACCCTTTTAAAATAGCTCTGTTGAAAATTGTCTTTTGTAATGTAATAAATGCTTTAACAATAGTGATCCATGTTATTTACTACAGTAACACTTTTCTCTAAAGAACAGGCAATCAATATGCATTTGCTTCTGTCATATGTCTCACCACTGAATTTTAGATTAACCATGGAGGAGAGCAGGCTTGCTTGAATCCATGATTTACAAGGTGAGAAACAGCAAAAAAGAGGGAAATCCCTGTTCACTTTAGATGAGATGATAAAAAAAGGTCGCTGCATAGTTCCTAAATGGCACAGCAGCTTATGGAATCATTTTTCAGGTGAGACCAACAGTTTGGTATCAGAGAGCTGCTACTGACTTTGCACTGACTTTTTCAAGTGTTTTTTTGGTCTCTAGCTACCTGCAGCTTCTGCCACCTTTGAAGTTTTGACTTTCCCTTCTGTCATATATGAAAAGGGCAGCAGCCTTGTGGAAAATCTGATTTTGAGCTGGAATGGTTCTCATGTGTCGCATGGGACCTAGTAGGACAATTGAGAATTGAACTGCTAGCAGTACCTTGGGAGTTTCAGTCAGAAAACTCTGAGTAGAAGAAAACTTTTCCTAAGCCCATATTCTAGATGGCTCCTGGTTTGCAATGGTATTGCTGCTGAAATATATTAAAACTTTATTTATCTACTTTAGGGAGTGAAATTCCACAGGAGTCTAATATTTGTGCTGAATGGGCTGGCTTTGCTCCAGATCAGAGGCATTCTGGAAATACCGTAATACAGAAATGGAAGATTTTCTGTCTAGTTTGGCCCCCATGTGAGATACCGACGTCACTGAGAAAATGCTTACACATTGATTTCTCTAATGAAAAGCTGTAGGTCTTGTATTGCTATGTTAAACTTCTTTTGTAGTCCAATTATGTGAAAACTAAAGGTTTGTTCTACCCTTTCGTCCCAGCTAATTTTTTATATAAATGTGAATATCCATATGATTAAATGGATAAAAAATATGTAAGTATCCTTTCTCTAAGTTAAGAGGTATAATAGATAAAGAAGGGTAAAAGATAATTTAATCTTCATGCTTACTCAGATTATCATGACCACAGTTTCCCTTCAATATGAAGGTGGAGCAAATTTCCTATAAAACAAAGTGTCTGTATCTGTTGCCAACTGCCTGGAAAAAAAAAAAAAAAAGCCTGCATTAATATTTTTGAACTATATTTTTGTTAGTATGGGAAAGCAAGTTCGCAATGTGCCAATAGCTGACTATATTTGTTTTGCATCTACTCTTTTTTTTTTTTTTAATATCTATTTTTCACACCCTTTTTTATTTTTTTTAGCAAACTGTTATTTGTTTGGGTATGTTGTGTGTGTTATAGCCACTTCAGACATTTACATGACTTTTCTAGAGTAATATAGATGTTTGTGATTACTTTCTGCAATGGAAAGAGAGAGTGCAGACCTTTTTGAATTAGTAGAGTACAAGTAATCAAGATTATTAACCTACAAGACTGCAAAAGGTCACGGAAGTAGTAAAAATTATTTGACAGTAAGAGATCAGAGTGAGTTTCTGCACTTCCTGCCCATGTGCTGCTAATGACAGTGAGGTCTTGTTTGTAAGATTAAATTTATGCATAGCTTCATCTCCTACTGACACCTAAAACATGTCAGATAAGGAAAGAGTTGACTCCTAAAATAATCTTTTTCTTTTCATTTTAGCCAAGGCATTTAGATCCCCTTTCATAAGGGGATCTAAATGCCAATTTAACTGAGTTTGATTGGAAAGGAAAGGAAGACTTCTTTGTTGTAATTTTGTTCCTTCTCAAGATGGCTGTTTTGAGTGTACTGATGAAGGTTTTGTATTATATTCTGGTTACTTCTTCTGATCAGACACAGACAAAAGACGGATCCCAATATTCCTCTATTTAAGCTTCATAAATTACATCATAATATAGTACTTTCATATGATAATGTAAATATCTTCATTTCATGTCCCTAAATTAGTCTACTTTCTTGTCAGAGTGCTTAGACTAGACACTCGATTCCAAGCCAATGTTGGTTATATATCAGCAAGTGAAAAGAGCAATCCTTGTACATCTGTACATTATGATTTGATCAAGGTAGTAAATAAATCATTGCAGCATATTTAGTAGAAAACTTTTTAGCAGCTTAAACTGCAAATATAAGCTGGATGTTAGCATTATTAATAGGTCATTGACTATTTTATCAATAATTGGAATTTCAACAGAGAGAGTGAAACAGTACTTTCATTGTAGTTCATATTACTGGTATTTTTATTATTTTAAGTAGATGGTAGAGCATATTTTGTACTTCCAAGTGCTGGCTCAAACTAACAACTCAATGGCGCTAAATATCCTGAAGGTGAGATACTCCGGTTTGTGATTTACTGCCAAGCATGCTACATTTCATAGTAAACAATGCTTTTCTGCTGACTTTATTAATGAAAGAAAGCAACAAGCAAAACTATAAAAAATGTGCCTGCCTTTATCTCCAAATGATTAGAAGAAAAGTAAAAGAAAAAAACTATTTTTTTAAAGGGACAAAATAAAAGGGTGTCAAAACAAAATACAACTTCTATAAATGTAATCTTAAAGAAAAAAGAGGAATCTTCCAAAAGTTTCTGAGTTTCGTTTCTCTTTTTCTCAGGAAATGCCAGAATTTATTCCAGCCATTAAACAGGATAGTACATTACTTTAAAAGAAAATTACATTCTTTTTGCTGAGAACAGCATTCAGAAACTTAACAAGGATAAAAAGGCATACATTAGGAAGAGAAATATAAAACATTAGCATGTTTTTCTTGAGTATGTAGGACAGTAAAATCTCTGTTTCTCTCAGTTTGTTTTTTTTTTTTTTTTTTTTTTTTAAAGTATCTCAGGATGGCAGTGTTTCAGAATACTTCCAATTTCTCTGTTCTACATATTCTTAAAAATTGTTTGATTAGTGTATTCATCATAAGGACTGCACCTCAGGGTTTGAACAAGGTGTGGGAAGAATGTCAGGTACTGGAGAGATCAACACCTCATATAATGTTATAGAAAGTCCATTATAGGAAAGGTATGCAAAACATGGACCTTGTTTTCAGAGGCCACTGGCATGTCCTTCCTTTCACTGAGTCTATGAATTTTGTCAGGGAAAAAATTTTTACTTGTTACAACTGAATCATGTTTAAATTTATTAAGCAGATCTCCCAGCTTGCGCCCAGGCAATGCACTGACTCACAGACATGCTGGCTGAAGCAGAAGTTCAGATCTGAAGCTGCAAGGGTTAAACAGTAAAGTTGGTCCACTCATGCCTAAGGATGAGTTGGACAGGAGCTGTTAGCAGTAAAGAAGAATAAATGGGCTTGATCAGCAGTCAATCTCAAATGCCTGAGGTGGAGAGAAAGAAGTAGAAGGAAAGGAGAAAGGAAGGAAAGCAAGCAGGTACAAACACAACACCAGGGAACTTTATTCCACTCATCACAAAACTCAAGGACAGGTATAATTGTCCTTACTTTACTCACATAAGAAAGTGACACTCTCACTGTCTCTTACTCTCTTCTCACACTTTTTCCTTCTCTTTTCCTAATGCTTTCAGAGACTTCTACTTTTAGTCAGTCATCTTTGCTGTAAATTTCTTTAAGTTGTAATTGGATAATCTTCCAGAGTCTGGCAGGCCCCTTTGTCAGTGAAATTCTTGGGGTTATAGCCCTATTTGATGAAATTAAGAGCTACTAGATTTACAAAGGACTAACAAAATACATGGGGTTTTTTGTTCTCAGTTGAAATCCCATTTTACCAGCAAGTATTTTTAAGGAACCCTATTAACAAAATATATATGCCTGTATATCCATGTTCCTGAATTTACTTTCTGTCAAACAAGACTCTGAGTTTATGAATATGGTCATCTGTGTGTGTATTTTATTGAGAATTTGGACTTTAACCTGCATGTTTGCTACCCTTGACCTTAGAGATCTCAAGTGCATAAGCACTGTTTGAACTAATTTCCCCAAATCAGTTTCATTTTTACACTCTCTCTGAGTGTACATTTGGCTCTTAGTCACATGCAAAAGCCCTACACATAACAAATTGGTGCTTGCTTTGTTTGCCAAAGTTTTGCAAGGAGAGCACTTAGTTGATCCAACCAAGCTCGGATGTGGAAGGGTTTTCACTTTGAGAGAAAGCGTGAGAGTGAAGAATCTAATCTTCCATCCTCATTGATGGTAATTTTCACATTCATATTGATGTCTCAAATGTCCTTCTAGTCTCATTTTTCTTTGCCCTTATTGTCTTGTGTGAAAATGACTCATCTTTTCCACTCTTCAATATAGTTTATGCTCAGATTCTTCTATTACCAAGCTGACTTGCTTTGGCCAGCAGCTCATTCCATTCACATGCTCCTTTTAGCCTCCTTCTTATTAATACTCTAACTGTGAATTCTGAACTGTTCTGTCCATTATTTTGTAGCCATGTTTAATTTTTAACTTTCCAGTTCTTCCTTTTTTTCATCAGCAGAGTTAACTAACAGCAGACTTTCTGCTGTTAAACCTCCTGGGTGTCTATGTCCTTTTATGTATTACTGCAGGAAAGTTCAGTAAACTCAGTTTTACTAGCCACAGAAGGCACTTCATTTCCGTACTTGATACTACTATGAAGGATCTGCCAGGTAATGGTGTGTTGACTTGTTTGGCTTTTGTTATTAATCTGTTCTCCCCTTCATTTCTGCTATATTCCAGGTCAAGCACTATTATTTCTACATGCAGTGTAGCTCCAGCATCCAAGCCCTTGATGTCCATTCTCCAGTCCCATGGCATTTGTTGACTTTTCATGAACTTAAGTGTCACCATCTAATATGTCACTTCCTTCACCTGTCACTCTTGTACTTTATTCACATGAAGACTTCTATTTATTTTATGTGTCATATCTTTCTATCTGCAATATTAACTATTCTTTACCATTCTCCTTCCCCTTTTATCTGGTTCCATCACCTCAGCTTTTTCCTCAGCTCTTTTAACTCCTTCTTCTTTTTTTCTTCCTCAGCAAACAAGAAAACAAAGTCTCTATGCTCTCTCCCAGTCTTTTCCTTTGTCTGCAAGTAGCTCTCTATCTTGGTGTTTTGTTTCACTTCCAGTTTACTGAAATGCAGATGGTTTAAGTGAGTGCTGTGTCATGGTCATAAGGTGTGTACAATTTCCATTTCATTCAGACTATCAAAAACTTGGAAATCTATCTTATCCCTAAGAGATAAAACTAACTAACAAGACAAAAATAAATTATATTTCTTAGTGAGACCCTACTTTAGATAGCCTTAGATGGCAGTGTATTTATCAGATGTAAATATACACAAAAAGAAAGAGGAATTAAGTAATAACCACAAATGGCATTCTTCTAAGTAATTATCAGCTTGTCCCTAGGCAAAATTCTGTACATTCTATGTTATGCATAGTTCTTTCATTAGCAAAACCTGAACTTTCATCCAGTAATCATTGTTACACTCATAATCTTGTTACGGGCTAAGGGAACAAGCCATATACATATGAAGCCAGGAATTTATTGTTAGACTCATTAAAATCTTAATGGTTGAATGAGTTACAATAATGCTAACACTCAGAGTTCAAATTAATACAAAAAGACTCATTTATAATAATAAACCCAAAATTGTTATAGAAAAAAAAAAAAACAACCCTTCCTAATAGCTACCCTTTCCCTCTAGTATTTATGCTCATCCTTCCAATGTTTCTCTGGGCTTCATGGTCAATGGTAACAGTCTTTTGCAAGCAGAGAGGTGATGGGGTGTCAGAGGGAGTCTTCAGTGTCCTGAGTTTTTCACTTAGAAGTGATTCTCATGGTGGGGGTCCCTTGCTCCTCAGTTTCGGAATCTGCTTGAGGCTCTTGTGTGGGATTTCTTATCACAGCCTGCTTTCTTTTCATTCATCTCCAGCTATAGTTTGACTGTACAATTTGTTGCACAATAGCCTCCACCAACTCCAATTAACATAAAAGTCTATTACTTGTTGTGAAGTGAGTACCTGGGTTTGTCAGAACTTTACCATATATGATAGTCAGAGAGAGTAACCTCAGACAAGCTAATCAGGAGTCACTTGGCCATTAGGAAGTTTTTAAAAGAAGGAAAAAAACAGCTCTGGCCAAGGCAAAACCAGACAAGTCTCGAATCCCTGCATTGAAGGGTCAGTGTAACACTTGTGCTTTTCTACTGGTAATGACAAAATCATATTTAGTGAGCTACACTAATAAGTTTATTTTTGGATCATTTATAATGCTGATTTGGTCTGCTTACCACAAGGGCCAACTTGAAAATCCAGAGTCCATTTCTTGTCTCTGCAGAACCACTCTATCTGACATGTTCATTGAACAAACAAAAGGTATACTCTGCAATTATGTTGTAAACAGAAAAAGATAGGATCCAGTGCAAATGTGGATGACCTTGTATGTTGATTATAGGGGTCATTTTAGATTTGGGGCAAAGACGTGATCAGTCAATGACTAATGACTGCACTACTGACATTATAGTGGGTCATCATCTTTACATGGGGGCAGAATTTCAATTCATACTTCCACAGTTGCTCTCAGAAAAGCAGTGGGAGTCACTGATATCTCAATTTTTGAAAATAATGCTATTATCCTAGGTTCTAAACTTCCCATTTAGGAACTTGATTTTACACCCCCTGGTTTGAAGATTCAGAGAGCTTTTCCCTGGTTAGCCAATGTCGTTGTCTCCTACATTTCCTCTTGATTCTGCATACTAAAGGGCAAGATTAGCATACTTCTCTGACACAGGCAGATTTTACAACAAATGTACTAACCATAGAATAGCTGAAAACATGAAAAAATAAAGAAAATTAATAGCTTAATTTCATTAAATGTTCCAGAGAGAACCGTTTAAGTACTGGAATACTTTAAGAAGAGAGAGAAGTAGAAGTTTCTTTGCAACTCAGCCTGGCACAAAGTTGATACCTCAAGCTTTGTTTATTACATGTTTTGAAGTACATGTTAAAGATTGGCGTTGGGTTTTGCAGTTTGCTGTGCTCTGCAGTGGTTAGAGATGTTTTGCCTAGGAAATTTGTTATTAAAACACTGGCCTTGAGTTTTATCGGTTATTTGGGTCTTGCATGGAAGCCGTTACTGTACTTCAGGTACCACCTCATGGAGACAATTAGCAATTATACCTCCTCCTCTGAGAGGTTCTTTATGGAGGAAATACAGAATGGCACCTTAGCTACCATCTTCTGTAATGTCTCCTCCTTCATTACAACAACTTTTCAGTCTCTTGAACATCCTTGGGTAGTTAAGATACATCTGTTGATATTCCTATGGCAGATTGTTTCAGTTTTGTCTAAGGTTAATAAGCAATTCAAGAATATCATCCAGAGATCTGCCCCAAGGCTCGATAATTATGGGTGGCAGGGTATGTGGGATAGTATGGGCAAATGCCTGAGACGGTGGGCACCCCCAGTGTTTTGGGACTTCACCCCTGAACAAGTGCAGAATCCTGAAAAATTAGTAGAATATTTGGAGGAAGTATGTTGTCACCCTAGCAATTCCAGAGAGATACAAATCATTGCAATGTGTTGGGGCCTGGCCCATGCCTACCGAGCCCTATTCAACAGTATTCAGTACCACCAAGGGAAAATGACAGGCCCTGCGGCTACTCCAAGCCCAGCGACAAGCACTGTGGCCCCTCAAACCCCCACAACAGGCGCTGCGGCTGCTCCAAGCCCAGCAACAAGCACTGTGATCACTCAAACCCTCACAACAGGCCCTGCGGCTACTCCAAGCCCAACGACATGCACTGTGGCCCCTCAACCCCCCACAACAGGCACTGCAGCTGCTCCAAGCCTGACAACAGGCACTGTGACCACTCAAACACCCATGACAGATACTGAAGCTGAATCAGAGAATCAACCCGTGCCAGTATCAGTTGCCCCTATACAAAAGAAGAAATCTTTGAAGAGAAAGTCAACTCATTTAGAAAGGGATGATGGAGAAGCAGTGCCATTACTAAGAGAGGAGAAGGAAGAGGAAGAACTTGTACAAGAGATGGAAACTACCCGATCCCTATCCTTAAGAGAGCTACGAGATATACGAAAAGATTTCGGCCGTCGTGTAGGTGAGCATGTTGTCACCTGGCTGCTCCGATGCTGGGATAACGGGGCCAGTAGCCTGGAATTAGAGGGTAAGGAAGCCAAACAACTGGGATCCCTTTCTAGGGACGGGGGCATTGACAAAGCAATTGGAAAAGGGACACAAGGCCTCAGCCTCTGGAGGCGACTCCTGTCTGCTGTGAAAGAAAGGTATCCCTTCAAGGACGATGTTATATATCGCCCTGGAAAATGGACCACTATGGAGAAAGGTATCCAGTACCTGAGAGAATTAGCTGTGCTTGAGGTGATTTATGTTGACCTGGGTAGTGAACAGTCATCCAAAGATCCAAATGAAGCCCAGTGCACACGACCCATGTGGCGGAAGTTTGTACGGAGTGCACCATCATCCCATGTAAACTCCCTGGCAGTAATGTCCTGGAAAGACGAAAAGGCACCAGCGGTAGAGGATGTGATTGATAAACTCTAGGATTATGAAGCACATGTCTCTTCCTCCCTCGTCTCAGCTGTGGAGAAACTGTCCCAGAAGGTTCAGCAGCTTGAAGAGGATATGTCCTACTCCCTACCTGTACGGACCAGTATCTCGGCCATTAGGAGTAAGCGTCCTTCTGCTCAAGAGAGAAGATACACACCACGGGGCACCCTATGGTTTTACCTGTGTGACCATGGAGAGGACATGAAGAAGTGGGATGGAAAACCTACCTCGACCCTGGAGGCATGGGTACGTGAGTTGCAAGGAAAAACAACCACTCAAGGGGGGACCTCCAGGAGAATTGCTGCTCCAGTTTCCAGTAGGCAGTTCCCCAGACAGAGGACTAGAAGCGCTGATTCTATCCATGATCTTAATAGAGAGACTTCTGATTCCCATTCACAAGAAGTGGGTTGGGAAAGCTGCAACAGGAATTAGAGGGGCCCTGCCTCCAGCAAGGTGGAGGAAAGGGACAACCAGGTTTACTGGACTGTGTGGATCCGATGGCCTGGCACATCTGACCCACAGGAGTATAAGGCTCTAGTGGACACCGGTGCACAGTGCACCCTAATGACATCTAACTCTGTAGGGGCAGAACCCATTTGTATTGCTGGAGTGACAGGGGGATCCCAAGAGCTAACTGTTTTGGAGGCTGAAGTGAGCCTAAGTGGAAATGAGTGGCAAAAGCACCCCATTGTGACTGGCCCAGAGGCTCCATGCATCCTTGGCATAGACTATCTCAGGAGAGGGTATTTCAAGGACCCAAAAGGGTACAGGTGGGCTTTTGCCATAGCTGCCTTGGAGACGGAGGAAATTAAACAGCTGTCTACTTTGCCCGGTCTTTCAAAGGACCCTTCTGTTGTGGGGTTGCTGAAGGTCAAAGAACAACAGGTGCCAATTGCCACCACAACATTGCACCGGCGGCAATACCGCACCAACCGAGACTCCCTGATTCCCATCCATGAGCTCATTCATTGACTGGAGAGCCAAGAAGTGATCAGTAAGACCCGTTCACCCTTTAACAGTCCCATATGGCCAGTGCAGAAGTCTAATGGGGAGTGGAGACTAACAGTAGACTATCGTGGCCTGAATGAAGTCACTCCGCCACTGAGTGCTGCTGTGCCGGACATGCTAGAACTTCAATACGAACTGGAGTCAAAGGCAGCCAAGTGGTATGCCACTATTGATATCACTAATGCATTCTTCCCAATACCTTTGGCAGCAGAGTGCAGGCCACAGTTTGCTTTCACTGGGAGGGGCATCCTGTACACCTGGAATCAACTGCCCCACGGGTGGAAACACAGCCCTACCATTTGCCATGGACTGATCCATACTGCACTGGAACAGGGTGGAGCTCCGGAACACCTTCAGTACATTGATGACATCATCGTGTGGGGCAACACAGCAGAAGATGTTTTTGAGAAAGGGAAGAAAATAGTCCAAATCTTTCTGAAGGCTGGTTTTGCCATAAAACAAAGTAAAGTGAAGGGACCTGCACAGGAGATTCAGTTTTTGGGAATAAAATGGCAAGATGGACGTCGGCAGATCCCAATGGATGTGATCAACAAAATAACAGCCATGTCTCCACCAACTAGCAAAAAGGAAACACAAGTTTTTTTAGGCGTTGTGGGTTTTTGGAGAATGCATATTCCAAATTACAGTCTGATTGTAAGCCCTCTCTATTAAGTGACCTGGAAGAAGAATGATTTCAAATGGGGCCCTGAGCAACGACAGGCCTTTGAACAGATAAAGCAGGAGATAGTTCATGCAGTAGCCCTTGGGCCAGTCCGGGCAGGACAAGATGTAAAAAACGTGCTCTAGACCACAGCCGGGGAGAATGGCTCTACCTGGAGCCTCTGGCAGAAAGCACCAGGGGAGACCCGAGGTCGGCCCCTAGGGTTTTGGAGTCGGGGATACAGAGGGTCCGAAGCACGCTACACTCCAACTGAAAAAGAGATATTGGCAGCATATGAAGGGGTTCGATCTGCTTCAGAAGTGATCGGTACTGAGGCACAGCTCCTCCTGGCACCTCGACTGCTGGTGCTGGGCTGGATGTTCAAAGGGAGGGTCCCCTCTACACATCATGCAACTGATGCTACATGGAGTAAGTGGGTCGCACTGATCAGCCAACGGGCTCGAATAGGAAACCCCAGTCACCCAGGAATCTTGGAAGTGATCATGGACTGGCCAGAAGGCAAAGATTTTGGAATATCGCCAGAGGAGGAGGTGACACGTGCTGAAGAGGCCCCACTGTATAACAAACTGCCAGAAAATGAGAAGCAATATGCCCTGTTTACTGATGGGTCCTGTCGTCTGGTGGGGAAGCATCAGAGATGGAAGGCTGCTGTATGGAGTCCTATACGGCAAGTCGCAGAAACTGCTGAAGGAGAAGGTGAATCGAGTCAGTTTGCAGAAGTAAAGGCCATCCAGCTGGCTTTAGACATTGCTGAATGAGAAAAATGGCCAGTGCTCTATCTTTATACTGACTCATGGATGGTGGCAAATGCCCTGTGGGGGTGGCTACAGCAATGGAAGCAGAACAACTGGCAGCGCAGAGGCAAACCCATCTGGGCTGCTGCATTGTGGCAAGATATTGCTGCCCGAGTGGAGAATCTGGTTGTGAACGTACATCATGTGGATGCTCATGTTCCCAAGAGTCGGGCCACTGAAGAACATCAGAACAACCAACAGGTGGATCAGGCTGCTAAGATTGAAGTGGCTCAAGTAGATCTAGACTGGCAACATAAAGGTGAACTATTTATAGCTCGGTGGGCCCATGACACCTCAGGCCATCAAGGAAGAGATGCAACATACAGATGGGCTCGTGACCGAGGGGTGGACTTGACCATGGACACTATTGCACAGGTCATCCATGAATGTGAAACATGTGCTGCAATCAAGCAAGCCAAGCGGATAAAACCTTTGTGGTATGGAGGACGATGGCTGAAGTATAAATATGGGGAGTTCTGGCAGACTGATTATATCACACTGCCACAAACCCGCCAAGGCAAACGCCATGTGCTTACAATGGTGGAAGCAACCACCAGATGGCTGGAAACATATCCCGTGCCCCATGCCACTGCCCAGAACACTATCCTGGGCCTTGAAAAACAAGTTTTATGGCGACATGGCACCCCAGAAAGAATTGAGTCAGACAATGGGACTCATTTCCGAAACAACCTTATAGACACCTGGGCCAAAGAGCACGACATTGAGTGGGTGTATCAAATCCCCTATCATGCACCAGCCTGTGGGAAAATTGAACGATACAATGGACTGTTAAAGACTACACTGAGAGCAATGGAGGGTGGGACATTCAAACACTGGGATGCACATTTAGCAAAAGCCACCTGGTTAGTCAACACTAGGGGATCTGCCAATCAAGCTGGCCCTGCCCACTCAGAACTCTTACGTACTGTGGAAGGGGATAAGGTCCCTGTAGTGCATGTAAAAAATATGCTGGGGAAAACTGTCTGGCTTACTCCTGTCTTGGGCAAACCCATTCGTGGGATTGTTTTTGCTCGAGGACCTGGGTGCACTTGGCAGGTGATGCAGGAGGATGGAGGAGTTCGATGTGTGCCTCAAGGGGATTTGATTTTGGGTGAAAATAGCCAATGAACTGAACGGTATGCTGTTAATTGCTATATGATATTGTATGTCATCACTCCTATGGTTGCTATATGCCGTATCAATGGTATCATAGTAAGAATTTCCAAAATTAATGAAGGATGAACTTTGATTGAACCAAGCAACGTGTAGCGGTGGTGGAACAAAGACTGGCTTCAGCATGCAACCATCCAACACCACACAGACCATCTCTCCAGCCTTGAAAGACTGTTACGATAGACGGAGCCCAAAGTTAAGGACTAAATGAACTCAATGGACATGTGTGGACTCTCTACAGACATTGTACAGGGATGGTCCATAGACTGAGGGAATGATAAATGATATCTGTGTATGTCATCAAAGGATGGGAAGGCGGGTGGTGGTTATTGAGGTCATATTGGATAGTATGAGACCTGAGCATGACATAAATGGTATGGAATAAGGGGTGGATACTGTCACAGTTTTAGCTGGGATAGTTGATTTTCTTCACTGTAGATGGTATAGTGCTGTGTTTTAGACTTAGTATGAAAATAATGTTGATAACACCCTGGTGTTTTAGTTGTTGCTGGGTAGTGTTTACACTAGTCAAGGACTTTCTAGCTTCCCATGCTCTGCCAGGTGCACAAGAAGCCGGGAGGGGCGGGGATACAACCAGGAGAGCTGATTCGAATTGGCCAGAGGGTATTCCATATCATGTGACGTCATGCCCAGTATATTAACTGGGGGGAGTTGGCCGGGGGAGGCAGCGATCGCGGCTCAGGGACCAGCAGCGTCGGTCGGTGGGTGGTGAGCGGTTGCAGCACTTGTTGTTTTGTTGTTTTTTTTTTTTTCTTATATTAGTATTATTGTTGTTTTACTTTAATTATTAAACTGTTCTTATCTCAACCCATAAGCTTTCTTACTTTGGCCCTTCCGATTCTCTCCCCCATCCCACAAGGGTGGTGGAGTGAGCGAGCGGCTTTGTGGTGCTTAGTTGCTGACCGGGGCTAAACCACAACAGTACTTTATACTGTGCATGTTAGCATCATCATAGCTGGTTAAACAGTTTTGGTTAAACTGTTGAAACATTAATTATATTAAAAATAAATTGTAACAATATATTAAGTAACAATAGGTTGTGTTGTATTTTAAGGAAATGAAGTGGCATATTCAGTTTCTGATCTCAGAATTCATTTTCTTATTGGCCTTCTGAAGTCTTTGCAATTAGTACCATTTAACACTGAAAAAAATACAAGAAAGGTCTGATGAATTACAGCATGCTTTAAATATAACCAACAGAAAGGGATGGAACAAGTAGTTTAACTTTTCAAAGACTAAATTTTTAAATCAGTGGCTCTGGAGCTTGATATTACAGATAAGTATTGTCAGGAGAAAAGATAGTATTATTCAGAAGATTATCAGAATAACATTTTCATTACAAAGTCAAGAATAGCTCAGTAGTTTTTCTTGTGAATATGAAAGGATTTAACATGAATGATTCTTTAAAAATAGCTCTGATGTTTGAGAGAGATTACAGTTCATACCTTAAATGTTTTACAGGCTAGCTTGTTGGCTTATATAAATTAGTACAGAATCACTAGAAATAAGTACACACTGTATATTCAAGTCTCTATAGAAACTCTTTCCATTTACAGGCCGGATGAACAATGGTAAAAACTTTTTTAAAAGGAACAAGAAATTATTCACTAGAGGCAACATTGATCTATTTCTGAGCACCTGAATGACTACAGAAATCTTCCAGCTTTTAATATATTGTGAACCATGGAAAAATCTGGTGGCTAACTTGTAAAATCTAACAGTTCTTCTACACCTCCTAAGTTCTGCATGACACACAACACTAGCATTTACATTAATCATCTAGTCATTGAAAGCATATAATGAAGCAAGTGTATAATGAACATTTCAGTCCCACTTTTTAATTATTTTTTTTTAGTTAAAGAATGTCAAATCTAATAGCTTATATTAAGTGGCTTAACAGAAATGGTACACCAACAATCTTATTTTTACTGTCTCAGATTAGTAAAACAGATTTCTTTTTAAACCCAGATTCCAAACACACGGACATTCAAATAAACTGAACCGTTTCAAGTACTCATAATTCACTGAGAATTCAGTAACCTTCTGTTCAGGTAATTTTTTTAGTTAATAGTCTGACAGAAATATCTGATTTGAAAATAGTTGGCCTACTTGCTGTTGCAAGTGTGGCCTGAAAAATGAGTTGCGTGCCCTTGGTGTTGATAGCTCTATTAAGCATAAAACTAGAGTACATCAAATATTTACTCCTGTTCTAATAAACAATTTAAGAATTGCTCAGGCTTAGCCCTAGAAATGTACATCACAATAAATGCAGGAAAGAACAATCCCCTATCTGCTTTGAGAAGATATTCCTTTTCAAATTGTCAGTTTACTTCTCTGGTTTAATTATAATAACTTTTTGTCATGATAGTGGACCTAGCGCTTTAAACAGTCTGTGCTCTAAACATTGAGTTTTACTACACCCATAGGACAGGGGAAGGGTCTTGCTCATCATTCACAGCACTTCTATTAGGGCCAGAACAACAACAAAAAAAATGATGATCACAATTAATGAGGTGCCTGTGGATCAATCTAGTCAACTACAGCAGGGTGCTCAGGGCTGTGTCCAGTGGGGTTTTGAATACGTCCAGAGCTGAACACTCCACTGCCTCTATGGGCAACCTGTTCCAGGATTTGACCACCCACATAGTAAAAAACAAACAAATAAGCAGATGAACAAAAACTTCCTTATGTTTAAGTGGAATTTCCTGTATTTCCCTTTAAGCCCAATGCCTCTTGTCTTGGGTGCCACTGACAAATGTCTGGCATCATCTTCTTTACTCCCTTCCATCAAGTATTTACACACAAGATTCCCCTCAGCCTTCAGTTCTCCAGGCTGAAGAGTTCCAGCCCTCTCTGTACCCTAGAGTAACACTATTGACTGACATCCAGCAGGACTTCATGCTACTGATTATGACGCCTTGACCCTGACAGTTCAGCCAGTTTTCAGTCCACCTCACTGTCCACTTCTCTATGAGAATATTTTAGGAGACAATGCTGAAAACCTTGCTAAAGTCAAGATAAACAACATCCACTGTTTTCTTCTCATCAGCAAGCCAGTCATCACTTTGCAGAAGGTTATCAGGTTGGTCAGGCAAGATTTCCCCCATACTATCTACTCTCAGTTACCTTCTTGTCCTTAATATTTTTGGAAATGGTGTCAAGGAGGATTTGCTCCATCACCTTTGCAGGGACTGAGGTAAGGCTTACTAGCCTGTAGTTGCTTGGATAGTCCTCCTTGCTCTCTTTGTATATAAGAGTGAGGTTTGCTTTCTTCCAGCGTGAGTTGTCACCTCCCTCCCACATCATTCCTAGTTTAAAGGTCTCCTGTCCAGGTTGGAGAGCAAAGATGTTGACAAAGATGCTTTTACCTCACTTTATCAGGTGGATGCCATCTTTTCCTAGCAGTTCTTAATGGTCAAAGCCTGTCTCATGGTTGTAAAAGCCAAATTGTCTGTTACAGATGGTATGGGATCTACTGAGTCCAGTGGACTCCAGGGACATAAGATTCCTCCTTCCTGGCTGCTGAAGCCCCGACAGGTGCAGTCTGTGTCCCCAGGGTTCTTTCCATCCCAGTCCCATGGATGTGTCTGACACTGTTCCTGCTTGCAGGTTCAGTCAGTGGCAAGGCTGAGTGTGTATCCCAGAGAGGCACATACAAACATAGATACACACACACATGCACAGATTGCATTAACATATCTGGCCACACAGACTCCCACAGAGCACGGTCTTTAGCAGCATCCACATATAATAATACCAGAAATCATATAAAACTTAAGTACAGATAGCAAAGTCCTGTTCCTCTCACTGATCAGGAATGAAGTTCACAAGTGAAAAGTCACATGTCCTCGCTTCCTGGATTCACTACACATACACCTTCACAGGTCCCTCAAATATCATCACAGCCTTTAATTTAATTTAATATCCATGCCTGAACCCTGGGCTTCCTTATCCACTATGCAGGTCTTCTACTTTCTGGATAGTCCAGTTGAAGCATGATGCATGATGCACTCAGTAACACACTCATCTCAGAAGCACCTCCATAATCACATACTAGTACAGGCTCTCAGTCTGCCTAATATCCACTCCCAGAGACTGAGATTCCCACCCAGCCACTGACTCAGACATTGCATCTTTCCAGGTACAAGTTTCCTCCCTCCCACTCTTCAGTTAGTCCACTCTGAAGTTTGCTAGTGAGTTAAACATACACTGACATGCACACAGGATTAAATTTACTAGAGAAATATAAATACCTCTCATACTGGTACATACACCCTGGCCTCTCCAGTGCTGGCATACAGGCCTATGCCCCCAGTTGCTGGCACTTGTACCTTTCAACACACACATATATTGACAACCCAGTCACTCCAGTTGCTGGCACCCATGCTGTTTTGCATCGGGGAAGTGCTGGTCTTTCTAGATGCCAATAAGAAAGGCACAAAAACTTGCAAGGCAGATAACTATTTATTAATAACCCAGAAAAGGTGATAGCTAGTTATAAAATCTTACATCCCTTCTGATGCTGGAAACCGCAAGAGGATAAAGCATTGAATGTACCTCTGGTCAAGGCCCATGACCATGCGCATGCTGCAGATCCTGTCTGTGGTGTGGTTTGTCCATCTCTAAGTTCACTAGTATTCTGGTAGGTTCTTGCTCTCAATACAGATTCATCAGTCACAGACAGCAACAAAGTCTGGAGTGGGGGCACAACTTTGAAGAGTCCCTTGAACAATACACTCTAACATTCTTACCTCATCAAAAAGTTTGAGTCATGAACAGGTGCTTATAGTATTTCAAGTGGACAAGACAATACACTATACATATATTTATAATTAAATGCACATTGACTGCATGTACATTCACAAATCATGCACTGACGATGCACACATCAATTAATTATAATATTGATTAAATATACCTTGGTTAAGTAGCAGTCAGATGGTATCCACCATAGAGACATGTCTTTGGATTAGCCATCATGTGGATCACTTACTGCTCATACAGTCTTCTGAGCTGAATATTACACAGATCTGCAGGACATGTAACATGAGGTCCCTCTTCCAGTTCCTACCACTCACACATCTTACAGCTCTCACACAGAGGGTAGAGTGAGATTATATAGAAAAATACAGTTAAGAGTTAATGATAGTTAATAATAGTTCATAAGATAGGATAGACTGCTACCATCAGTTGTAGGGTTCAGTCAGATAGGTTTATTGACTGGCTTCCAGCTTATCAACGACTAGCCCCTCTAGATCCCTTGTCCCCCTTTTCCCATGCTTGCTCCTCCTCATTCCCCCCCTTTCCCCACCTTTGACCCTTCAACTGAATATCCCACAAATCCACTCAAATATCTGACAGTAGGTTTTACACAGTTCCAGAAGCCACCTCAAATATCCCATACTACTTGTGTTACTCTTGTTTTCCCCTTTGTATCACTGACAAATTCAGGCCAACACTCTTCAAGGTGGTCCCTGAGCTTCTCCTCTAAGGGCCCATTCCTTAATAGCTGATGGGTTCTGGTTTTCTCTGTTGTTTCCATTACCACAAAATCCTTAACATTTGTGGGTCTGTATGCTTAATTAATCAGTTTCCTTCTTATTTGTTATTTCTTTTGTACTGAATAGTCCTTAATCAGATAACTTAAAGAACCAGATGCTCTGACATTTCTCACATCCTTACACCCTCTGGTCAACACCAGCTGTGCAAACAAGTGTTAACCTGCAGGATCCAGCCACACCTCAAGCCTTTTCCCCTCATTGACAGGATCAAGGAGAAAACCACCTGGGTCCCTATGCCCTTTGCTCTCACCTCCAAAGACACATAGTCAAGCTTGGTACTCTCCAGGTTTTCCCATGGAGGTGTCAGCATCCACATGGAAGAGAAGCAGTGCAAAATATTCTGAGGGCCGGACAAGAATCAGCAGTCTAGCTCATCCTCAGTTTGAGCCCTGGCAAGCAGCAAACCTCCCTACACAGCAGGTAAGGTCAGCCAATGGGGCCTTCTGTCTGCCAGGGGGACGAATCTCCCATGGCTTTCACTCATGGCACACGCATTAAGTTCTGTGTAAACAAAAATCAGAGCTATCCTATTCAATGTGGTATGCTTATTTAAAACAGATTCAAATTTGATCTTTTCTCTTTAGGCCATATGTTTTGTTCTTTTATAAATAAATCATAAATGTTTTAATAAAACAGATATCTAGTCCTTGCAGTCAAGCTCCTTGCTTCTCGGGTCTAAGGGATCTTTATGGAGAGATAGTTTCTTAATTGCAAGTTGAGAACGATGGCAGTGTTGTAAAACCCACAAAGCAGACTATACTTCTGCTCCCACTGTTAGAAAAATTGAGTTGGTATAGATCTGGAGCAATGTAACTAGCTCTAGAAGGTTAAGCTTATAATTCACATTTTTATAATCTGTCCAAATTATGTAGGAGATTTGAGGTTTTACCAAGGATACACAGCACCACATTTTAATACTTTAAATTGTTGTATTTGAAGTGTTATGAAATAGCAAGGGATCAACTGCATGAAAAAAGGACAATGTTAATGAGGTAAGGCCGAACTGCTGAGATGAGAATGGTGGGACAAATACTCCCAAGAATTTGTGATGAACAGTTGCAACAGACAGATCTGACCTTACTCTCATTTATAAGAATGAATTAACATCTTAGAACTAATCTGTTTCATTGTTGCCATTTTTCAGAAATAACCATTGCAAAAGTATCCTTCCTGAATCACCACAACCGATTTTCTTCTGTAGTTTCATCTCAATATATAGCAAATATATTGAGATATATTTTGCTCCTTTCATACAATAATTATTTGTTCCTTTATGTCTCCTGACATTTCAGAGATTCTACTTCTTACGGTGTCATTTGAAGAGGAGTTGTTGCTGTTTCTGAGAAAGAATGTCCAAACAGATCTCAGCATGTATCTATAGCCTGAGGCAAAATTAACACTGCAGAAGTATATGAACCTTTTTGCCCTTTTCAGTGTGTTATGCAACAGGATGTGATGCGGCTGAGGCAATCTTGGGTAGATTTGTGCCTGTTTTATGTTTTATTTTTCTCTTCTTAAGTTTCTACTTTTTTTTTGCAACACCTAGAAATTTTGATAGTTTAAATAATTCCTTGCAATCTTTTTGGATGCTGATTTGATTTCTCCAGGTGATTTCTTTACTCACTGTTTCTATCTTTGGAGAGGTTTCTATTTATTTATTGTCATGATTTTAGCTGGGATAGTTAAATTTTCTTCACTGTACCTGTTATAGTGCTGCGTTTTGGACTTAGTATGTATGAAAATAATGTTGATAACACACTAATGTTTTTGGTTGTTGCTAGGAAGTGCTTACACTAGTCAAGGACTTTTCCAGCTTCCCATGCTCTGCCAGGTGCACAAGAAGCCATTAGGGAAGGGGGCTCATCCAAGAGAGCTGATCCAAATTGTCCAAAGGGATATTCCATATCATGTGACATCATGCCCAGTATATGAACTGTGGGGAGTTGGCTGGGGGGGGTGCAGCGATCGCAGCTCGGGAACTGACGGTGTCGGTCAATGGGTGGTGAGCGGTTGCAGCACTTGTGGGATTTTTTTTCCTTTTCCCTTTTTTTCCCCTGGGTTTCATTCCTCTCTCTTGTTATTTTATTTTTCTTTATTATATTATCATTATCATTATCATTATCGTTATCATTATTATTATCATAATCATTATTGTTGTCATTACCATTACTACTATTATTATTTTATTTTAATTATTAAACTGTTCTTATCTCAACCCATAAGCTTTCTTACTTTGGCCCTTCCAATTCTCTCCCCCATCCCACTGGGGTGGGGGGAGTGAGCGAGTGGCTTTGTGGTGCTTAGTTGCTGACTGGGGCTAAACCACAATATTAATTAATTAATTTATTTATTTATTATTTATTTATTTATTGATTGATTTTCTCCATGAAATGTTGGAATATTAGAAATGTTGGAAAGCTCCCATTGAAATCTGTGGACTAGATTAACTGTTCCCTAAACAGCCTCATTTATCTGGTTTTCTAGTAAGGGCTGCTTCAAGAGACTTGCAGGCTTACTGCAGAAGCTGCTTGTCCAGTGGTCTCCACTGTCAACAGCAGACGCGTGGAAGGCAGCAGAAATTTTCTCTATTTTCCATATTTCCCAGACAGGGCATCAGGAATCACAGTAAAGTGTACAGTGCTTCACCAAATAGAGTAAATCATCTAAATTCACCTCAGTGAAATCACGTCATACCCCATTGAACGTCACTGTTAACTTCATGTTAGTTTGTTTGGAGGGGATTTTTTGTAAAAGAAGATACAGTATCACCTACTCTACTCCCCTGATTCCTCACCACTATCTGAAATTTCATCTTTCTGTCTCTTTCTTTTACATTTTTACATTACTTTCCATATTTTCTTTTTCTCTGTCTTGCACATTTAAATCACCTCTGCATAGGCAGGATCTGCCTGCTAAACTTTGAATAAAGTATGAGAAATGTAGATCTCAGCATTAGTCATGACTACTGAAAAAATGGAAGAAATGAAAGAAATGTTATTTATGCTAGGACAATAAAAATTTTAAGACCGTATATTGACAAAAATGTATAGAGTCAGAACACCTATTTCTTCAGTCTCCAATGAGGATTTTCTTTTCTTCCAGTAGCTGTAATTCCCAGAATGGTATCCAGGAATGAAAATTTCATATCATGATTTAATAAAACATATTTAAACTAAATACTGCACTCTTACTTCAAATGCTAATTTAAATACTCTGATTGTCTTATCTCACATTATAGGTCTCTCGAGTTCACTACTTTGTCTCTGATTACATGTGGTGTTTTCAGAAAGTCGTTTCCGTAAGGATTGTGCAAAGCAACAGAAACAATATCATGTGAGTAAATATCATGTGGCTAATAATGCAGTCCCAATAAAATTATGTGAAATCTCAGTTCTCCAGTTAGATCCATCAAAAGCCACTTATTTGGCACTCTATTTGCTAAGACTTGTATTGGTTAAAGAGTCACTGGAAAACTGGTAAAGGGGATTAAACAGTCAAATCCTCAAACTTTTACTTATTTAGTAAAGTATTTTACAGTGTTTAACCAACATAAAAGGCATGGGTGTTATGAAAAATTATTAAATCTGAGTTTTCTGTTAAGTGTTACTAAAAATTTTGGAACTTGGCTAATAAAGCATTAGAAAAGGTTCTAGACAAATCAAAGACAAAGAGCTAGAGAGAAGTGGAACCACTTTTTTGTATGTATTTTTATCTAGTGGCAGTTGGAAGTTATTACCATGGTGGCAATATTCTGCAAGATTATTTAAAAGCTAAAAATGGTGTTTGGGATATGATGAGCCAAAGGAAAAATGTCCATTGTTATACATTGTTCATTCTAAATACTTCTAGTCATTTTATATTGTAAATCTATCACTGGAAAATACTATCATTTACTTAATTATTTCAAGCACAGAGAACTGACAGCACATCAAAATTTAGAATTGAGTGAGGGTAGTAAGTGAAATTTTGATGAGAAGTCCAAATTGTGAATACTGGCTGACAGAACTAAAGATGAATTCTTAATCATCTGCACAGCAGAAAGAAAATAACTAATAAATATTCAAGGAACAGTGTCCAGACAAACATATCTGGCCTTGATAAAAAAAGAACAGAGAGGGCCAAATCCATCTTTCCTTCTTACGTCATTAATTCTACTGTAGTTAATTTGCTGCCCCTGTTATTTGTTTTTTCTTGATATCCCCATTTAACTAACAAGTAACAAAATTTTTTACAGAGGTCTGAAAAATCTTAGATCCCTTTGAACATTCAGACAACTACATTTTCTGCAACTAAAGAGAACAATATTAATGTATCTCATTAATGACCTATGGCTAAGGTTTAAATCTTAATATCTAAAATACCTTTATTAAGGATCCTAGCCTCTGTTCACCTGAAGTCAGAAATAAACTATTTTACTTTATTTCAATCATATAAAGAAAGACAAAGTTATATCTCCTAAAATTCCAGGTAAAGGATACACTGTCTTCTTAAGTTGTTCAAGAAGCAATCACAAACTCAAATAAGAAACCATGAAGACAATTATTAATGATTTACATCACTGGTTCTCTTGCTGGCATACTTCTTGTCATGGTTTTAACTGGGATAGAGTTAATTTTCTTCACTGTAGTTAGTATAGTGCTGCGTTTTAGACTTAGTATGAAAATAATGTTAATAACACACTAATGTTTTAGTTGTTGCTAGATAGTGCTTACACTAGTCAAGGACTTTTCCAGCTTCCCATGCTCTGCCAGGTGCACAAGAAGCCATTAGGGAAGGGGTACAACCAAGAGAGCCGATCCAAATTGTCCAAAGGGATATTCCATATCATGTGACGTCATGCCCAGTATATTAACTGAGGGGAGTTGGCCGGGAGAGGCAGCAATTGCTGCTCGGGGACTGGCAGCATCAGTCAGCGGGTGGTGAGCGGTTGCAGCACTTGTTTGGTTTTTTTCTTTCTTCCAAGGTTTCATCTCTCTCTCGCTCATTATTTTTCTTTTCATTATATTATTATTATTATTGTTGTTTTATTTTAATTATTAAACTGTTCTTATCTCAACCCCTGAGTTTTCTTACTTTGGCCCTTCCGATTCTCTCCCCCATCCCACAGGGGTGGGGGGAGTGAGCGAGCAGCTGTGTGGTGCTTAGTTGCTGACCGGGGCTAAACCACAACAGTTCTTTACATGTTTTTGTCTTTCATCATATCATATGAATTAGAATTTTTATATATATGTATTTCAAGTGTACAGCTGCTGTGAATTACTATAATATAAATAACTAATGATAGCAGCAATACAAAATATATGCAAATGAGAGCTTTTTGTATGGGGACTCTGACATTAATATCTGCTTAAGAAATCACTTACTATACATAGCTGCTTTTTCAAACTCTGGGAACAATTATTCATGAGCTAGGTAAATGAATGATATCAGTATATATGCATATATTTGCACATATATATAAAAATAAAACCTGAAAAAAAAAAAATGGTGGGTTTTTTCATGTAAAAACAGCATTTACAAAGCAGGACAGCATCAATCTATGCTACAGAGGTGAGGAAGAGCAACAGGGGCAGGAGGAGAACAAGAATTTCCTAAATTAATATTTCCATAAGACCAGAAAATTAATAACTCAGAAAGGATGAAGTTCCATTGCAGTTTTTCTGCTGAAGTTTCATACATTTATGTCTTTATTGAGGGGTGTTTTATACTCAATTTATGTGTATTTAGCCAAGATTCTTATGAAAAGGCAGCTTATACAGCTCAGTCTGTCTCTGAGTCCAAGTGTTCTCCTGCCACATCTCTCCAGTAAAGATTTTAATTAGTCAAAATTTCCAGCCAACTGACAAGATGTTTTGAAGACTTTCTGCAACTTTCATAAGAAACAGATGACCCAGAACAGCACAGATTGAGATTCCAATATTTTCTAGTTTATGACTGAAGTCTTTGATCCTGTCAAACCCTTCCTTAATTCAATAGCTTGCACATTACTGCCAAATATGGACATATTACAGGATGCAACTCATGCATAAAATAAGTAATCTGCCAAATCAAATGCTAGGCAGTGAATCTTTAAACTATAGTAAAGTATAAGAGAAACATATTGGTACCCTGACCATCAAATGAGAAAAGATGAGTCTCCAGAGACACAGACAAAGAACTACCCAAGGCCAGAAAATATAAGCCCTTGGGCGGAAGTCAGATAGTAAGAGTCACTGTGGTAATGTTTATGATTCCTCCTTGTGTCCTAGCAGGATTGCCATTGCACATGACTAGGTCATAGGCTTAAATCACAAGGAAACAAATGCAAGATAATCAGAACAGGTATTGATAAAGAGTGTTGAACAGAGATCACGAGAAGGTAAATTAACTTGGGTATGCCATTGATGAAAAGAATGAAGAACCTATAATATCCAGAGACTCTAAAATCTCATAGTGTCATAGAATCATAGAATTATTAAGGTTGGAAAAGACCTCTAGGATCATCAAGTCCAACTGCCTATCCAACACCACCATGCCTCCTAAACCATGCCCTGAAGTGCCACGTCTACATGTTTTGTGAACACCTCCAGGGATGGTGACTCCACCATCAATCTGGGCAGCCTGTTCCAGTGCCTGACCACTCTTTCAGTACAGAAATTTTTCCTAATATCCAATGTAAAGCTCCCCTGATGCAGCTTGAGGCCATTTTCTCTCGTCCTATCGCTGGTAACTTGGGAGAAGAGACGAACACCCACCTCACTACAACCTCCTTTCAGGTAGTTGTAGAGAGTGACAAGGTCTTCCCTCAGCCTCCTCTTCTCCAGACTAAACAACCCCAGTTCCCTCAACCTCTCCTCATAAGGCCTGGTCTCCGGACCCTTCACCAGCTTCATTGCCCTTCTCTGGACATGCTCCAGTACCTCAATGTTCTTCTTGTAGTGAGGGGCCAAAAACTGAACACAATATACAAGGTGTGGCCTCACCAGTGCCGAGTACAGGAGCACAATCACTTCCCTACTCCTGCTGGCCACACTATTCCTGATACAAGCCAGGATGCTGTCAGCCTTCTTGGCCACCTGGGCACACTGCTGGCTCATGTTCAGCCGGCTGTTGACCAACACCCCCAGGTCCTTCTCTGTTAGGCAGCTCTCCAGCCACTCTTCCCCAAGCCTGAACTGACATCCAAAATCCTTGGCCCTCAGTACTCTTCTGTTTTCAGCAAGTATTTGTGAAACAAATAGGCAAAGTTAACCTTCTGATATAGTTCCATTTAAAGAGGAAAATCTGGTATCATTTACTCCATTAAACCAAGTGGCAGATGTCTGATGTACCAAAAAGTTTCAAAACTTCTCCTGAAAAACTCATTTAGACATGAATACAATATAACCAATACTATCTTCTACTTTTCAAATTGACTTATAACCCCATCAGTTGTAGCCCAGTGTAATTTGCTAGTAGAAGGCCACAGATTCTATATTGACCTGACAGGACAGGGCATGAGGTCTTGTCTGACATTGTCATGGCCTGAGCTGATCTGGACGTGTTTTAGTTATGATAGAAGTTTTGTGTGTGGTGGGTTGGCCCTGGCTGGACGCCAGGTGCCAACCAAAGCTGCTCTATCACTCCCCCTCCTCAAATGGAGAGAAAATATAATTAAAAGCTCATGGGTCAAGATAAGGACAGGGAGAAATCACTCACCAATTACTGTCATGGGCAAAACAGACTGGACTTGGGGAAATCAGTTTAATTTATTACCAATCAAATAAGAGTAGGATACTGAAAAATAAAAACTAAATCTTAAAACACCTTTCCCCCACCCCTCCTTTATTCCCAGGCTTAAATTCACTCCCAAATTCTCTACCTCCTTCCCCCACAGCAGAGCAGGGGGACAGGGAATGGGGGTTGCAGTCAGTTCATCACATATTGATTCTGCTGTTCCTTCACACTCAGGGGGAGGACTCCTTACACTCTTCCCATGCTCCAGCGTAGGGTCCCTCCCACAGAAGACAGTCCTCCATGAACTTCTCCAATGTGGGTCCTTACCATGGGCTACAGTTCTTCACAAACTGCTCCAGCATGGGTCCCTTCCATAGGGTCACAAGTCCTGCCAGAAAACTTGCTCCATCATGGGGTCTTTTCTGTCCACAGGTCCTGCCAGGAGCCTGCTCCTGTGCAGGCTTCCCATGGGGTCACAGCCTCCTTCAGGCACATCCACCTGCTCTAGTGTGGGGTCCTCCATGGGCTGCAGGTGGATATCTGCTCCACCATTAACCTCCAGGGGCTGCAGGGGGACAGCCTGCCTCACCATGGTCTTCATCATGGGCTGCAGGGGAATCTCTGCTCTGGTGCCTGGAGCACCTCCTCCCCCTCCTTCTTCTCTGGCCTTGGTGTCTGCAGGGTTGTTCCTCTCACATATTCTCACTGCTCTATCTGGCTGTAATTGCTCTTGCGCAACAACTTTTTCTCCTTAAATATGTTATCACAGAGGCGCTACCACCACCACTGGTGGGCTCAGCCTTGGCCAGCAGCAGGTCCACCTTGGAGCTGGCTGGCATTGGCTTTTTTGGACATAGGGGAAGCTTCTAGCAGCTTCTCACAGAAGCCACCCTTGTAGCCCCCCTGCTACCAAAATCCTGCCACGCAAACCCAATACATTGTGGCAGTCAGGAAGCTTCTTCCTTCATTGTTTTCAGTTTGGTTTAGTTTATAGAAACAGCAGTTATTCACTGTGGAATGAGCTATCTGTGACACTAGAACAAATATGCGGCATGCATGAGCAGAGAAATGAGGTGATACCACAGATAGTAGACAGCCCCACGTATCACTATGGTCAATTTCTGGTCACTGCAACAATGCAGTTTTGTGAATCAGGCAAAACCAGTTTTATTGGTAACAAACACAACAGAAAAACTCAGTATTTAGGCAGCAAAGAAAGATAACATAAACAAACTGCATTAAGAAAGCATAAAAATAGACCCAAGTGGCCCAAGACTGATGAGGAAGAAATCCCCACCATGAACATCATACTCTTCCTGATTCAGGACTCATGACTTTGATGACTTCGAACTTTGAACTGTGTACTGAAGAAAACTATTGTCTGTAGGAATTGACATTATTTTTTTGTAGTGAAATATGTGGTGGGGTAAGAAGGAGGGAATTACAAGCAAAAAAAAAGTACAGTCTAGTAGTGAAGCCAGTGAAAGGGGATAAGGAAGTCTAAATCTTTATGAAAGGGGTTTTATCACCTCTTAAAACATCAAAGCTGCTTAAAAAGGCTTCGGTAGACAACCAGGCTTCAGGTTCTGTGTTTCTGTGATTACCTTCCTGAAGAACTAAAAGAATTCGATTAAATCCCTTCTTTGGAATCTCTAGCCAAACGTTGCATAAGGCATCTAAACCGATGTTTCAAAATGATACTACGGTCAAGTGTAAAAAACCACACATACCTAAGAAAGCACTAACACATCAAGCATTTGAGATGGTTTAGGAATACAGCAGCTAGACTGCAAAGCAGTGCTGCTGGATAATTAGTAAAATAAATGATACAGAAATTTCAGTAAGATGGACTGAAAAGTTATAATTATTTTATAGTTCTGATGTCTGAGAGTTTCATGTTTTTTAAAAGAAAAAACCCATAATATTTTCAGTTCTTCAAATTTCCATCATAATATAACCTATAAAAAATAAACAAGATTAAATAAATATTCCTGGGTGTTCTCTTTTTCCTGATGAGCTTAATTTTGATCAGTCATCTGTATTTATTTAATCTGCAGGAAAAGTTTCTCTCATTTCAAGTTTAAATCACATACTTGATGTATGGGGTTCAGTTGTTTGTTTACAGAGGTCGCTATTTATTAATATTTTAGGTAAGTTAAAGATACCAATGACATGGCGTAATTTAAGAATCCTTGTTCTGCTCTGCTCTGTGTTAAAAATCAAATTAACATCAGCTTTTTTGAAAAGCAGCAAAAATATCAGTGTATAATATTCAAATATTCTGAAATATCTTATGCCACTGCTGATACAATCATTCTGCTGGCATATTTAAAATGAGCCATCAATCACATATGGAGACAAGAACAAGCACTTTGCTGACAGTTTTCTGACTCAGATAACCTTAAAAAGAAATATTAGAATACAGAGTGGAAAAAACAGCATGATCTGATCAGTGCAAATATTACCATGACACCTAATATATTGGGTAATGTGTAATAATAACAGCATATGTATGAACATGTTTTTATTCTTTGTATAACTAATAAAATGTTGGGGTTTAGGGTTTTATTTGTTTATTTGTTTTTTCTCAAAAGGATTTATTTCATTTTACTTATTTCTTATGGGTTTGGACTTATTTTTGAGCTATATAGTCAGAGATGGTCTAACTGATGGAGATAAAAAGTTGTGCTTAAATGGATATTGATCACTGTATTCCTGTTGTTCCTATGGATGAGTACAAAAGCTATTTATGATCTGTTAGTCTTTAAACACTATTTTTTTGTTCCTTGAATGGAGTAAAGTAATGTGTTCATAATAGAATTTAACATCTTCCACTTCAAATTTCAGAGAACCACACATAGAACATAACATTTCTGTGTTCTACAGACTAATGAAAAGGAAGTCTTTTTCATATTCATGTCCATAGAAGGCATACAGGAGTCCTTCAATAGGTATGCAACAAAGAAGAACGAAGGAAATGGACACAATGTTGTCAGCTTGGCAAAAAAATTCTCTGGTGTAAATCTGGGCCAGTTTCTTTACCTCCCAAAATGAACAATTTCACATTTTATCAAACCATGTAGGAAATGAGACTACCATTCAAGAGATTCATAAACTCTTTCAAAACACATCTTACAAATATTAATTAAAGCAAGAGAAATAAGATCTTTCAAACCTTAAAAGTATGAGAGAGGTATGCCATTATGCTGTAGAGACAGCACTGAGATTGCAGACACTCTAGGTATCGCTTAAAAACTATGTAAATTCTCTATTTCAGATATCAACAAAGATGATAATTTTGAACACAGAGCAAAAGCAGAATGGCTAATGGAGATGGAAATATGCTTATGGAACTGTACTATGTTTGACTGTAGTTCAGAGAGTGTAGCCTAATCTCCTTCCCATAACATTAAAATAAATGTATTACAAAACTACTGAGACTTTTAGCAGGAGATCATAATAAACCTATTGATTTAGGTATGGTATTACCACACTGGAGAATTAACAATGTGGTGAACTCCTAAATAATCTGCCTTGGGACTGACCATATTAATATTAAAATTTTTGTTAGTCTTGATGCAAGAAATAAGATAATGTACTTAATTTATAACATGAAACTAGAAGGCATGTGCAAGACATGAGAGAATTGGAATATTATTCTTGAAGGGATGGATAATCTTTAGGGATGCAAAAGAAGAATGAGATGAAATTCAGTGGAACAATGCCTAGTCATTTACTTGATGCTAATAAGAAACTGGGGACTCATTGGACAAAAACAGAAGAGAAATAAGATCAGGATATATTAGCTGATAATAAGGTAGCTGTAAACTACCAACTTGTTGAAGATACGAAAATAAACAAATGAAATATTAGGAAATGGCAAATACAATATAGACATGAGGACATTACTGTCAATATATAAAGCACTGATTACAACTCATCCATGTAGTTTAACTGTTGTTTAACCAATATTCAAGAAACATGCATTTGAGCTGGAATAAATGCAGAAAAAGCCTGTTAAAAATAGCAGAATAAAGATAGGTTTTCTTAGAAGAAGAAAAAAAGAAGTCTGGGACATATTTCTTCTGTGAAAGTTAAAAAGGAATATAAGTTTTTTCTATAATTAAACTAGGGATGCAAAGAAAGAAAAGGGAATTATTTAAGCTAAAGGAAAATGAAGACAACAAAATAATATAAACTGACAGTGGATAAACTCAAGGTTGCCTCTAAGAAAATAAAAAGAAGAAACAAAGCACAGAATTACAAAAAACAGCATCAGATCTGACTAGTGTAGAAAGAAAGGGAATTGGTTGTTCCTCTTGCCAGAATTCACATCTGGTACACAAGATCAGAAATTCCAAAGGAGACTAGCAGAGCATAGATGCTCTCTGTCTCGAATTGGACACATTCATTTTGTGACCAGGGCTGGACTTCTGAAAAATGCCAGTATTCTCCCAGCTAAAACCCTGAAGTTAATACTGATGGCTATCTCCTGACCTACACAAAGTGATCTGATTCATCATAATCCAGTTCCCAGTGGAGAATTGTTCACCAGATTCACAAATAAAACCATGAACACAATCACATATTTACTCCCTTACTGGCAACCTGCAGAAAGCATTATATGACTCTATATAATGCAGCTAGAAAGACTCTTTTATCCTAGTAGCAGATAGCTGCAGTCCAAGTTTGAAACAGGATGGGCTGGTGGGTGATTCCTTTTCTAGTTATGGTCCTCAGCCTTGAATCCTTTTGAAAGATTTAGTCCCTAAGCTGAATTAATATTAATGTCTCCTGTTCACAAAATTCTGCACTTGCACTACATTTCTCAGTATTCCTCCTCCTATGGGTGGCCTGGAAAAGTTGCTTCATCATGGGATTGGAACTTGCTAATGAGATAGGTATTTCTTTCATTACTTCAGTGTTGTTGCTTTTAAGAACAAAGCCTATGTGGCTTTCCTGTTTGTTAGCTTCCTTTAAAGGTTAGGATAGAAGTTTTGTCATATCAGACTTTGTTTCAATAATTCAGCCTGGTGCAAGCTTAGTCATCAGTTTTGTTATGCTGTAATTGCGTAGTCAGAGTTGGAGCACTGTGGAGGCAAGCCTGGCAGCCGGAAGCTGCAAGGAGAATCTGAAAGTGTTGACTTACTCTCAGTAGTCTGGCTCTAGATTTCTGTAATACTTGCAGGTTACACACTGTGGAAATGATATGACACATAGATACAATCATCATGAACTGAATCCAAAAACTACACAGAATGAAAAGCAAAGAGGTGTTATATAATGTAAGGCAAAAACACCAGCTGCAACAGCGGCAGATATAGTAACCAAGCTCTCAGTGAGCTGCATATGTTATCATATTTTCCATGAGAATTTTTTTTTTTCATGTTTCCACATTCATGGGAAAGCCACTGATATTTTATAGTCTCACTACACATGTGCATCATTTGAGATTATCTTTGACCTTACTATTGGTCAGCCTGGTCCTGAAATAAAACATTTACAACATTTAAATTACTCTCTGTGTGAACAGGTGAGTATGATAGCATAGTAAATAGCATATTGCATGTATTTTCAGACCCTGGTACAAGTTTAACCTTCAGGAAAGCTAAAAGAATTGACAAAAGTTCCTGAGGAAAGAGCACTAAGTTTTAGTTTGATTTCTGGTACACTCTGAATTGTAATTCTTTATCGACTTGATTAGTCTTCAGCTCTGTGCATGGGTCTTGCTCAGCTCCCATTTCCTGTGCCCTGATGATGCTTGCATTTGCAGGTTTTTTATTCTGCTTCAGTAAGCGGAGTGTGGGATTATGTGCTAGAAGTACTGTGCTACTGCTGAGATTATATTTATTCATGGAATTTTGCTTTCTGACAGGCCCTGTTATTACCTGGCATGCACACTTTGTGGTGTTGTGTTGACCACAGGGTGCCCTTCTACAACAATCGTGACCAGACAAAGTTTTCCTTCAGATGAGAGATATGCCCTTATGAAGTCCTTGTGTGTATTTTCCTAGATGGCTAACTAGATTGGATTTCCCTTGTGAAGACACAGAAAGTAAGCAAGAACCATATTTTGCACTTTCTAGAATACAGGAAAAGATGCTTGATGCTTCTTAAAACTCTGCCAAAGGAGAACAGTGCTGTTTGCTTCTTTCTTCTACCATTGGGTTTCCTACACAAATGACACAGAAAATTTAGCCTCATGAGAAGGATGTCATGGTTTAGCCCCAGTCAGCAACTAAGCACCACACAGCTGCTCGCTCACTCCCCAACCCCTGTGGGATGGGGGAGAGAATCGGAAGGGCCAAAGTAAGAAAACTCGTGGGTTGAGATAAGAACAGTTTAATAATTAAAATCAAACAGTAATAATAATAACAGTAATAATTGTAGTAATAATAATAGTAATAATAATATGAAAAGGAAAATAACGAGAGAGAAAGAGAAAGGTGAAACCTCGGGAGAAGGGAAAAAAAACCCAAACAACAAGTGCTGCAACTGCTCACCACCCACTGACCGATGCTGCCAGTCCCTGAGTCGTGATCGCTGCTTCCCCTGGCCAGCTCCCCCCATTTAATATACTGGACATGACATCACATGATATGGAATATCCCTTTGGCCAGTTTGGGTCAGCTCTCTTGGCTGTGTCCGTCCCCTCCCAGCTTCTTGTGCACCTTGCACAGCATGGGAACCTGGAAAAGTCCTTGACTGGTGTAAGCACTACCTAGCAACAATTAAAACATCAGTGGATTATCAGCATTATTCTCATACTAAGTCTCAAACACAGCACTATACCAGCTCCTAGGAAGAAAATTAGCTATCCCAGCTAAAACCATGACATTATCACAACTGAATTTGGCATATTAGAGTATGTTTAGGATGCAATCTTTCAAGATACTGCAGGCTTTTTGCTCTCAGTAGTGGATTTCCAATAATATTTAACAATCGAAAGACCAAGCTGTGTAAAATGTGATAGCCATGAATACAATTTGACTGCATTCATATTTGGAAATCATACTGAAGCATGGAGGAATTAAGAGTTAAGACACACAGAGTAAGTCACACAACAGAACAATACCAGAAGAAGAAATTATTCAAGTCCTGTTATATTGGAAGTTTAAAGCAGAAGACAGCTGGGAAAGTACTATTACTTCCTACAGTTTGCAAGTCTACCTTCTGTCTTCAGCAATATTTCCAGATACTGGAATAAAATACGAAGAAAAGATGAGAAGAGTAACTACTCTGGGTTCTTTCCTATTAAAATCAGATTATAAAATATATCAGAAGAATTGTTCAAATACCACAGCTTGTCAGTCATTGAACCTGCAAGCACAACTTGAATAGCTACATGTAGAAATGTGCTGACATTTGCATGCAAGCATAATTATGGATTTTTGTATACATATTTTATACAATTCTTATTTGACATGCCACACAACAGAGCCTTCAAGAATCAGCTCCTCCTCCTAAATATGAGGTCTCCAAAAGCAATGAACACTAAATAGTTTTGGAAGATACATACATGTATTTGTGACAAGAATAGCTCCAGAGTAGGACAAGTCCAAAAATAATGTACTACAAGAGCTTGAATCTTGTCCTCATTTTTCATATATTGATGGCAAAGCCATTCCAAATTTAAAATGGGTTCTGGAGTGCAACTTAAACAGAGTCTATCTTACATCAAAGGAATAGAAATATCGTTAGCACACAGAAACCATCTCTCCAAGGTATAATAATCTATTCTGCATGTCAGCCTTGTGGCCACAATGAATGCAGATTGTCTCATTTATCACTTGTATTATTTAGGGTCTTGAAATCAAATGAAAGTAGATATACTACTCCTTCCTTGTTTTCTAAGTTATGTTATAGAAGCATTATATTTTCTTTAAAAAAATAAAACAGATAGTTTTTTCCTGGATGTGACTTCATTAACGCCTTGAAGAAAAAAAATACTAGAAATTAAATGCATACATGTTTTATTAGAAATTATCATCTATTTTTGTCACACAGAGGCAATCGGTTATTTTCACCAGTGCAGCCAAGTTGTTCTTGGCCTAGGACTAAAAGAAGGCAAGGACAAATTAAAGATGTTTTTAGCACTCAGTGGCACACAGTTGCCAACATACATGTCTGACCTTCTAAAGTTTGCATCAAGGGCACATTGGATCAGTAAAGCAGTATGAAGGCCTGAAAGCAGAAGACATCTGACTGTACCTCATTCACAAGAAAAAAATCTCACAAGTCTGTTCAACCACATTCTGTCTGCTTTGAGCTGTTGAATACACCAGAGAGAGTCAAACCTAAACTAGCATTATATCCCAAACTGATAATTCATTATTTTTACTTTGTGGGATTATTGTAATATGTTCATAGGTATTGCGACTCTAAAAGACATATTTCCAATCCTTAAAATGACTATAGACTATTTGTAGATGAGGAGGAAGAGAAATGAAATTGTAATGATATCAGAAATTAAAAAGTAACGTAAATATATAAAAGCTGGTTAGAGTTTAGATAATAAATTTAGATTTGGATGAAAATTGGTAATTATATTTATTCATGTGCAAAGTAGATTTTCATCTTCCAATCTGCCAGCTGAATAACTAGCTTTAGTGTGTCCACTAATCTGAAATTCAAATAAAACAATAATGTGATAGGGTAATATTTGGGTAAGACAAAGTAAGCAAAGAGATAATTCTAAAATGTAGTACAACTTTATAGGAAACATTCACCTGATGTCTTGGATCCTTTCTTTTTAATAAACTGAGGTTCAGACAACCTTAATATGAACATTTGCTCCAGATTTTTAACACTCTTTTATCGAGAATGATTACATAATTCGATATATTGCAAAATGAAGGTATACAGTATGTAAATGGTATTAGAAAACAAGAAAAAATTCTGAACATTTCAGAAATTATCAAAAGCACCTATTGCATACAAGACAGACATAATTTTTAATTGTCCTAATACTTCAAAAGATGGTATGACCTTTTTAATGTTAACCATATAATGTTAAATAGTGTCTGTTTTCTGTGGTGCATGAAGGAATGAATGTGCCAGCCATTTGTGAAACTTTGCAATGCTAAATTGGAGATGGAGTCAGTCATTTTTGGAGACATATATGTGGATTATTTAATCAAGTAGGATGTGTTTTTACTACATTTGTGATTGAATTTTACCACAAATATGCCTTTATAAGCATCAGTCTTATCCATTGAATACAGACAGCCTGAACTACATAGGATGATTCGGGTGCTTGTAGATATATATTAAAAATACTTGTGCCTTTATAGTTAGTTAGGAGGATGGATTAAAACTTACATTGCACTTAAAATTCAAAAGTTCCTTTTATAATTGGCTTTGATACATGTGCTTTATCTGGTGATTTTTGTCTTTTCAGAAAGAAGCACAAACCCCCTGTTTCTGAATACAATGTTGATTAAGATATTTTAGATGCAGCTGAAATAGTTTTGTAATTTGCAGTTATGTACTCCTAAAATATTTTTCCTCTGCTTTTGATGATTGGATATATTTTTTATACAGCTGACGTTGTTTTAAAGATTTTATTCTCTGTGTCTAAACATTCAAACTAACATTTTTCATATTGGATCTATGCCTGAAAATTTATTAAACTTTCAGGTTAAGTAATTCAGTTGCTGCTTCTTCGAAGGAAAATGGATAATTTGTGTAGTTTTTGAAAGCATCGTCTTTTTTTGTGTTTGAGTAGCTGCAGCATATCTATAGCTGGGATAGAAATGTAGAAGGCCTTGATCTGAAATATACCTTTTGATGTCCTCCTGAAAAACCTGTCATCATCTGATGGGACTCACAAGCTTTTAAAAATGTGATTTTTTTCCTCAGCAGAATGTGTCAGGGTTTTGCTGCAGTTTCTAAGCATTTCTCAGAATCTTTCTGTTCCCCAAAGCTCTATAAATGCCATTCTCTATTCCAGCATTGCACAGCTTCTTCAAAAATGCCAGTCTCACTAAAAATGTACCAAGACATAGAGACAGTGACTGGATATGGCAGCTGGATACTGAGCTAAAGGCAACTGCAGGAGTTCCTGCAAACCCACCAAAGTCAGAAATAAGAATACTAGAAAACATGTACTATGTCACTCCTACCTAGGCATACTCCTAACAAAACAAGGTTCCCATGACCTTATCTTGAGGGATAAGATATTTTTCTTCTTACAGAGAGAAGCAGAGGCTTCTCAGGAGATACAGGTTGGCTGGCTGATGGAAGGTTGTGAGCAAAGGTGCAGTTAAGACACTTCACCTTTTCAAAAAATTGGCTTTGCTCTGCTTGTTGCCCTTCGCCAGTTGAAAGGCCTGGATTAATTTATGGTAGATACCTCTGAAGTATTTGTATATAAAAGATTCCTCAGACACATGCACAGGCAATCTGTGTATGCATAGTAGTTTAGATAAAGCCAAGAAATTGTTGTTATAATTGTTAGAATTGAAATCTTAAGAGTCTAATCATTATTAGTTTATAAAAAATTGTTACAGAAAAAGAAAGAATAACATTGTTCAAATTGTTACATAGACACTTAGTTTCTACCCCTTTCCTGGTATTATTTCCTGGCACCCTTGTCCTTCTCTGGGGTCTAAAATTGGTGGTTTCATTCTGATCGTGGTGGTGATGGGGTGTTACAGTGAGTTGTCAGCTCCTGGAGACCTTCATCACCAAGAGGAACATGATGTGCATGTTGATGGTTTCTTCTTCCCCACTCTAGGATCCACTTAAAGTCATTTTTCTATATATTTGCTAACATACTTTTACACCTTTGCCCTTTCTTCATTGATCTGCAGTTCCACATTGCATCCAAATTTACTATATATAGTGGCTTTTACCTATGTTGGTTACTACTTCATTATTCTCCTTGTTCCTCCTAAAATCAGTTTACTTATATTTTCAATCTGTTTTATATTAATATGATTTGATATAAACAAACAAGTGTGTACCCATTTTAACATTATCTACCTGTGCAATCAGATCATACAACTCAGTTTAATTTCTGGTATTCATATTCCAAGTTACTTACAGCCATTTTGGGAGAACCATCCACATTTGTTAGCATGCCTTATACTGTGTATTAGCATCACAGTATCTGTTTGCTTGCTTTCAGCTCACTAGCTAAGGAAATCTCTTTCAATTTTATTGTCAATATTTGACTACCTGTAGTGATACATTTGTGACAACCACATATTTTAAGCCAATAACACTAACACTGAGTGTTATGACCAGCTGAATAAGGACATAAGGATGATATAAAATGACTATGTCAGGGATCTACTCACCCTCTTGCATCCTTTCATTGGATGAAAATGGACCACTGTTACATTAACAAGAAAAATATCTGCTTTTTTCTCTTCTCTCCTGTGTTATTCCATGCCCACAAGTTTTTCTATATTTCGATTCTTATGTAAAGGCTTAATTATTCTGCAGGTTATTTGTAACCTCTTGTTGTGGTTTCACCCAGTTGACAACCAAGAACCACACAGCTGCTCGCTCACCTTCCCCACCCTGGTGGGATGGGGAGAGAGTTGACAGGGCGAAAGTAAAAAAACTCATGGGTTGAGATAAGAACAGTTTAATAACTGAAATAATAATAATACTGATAATGATGATGATAATAATAATAATTATTATTATTAAAACAAGAAAAGAGAGAGAGATAAACAAAAAACAAGTGATGTAACTGCTCACCACCTGCTGACCTATGCCCAGCCAATCCCCAAGCAGTGATCACTGCTCCCAGGCCAACTCCCCCCCTGTTGATACACTGAGCATGACATCATATGGTATGGAATATCCCTTTGGCCAGTTTGGGTCAGCTGTCCTGGTGTCATGGTTTTGGCTAGGATGGAGTTAGTTTTCTTCATTGCAACTGGTGTGGTGTGTTTTAGATTTAGTGTGGGAATGGTGTTAATAGCACACTGATGTTTTAGTTGTTGCAAAGTAGTTGCTAAGTAGGTGCTAAGTGTTGCCAGGCAGTGCTTATACTGGACAAAGACTTTTCCAGCTTCCCCTGCTCTGCTGGGGATATGGGAGGCTGGGAGGGGAGGGGAGGCGGCATGGCTGGGACAGCTGATCTGGGTTGGCCATGGGAATATTCCATATCATATGATGTCATGCCCAGTATATTAAGTGGGGGGAGCTGGCCAGAGGAGGAGGGATCATGGCTTGGGGGCTGGCAGCGTTGCTTGGCAGGTGGTGAGCAGTTGTATCACTTTTTTTTTTTTTTTTATCCTGCCCCCGGTTCCCCCCCCCCATTATTTTCCTTTTTATTATATTGTTGTTGTTGTTAGTATTATTATTATTACTGTTTTATTTTAATTATTAAACTGTTCTTATCTCAAACCATGAGTTTTCTTATTTTTGCCCTTCTGATACTCTCCCCCATCCTACTGTGGTGGGGGGAGTGAGTGAGCAGCTGTGTGGTGCTTAGTTGCTGACTGGGGCTAAACCATGACACCTGGCTATGCTCCCTCCCAGCTTCTTGCGCACCTCCTTGCTGGCAGACTATGGGAAGCTGAAAAGTCCTTGACTTAGTATAAACACAGCCTAGCAACAACTAAAACATCAGTGTGTTATCCCATTATTCCCACGCTAAACCTAAAACACAGCACTAACTAGAGTTAGAAAACTAACTCTATCCCAACTGACACCAGGACAACTCTTGTTTAAAATAAAATTATTTCCCTCCAAATAACTTTTTACAAATTTCTGTTGACATTTCAAAAATTACTAAGTTAAGTTTGTGTTAGAATATGACTATTAGTCATGACCTTTTTTTTTTTACTGACACATTTTTACATGCTTTATTACTTACAGGAAAGAGTGTTGGGTTTTTTAATGGATTTAAAAAAAAAAAAAAATCCTGGAAATATAAGCGTGAAGTCTTTCTCTCTTTTGTAATCACTAAATTCCAGAGACTGAGCCATTTGGGGAAAAACAGAAAATTAAAAATGTCTGAAAAAAACCCAGTTCCATGCTGGGAGCTGGCGACACTGTGAGGAAGCACCCCCTGGGCAAGCAATGAAGATGGGTCAGAATCAAAAAAAAATGTAACATGTTTGAAGTGCCCTTTTCCTAAGAGCTTTATCTGCTTGCTGATGATGAGAAAGTCAGATTTGGAAGCAGCTCCACCTGTACAGCTGTTTGCAGAAGAGGTCCCCCTGACAGCCCTGGATACAAAACTCAGCTGACACAGGTTAGCAACTGAAAGTCTGCAAGTATCTACTCTCATTTAAAAAAAAAATAAACCCTTGTTCATTTCTGGTTTTTTTTTTTTTTTTTTTAATTTTTTTTTTTTTTTTTAAATTAATATTTGTTTCTGCATCTCTGTGCATTCCCATAAAAAAGTAATAAATGCTGATAAATACTACAATAAATATTTGTTTAAATGCGTTTACCAGGTTCTTTCCAAATAATCAGGAAGGGAATACTCATATTCCAAGAAAATCATCATCTGGGGATAAATAAAAGTAAAGATGTGGTGTAAAAAGAGGGAACAGGAATAGGAAATTCCCAGAGGGAAAAATAAAAGGAATATAGAAAGAAAATAGCAGGAGTTACACAGCAATTTAAAGAATTACAGCAAATCAATAATGTGTTGGAAAACCTCATATGTTGTTATAGGGAAAAATGAAATAACCACAGTGAACTCTATATATTTTCAGTGTGAAAATTCAAACTTTTATTCCTTTAAGCATTACATTTTACATCTCCCTTATATATATTAACTATTAAAACCCTGGAAGCAAAAAGGATGGTATCAGCACATAGCCAGGGTTCACAGTAATTAGACATTCAAGCATAACCTATAGATTGAGGAAAGTGATTATCTCCCATTATTCAGCACTTAGTAGACCACATCTGGAATTCTGTATCCAGTTTTGGGCTCCCAATATAGAAAAGACATGAAGAAACTGGAATGAGTTCAGTGAAGGGCCACCAAGCTGGCTGGGTCTGGAGCACCTGTCTTGTGAGCAGAGGCTGATGGGCTTGGTCAGCCTGCAGAAGGGACAGCTTATTCCAATATCACCTTCCAGTTGTACATACTCAGCACTTTTCCTTTTTGATGCATATTAACTGACATGAAGTCAGTGTCATCTTTTCCATAACTAAGAGATTCTTTTTTACGCAGCAAGAAATGTCTGTTTTCCAGCAATCTGCTGTAACGAACAACCGAGTAAGAAGCAAAAAGATGTAGTAATAAACCATGACTTCTAACTTTTTCCCCACCATTTTCATTAAATATACATAAACAATAGGACTAAAAGCCACACCATTAGAATGATACATAAAGTTTCATCCTCAGCATATCTCCTCTACTATGCGTGTTAATTTAGACTATCTTCCTTAAATATTTATCTTATTTTCTTTAAAGTATATGAGATGGAAGAAGATGTTCAGTTGGTGTACTGGCAAATGATAATTCATGAAGTAAAGATAGATACAATTTTAATATAATTCATTGGAGAAGGTCAGAAAATATAATGTAAATCTGTATCTTTATATTTGCGACAGTACATGGATTTTTTCATTCTTTTTTAGAAATTCATGCAACAAATAGAATGAAAATTTCTGAAAAAAAATTACTTCTTTTCTTAATTTCTTCTAGAGTTCCTAAAATGTCATCAGCCATTTGAAATTAATATTGATTAAAACAGTGAAAAAAGAAGAAAAGGAGTTACTCAGTTAGAAGTTGTCATGGTTTTAACTGGGATAGAGTTAAATTTTCTTCACTGTAGCTGGTATAGTGCTGTGTTTTAGACTTAGTATGAAAATAATGTTGATAACACACTGATGTTTTAGTTGTTGCTAGATAGTGCTTACACCAGTCAAGCACTTTTCCAGGTTCCCATGCTCTGCCAGATGCACAAGAAGCCGGGAAGGGAGAGGGCACATTCAAGAAAGGTGATCCCAATTGGCCAAAGGGATATTCCATATCATGTGACGTCATGCCCAGTATATTAAGTGGGGGGAGTTGGCCGGGGAAAGCAGCGATCGCGACTCAGGGACTGGCAGCATCGGTCAGTGGGTGGTGAGTGGTTACATCACTTGTTGTTTGTTTTTTTTAATTTCTCCCTGGGTTTCACCTCTCTCTCTCTTTATTTTCCTTTTCATTATATTATTATTGTTATTACTATTATTATTATTACTGTTTGATTTTAATTATTAAACTGTTCTTATCTCAACCCATGAGTTTTCTTACTTTGGCCCTTCCGATTCTCTCCCCCATCCCACAAGGGTGGGGGAGTGAGTGAGCGGCTGTGTGGTGCTTAGTTGCTGACTGGGGCTAAACCACGACACAAACATTTTTTTGCCTGTTAAAGACCATTGAGCTGTTTTAAATACAACAGTGTGTTGAAAGGCTAATATTACCATCGTTAAAATTTGCCATCTTAGAAAGTTGAAAAGAGTTACTGAAAATTTCAGAAAAAGAGTGCTATAGGAAAGTCAAATATTTTCCTTCTTGTAAAATGAAAACATTTGGCACTTCTCTGTCATCTTGCAATCTTTTTGTCTATCTATCTACTAATTACAATCTCAGAATCATAGAATAGTTTGTGATGGAAGGGACCTTTAAAGGGCATCTAGTCCAACCCCCACTGCAATGAGCAGGGACAGCTTCAACTAGATCAGGTTGCTCAGAGCCCCATCCAACCTGACCTTGAATATTTCCAGGAACGGGGCATCTACAACCTTTATGGGCAACCTGTTCCAGTTTTTTACCACCCTCACCATAAAATATTTCTTCCTTACATCTAGTCTGAATCTACCTTCTTTTAATTTTAAACTATTACCCCTTGTCCTTTTGCTACAGGCCCTATTAAAATTATCTGTCATACTGCTTGGCTATCATCAAGCCACCCAACATGTTGGACACCAACGACAAACCAGTACAAACCATGGGTTAACATTTTATCTGTTCTATATTTCTTTTTATGTTAATATCTTATAAATCATCTTTTCTCTGTCTTTCAGATTCATCAGTAAAGTTTTCCTTTGAACTGCTCAAATTCTGGCATGCTCCACTTTTTTCAAAAAGTTTATTACTGATGTTACTGCTCTCCGTTTGGGATAGAGAGAGTTGTCACATCCAAAAAGCAGATTCATATTTTTCTATATTAAATTTCTTAGAATAGCATTTGGACATTGACTCTGTTAAAATTTCCATCCACAAATACCAAATAAATAATCTATCTTTCCTCAAAAAAATCAAAGTTCTAGTCATCAACACACATTTTCAAAGTCAGACTACAGATCATTCTGTGGAAGCATAGAAGTTCTAGGCATTTAGGTGTTCTAACAGAATGTCCAATTCTCAAAGTAAAGAGAATCTGGTTTTTGTTATCACACTGAATTTTATAATCCTTTCACTGAGCTTTTGTTGCTAAATTGTACTTGTACATATTTGGTAGTCACTCAATCGGAGTGCCCTTATTCACAATCACCTCATCTTTATGTGTGCTTGTGAGGCGGGAGGGTTTTTAATTACGTCCGTATGACTTGTTAATGTTTAGGAAGCTGTTGCTCCTTCATGACTGTCATACTGCTGTACACTCTGTGTTATCAAATATTGAATCGGTGGTGAATGTCCTGTCTGCAGTCTGAAAGGATGACTGTCACCTAAATCCTCCTGACTTCAGTTTTGTGCTCGCATGTCGCCAAGTTTTCTGTAGTGAATATGAACCCATTGGAGTTGAAGTGATACAAAGAAACACCAGATGAGATGGAGTTTATTCTTCAGATGGAACAAGGTGTGTGCATCTAAGGTATACAACAATTTTTATCATAGTGTTAACTGTTGAGATCTTCCCTTGGCCTCTTTGAACTCTCCAGAATATCTGCTCTGTATTATTAAAACATTATCTTTGGCAGGGTTTTTACCTTCAAACCTAAACTGCAGCATATTCCATGTAGCCACTGACAGCAGTGCCTGCCTGTCTTTAAGAAAGGCATTTTCTTATATTTTGCAAAGGATAAAACATGCTCTCTGTTGAGAAAACTGGCCCATTATTGGAGATTTGATTTAACATTAAACATTCCAGTATTCCCAGAGGCTGTTGACTTTTTGACTTTCCACTTTCCTGATCCTAACCATCATACTTAAGCATCCTTACATCCCAAATCATTCTCCTTGGAAATGAATGTATTGCTCCTTCTTGATTTTTGGTATAAGAATATTTCACTTCTGCATCCATTTTAATCTGCTGAACTCTTATATATATATATATATACATATATGTATGTGTATTTCATGCAATTGTGGAACTGGTAAGCATTAACTAATGTTAGAATCATAGAATCATAGAATATCTCAAGTTGGAAGGGAGACATAAGGATCATCAAGTCCAAAACCCTGCTCCTCACAGGACTATGTAAAACTAAACCTAAGACTAAAAGCATCATCCAGATGCTCCTTGAACTGTGGCAGGCTTGATGCTGTAACCACTTCCCTGGGGAGCAGGTTCCAGTGACTGACCAGCCTCTCCGTGAAGAACCTTCTCCTAATATCCAGTCTGAACTTCCCCTGATGCAACTTCATCCCATTTCCTCATGTCCTATTGCTGGTCACCAGAGAGAGGAGATCAGCACCTCCTGCTCCGCTGCCCTCCTTGAGGAAGTTGTAGACTGCAATGAGATCATGCCTTGGTCTTCTTTTCTCCAAGCTGTACAAACCTAGTGACCTCAGCCACTCCTTGTGGCTCATCCAGTAAGTCTCATCCTAGAGGACTTTCACCATCTTGGTTGCCCTCCTCTGGACACACTTTAATAGTTTGCTGTCCTTATATTGAGATGCCCAAAACTGCACACAGTACTCAAGGTGGGAACCTACCAGTGCAGTGTAAAGTGGCACAATCACCTCCCTCAACAGACTAGCTATGCTGTGCTTGATGCACCGCGGGACACAGTTGGCCCTTTTGGCTCTCAGGGCACACTGTTGTCTCATATTCAACTCGCCATCAACCCAAACCCTCAAGATGTCTTTCTGTGGGGCTGTTCTCCAGCCTCTCATCTCCTCCTAATTTAGTATCATTGGCAAACTTACCTAATGTACATTCAATTCCTGCATCCATATGATTTATAAAAACATTAGAGCACTAGCCTTAAAATTGAGCCCTGGAAAACCCCACAGGTTACTTGCCACCAGCTTGAAGTAACCCCATTCACTATAACTCTTTGACCCTGACCCATCAGCCCATTGTTCACCCAATGTATTATGGACTTGTCTAGCTGTATGCTGGACATTTTGTCCTGAAGGATACTGTGAGAGAGAGTATCAAAAGCTTTGACAAAATCAAAACCCAACACATCTACTGACTTCCCTCGGTCAACTAGATGGGTTAGCTTGTCATAAAAGGAAATTAAGTTATTTAAACAGAATGTTCCCCTCATGAACCTCTGTTGGCTATGATGAATGACTGCATTGTCTCTCAACTGTTTTTCAATAACTCCCAGAATAACCTTCTCCCTTTGTCCCTTCAAATCTAATTTAAAGATCTTTCAATGAGCCCTGCTAACTTTTGTGCAAAAATTCCTTTCCCCCTTTGAGAAAGATGTACCCTATCTGTCACCTGCAGGCCTGGTGTTGTGTAGACTGATCTGTGATCAAAAACCCCAAAATTCTGCCAATGACACAAGTCACAGAGCCAGGTGTTGACCAGCTGGGTTTTCTTGTTTCTTCCCTCATCATTCCCTGCAACTGGAAGGACAGAGGAAAACACTCCTTGTGCTCCTAATCCCTTAACCTGTTGTCCCAAGGCTCTGAAGTTTCTTTTGATCGCCTTTGGATTTCTTCCTTAATTTCCTGTTAAGGACTTATTTCATATGGTTTAGAATTAATCTCATTTACAAATTAAATAAGTTCATAGGTCAACTCTCTCAGCATCTAAGCATTTATTTTGTCTACACATGCATGATATTGCCATTGTGCATGTCATTTTTGATACTTGTGTATAATTTTCTACATCTACCCTCTGGGTTCTTATAATGTTGTGAAGTTCCTGAAAGTGCTAAATGTTGCTAGGATCAGGCTTATGACTCTGTTGCAGTTTCAGGGTGAGGATCACTCCATGACTGGATTGACTGGGAAATGATAAGGCAGTCCAGCCAGCAGTTTAAGTGCTCATGTATGCAAAAGTTTTTACCGTGTCTGAGTAAAAGGAAGGTCATTACAGGTTGTCTATAATGTTTATTTTAACCAGTTTTGAAGACTTGGGTATTTCTGAGGAAATCAAATGCAATTGTTATTTGAGGAGAGTACCTTGATACTTGGGGCAAAATTTCGGACAAGACTGTATCAGTAAATTGAAGAGTTCCGTAGGGTGTTTTCTGGCACTATTGAATTAGGTAGTGTAGAAATAGCCTTAATAGGTTGATTGGCTAGGCCTGAACTTTCCAATGATTTTCCTCTGGCATAACTGTATACACTTGACATGCAACTGTACCTAGGCTTAGTGAATATCCATTTCAAATGGAGTGTGATTGTGAGGTAAATGAAGATACATAGGGTGAAAATATACTGTCACTACACAGACTGTAGGAGAAAGTGCCTATCAGGGTGTGCATCAGATGAAGAAAAATAAAAGCAGAGACTGTTCATTTTGGATGTGAAACTCAGCATCTCTGATTTCAGGTCATCTGAAGGGTAAAATGAGACATTTTTGAAAAACACTGTGGGTCTCATGAGATAAAGCCAACTTTCTTCTGCTTATATTTAGTTTTTATATACTGTGATAGCTTAAGTTCAGGTTTTCTGTTCTCAAGCATCTCACTACTCACCTCTTCAAAGGGCATTTTTTTTTTTTTTTATGGATAGAGTGTCCTGGAAAACAGTTATGTGAATTATGCATAATGTCTGAAGCTAGTTAATGGGTCCCACTGAACTGCCAAAACTTTGGAAATACATATTTAAAATGCCAATTTTCAAAAAAGATAATTATACTGATATGAATTATTACATTATGACACAATTCTATGAAATAAAAAAGAGGAAAGTGCTGAGGGCATATTTGTTTCTGCCTATGAGAACCAAATAGAAATTAAATAGTATGATGTCCTACCCTTACTAAGCTATATATCATCTACCTCTATGCAAAAGAAAACAGTAAAATATGTAATAATCTTTTAAACAGATCATATGAGAGAAAACTGTTCCTATTAACTCCACGGGCAGATTTAATTTGCCCAAAGTATTTGACGTACTGTGTTATGGAATTTTGTACTTTACCACTGGACACTGTTTAGTTTCTACAACTACTTCTCAAATATTTTATAATAATATTATTCTGTTTCCATCTATTTTAATGCTTTTGAACTTATTGTCTTGCTTGGTGCATACATGAAATATTAATGATTGCAGTTTTTAAGTATAACAAAGTGTCAAAAGTGAAGCTCTGCATTTGTCAGTTATCAGATAAATCCTCAAGGATTTGCCATCTTCAGTGTCAACCTGATGAGAAGAGTTTAATGTGTAAGTGAAGTATTTGGAAAAGGAGGTCATAGCAGTGCATGAGTGAAGCTGCAGCACACTTTCTCTGATTATGCAAAGGTTTCAGGTGTCTCTCACAATCTTCAGATAATAATAGCTCTACTGTTACGTCACTGTCATACAGTGTCAGTATCATCGTCTGCTTCTCTACCTTTCAAATGGGAAAGCATACATATGTTCACACACGCCCACAAAATATACTGTGGCTTTGGGTTGTTTTTTGTTTGTTTGTTTGTTTTTTTCTTTTTTCTTTTTTCCCTAGCTTGATAGGAGTAGCAAAACACCATCTGGTGCTAATCTCCACTCTGACTAATAAAATAACACAGAACCAAGACAGACCTTCTATTAAAATTAATACTTCCACAGTACAAACAGTCCAACACAGAGTACCCTGACATAATGTACTGTGCATACCAGTACTCTGAATGCAGCTGTTTGGGTTTGGGTTTGTTTGTTTTTTTTTATAAAATGAACAAAAGGCATGTGTTCTTTGACCTAAAGTGAATTAGAATTTTATTAAAACCTTAGAGCCAAACTTCCCTTCTAGTGCCACCAGAACCACTCAAGAGTGATTGAACAGATTACAACAGAAACACTATCAGTATTTGGCCTTAAGGAAAGCCTTATGGTCCTATGGTTCAGCAAGATGCTGAACTGGTAAATAAGAGAATTAATTTCTAATCGTGCTTCTGCAACTGATCTCTTCTACAGTATCACTTCTTTACTGGTATTGTCTGAAGGGTAGATTCAATTGCTAGATTATGCAATTTTACAGTTAATATACAGAACTCATGCTTTATAAATGTGTAATTTCCATCTGTACTTAATGTTAATTTTTCTCTCAATAATAGCAAAAACTTTCTCTAAATCTTATGTATTAAATTAATGTATTGAACAGTAATTTTACAGCAATTTTACAGTAATAACAGTAATTTTAAGAAAAACATTGCAATTGTCATTCTGAAGGGCTAAAAATTATGAATTAATCAACTCTGCCCATCAAAATCTTGAGATTAGAAGGTAACTGAACATAAGATAACTTTTCATGATTTTTAAAGCATGGCTATTTTGGTTATTTGCTTGTTTGTGTTTTATTTCTTGGTTTCTAAGTTGGCAGAGTAATAATAGGTCATATTTTCAAAACTGTAAAGAAACGTACAACAAATGTATTTAGCAAATATTTTTAAAATATTAATAATGTATGTTGAAAGTGAAAAAATGTAAACAGGTTATTTAATGAAAAAAGTGTGCACTCCAGAAAATACAGAGGAGAAAATAGTGTGACATTGTACTTTAATAAAAGAATTCCATGAATATAATGAAAGATTAGATAGTGAGTTCACTCTGGTGAACTCTGAACTTCAGTATTCATCTATGAAAAACCAGTTTAGATATCTGCTATACTAACTAGCTTGGTTACTTATTTTTCTTTATTTTGCCTCCTAAGGAAATATACTATTGTTTTATTTTTTTGGAATAAAATATGTAACCCTTTTACTAAATACACAAAAGTCTTTCTTCAGGATGTCATTAATATGATGCATCTGTTTAGTGTCACCTGGAATGATAATACTTAAACTCACACAGTCTGAATCATTCTATAGATCCATTTTTATTCATCTAACTTTAACATATGCATAAGTCCAATTGACTCTGATGAAACTGAAATACATGCTTAATGTTAAGCATAATATTAAGTGCCTTTCTGAATTGTCCCATAAAGAGGAACATCTGTTTCTTTGATCAAAGTCTTAATTATTTCATCGCTCACCTCTTTATTTCAATTTTCTCTATTTGGGCAGGAAGGAATCCTTTATTATCCATTGCTGATTATAGACATGTCTTAGAGGACTATGTAATCAGGTGAATTTGAGGACTTCAAAATTTCAAGTGTTGGTATGAAGTCTGAGGATATGAGAGTAAGTCTTTCTTTCTCTTCTGAACTATTCCTGGAGTCTAGCCCAGAATTCTTCAAAGGGTATGTAGTTGGCCTAAAGAATATTCATAACATCTTGAAAATCACTAAGGAATAGCTTTGGAAAAAGGCAAAGTACATGGTGCTTAGGCATATAGCATGCTGGAATCCAAAATCTTTAGACAGATACTATGGTCTCTGCTAGAAAATAAAATGGGCTTTGGATCATTCTCTGAACTTGAGGGGAGGAACTGCAGCATGGCTTGTAGTCATTTAGCTAAACTCTTACCCTGCTGCAACCAGGAATCTGTCACCCATGCTGCCTGAGAGGAACAAGCCCTGGAGTACAAAGTCTCCCAAGCTGCCTGAACATCATCTGGAAGAGCACTAGTTGATAAAAGCCAACACCATTTCTGGAATCATGTTAGCAATTAAATAGCATGAACTGTTTTGAAATGGTATTTAAAACATGCATCCCTGTCTACTTTATTAGTATAGCAATAGATATTTTATGTAGCATATACTGAGTATGAATCCAAAAGCCAGCCAGTAAAATGAGAGTTTCTTAAACTAGTCAACAGGAAACACCAAGGAAAAGGGTACTATAGCTAATCACCCTCTGTTATCGCAGTGCCTGCCTCACTCTGAACTTCAAAGCAGCATCTTCCTGGAATGAAAAAGCAGGAGCTCTACACTCCTACAAGGCCGTGGACCTTGTTACTCCAAAGACAAAGTGCCATAGCACATATTCAGGAGGTCAAAAACCTACTGCAAATTTTCTTCTTGTGTGAAAGAAATTAATGCACATTTGGGTACCAGAAGGTATAAAATACATACCGGTGAATGTTTATTTATTTTTGTCTCACTTGAGTTGTACTTATTGGGATAAATAGTCACAGTTTATTTGGACAAGAGATAAAAAAAAAGAGAAATGCTTAATATAACTTACAGTGCAGTGGTTAGGGTAATCACTAAAGAAATAGCAAATGAAAGTTCAAGATAGCCTTATAAGTTGGGATATTATATTTCTTATTCTATATTAATGTCCTAAGCAGTAACTTAGTGTGATGAAGATTGACAGTGTTACAATTTTCTGTATTTTGTGAGTAATGATTAAATTACTCTTGTGAATTTATCTTTAAAACTTTAAATATTTAAAAGGGTGGAGATAAATCATCATGATATTTTAATTTCTTTCTTTTTTTTTAGGAGGGGGCAAAAATTCATGGCATCTCTTCCTTAATAAGTGAATAGCATCACATTACATAAAACTGCATTTTCAGTGAATAGGTACTCTACAAAAATTTTAGGCCAGTCTATACTCATAATACGTCAGTAACATGAGTAAGTAAACACACATCATCTGTTTTAAGTCAGACTTAACAGAACAAAGTGATAGAGTCAAATTAGCATTTTTTACTGGTAATAGTGCAAGGGTGTTGGTTCATAGGTTCACAGTTGTGATTTTTTTTCCCATTTTTCTGTAGTGTTATGTATTTATTCCTGCAGAAAAAAACATATCTTGGAAGAACAGAGAGCTTGTAAATAGCAGAATAAAATCACTATATTCCTACCATAACCCTTCCAGCACTTTTAGTTCATGTTGGTTTAAAACAATTTCATTTCTCTTTTTTGTATCAGTGAATATGTTGCTTACTTTAAAAAAGATAATAGCACTAAGAGGATGAATAAATTATTTAAATGGTTGTACTTCAGTTTAAATATTTTGACAATTAATATAACTATTTAGATTCCTAAGCGTTGAGCTAAATATTAGTTGATAAAATGTATCTTTTAGTTTTTCAAGACCTGGAACAATAGAAAGTTATTGTTCAGAAACAGTTAAAAAAATGATATTCTAATCTCCCAATCAGATTTGATGTAGCCCTTAATAGAAATTTCTAGACATATTCTGGTAGCTAGGAAAAAAAGGACCTACAAATATTTAAACAGTAACAAATTAGTTATTTCTGTAAGGGCAATTTATAAACACTTGTAGGGTGACTTCAGTGGCCACGAAATGCCACTTAATTAATTCTTTTTTTAATTATAGAAATATATGGCTAAAGTTAGCTTTTTTCTTAGAATTTAGAAGTCACATAAAAGAGGGACAATGAAAAAGGAGATGAGCAGTGCACATCAATAACATGATATAAAATCACTTAAAAACTCATTTAAAATATTTTTCCTCACTAAAAATATCCCAACTAGAGTAGTAAGATTCAGCTTTTGTGATGTAAATGACAAATGAAAAAAAAAGAAAGATGTCAAGATCTGAGAAACGTGTGATTTATTTCTTCTTCTGGAAGAAATGACTCAACTGGGAATTTAATTTTTGCAGACACAAAACTTTCATTGAACTTCTCAAGTGCCAAACCACAGGCTGCTGATATATTTTAGTAGGATACCTGAAATATTTGAAATTTGACAGAGCCAAAGATCATGGTCTTCCTTAGTAATCCCTTGTTTTAACTTCTTCAAGATATTAAAGTCTTACACAGCTCTATACTGGTCTGAAACTTATGGTCATTTTCTCCTTGAATCTTTTGAGGGTTGATGGCTATCCCCATTCCTACTGTTCTCTAGCCACGCATGATCTAGGCTATTAGGTGATTCTGTCCACACTTAGTGGGAATCTATTGTGTTATTCTTCTACCCTGCCAACAGTGCTGTTCTCCTGAATATACTGTAAAAGATATTCTACTATCCAGTACTGTCTGTTCTTCCCTCTGGTAATCACTCTCCTCCCTCACTATTCACAAGAAAGGCTCAGTGTGTCTTCATTCTGGTTTTAATTGTTATCCTGGTCTATTCCTCTACTCCAAATTATTTCATTTTATTCCCCTGTCATCCTTGTCATCTCTGCTTTTTAGCTTGAACTGCTCTGCTGAGCTCTCATGTTCACAGTTCATTTCCCTTTGACTCAGTATAGATAAAAGTTCCACCCATCATCCAGTAGTGAGCTGGGATTACAGCATGAGGCTAGCATATCTCTGCTAGCCTGCCATTGAAGTATATGTCCAGATGTTTTTATAGCAGACCATGGTAATCTGCTCATATTAAAACTACATGTATCTTCCAACAGGTCTTTGTTTTTGTTTTTTTTTACTTCCTGTGAAAGTCTTCAGTTCTTAGAAGTTTTTCATATTTAAAAACAGTCATCAGGACAACAATTTTGTAAGACATTGCACATATCTTCATAAAGACTGAACTGAGTTACATGGCTTCTTAAGTTCTATTTTTTGTTTTAAAAATATCACACAAATATCTGGCATATTTTGAATGGGCTCTGGATAATGTTTTGGTTTTTTTTTTTAGGTAGTTGTTCTTCCATTGATAACAGTTGAAGTAGTGCACACTGTATCTTTCAAGACACAATTCCAAGAGAATGAAACTCCAAGCAAACAATTTTTTTTCCACTCAGACAACAGTTACACATAATAGCATGTCTTGAAACAATAGCAATTGAAGAACTGCTTTTGGGAATGCTTTGATTAAGAAAGGGTAGTATCATCAACATGGCTACTGTAAACTCCCCTTGGACAAAGAACGTTATGCTTCCATTTGCAGTGTAACATTTATATCTTGGACACCCTGGAATGATAGGGGTTTAAGAGAGGGAAGAGAAGATGAAGTGAGAGTTACTAAAACCAACAGTTAGAAAATACTGAAGATGTGACAGACGTGGTTTTTAGAGCATATCCCAGTTGTCAGGTCAGTTATTGTCATCACCATTTATGGGCACCTAGAATGGTGTTCTCAAAAGTGAATGTTAACCTAGTCACAATGCCATGCTTACAAGGTTATATGGCATTTGGATCAGAGCTAGTTCATATTTTGCCAATTCAGAGATCAGCCAGGCTGAGCTCAGCTGAGGTGCATGACCAAAGTAGTTATGACTATGAGTGCTTTAGATGAATTGGCCTTATCAGCCAGGCAGTTCATGGGCTAGTTAGTTTTGTGTTTTTATTGAAAATACATTTTATTAAGTACCATTAAGATGTTAAAACATTCTAAAATAGCTACATTTGTATACAGTAATTTAGCAAGTTAATAAATCTCACTATCTTTGGGAATCTGGCAGACAATAGTAACGTATTATATGTTTGGCTTCATCCTAGAATCATCTTTCCCTGTCCTGGGACACCACACTAAGTATGCTTTGCATTGATATGAAAAGAACTTGGCTTATGTGCACTGCAGCTTCCTTAGGGGTTAAACGTGAATGTCATATTCAGATAAAAGGAAGTGAGAAATGAAATTTAAATGGTTATTTTCTTATCATATATTTAACTGATGTGAATGCTTTCTTTTTCTCAAAAAAAAATTATCATCACTTGTTTTTTTCTCTCCAAAGCTGTTATATTTCCTAGGTTTTTTAAATGTCTCATTATTTCATAGGCTATTTTTTGGTAAGAAAATATTTATATACATACCCCAGAAAGGTATTCAGTGTTATTGGAGTCGCTGGGTAAAAAGAAATTTGTTGATACTGGACTCATGAAGGCCTGTTGTGATTTAGCCCCAGTCAGCGACTAAGCACCACACAGCCGCTCACTCACTCCCCCACCCTTGTGGGATGGGGGAGGGAATCGGAAGGGCCAAAGTAAGAAAACTCATGGGTTGAGGTAAGAACAGTTTAATAATTAAAATAAAACAGCAATAACAATAATAATAATATAATGAAAAGGAAAATAATGAGCGAGAGAGAGATGAAACCTTGGAAGAAAGAAAAAAACCAAACAAGTGCTGCAACCGCTCACCACCTGCCAACAAATGCTGCCAGTCCCCGAGCCGTGATCACTGCCTCTCCCAGCCAGTTCCCCCCAGTTAATATACTGGACATGATGTCACATGATATAGAATACCCTTTGGCCAATTCGGATCAGCTCTCTTGGTTGTACCCCCACCACTCCTGCTTCTTATGCACCTCGCACAGCATGGGAAGCTGCAAAGTCCTTGACTAGTGTAAGTACTATCTAGCAACAACTAAAACATTAGTATGTTATCAACATTATTTTCATACATACTAAATCCAAAACGCAGCACTATACCAGCTACAGTAAAGAAAATTATCTCAGTTAAAACCATGACAAAGTCCTTAATTATGTAATCTAATCTCTTGAATTAACCCAACATCTGACAGACCTGTTAAAGTTACAATTTCAGATTAGGAGAATTATATTTGCAAATCAGCACATGAAGTGGGTTGGAGGTCTAGTAGGGACAGTGGCATATTTGGAGAGAAGTGATTAGCCATTAGTGATTAGAAATGTTTAGGTCATTTTGCACTGTACACAGGCATTGTGGTTACCTTGGGTATTTTAAGGTCATAAGAATCACACCAGTCTCCTTACTGAGCTGTTATATTAACTCTGCTGTATAGTTTTTTTTGTAGCTTCAACAATAAGCTGAAGTGTGGAATACACTAGGAGACTCACTTTTGTTTTTAGCTATTCATGATTAACACAATGTTAAAAATCTGAAGCTTATGTCAAGTAGGAATTTTCTAATTCCTAGTAATTGGATCTTGTTATGCTTTTGTCTATTAAATTAAATAACTCAATTATAGAATAAAATCTCATGGGATTGTGATCAAGTTGCTTCTTAATCTTCTTTGCAAAAAAACTATGTAGTGATTTTCTTACGTTTCTTATTAGGAAGTGTATTAATCAGATCGCAAAATACTCTAGAGACAGTTTTCTGAGACTTTTAAAAGGCTTTCTTATCCCTTTTGTAATGTTGCCTTTGATCTCTCCTGCTCCCTCTCTACAGTGCTTTACAGTATTTGTGTCTCAAGTAGAAAAGATCTTCACATTGTGATAGAGGGCTGGGGAACATTTTATGTTTTATATTGTGTGAATGTATGCAGACTGTGATATTCTGTCTTCTCTTCAGGACTAAATTTCAGTTATACATCACATTGAATTGCAAAATTCTGGACTCAGTGACCATGGTAGACTCTTATGTTTTTGAATGTCTAACTGTATCCAGCTTTCAAATATTGCTCTTGTCAGCGCCATGTAGGCAGATGACATTACCTTTTTCCATTGGTTAATATTGTCCCATTTTTTGCTTTTTTTAAAAATCTCATCTTCATATAGAAAGATGTAGTTCTAGACCCAAGTGCATAATGATGCCTTTCCCCACAAAAAGGTTCAGCCTATAATTGTTGCTGTGGTATCATAGCAACTTATAACTTCTTTCTCAGTTATGTGCAGGATGGTAGCTGGACAGCCAGCAGAAACAAGAGCAAAAGATTATGGAAAGGGTCCTTTGATTTCTGATCCTCTGTAATTTCCTTCTAAGCACTATTCTCATGTGTTTTGGCCAAATAACAGAGATATAGGAACAAGATTTTTCTCAGCTAGATTCAAAGGAAAAGCTGAATTCAAAGGGTTTCAATCAAGGAAATAAAAATATTGTAGTGTAACTCGGATCATCTGTCAAAAAATGCCTCTGATAGAAATAAGCCCTTTCCCAGGTTTTAATGTCTCCCAATCAAGCTTTAAACTGGGAATATCCTTGGATGGGATGAAACTGAAATAATATTTAATACTCCCTTCTTAGATCCTCTAAACTCATTTCCTGCCAGATTAGTCCAGCTAACCAACCTTGGTTTTCCTTTCTTTCTTCTCCTTGTAGTTAGAAAGTTCCCCAGGTGTAGTGCAGCCTGTGTACATTTTATCTTACTCTGTATTTATTTGATGTGTTTACTTCTCTGAATCTCAGACGAAGAAAAAAATGCAACCTTCCTTTTTTTTTTTTTTTTTAAAAAAAAAGGTTATATATGGACTTTAGGTTGATCAATTTGACCTTTTTAAAAATACAGATCAGTTTTGATTATGCCTTGTAACTTTTATATATTTGACTTACATTGAATGTGAGAAACTAAACCATATTTTAGCAGTGAAGTACACTATAATGTACTTTTATATTTAATTTCTGGGTTTTTTTTTTTATTAATAGTTTTCTCATTCAGAAAATGTTATTACACAAAACCTAAGATTAATTTGTTTATATGTAGGGTTATCTGAATTATTTAATGTGAATGGAAAGATGTTTTCTTTTTTTTTTTTTGTCTAACATGCATATTTGGTTACAAAATTTATTCTGTTAATGACAGTGGTAACAGCTTCAATAAGAGATCACTCTTCAGTATAAATCAGTGATGAGGAAAAAAAACATCAAATTCTGGTAGGTCATTTACTCCCTCTTTCACCAATGAAGAATTGCTGGAAGTTCTATATTCTCAAGCATTTTGACCAATCCAACTTTAAATGATTTAGTGATTGGCTATCCAGCATTCTGTTAGTTAGATATATTTAGATGGATTACAGTTAAGTCATATTTCCAGGCATGGCTATATTTCTTACATCTGTCTTTTTGTCATTATTTCTTGCTATGCCTCTATGAAACATGGATCAGACTCTTATGCTCTGTTTCAACCTACTTTATATTTGGTTCATTTTTGCATGAATTTCTCATCCTTCTCCCTTTCATGTATGAGGTAAGCAGAATAAAACAATAGCAAACAGTCATTTCAGCCCAGCAAGAACAGAGAGAAGTCTGAATTTAGTACTTCTCAATGCAATGAAAAGCAAAGATTAGTTTGTGTATATGGCCTTTTAAAATCAGATACTTCAGATCTTTTTGGGTGTTAACAGTTAACTTCTACTCCCAGATCACCTTCATGGTGTTCACATTTCTGGCCAGCCAGAATACCAAGCTTAATTCCAGAACTATATCAGTGAATACTAATGGAGTTACACTGGCATAAAACTAGAGTTGCACAGTGGTGACACTGTCCACACAGTTATCAGTAAATTCTGAAGTTCCAACATATTAAAAATTAAGCAAGGAAAGAGAAAAAAAAGAGAAAAAAAAGAGGAAAAAAAAAGGAGAAAAAAGAGAACAGGTAAAGAGGTAATCTGTTTTCCAAAACATATTTCATTGTTTACTTATTAATGGATATTAGATTTATTGAAATTAACATCTCCAGGATTTGAATTTTAAGTCATTATTTAGACAAATGTAGCTCACAGTTTTTCGTGTGCATATCTCCTTTAGTCCTCCATCTAATCTAGGGAGGATTTGAGGATATTTTAATAGAATGATAGAATCATAGAATAACTCAAGTTGGAAGGAAGACATAAGGATCATCAAGTCCAAAACCCTGCTCCTCACAGGACTACATAAAACTAAACCTAAGACTAAAAGCATCATCCAGATGCTCCTTGAACTGTGACAGGCTTGATGCTTGTCATGGTTTTAGCTGGGATAGTTGATTTTCTTCACTGTAGCTAGCATAGTGCTGTGTTTTAGACTTGGTATGTAAATAATGTTGATAACACCCTGGTGTTTTAGTTGTTGCTGGGTAGTGTTTACACTAGTCAAGGACTTTCTAGCTTCCCATGCTCTGCCAGGTGCACAAGAAGCCGGGAGGGGAGGGGATACAACCAGGAGAGCTGATTTGAATTGGCCAGAGGGTATTCCATATCATGTGACGTCATGCCCAGTATATTAACTGGGGGGAATTGGCTGGGGGAGGCAGCGATCGCGGCTCAGGGACCGGCAGCGTCGGTCGGCGGGTGGTGAGCGGTTGCAGCACTTGTTGTTTAGTTTAGTTTGTTTTTTTTTTTTCCCTCTCTTCTTCCAGTGTTTCATCTCTCTCTCGCTCATTATTTTCCTTTTCATTATATTAGTATTATTGCTGTTTTATTCTAATTATTAAACTGTTCTTGTCTCAACCCATGAGTTTTCTTACTTTGGCCCTTCTGATTCTCTCCCCCATCCCACAAGGGTGGGGGAGTGAGCGAGCGGCTGTGTGGTGCTTAGTTGCTGACCGGGGCTAAACCACAACAATGCTGTAATCACTTCCCTGGGGAGCCGGTTCCAGTGACTGACCAGCCTCTCCGTGAAGAACCTTCTCCTAATATCCAGTCTGAACTTCCCCTGATGCAACTTCATCCCATTTCCTCATGTCCTATTGCTGGTCACCAGAGAGAGGAGATCAGCACCTCCTGCTCCGCTGCCCCCCTTGAGGAAGTTGTAGACTGCAATGAGGTCACCCCTTAGCCTTCTCTTATGAGGCTCTCATTGACAAAAGGATTCAGTCATGTCATAATTCTGGAAACAAATAAGTGATTTCAGGAACATTGAATCCAAGTTGAGAGTATCATGACACTAACTTTCACTGGGAATTGTGCCTAAGTAAGAACCACAGACACCTACTAAAGAATGTATGACAGAAGAAAGTGTTAACATTCATCAATGGAAGGCGACAGCTAAAAGGACACATTCAATTAAGATGTCAAAGGCACAAAGAATGTAGTAGAACAAGACTGACATTGCAAAAGGAACATAAAAAGGAAAGCACCCAAAGGAGGAGAAATTATAGTGGGTTTTCGAGGGACACATCTTTATGAAAATATCATTATGCAGAACGTCAAATTTGCCACACATTGCTTGTTAAAGTCACAAACAGAAAAGAAAGAAAAAACAAAAACCAAAATATCAAACAGTACTAATGAAAATGGTTCGGCGGAAGTACACAGGAAACATTTACTATCAAAGGCAGGGGAAAATATATGTAATAATTTACTTTAAAAATTATTATTCTCCTGCGAGGAGCAAGGAGTTGGACTCAATGATCCTTATGGGTCCCTTCCAACTTGTGATGTCCTGTGATTCTATGATACTTTTATGTAATTATACTATTATATCTATACTTACTGATTTTTCTCAAATGCTGTATTTATTATTTCTTAATAATATTAAAAATTAAAAAGAAACAGAAATAAAAATGACAATTTATCTATAAATGCTATAAAGAATACTAGAATAAATGTTGTGAAAGAGTTCCATTTGCACGGATAACAAGTCTAGCTAGAAATGGCAAATTAAGCAACAAACCGTGTTCACAAGAAAACACTGGAAATCTTGAGAAAACTCTTGGCATGAGATAAGCAAATATGCTACTTCTCTTTCAGTTCAATAAAAAAATACACTTGAGGTGTCAGGAACTCATGAAGGGCTCAGTGGTCTGCACATTATCACGTATATTCTAGCTCTAGTAAAACAAAGTATTAAGACGGAAAAGAACGCTTCAATGTTAAATACAGCAGGAACATGCAGCATAAATTTACATAAAATATTAAAAAAAACCCAACACTTTTTTCCACAGCTTTTAAAAGAAACAGCATAAGAGATAGCATGCAAGTAATATGTTTAAATTTTAATAATATTTGTGACAACACTGGAAGTTATTGGAGAAAAAAAACCCTGAACACTGCAAACAAATGATGATTTGGTATGATAAATAATCAAACACTAAGGAATGGAAAGGAAATAAGAAGCAAGAATTCTATGGTCAATAACAGCTACTGTTGTACTTTACAGAATAATAATCTAGAAGGACAGAGTAAACAGCCTGTTACTGAAAATCACCGATTATCTCACAGAAGAAAAGAGCCCATAGAAAGACGATCAGCAGGGTTAAAAATTGGGATAGAGGAAAAATAGTATGTCCCTTTGGGGGGGTGTGGGGGGGGGATACAGTGACAAAAAACAAAGCAAAATGAAAACTAACCAAACAAAAGAAAAATCAACAGCCTCCCCACCCCCCCCAAAAAAAAAACCCGTCAAAAAAACCATTTCACCTTGGAAACAGTAAGTCAAGATACTCAGTGACACTGAGGAGTCAGGAACTGAGTTCATAAAGTGGTGGAAAAATTAAGAAAGTAAGATTCAAACAGCTTCCCTCAGCATTTCACTGGCTTTGATTTTCCACATTTTACACAATCTTAGAAACTTGAATTTCCAGTCTCAACTTAGAGTAGACAGAAGAAAAAGTGATGCTGGAAAATATAAGTTCTCCTGACCTTGGACTTACTGACACACCTACTTGCTCTCCCCACCTCCATTTTCCATTCCATCATTAATGTCTCTGATGAACTGCAGTCTCCCAGGAACAGGAAGGTATTGCCAGAACTTCAAGACTCGAGTGAAAGAAGAAAACAGACTACCGTAGACATGACCATGGAGTGACCCAAAATTTGTACATATAGTGGAGTTGTTTCATGCCTGGTAAATTCCATTAAAATCAGATCACTTGGTATGATTTGATTCTTGGTTTGGGGGAGATATAATACCAAGAGATTAAAGTAATCGAAGTGAGCATCACTTGGTGAACTGGCAATACCAAATTAAACAAAATTCTGCTGAACAGTGTTTAGATAAAGCAGGTCCAAGTGGTTTTGGAGAACTAGCACGGATACTAGTCTGAAGCTCCTTTAAGGGTATTGTATTGACCAATGGGGTAAGACAGAAAACACAAGATGACTTTAACAGAAGTTTTGCTTTCTTTCAGTGAAGTGTGCTTTCATTCTCCTTAAAAATGATATGACAACTGCTCTATATTGTCAAGAACAGAACTTTCCTTATCATAGTAAGGAAAAGGCTGTTTCCCTGAGCACTTTCCTTTCTCTGCCATATTGGAAAGCTGTCACACAGCATCTTCCATGGTGGATTCTGCTTGCCTTCCTTTCCATTTCTTCCTTTTGTTTTGCTTCTCACTGACAGAGCTCATTGGTTAATTGAGATACTTTCCTTATGTGTTTTTCCCTGAAACAGTATAAGCATAACGCTCAATTATAACATAATGAGTCACAGTTTGAAAATACTGGAAGAAGAAATCTGAATTAACCATGGACAAGAACTGTCCTTCACCATGGCCGATTAGGATATTACTATGATTTACTATATTTGGCAGTAGGATTTATACTGCAAGCTGCCATTAAAATCTTATGATGTGAGATCTCAGGAGTCAGCACACTACTCTTACTACTATTGTAACTTCAATAAGCATAAAATGAAGACAATGTCTTGAAGTTCAAGTGAAAGTTTTTTCCCAGGTATTTAAAACTTAAACTTTAAGAAAAAAAAATAAAAAAAAATAAAAGAAAAAGATGCAGACTAATCTATTCTGAAAGTTTTCTTTACCATTGGATAAAACCTGATTATCTTAGATAACCTTTTGGCTTTGATCAGGTTTTATGGAGTACAGATTAAACTACAAATTAATCTAGAAAGTACTTCTGAGTTTATATTCGTGGAGGTCCAAATTCCAATGATAAAATTAATTCTTCACTCATTTATGTTAGGATTTTTCTACATTTCTAGAATTATTATCCTTTGGTTCTCACTGCTGTCTTTGGAAGACAGTCAAATTTACTAAGCAAGTAGAAAAGCCATCATTAAAGAGAAACATGAGAATGAGCAATGCATTCTTTAATATGTTTTATATATGTATGAAGTATGTGTGAGGGGAAGAGAAACCAAGACAGAAAAAGCAGAATAAGATCCTGGTTGTTCAGTTCTGTATGTGAAAATAAAATCAAAACAAAAAAAAAAACAAAAAACCCTGCAATGACACTGTGAATGGAGTCCAGAAATCAAATACTTGTGGACCTTCCTTCTGACGAAAAAAAAAAAAAAACATTTCTTGCTGCTAGAGACAAAGCCAACTGACAAAGCTGAAAACATTTTGAAAGAGTAAAGCTCAAAATCCAGTCACCTCAGTGTGACTCAGAGAGAACAGCAGCAGCACAGAATCAAAAGCTAATTGTGACATGTCTCCTTCTCTTGGCCTGAAGTATTTTTGTGCCTGGAATAAATTAGTGTTTGTTTAAAAACACCCCCATAGCTTTTAAAAGTCTAGGAACTCCTGTCAAAGGAAGTCTCACGTATACATTTTCAATACAAATTTTCACCCAGCTAGTCAACAACAGCATGTAGCTAGTTTCAAGTATTTGCTCATATTTGCTTGTATTTGGTTCACAGCAAAGAACAGAAAGACAGATAGGGAGAAAGGAAGATCTTTGAAAAGGTCATAAGATATCAAAGAAAAGTAATGTTGGGCTCTGTCCTGAAACATGTTGAGTTATTAAAAGATCACAAGTGATCTGTGAAGCTTCCAAGGATATTCCAGGTTTTGGTAAATGTATGTCCAGTAACTGATCAGTGAAAATGAAGCTGTAGGATGCGAAGGAGGTTCAGAAATACAAAAAATGTAGTTAAAATATAGTTCAAAAGCAGACTTCACTGAATTATTGAATGAAAAATGTAACCTCATGGACATATTTAACACAAATTCAAGGAACTGTGCTCCTGCATTTGAAGAGTGCAACATCATCAATAGTCAATATCACCATAAACAATCTTATAGTGCTTTATAAATTCAGTCTCAAATTGTGAATGGCCTTTATATTGTAATCAATAATCAGCATCAGGCTATTTAACCATAACACAGTTGGCACAGCTGAAATGTCAGGTGGCAGGGCAGGGCTGAGCACAGGCTGGTTCTTTGGTCTTCAAAAAGCTCGGTAAATCAGGTCTAATGAAGTTGAGTCTTTGACTGGCAAAGTAAACATTACAAAAAATACTGCTTTTCAGTTATGTGTGAGTAACATTTCTTGGTAAACCTTAAATACCACAAAATGTTTCATTGATTATGTTACTTGAGATTTTAATTTTTTTTTTTCTGAAGAATTTTTGTTTTCTCATATTTTATAGATTCTAACAGTTATTCACTGCTACAGTTCAAGCAACCTTTCCTCTGATGATTATTTATAATTATTTTCTGTACTGCCTGGGCTACATTTTCAAATCAAAAGAGTTTCTGCTCATTTTTAACACTGTTAGTTGCCACTGTTTTTACTATTTTAATGCATTCTCTACCCTGTCACCCTTTTGTATATGTTTTATTTAGGCTAAGAATCATGCATATTCTTAGCATTCTTATTTAAATATTAGTAATTTAAATGAGTTTCTCAAGTGTCTGTTTGCCAGGTTTATGCCACACATTTTTCATTTGCTGCTTTCCAAAGGAGTCTAAGAGACTTCAAATAATTTGGTGGAATATCATCTGTCTTTGGCCTCTAGAACAAGACAGTCAATCAGGTGCTCTGAAAATTTCAGTTCATGATTCTGCACTGTAATGGACAAGGTAGAACCCTTTTCTCTATCAGTATTTGGTGCAGTAATTTCACTGTGACTAAGAGAGGAATCATCCAGCTACAGATATATAGCACAGAATTAAATGGGGCATAAAAACATATCCAAAAGAGCACTTGATTTCTTCCTACACAGGAAATAATCAGGCCTGTAAGGCACCTCCAAAGATGTGTGTGTGACTCAAAGAGAAATGAGTGGATGGGCACCTTTGGCAAAGTGTAAAGATGTCACATGTTATTTAAATTGTAAGATGAGCAAAGACACATTATCACCCAGGAGGTGCTCAGTTGTAACCATAGGATTCATAGGCCTTAACCATGTAACTTCATTGTCACATTGCATTATTTAGAAGTTTACGTGTTCTGTTTTGGTGGGGGTGGGGTGGGGGGGTGGGGGGGTGTTATGTTTGTTTGTGGTGTCTGGGGTTTTTTGTTTGGGTTTTTTTGGGTTTGGGGGTTGGGTTTTGTTTGGGTTTTTTTTGGTGGGGCTTTTTAGATACCCTCTTTTGGGAGCAGGATACTCCTGATGACATATGTTGAAGAGTCCGAAAATAAGCAGTGATTACGTCTGACGAGATTGGAACCCCACCCAACCCCTTAAAAAATAATTTCTATAAAATATTGTATAAAAGAACTTACTTCATGTGTATGATCCTTTTGTATTTCTATGCACTACTGTACATCCTGTGCCTCAGCATTACATGATGTGTTTTGTTTGCTATCTCATATTCCTCATAAAAACCAGATAAAACACACAGTTGTAACATGATGCTGTCTCTGGGCACAAAAGGAATACAAGCCAGGCTGTGTTTCAGATCCATGTTTCTCACTGCATTATGGAAAATGCTACTCTTGCTTTTTTAATTTAAAAATACCTGTGTACCGGGATGGCCTATACAACAGACATTAGTGAAAAAAAACCCAAAACCAACTTTTATTAAGTAATCAGCAAAAATGTAAAACATATTCCTCCAGGCTATTTTTTTGGAAATGTGCAGAACATTAAAAAAAATTTTGACTGAAAGAAAAACACTGCAGAATCACTGCTGTCTGGAAACTGACCTCTCACACAGCTGTAACCTAGCACCTGATAGCCTGGTGCTCACAGAGAGTCTTGCTGTTCATTATTAAATGCCTTTGTATTTCTATCATTGTGTTTAATTCTAAGTGTCTGTCTTTAAACAGTGCTATATTTTGTGTCTTTTCTGTCCTGAAAAAGAAAGGAAAACATTAAAGACAAAATTTTTATTTGCTTTTAGCTTTTCCCAGGCATAAATAATAAAATCAGAATATTCAGGAAATTTTGTCTGGAATTTTCTGGTATTTTATGTTTGTGTAATTCCACATATTACTTCATACCATATTTATTCACACAAAAACTTAGCATATTATAATAAACTAGATTTTCAAAAGTAGATCGGGGGATTTTTTGCATCCTTATTTTGAGAAAGATATTCTTCATTTCTGGTGCAACAGATATACATAAACTGATATGTTGGAATCAGAACTAATTTGGACAGAACAGTTCATAGCATGATAGAGGTGCACTTTTTTAAAGGAACCAAGGATAATCTCCACAGCTCTTGTTTTTCTGATAACCAGATTTCATTTTGCCCATGATCCAACATCTGTAGATTTTGTGAAGCTCTGTAATGAAGCATAATCTCAGCAGGCATCATGAGAGTCTGTGGTGCCTTTGCATAGGTGAAGTTTTGCATCAGCCTGGACTCAGTTTGGCTGTGTCTTCCTCTTTTATTTGCTTCTTGATCCATAAATGGCTGTTGTCTTCTTCTTGGTTCTCCATACATAAAGTAACTTGTGACAAAAATATATGGTTTTTGTTAATGTGAAGTAGTAAAATGTTTTTGAACTGTTTCATGTGAGAAACACACTTGCTACATGCAATTTTGCTTTAATTAAATGGTGTCCAGCCACGGGCCATGAGAGAGGTCAAATGGATGCCAAATTCCACAGTTATGCATCCATCCATGTATGTCTGAGAAGTACATGAAATAGATTGGAGACCTAAACTAAACCAGTCAAATACAAGTGAGAAATAAGGAATACATTTTCAGTGCAAGAGGCTATCAGTCATTAGAACAAACTAGCAGACAAGACAAAAGCATTCTTAAAGATTCTTTCACCAGGAAAACATTTTCATTAATCTTTTATTGCAGGATCCAGTACAGAGGTAGCCAGATTATACCTTATGGCCTGGTCAAGTCAGAAAGCAGAACTACAATCCTTAATATGTGTAACTAGCAAGGGTGATTTGATAAATAGTTTGTACCTTTCAAAGACTGCTGGTCAGCCAGTATAAAGATAGATTTGTGGAAAGAAAAAACCCAAAACCAGACTGAGCAGTATGACTGTTCGGGGGTCCCCATGGATATTGGCAGGACAGGGCATCACAGTCAGTCCCAGGGCAGACTAGGGGGCAGCCAGAGGCAGCCCCAGACGTGGGCATCAGGCACCTCCCTAGGGACAGGACAGTCCGGGACATTGGTCTTCTGCGGTCCTGATCAAGCCTGGTGAGAGGAATGGGGGTCAAACACAGCCCTGGGATCACTGGGCAGAGCTGTGGTGGTGGGCTGAAACCAGGCCGGGGTGTCAGCGTGTGGGTTGGGATCCGGATCTGATGGTCCCATGCCCAGGCAGCGCCGGGCTGCAATGTGGCAGGAGCTGTAGATTGGGGGGGAACCAACAGTAGAGCCTCAGCTTAAAAGCAGCTCCCCTGGGAAGGAGGAACAAGCCCTCACTGAGGCCTCTTCTGGCTCTTCACAGCAGCTCTTACCAGCTGCCCCTGAACCCAGCTGGCCAAATGTTTCCCCTAAGTCCAGCAGCCAAAGCCGCAGGCAGAGGGTCCATGCCCAGGACCCTGATAGGGTACATACTGTAGAAGGCAATGCCTTCCACCTACTGCAACCAAACTAGTGACAAGTGTTTTCCATTTTCACAAGCCTTTGCTAAGCAAGTACTAAATGTTTCTTTCAGTGCCTGAGGCATGGCCCACACCTGGTCATGCTGTGACCTGGATTAAAGTGACCTAACAGAAAAAGCTGAGGAAAACAGATGCCAAAATCAGGATACATAATTTTCTTCTTACCAAGTTATCTATAGCAGCATGGGGTGATACTACGTGAATCCTTTGAATGACTTCATTTGCCATCTGCTGTTCACTTGCAAAACATTGTGCTTCTGCTTAGCACTCCTCAACGCATGCAAGCAGTATCCAGCTACCTTCAACCATAAGGAGGAATGGTGTGAGCCATTCCTCTATAAGAGCAGATCTGTTTGTTAATATGGTACCAGCATGTGATTGTAATGAGCATTTAATGTTAGCATTGGTAAGAAAGATGTTTTCTGACTCTAGTTTCCCAGTGTACAGAAATCTCTGGAGTTTTGTTGTCTTGAACAAGAGATCCTTGTTTGTACATTTAAGCTGGTGAGAGAAATTACGTTCATCAATGCTCATAATTTTAGCCATTCTTTGGAATATTATTTATGATATTTTTCAAAAAGATATTAGTCTGCTTAAGGTTTCTGTGTAGTCAGCCTTTATGAACCAAGAAACCTATAGTTTGCAGATTCTGTGGTGAAGACTAATACAGCAAAAGAAGCTGCTCTGTTCCCTTGACAAGACATACGCTTGGATAGGATTAGTTTACTGAAGCACAGATCAGTGTTCTGACTTTTCAGAATGTATTAAAAAGGAATCAAACCTCAGGGCAATTATAAGCATGCAACAGTAGTTCCCTGCTGCCTTTCAAAGTATAATTTCCCAGTCAAGAAAGAAAAGAAATAACCTACATACAAAATATTTTTAGTACTTTTTATATTATACAGAATAATATGGATAAATTTTAAAATAAAAATTGGTTGACAGTAAGTCTGCTAGCTTTCCTCTTATACACTACCCAACATCCTTTGGATGCATATTGTAACTTAGGATTTAAAGTTTATATTTGAAAATATATAAAACATGCTGCTTATGTTTTTTCCCGAGGGCTGATTTCTTAATGTATTATTTCTCCTCCCAGAAATGCTGCTTGCATATTCAGATGTTAAAAATAACTTCATAGCAACTGACTTCTCATCACATCCTGTGCAAGACCACTCTGGAAAACATTACTGTCAGCATTCCAGCCCTCTTGTCAACAACTGACTGCTCTCAGTTGCTGATGAAACCATCTAGAGCGGTTCAGTTATTAAAGTCTGCACATAATAATATTAATACTATGGATTTTTATAAATAGAAATAGAAAGCTACCAGGTAGAAGCAAAATAATAATTTAAGATGTGAGCACATTTGATGTAGAAGAGAAAAAAGCAAACACTAAAATATTAACTTGAAAAATAAGTTTTCCAGAGTAGAAGGATACCATAAATGATCATTTATTTTTGAAACTTAAGAAATAAATTTTTGGCACTGGATGAAGCAAAATTTTCCTGACAGTTTTCTAGACAAAGAGCGAAAATCTGTAAGCCTCCAAATGTTTTGTAATAAAGGTATTATGTGAGCATAAATACATTGGCATTAGTTTTCTGTGCAGTTAATAACAACAGTAACAACAAGAGTAAATATATCTCAGTATACGAGTACAGATAATTTTGCATTAAGTTCCTTGATTTTTAATAGAAGATGACATTTGAGATATGACTTCAGTAATTCCTCACTTTGGTTTAGAATCCTCACTTCATGAAAATCAAATATATAAAACTGCTTTTAAGATGAATTGCCTTTACACCTCTATCCCGTGGCAGCTTTCTTCACTTCATCTGATTTACTGCTATATTTTAGTAGTAGAGTCCAGATGTAAATGAAGAATTTAATAGCATTAAATGCTGTCATTAAATAAATAAAGCAAATATACTATTAATTACAAAAAAAATCAAATTAACAATGTTGCTATCAACTGTTGATGACATGTAATTTTGACACTGTTTTGTTTGGCTTCGCATATTGTTTAAACCAAAGGGTTGTCTTCTGTCATGTAGGCTGTAAATCACCTTGAGTCAAGTTCTTCTTTTACTTGTTTTTCTGAGGACTGCACTGGGAATACTAGAAAATATAAGACGAATTGCATGTGCAGTGTACTTGCTACAAACTAAATTTGCCTTCAAAACTAGATGCCCACTTATATAGGCAATGTGGATCCATGACAAGGAATGATGATGTTTCAAATTCTGGTGGTTTGTCTGGGTCAAAATTCAGTAATTACATTTTAAGTTTTTAGGAATGAATAGTAAATTCCTTCTGCCTCTGCATTGCAAAATAGTTGTACTACTTATATTTGTTTTCATGTTTAAAAAATCCAACACAACATTCCTTTTTCCTGTTAGTTATATTTTAATATGATGTAGATGTGTGTAATATTTTATTTATTCACCTCCACCCTTAAATAGGTAGAATTCCCTAGGAATTAGGTAAAGCTAGGCACTGAGTCTACTGAATTACTGAGCTCATAATCAGCAAAGAGTGAGTTCTGTGACTTTGATTACGCAGACTACGTAGTTTTCAATGGAACATAAAATATGATTCAGAAAAATCTTTTCACCTTGCCCCTCTTCACTTTAAATAGTAGCTGCTGGAAATTTCTACTTGCATAATAGAATGGCAAATTTATTCTTCCTCCTAATTCTTAGATACTGAAGTTATCACTTAACAGAGTTTTTCCTGACTGACCAGTTCAAAGTAGGACAGGCTTTGTTATAAGAAAATATACCTTTACAGTTAAACATATGATTCTGAGTATTTTTATATCAACTTGGTTTCTTATAGAATTATTATTTGAATCTAACCTAGACTAAGGTCCATTTTGAATATGCCTGCAGGTCCTATACAATTGAAAATGAAACTAATAGATGATCTAATGATTCCTGTGGTTAATCTGTTATGGATAAACTAGCAGAGTTGGGCAGCTATTATATAAACAACAAAAAAAAATGTGCTTAGAATAGGATGTGATCAGTCCACAGTAATGTTGAATTATGGAAATGGGATCTGAAAATCATTCTGCATTGAGCTAATTGACTATATTGTTTCCAGAGAGACATAATTAACCAAAGCATAATTATAATGATGCTTTAGGATGAAGCGTCATATCAGACTGACTTAAAATGAATGTATGTTTGAAGGGTAGATATATTTTAATAATTCCACTGGGTAAACTGGAATTAATAATCAAGTTTCTCATTTGGGGAGAATTTTGTGCAAGAAGCCAAATCCAGCAACTGTTCTACCAGCTTCTATGTGTTGCAGCAATTGGGTCAATTTCTAGGAGAAGATACAAGGAGTCTCTAAATAAAATCAGTTACTTCAGTATTTTGCCTTGCTGTTATACTAAGCTTTTTGACATGCTATCAGGTCTATTCCTAACTGAACATTTTGGAGTATTTTCCTACAAACAACTCATTTATTGGGATGCAGTCCTTGTACTATGAAAACCCAGGTTATCACATCTATTTAAAGTCCATAATAAAGCTGGGAAACTTTCTGTACATTATTTGACCAAACTATGCTAAGGCATAACCAAAGTGTCAAACTTGTTCTGGATAAGAGGGGGCACAGCTTATATGTGGAGATAATAATATATTATTAGTCTACTTAAAGTGTTGACAACCTAATCAAAAAAGCTAATAATATTAACTGATTAATTAAAAATTAAAAGTTAAAAGTTAATGCAGGTGATTTGCAGTTACAACACTCTTAGTTCAAATGAATTCAGGAAAAAAACTCTTCAATAACACAGATAAAACTGTAAAAAAATTTAGAAAACCCAAACAAAAAACTCCAAACAAATGAAAAAAATCTCATTAGTTTAATCCCTTTTATTCTGGTGCTACTTTCACCTATCCAATGTCCTTCTGAATCCTTATGTCAACAGTATATTGTAAGCAGAAAGATGAGGGGTTAAAAACAGGTTAAAATAGGTCAGAGCAACATAAATTCAGAGAGTTCATGCAACCCAGTATGGTCAGGTCAGTACACTGCCTGGCGTCTTTTTTTAAGGGTGGGACAAAAATCACATTTAGTTGGCTATGCTCTGAAAGATCTGTGGAGTCTAATCTTCCCAAAACAACAAACTAAACTGATGGTAAAGAGAGATTTCAGGTGAGATTTGAAGAAGTATCAGGGAAGTGTAATAGTCTGTGGGTAGGGTTATGGGATACTAGTAATTGTTTCACAATTTAGTTAAAATTTAAATATAACTTAACTAGTGTGGATGGAAGATTCATTTGATCCCTTTACACAGTCTTATTCAACAGTGGCCAACTGTACATCCTTACTGCAAATCCCAGAACTTTCATTCATGAAAATTATCTCTTAGAGTCTGAAGATTTGCACCTTTCACAAAAACTAAAAGTTGCTTTTGGAAACTATAATCTATTTCTATGTGTTTAAACCCACATCACGTGTCAAGTAAATATGTGTGTGTGTGTGCATATGTGTATTCCGGTTCCTGATATGGCAGTTTCCTTGATGTCGCTGTTTGCCAGTTGCAAACCTAACATGAAATATCTGACTGCGCTCTTGAGCTGCATGTATTTTGACATCACAACTGTTCTTAATGGGTTTCTCATGTGCCCAGTGGAATACACTCTGCCTTACTGGCAGCCACATGCATATGTAAAATCCATCTTTTTGCCTCTGTTCTATTCAGGTAATTATTTTGGCTCATGCAAATCAAATATTGTCCAGAAGAGATGCACTTGAAATTATGAGGTAATGAAGTCTTGTAGCAGGGAACTTCTGCAGAGTGGGGGGAAGGTTTTGAACTAATTTGCACACTAACCATCTAAATGCACATTGTCTTGGCAGATATCTTTCACTGAAATGAAAAAAATTAAGTTACAGGAACAATGCCACTGCAGAGATGGACAGGAGTGTACATAGAGAAAAGATGAACTATGAGTGTACTGTAGGTTTACTAAAAGTAGGAGAATATTGCCAGACCTTCACTGTTCACCCTGAGGATATTGCCTTTATGAAGAACAATATGCTATCTCTAATCAAGCTCCTGAATACATCATATTTGTAACCTCCAGATAAAAAATTGCCACCAGTATTGCATACAGTATTTCTGACTCTGTCAAGATGTATTTGAGTCATGGATGTATGCCATGGTGTAAAGTTGTCATCCAGAGGAAGGCCACGAAGATTATCAGAGGTCTGGAGCATTTCTCCTATGAAAACAGGCTGAGAGAGTTGGGGCTGTTCAGCCTGAAGAAGAGAAGGCTCTGAGGAGACCTTATTTCAGCCTTTCAGTATATAAAGGGCGCTTAAAAGAAAGATGGAGAGAGACTTTTTACCAAGACCTGTAGTGACAGGACAAGGGACAATGGTTTTAAACTGCAAGAGGGTAGATTTAGACTGGACATAAGGAAGAAATTTTTTACGATGAGGATGGTGAGGACAGGTTGCCCAGAGAAATTGTGGATGCCCCACCATTGGTAGGGTTCAAAATCAGGTTGGATGGGGCTTTAGGCAACCTGATCTAGTGAAAGATGCCCCTGCCAATGGCAGGGAAGTTTGGACTAGGTGATCTTTAAAACCCTTTCCAACCCAAACCATTTGATAATTCTATGATATACAGTACATTTGGATCTAATTTGGAGCTGCAGACTAATGAAGGTGTAAAAGCAAGGTGAAAAATGTTTTAGCAAACATAAAAAAGACCCCAAGTGGGTCCTAGAATGAGGAAGAGGAAACTATCAACATCATATTCCTCCTGGAAGGACTCATTATACTGATGACTCACCATAACACCACCAGTGCCAGCTTGAACCTTAGGACCAGAGGAGACATGAAAGGGTGACCATAATATTAGGCAAATGAACAGAAAAAACAAATTCTGTGCATAACAATTTTATCTACATTATTATTACTATTGATATTTTATATATATGTAAGTATTAATTTCTTGATTTTTTTTTTTATATTTAGACCTGGACTAATAATGATTCTTGGATAAAGCTGCTAAAATTTTAATTATAGTAGCAATAAATTCCTGGGTTTATGTATAAGGTGTTTCCATTTTTTTCCATAACAAAATTTTGAGTGTAACAAAACTGGTTTTTGATAATGCACACTGGCCAAACTGTGCCTGGGAAATTGCTGCTGACAAGGGCAAGGATGACTATTGTCCTCTACTTGAAAACTGTCGTTAAATAGCTTTTAGATTCCTATCTGCCGTATCTTTGAAAGAACAGAGCCAACACTTTACCCCTTAATATCTACTAACTTGAGATAGCCACCTCCCAAAGGGATATGAAAGACCAAGATTCAAAACCTTTTTGCAAAACATATGAACAATTTCTTTCATCCTTAAATTCCCTTAGTCCTTTGATTATAGAGAAGAACACGTCTGCCAGAGGCATATGCTGAGATATCTCAGAACAGACAGAAGCCTGATAGTCACCCTGGACATCTGTGTTCAGCTTCAGCTCACACCGACCTGCATATTTTTAATATCTCCTCAACAGCCAAAGCAAGCACTAGGTAGGTGCAGATGAAAAAGTCTCTTCTGAGGCTAGCACCTGGGGAACACTTATCTTGAGATTTTCTCTCCAGAGAGGTCTCAGATTAAATTTCTATCATGTTGTTACCTTAAACAGCTTGGTTCACATTCACCAAAAAGGCAGGTACCTGCTGAGTTAGTGATAACTAACACATATTTTGAAAGATGTCACAGATGTCCAAGTAGTGGATCTAGGCATCTAATGAAGCAGAAAGACTAATTGTCTTGCATGATCTGGGATGAAGGGACAAGGTTAATGCTGCTGTCTTTTAAAGTCTGTCTTAAAGTATCAGCCAGTTAAATACAGTACAGCATTGAATAACACAAATCACTTAGCACTAAGTCATTTTCTTTGCATTTGCAAGCCTGGGGTGACAGGATTAAGTAAATACAATATATTTTCTTGGACATTTTTTCTCATATAAATTATTAAATTATTGTAATGTTTATTCACACTCGGGGGCTATTCTGCTGGCTTGCCAGGGCTATGAACATCTCCCTCACTTCATTTTTTTTTTATTTATTTTTTTTTTCCATGGTGTAGCAAACACTCCCAGTTTAGACAGCTACTTAATCAGACTGTATTGACTGTATTAGGCTACTATTGATCACTGTTAAATGTTTTCTTCCCACAGAGAAAATCTTGCTTAAGTAATTTTCCCTATTTTTGCCAATAGCAGACAGTATGAATTAAGAATCAAATAACAGAAGAATAATATAAAGGATTTTCTAGTTACAATGCAGATATTTTCCTTGTGATTTATATCTAAATGATAAACATGTTATTTAAATAAACAAAATTCAATTTATATCTGAACAATGTGACTCATCATCTGTGCTTTGAAAATCCATAAAGTTGCACCAAATCATAACACCCAAGCATAAGCAAGTAAAATTAATTAATAAATCTCAGTCTAATAAGTATTAACATAGAAGAAATAGGCTACAAAAGGCTTTCTGGTTGCACTTTTACGCTTTCAATTCTCTCTATCATCCCACCAGGTGGGAATTGAGTGAGAGGCTGCACAGTGCTTAGTTGCCTGTTGGGGTTAAACCACAACACTGGTTTTGTTTTCTTAATTTCCATTTTAATTAGGTCTTATAACTTTAAGATTTCATTGGTTTATATTACAATGAACTTTTATTCAAAATAATTATTATTTCATAGGTAATGGTTTTAAAAAAGAGATCCATAGTTTTATTTCTGTTGTTTTCTTTACAGATAATCAGCTAAGTTTTATTTAAAGAGTAACAGGCACCTGAACAGTGTCTTTAAAAACTTCCATGGATATAAATTAGTAATGGAAAATGGCCTGACACACCTATTGCAGAATACTATTACACTGAATGAATGGATTATCCAAGCTGATTTTGTTCTGTAAGCACCTAGTGTGTTAGGTTTTTGTTTCCAGTGGCTGAGTTTGAAAATATATCTGGATTCTTGCCTTATAGCTAATGAAAGAATCAAAGACCAAAAAATTCCTGAAAACAGAATCTCAAAGTAACCTTTCTGTTCTCCATCCCATCAACATATTCAGCAGTTGCAAATATGCTTTGAGCATTCTCATGTCAGAGGGAATGTGATGAAGTACAGCTGGGGAGGGGGAAAAATTGCAGCCTGGTGTAGCTAATAACACGGAAACTCACATATGGCAATTTCAACCCGTTACTCTAGTCACTGGCCTAATAAAGATTTTCCTTTGCTGTTGCATTGCATTCTCGGCTAGAAAGAGTGGTTAGCAGTCCTGCTTCTACTTGCTATTATTGCCTGTCACAGCATTTCTTCTTGCTCATAAGACAGAAATGTGGCCACACTTCTATCCACACCACTGCTTCATCCAGACTTCATTTACTTGCACAGTGCCTAGAACAATGGAGCTCCATTCTCATTTGCACATCAATCATATGTTAAATAAATAAATAGATAGATAGATAGATAGATAGATAGATAGATAAATAAGGTCATATTCTTACATAAGTATTTGTCTGCCTCAAGTACTCCTAGCAATTGAATATAATTTTAGAATTATTATTTATTGTTTGCATTATGGCAGCAACAAATAGTATCCTTCATGCAGTGTAAGCTGATGAGCACTCTGCAAATAACATGCAGTGCTGGACTTAAGAAAATTTTTTGACAATTCAGCATAATTGGAAGAAAGATACATAAAACAAAATGATAAAAAAAATAACATGCAGTGCTGGACTTAAGAAAATTTTTTGACAATTCAGAATAATTGGAAGAAAGATACATAAAACAAAACGATAAAGAGGTTATGCAGTGAAAAAAAATATTGCTATTGGTGACAAATTACGTCTTGTTAGGTATAGCAGCCATTGTTAGAATGAGTGTTTATGGGGATTTTAAGCTCTTGTGCTCTGTATTTGCAGAAAGCAAATTTGGAATGATATATTTTGATTATGATAATCAGATTTCCCACTGAGTTCATTAGTTACAAAGTCAGCTCATCAGAGAACAGAACAAAATACATAGAAACACACACAGCATGCATTTCAAAGTTTAAATAACAACAACTTTTCTGTGAAGTAATTATGTATGGTAAGTATTTCAGAAATAAGACCCCAAATTCTAGAAATTTCACCACCACCTATTAAACAAAACCTGATTGTATTTGATAAATAATTTTCTCATTTTCATTTATTTTCTCAAGCCTTTAATGAATAAAATTGAAAAGGTAAGGCTGAATTTGATTTTGCCATATCAGATGCTCTGTGGGTTCATTTGCAGATTTGTTTTCCCTTAAAAAACAACACATCAGTTTGCTACTTAATATAACTTTTCAATTATTCCCTGTGGAACTGAAAGAGACAGTTGTGCCTACTGTAGAACAACCTCCATACAAATTGATAATGTACTATTCATTCAACCTTTTATTTACTTGCATCTGTTTGGCATCCCGACCACCTCCCAATTTTGTGAACTAATTAATTTGTATGACTTTAATTTTCTCTGATTATGCATTTCCATTTCATGCAAACAAGGACATTTATCATTATTAATTTTAATGAATGTGATTTATATTTCATTTAAAATAATGTAAACATTAATCTGAATTTTAAAAAGTTTTTAAAAATAATTTTTAAAGCAGATTCTAGCGGCAAGTCAGTGGATTACTGAAGAAAACTAATGGGAAGATACTGAATTATATTTCTGAAAATACTGTATGGACAATTGGTTATTATTCTTAAATTATTTACAAGTTAAATTGTTTCTGGCCTCCTATTACTCCAAGCAGTCTACTCTGGAAATCTCTGGTGTGTTTTTTGCTAAAACACTAGACCAATAGAAGGTTCTAATGGGACTAACCTACAAACAGATATGGTCTTTTTTTTTTTTTTTTTTCCCTTAATGTAGAATCCTTGTCAGCTGGGAAATTCTCAATGAACCCATACTTCATCAGGCACTGAATACAACTGACTCCTTTCCAAACCACTATATTCACAAAACAGTCCTCTAAGTGTAGCACTGCCCTCATCACACTGGAAAAACACAAGTTCAATGAAATTATTTTAGCTTTATTAAATTTATTAAATTAAATTATGACAGATGGTTAAACTGAGATTGACCTGTTTTATCCTTGAAATCCCTTGGTACTCTGTGGTAACAGTTATGCTATATAGCCATTTAATTTTTTGGAAAATGTCATAACACTGGTATTGCCAATATTGGTGATTATTTTAAAAAATATTGTCGTGGTTTAACCTCAGTCAGCAACCAAGCACCATGCAGCTCCTCGCTCACTCCCCACTGGTGGGACGGGGGAGAGAATCAAAAGGGTAAAAGTGAGGAAGCTCCTGAGTTGAGATAAAGATCATTTAATAGGCAAAGCAAAAACCGCGCGCACAAGCAAAGCAAAAGAAGGAATCCATTCACTCCTTCCCATCGGCAGGCAGGTGTTCAGCCATCTCCAGGAAAGCAGGGCTCCATGACGCATAACGGTTACTTGGGAAGACAAATGCCATCACTCCAAATGTCCCCCCCTTCCTTCTTCTTCCCCCAACTTTATATACGGAGCGTGATGTCATATGGTATGGAATATCCTTTTGGTCAGTTTGGGTCAGTTGTCGTGGCTGTGGCCCCTCCCAGCTTCTTGTACACCCAGCAGAGCATGGGAAGCAGAAAAAGTCCTTGACTCCTGTAAGGACTACTTAGCAACAACTAAAACGTCTCCACATTATCAGCACTGTTTTCAGCATAATTCCAAAACATACCCCCATATTAGCTACTATGAAAAAAAAATTAACTCTATCCCAGCTGAAACAAGGACAAATATAAATTATTATTTTCATATTACAGTATAGGTGGGAACAAGATTTCCAATATGCAGACAAACAGAATTCTTGCTTATCCTTGTTTTGCAAGAATAGCTAAATACAGTAGAACACTGAAAGAATTTTTTTCTTACAGAAAATGGAATAAAGTGGAATAGATAGTCTTGGAAATGTTTTATCCCTGATGAACATAAAAATTCATTCTCCAAATCAGAATTCTTGATTTTATCTTTTTTTTTTTTTTTTTCCCCCTCCAATTATTTTTTTTAGCAGTGTGAGGACACCCAAATACAAGCCAAACTCATAACACAGTAAATGACAATATTAGTTTCCCTGAAACACTCAGCGGTTACTTTATTTTGTTTTTCATTAAATTTCAACATTAAATCCTATGTTTAAAAAGTAATTTGAGATCCCCATAAGAAAGCACTGTATCAGGACATTATTTACAGCCCCAGAGCCTTGGAAGTGCTGTCTCTTCTATGGGTGGTTTCTTGTCAACAGAGCAAACTCCACCAAATAATATTAGAACATATCACAGCACCAGCTTTTAAGTAGAAGTCTTCAAGGGAGTCAACTTCTGATATAAAAATGATTGTATTATTTGGGCCATTAAATTCTTACTAAGCCAAATGGAATTTTCTAGGACCTTAAAGAGCAGATCCAGATCCTGATATGATTTTCGGATGGAGATTGGGCTGGGTATATATGTTAACAGGGCTTCTAGTAATCTTTTGTCAAATGGTGCCATTCCATTGACTGCAATGGACGTGTGCTAATCTGCTACAGCTGGTCATCATTTGGAGAGAACAAGGGGTAATGAGTGCAAGATGCACTAGGAGAAGTTTCATCTTGATAAAATAGAATTTTTTTAGAGTGAGAACAATCAATCACTGGAACAACTTCCCCAAGGATGTGGTGGAGTTCCCCATACTGGAGATTTTCAAGATGTGACTGGACAGGGTGCTAGATAATCCCATCTAGCCTCTCTTTCCCATGAAAGGTTGGACCAGGTGATCTTTCAAGGTCCCTTTCAATTTGGGCTGTTCTACGATTCAATGATTCTGTGATTCTATGATTCTGTTATCTAGTACCAGGGTAATTGTACTTCTCACCCTCTGTATATTTTTCAGGAAGGTAGGATTTTTATTACACTTTGTATTAGCACTGTAAAACATAGATCTGATGTGCTGAATCTCTCAGATTGTAACATTATTGTATATAAGTTTTCAAAAGGGAAAGAAAATATTGTATGACATTTACCTTAATGAATTCAGATTTGGCTTTCTATGCTAGTGGGTTTGGTTCTCTCCTGCAGTAATTTTTCAAGTGCAGAAAATCCCTAAAACCACTGGAAGACTATCTAAACAATGGGTGGTCGCAGTGCAGCTCAGGCTGCCATGTCTCCTGCTGTCTTCTCAGTTTCTATATTTAACATAAATGGGCTGTCTGGGAGAAGTGCCATTAGGCCAAGGTACTGGCAATGCCCATTGATAAAATTACTTACTTCAGTCCCAGACCTTCTGTTGTGAAACAGAGTACTCTAGCTTTACTAGTGTACTGCACAAAACCTCAGTGTTAGGGAAATACAAAAGGTATCATCACTTACACTAATACAAACAAATGTACACACACAGGTGTAGATGCACCCTAGGTAAGGATGTGAGGCATTCCTTTAAGCAAACAAACAAACAAATACCAAAAGAAACCCATGGTCAATTCTGAGCTATGCAATTAATTTCTTAAAATTTCTTAGCTGGATAAGAACAGTGACATTTTTAAAAATTGACTGTATGCTGTGCATTTACTTGTCACACTTAATCCAACAGGAAAACCAGCCATTTCTCTCTTTCTTTCTGTCTATTGCCTTTTTCACTTTTAATTTATCACTGGGTCTCTTTACAGTGAAAGAACACAGAATGTCAACTTAAATTTATCTATACTGAGACTAAAAAAAAATAATTCTTACAGGAATTTGATATATCACTAAGCCACATTTTTGGCCTTTTTACGTTCTTAATCCCTTGCCAATCCATGAAGACTGCTGAAGTCTGAAGAATTCCAGACCCATCATATAGTCAGAAGTAGAGCACCACCTGGATCATTGGTAATTCTGTTTTGAGGGTCTTTAGTGGGAGAAAGGTTGAAAGGTGAAGTCTGATTGCTTTACACATAGCGTAAGAAAGAGTTTGGGATGCTCTGTCTGTATTTTTATATATCTCTGCCTGTATAGATATATGTATATGATCTATCTATACAGAGAGAGATAAAAAAAAATCTGCCAAGTATCATTTCAGAATTTTTCTAGTAGGAAAAAAATGCTTGGAATCTTAATGTCATTGACACTAGTTTAACTTCATCTTTGTCCAGTCTCAAGAGAGAAAGTATTATTCTCATACAGTCTGAAAAAGCATGCATTGAAATGCAAAGAGTAAAGAGAAAGTGCAGTTCTTTCTATGGATAAAATAGAAAATATTTTTTATCTGTGCTACCATTTATCTATGAGAGGATCAAATACTTTTCTCCTGATTACTTAGATATACTTCTGTCACAAGTGAAATATGAAATATAAAATCCACTTACAGAATGGATTTCCAAAGACACTTAATAAAGATGACTGTACAGTGATGGAATAGTGCTATTTACCCCACCACATTATAATCATAAGTCGTTTTCCTTTTCAGATGACAAACACTACCCAGATGCCAGCTGAGAAAGATATTTTCCCAGCAGCAGCATCTGGTTCGTTGGCAGACTCTTCTGGCAGTTGCATTGGCATCTTCTGCACTGCCTGTAGGTCTCATATCATTATGCTGATCGTTTGTCTGAGCTATTGTGCCCTTCTGTTAAAACCTTCTTTTTGTCTGTTTTGTTCTAAATAATTTGTTCAATATATTAATTTATTAGTTAGCTGATTGTTGTACATGGGATAATGTCTTTGAAATCACTCATGGTAAAAATTAGTGATTATACATTTTTGCAGGGTTTTGAGTTTGTTTCTTGTGTGAATCAGCACTAGAACCACTTAAGTCTCAATAAATTCTTCAAATTGAGTGACTTTTAAGAAAAATTTAAACACCATCTTTTCTGCTTTCTGTACTTTTTTTCTTTTAGGAAGTTTTTGCTGAAAACTGCAACCCCAAATGTGGTCATCAATACAAGTTCATTGCTATCAAACACTAATGTTATTCCACCTCTAAAAAATAAATAAAATGTAAGTACATGTAATGGGAAAGCTCTCTCTTTAAATGCATTCCACTTTAAGGAAAAGATTACACTAAAAAGATAATTATTACTAAGGGTAATTGTGATTACAGCACTGAACTACTGTAGTACTGCCAGTAACCAGGAAGTGAAAACAATAAAACCAAAAAAGACTAGTATGAAGCATAAATAAGTAAGAATATCAAAGCAACCTCATAGAGATCCATCCAGCTTTGTGTCCTGTCTCTAGAAGCAGCAAAAGGTAGATGTCTGTGGAAGAATATAAGAACAGCGCAAGCATGTCTATTTCCCCCAAATACTTCCTGAGTTGCTCAGGAATTTGTAAAATTTAAAAATATTTCTAAGTGTTTAATAATTCTCAACAAATGTCTCCTTCACAATTTTTTCTAGTTGTCTTTGAAACACTGTCATCTTTTGCACCCAAAGTATTCTTTGTAGGAGCCTACACAACTTTATTTTGTGTTTATGAATCCTATAAAACATCCTAGGTATGCCTTCTGTATTATTCTTTTCAAATCGTCCCAAACATGACAGTTACTTCACTGGCTCTTAAGCAGAATGGAAGAACAATTTTTTTCTCTTAATTTATTGATCACAACCTGTCCACTTCCTCAGTTACTCTACTGACAATCAAAAAATGCTCTTTTTGTGGCACTGATACCAACTCTTGCCTAATCTCCTGAGCAAAGATGTCTCAGTTTGCTTGAATTCTGTTGAAGCAACCTGATTTCCTTTGGATTGGTCACCTGTTTGCACAGTATAAACCAGTAGTATCTTCAGAAGACAAGGAAAGATCTTTCAGAAAATCCACATCAAGTTACAGGAGTTATTTCCTTTCTTTCCATAACCATTAGGTGCCTAGAGTCTATCTAGGTCTCTGTTATTTGTCTACCCTTTTTGACTGGTCAAGAATTATTACTTCCACTTCCTTTCTTATGAAGAACACAACAGAGAGAATTAAAAGAGGTCTGATCAAATTCTCAGCTATCTCTACTACATAACCAATGTGGGAACACGAACAAACACCCCAGATTAACTTGATGAGAAAAGTAACCACACAGCTTAATGAAGACAAAGAAATCAAATGGACAAACTTTCCAAGGATTTTTTTTTCTTCCCCCCATCTTGTACTATCTAGAAAGTACAAGGCTTCCTAGATAGCTTACTACTCCAACTACAACAATCTGCAGTGGGCACTAGGTGATTGATCACTGGTCCTGTCTAGACAATTTACAGGTTGTTTCAAAAATATTGTGCAACAAATATTCTCTTGCCCATTCAACACACGAAACATGAAACCAAGAAAATGAATCTATCCTTGTGCCCTCTGACAGCTTCAAGATACTGAGAAATTAAAATAATTTTTGGTGCAATTTGTTGACATAACACAGTGATCTCTTACATGTTCCTTATGACAGAAAAGACATACCTGTGCCTATTTGAAAGTCTGTTTGAAAAACTTTTGCATACAAATCTTTAGATGATAAAGTTTTTACTTCTCATCTGAAACTTTCTTCATGTGTGCAGTGGGATTTCAGTAAGACATTGACTTTTCTCAATAAATGTTATATTGTCAGTTTTTATCTTATGTAGAAGCTAGTAAAAGAAGAGTTTTGTGGTGTTGAATACTATATCACTTCACTTTATTCACATTATGCACAACAGAAAGAAATGTTTGATGAATTGTATCCTAAATGCAGTTGAAGGTTTGTGTCTTTTATTAGATAGGAGGTCTAAAACACTTTTCCTACAGTACTTTTCAGTTGCTGTTGGCCAAATAAAGTATAACCTAATATGAATATTATTATTGTACACCAAACCACATATATTCCATGCATGGAGCATTTTTATATAAAGTGTTTGGTTCCTTATGTGAGCGCAATGTGGTTGTGAGAGTTTTCTAATTTCTTGAGGAAAGTTGCAGTGCAAGAGAAGAAGCTTTACATTTTCTGTACAGAGATTAGCTCTGCATTAGCTTTCCTCTCCACTCTAAGTCTCTCATTCATTCAGTCTCATATATTCCAAACCCCTAAGCACATCTTGGCCTACAGTCTCTCATCTGTGTTGATGTTTCTTTTTAAATAGGGAGTCCTAAAACTGGACACAAAATGCCAGACGCAGCTTCATGACAGCCAAGTACAGCAGAATAACTGCTTCACTCAGTCACTGACTATACTCTTGCTAATGTAGCCCAATATGCCTAATCTGTGTCATCTGTGAATTTGCTAGAGGTGCATTCTGTTCCATCATCTACTCCCAGTAAAAACCCCTTAAAAATATTACTCAGAACCAGCAACCAGTTTCACTTTGAACCACTACCCTATAACCCAACAGTCCAATTAGATTTTCACTTTCCATGCAATATATCCATCCACTCCATATCTCTCCAGTTTGAATACCAGGATTGTGTAAGAGACTGTGTTCCAGTCTTCAGGGTCTTCCCTTGATCAGCAGGACTTTTCAAATATGATAGAGACTGGTCTCACAATCATATCTTGAAGATCTGTCAGCTCTCTCAAATGCATCCATCCTGGTCTCATGAACTTGAAAATGACCAGCTTACCTGAGGAGTCCCAAGTCAGGCTCCTCTACTCCCGCCTCTCCCAAACCTTGGCACAGGGCACAGAGACCTAGAAAACCTGGGAGATGAACTTATTAACAAAAACTTAAGAGAAGGTGTGGATACCTCAGCCTTAGAGTTTCTCTCACTAAAAGACCTGTTTCACTCAGTGGTGAGCCCACGATAGTCAAGACAATTAATTCCATAATTTAGCCTACAGACAATTAAGTCCATAAATTTCTTTCTGAAGATATTCAGAATCTGAAAGAATGTAGTCAGTCCATACATAACCTGTCTATATGGATGGAGTATAATGTTGCATAATATTTTGTCTTTCAACAATGCCCCTGTTGTGGTTTAGCCCCGGTCAGCAACTAAGCACCACACAGCCGCTCGCTCACTCCCCCACCCTTGTGGGATGGGGGAGAGAATCAGAAGGGCCAAAGTAAGAAAACTCGTGGGTTGAGACAAGAACAGTTTAATAATTAGAATAAAACAGCAATAATACTAATATAATGAAAAGGAAAATAATGAGCGAGAGAGAGATGAAACACTGGAAGAAGAGAGGGAAAAAAAAAACCAAAACCAAAACTAAACAAGTGCTGCAACCGCTCACCACCCGCCGACCGACGCTGCCGGTCCCCGAGCCGCGATCGCTGCCTCCCCCAGCCAATTTCCCCCAGTTAATATACTGGGCATGACGTCACATGATATGGAATACCCTTTGGCCAATTCAAATCAGCTCTCCTGGTTGTATCCCCGCCCCTCCCGGCTTCTTGTGCACCTGGCAGAGCATGGGAAGCTAGAAAGTCCTTGACTAGTGTAAACACTACCCAGCAACAACTAAAACACCAGGGTGTTATCAACATTATTTACATACCAAGTCTAAAACACAGCACTATGCTAGCTACAGTGAAGAAAATCAACTATCCCAGCTAAAACCATGACAGCCCCTTATTCACTCTACAACTGTGTGAAAAGGCTTTGGTTTTTTGGTAATAAAATCTAGTAAGCAAAAGTACAGATATTTTGTACATGAGTTCTGAATTAATTAAGGTGTTAGTAACCAACAGTGCTGGGAAAAATATAGTAAAATTTCTTTTCAATGATTTTTTGAGATTTACAAAACTAATTATATGTGTAAATGCCATATGTTATTTGTCTTTTAATATTTTTATAAAATCTGTGTCACTACAGTTACCCATTTGGATTTTCCTGTTATGCATCTCTGTATTTGGAGATAATTGTAAGAATGTATACAAAAGGATCTAAAAGGTGAACTGTAAAACCACACAACATTCAAGAACAAGATCCATATCAGGCAGCCAATGAAACAGTTGGTCCTTTTCTGTTTGACCACACCGCGTGGTGTGGATGGGTAACAAGTGGAAAGTGAACACCTTTATTCCATAATATTGTGTGCATTGTGGTCATGACTGTTTAAGGAGGCAAACTTATCTCCCCATCTGCTCATTTGAATGTTATCTAATAAAATTACAATGCAGAAACCTTCAAAAACACAGATGGGATCTTTCTTCCACTCTTACTTGATAAAGAATGAAACAAAGCACAGAAATACTAGAGGCTCTCATATGAAGTTGTAGGAGTTGATGAATTTTCTGGAACACTTTCCTGGAAATGAAACATTTTACTGGGTTTTTCTTTAATTTAGAAAAAGAAATTTTCAGGAGAGAAAAAAAAATAAAAGAGAAAAAAAGGAATAAGTAGATTAAAAAAATCTAAATGAGAACGCAAGCAAATAAGGACTGTATTCAGTTGTTCCTTCCCTTCCATGTCATTTTGACTTTTCCATAAAATGTTCACTACAGGCATAATGCAATACGTAATTTTGAAGAAATTTGAGCAAGTAGTTGTAACAAAGAAATAATTTTTTCGTCATTCTTGTGATCTGTCATAATTTTTGTAACAAATCTTCATATATAGTTCTTCATGAAGTTTGGTATAAGGAATCACAATTCCACAGACCTCTTCCAGTGTAACTGCAGTTGTGAAACAGGATCCATGTTTCCATGTTTTGCTGAAGTATTAGCAATATCTCATCTACAGGGGTACTATCCTGATCTCAATGAAAGACTAGCAGGGAAAAAAAAAAAAAAAACAACAAACAAATAAGCAAACAAAAATTCCAAAGCAAATCATTATTTCAGGAGTAACTTCCAGATAAGAGTGAACATGTTTTTATTTATTGCATTAACTAAAAAATAGGAGGAAATTTAATTTTTAATAAGCAAAATGTTTCAGTATGATGTTATTACACATCTTTATGACTTTAATCTTTCAGATGCAGTGCAATACAGAATTCTGAGGGGAAAAGAAAAAAGAAAGGGAGGGGATGTTAGTGGCAGAAAAAAGGTTTCTTGTTGATGTGGAAATTCTCACCCAAGCTTGACCTAATAACTGTAAGCTATGAGCAATATTAACTTTATGTCAAATACTGGACCTTGCATTAAGCTGGCTTTTCCTGCTGCAACCAAGGGCAGAGAGCCATTGCTGGTAGAAAGTCCTCCTAGATGGGAAAACACAGTGACAGATAACTTTAACTCTCTCTTTTCTCGGGCATCAGTGTTTTGCAAATACGACCCCTTTCACACCATTTATAGCTTCTACAACAAAGACTGTGCAACACATTTTCTGAATACTGTCCACAGCACTCATTGGTAATTCTACCTTTTGCCAGATGACAGAAGAATATTTTGTATTGAGACGTTAAATAAGTTAAAATATCTGAATGTTCCTAAATCAACAACTAAGTTTAAGAAACCAAATTAAACAATAAAAGATAAAAAATACTCAGCATTTTATGGTTTCTATCTTAAAACTTAAATACAGATGATAAAGCATAAAAAAAAAAGCATAAAAAGTATAAAGTATAAAGACAGGTATAAAAAAAAAGCATAATCAACCTCTCATATTCCTGTATGGTATGTAGCCCTATACCAGTATATAAGTATATGGATCATCTTTCTGTAAGTAGCCCAGGATCTTTAAAAAGGAGGTCCAAATGGCTAGATCTGTAGTTTTTATCTCCTTTTCTAAAATTCTATCTGTTCTGTTGGGTAGATGTGATGGTCTGCATACTAAGCCTTTCATTTAAGGTCCTGCAGTTTCTTTCCTTGTATTTTGCCTCTGATACAATCTCCCAGCAATCCTACAAGAATGTTTCCTGGCAACTTCACTGTCCTAAAATTGTGACAAACTTAGCATTATCTGTGTTCCATTTTCTGGTGTTACATTGTAGGCAGATACCTTAAGAGGCTTTGGAGATTATTGTTCTTGGCAAGAAAAATTTTCATGGCATGCTTAGTTATCTTTTAGATAATCTTCTTGTGGGTGCAGGGTCAAAATACAGCTTTATCTCAAACTCTGCTATGTGAGGTAGCTATCAATGACTTGCAGAAAATTGGAGACACTTGGAGGCAATCTTCACCTGCCCTGAATCCAGAATAAATTCTTACCAGACCTTGGATGATGGCACTATCTTAGTAAACTTAGCCTCAAAATGTTGGCTACCTCTAGGACTGGGACCTTGAACAATTAGTTTATGTAAGTAGGTAGAGTTCAAAGCAGGTTGTGGAGAGGAAAGTGTGAAGGTGTTGTAAATAGATTAGACATCATTTTCTTTCTAGTCTATTACTTTTCACTTAGTAAAACTTGACAATGAATTTTCTGGATTTTAATGATAACAACTGGTAGTTTCATTTGCTTTATCTTAGCATGGCCTGTCATGTAGGAAACTTTAATGTTGGTTGTTTTAGTGTAAATGAAGAGGGTGTTGTGGACTCACAACAGGGAATATATATGGTTAAAACAAGAATACCAGAATACCTTTTCAGTATCTGTTACCACAACATGTTTTATCCAGTATGTCCAACAGATAACAGAGTCTTGCCATATCTTCACAAGCAAGTCTGAGATCTGCTTTCTAGAGGAAAGTTATATCAGTATTTTCTCATTGCCAGTATTAATTATTAAAACTCTTGGATGTTCGCTAGAGCAACCTGGAATATGCTTGAATCTCAGCTGGATGGAAAATATTCACTCTTCATGATTATTTTTATTATTCTTATCTAAATATAAATAAGTCAAAATTAAGTAAAGCCATACTTTGGAAGATATGGTCAATAAAAATATTTAGCTGTAAGAAATAATGAAAAAGAACCAAAAATGGAAGATATTTCAATCTCTTTTTTGTAAAAAAACCTTAGTGTGATAGATATAACAGTCGCATAGTCTAGAATCATAGAATTATTAAGGTTGGAAAAGACCTCTAGGATCATCAAGTCCAACCATCAACCCAACACTACCATGTCTCCTAAGCCATGTCCCAAAGTGCCACTTCTACGCGTCTTTTGAACTCCTTCAGGGATGGTGACTCCACCACCTCTCTGAACAGCCTGTTCCAGTGCCTGACCACTCTTTCAGTACAGAAATTTTTCCTAATATCCAATGTAAAGCTCCCCTGATGCAGCTTGAGGCCATTTTCTCTCGTCCTATCGCTGGTAACTTGGGAGAAGAGACCAACATCCACCTCGTCACAAACTCCTTTCAGGTAGTTAAAGACAGCAATAAGGTCTCCCCTCAGCCTCCTCTTCTCCAGACTAAACAGCCCCAGTTCCCTCAACCTCTCCTTATAAGACCTGCTCTCCAGACCCTTCGCCAGCTTCATTGCCCTTCTCTGGACATGCTCCAGCTCCTCAATGTTCTTCTTGTAGTGAAGGGCCAAAAACTGAACACAATATTCAAGGTGTGGCCTCACCAGTGTCGAGTACAGGAGCACGATCACTTCCCTACTCCTGCTGGCCACACTATTCCTGATACAAGCCAGGATGCCATTGGTCTTCTTGGCCACCTGGGCACACTGCTGGCTCATGTTCAGCCGGCTGTCCACCAGTGCCCCCAGTTCCTTCTCTGCTGCGCAGCTCTCCAGCCACTCTTCCCCAAGCCTGTAGCATTGCATGGGGTTGTTGTGACCAAAGTACAAGACCCAGCGCTTGGCCTTGTTAAACATCATACAATTGACCTTGGCCCATCAATCCAGCCTGTCCAGATCCCTCTGCAGAGCCTTCCTACCTTCAAGCAGATCAACACTCCCACCCAATTTGGTGTCGTCTGCAAACTTACTGAGGGTGCACTCGATGCCCTCATCCAGATCATTGATAAAGATATTAAACAAAACTGGCCCCAACACTGAGCCCTGGGGAACACCATTCATGACCAGCTCTCAAGTGGATTTATCTCTACTCTTCAAAAGAAACAGGCTCTTCTTTCCTTTTTATTTATTAAATAATACAAAGATCATTTTAAAATACTTCTGATTATTATTTTGTGCCCAGTCTGTATATGTATTGTGAAATGCATAATTTTGTTTTGAGAGCCACCTCTCTTTTGCTTGTAAATACGTATATTTTGGGGAAAGACATCAAGGACTTAAGACTTGATATTGTGTAATATATAGTATTATAGCACACAGTGTGTTAAATAAATTTTCCACAGCAGAGATTGGTGCATATGTGCAAAAAGAAATGGATCATTAAACTTATTTCTGAAATATGCTGATTATACTATTATGAATCAAACTAATTGGATCAGCTAAATAAGTTAATTTAGCAAAGGTCGCTCACAGTAAAATCATAACAATTTTTTCTGTTCTCCTCTCCTGTTATTTGTCATTGTCTGATTGGTTCTTTCTTTGCAAACTTCCCTTAACCACCAACCTAACAGCTGTTTCTTTGTCAGTCCTACCATCTTTCTTACACTTTTCATTTCTAATCTTTTTTCATAAATTATTCCAACCCAGACTAAGACTCATCTTGTACATCATTTAAGTTGTAAGTTGCTACTTTTGTGTGTTGTAAACAATAAACATTATTCACTACGAATGTCCTAAAATCTGATTTTTCTACTATTGCTGAGCATATTCTTCCTCCTTCTCATACATTTAGAAAGCAGCCCATGAACTTGTAATCCCTAGGAATGCAAAATTCCTGTAACATGTAATAGCTGTTATGAACAACTAAAACTTTCAAGACTGGGCCCACAATGTGTATATAAGCACCATTCAGTGTAATATACTACCACTTGTCTTCATTATTTTCACACAACTTCTGGCATTGATTGCCTGTTAGAGATAATATATCAAACTCTTCTTTTATTTGCTCTCAGTTCAATGCCCTGCGGCTAAAATGGAGAACATCACGCAGAGACTGATATTTGGGTTCTAGTAGCAGTAGCATTGTACTGCTGAATTGGCGTGTTTTAGAGACAATTACAGGAGCATTAGCAATGGTTGCTTTTTCAGAAAATGGTAGAATAGTCACATAGATATTCTGTGGCTGAATTTTAGGAAGAATACTTTTTGCAATTTTATAAAATGAAACTAATACCGAATGTTAAAACAGAATAAATTGGAAGATTTCTATTTAAAGGTAACCTTTTATTGGTTTTTTTTGGAACTTGTTCTATCATCACTTTACTTGTTTGTGTTGCTTTCTTCTGGAGTACTATTGTATCAGCTGCAAAGAATCAAATGCAAAATTCTCCACTTGTTCGAACTTTATCTATGTGCTGCATTCTTTATTCCAACTACTACTGTTAACTATCTGTCCTTATCTCTTTGCCTGAGTATATATCAGCTAATATTTTTCTCAATGAATTCTTTAAACTGATGGTAAATTCTTACTAGATGCTTATATATCTCTTTTCTAAGTCTCTTTTCCAAACAGTTGTTTAAAGATGTTCTAAATCAATGACATCTAGAACCAAATTTACTGTGAGGTTTAGGTGCACCCTTAAGTTTAGTGTTCTTTCAGATCACTGGGGAAGATGCAGACCTTTCATGATCTACCTACTGTGAACGCTGTTTTACAAAGTGATACCCTGGCATTTGTTTATGCTAATGTTATAGAAGGACAACAGGATTTAAACTGTCCTAACTAGCAATTGCAGGAGGGGCTTCTTAATTAAGAAATGATGCAACAGATGGATTAAGCAAATACATAAAGAGGAAGGATATTGGAAGGATGAGGTAAAATTATCAGCATGTTTTTGGTTTTGTTTTTTTTTTTTTTCAGAAGTGTTTTAAATATACTGTGCAGCAGCAAGCTACACCTTTACTATAACTGGGTGGGGAGGTATTGGTAATGGAGTAAATAAACAACTTAATAAAGTAGGCTGTCTTTCTCCTTGTAGAATGATTATACAGTGGAAAAAGGAATTAAGGGCATGGAGTTACTATGGTTATAGCTTTGATGCATTTTTCTTGAAGTTATAAAAACCTAGCACACAAAATTGTTCTATCCTTCTATGACCATTTATTCAAGAATTTATATTAAATTGCACATTCTTCCAGTTTTGACAGATGTCATGGTTTTAGCTGGGATAGTTAATTTTCTTCACTGTTGCTGGTATAGTGCTGCGTTTTGGACTTAGTATGTATGAAAATAATGTTGATAACACACTGATGTTTTAGTTGTTGCTAAGTAGTGCTTGTACTAGTCAAGGACTTTTCCACCTTCCCATGCTCTGCCACATGCACAAGAAGCCGGGAGTGGAGGGGATACATCCAAGAGAGCTAATCCAAACTGGCCAAAGGGATATTCTATATCATGTGATGTCATGCCCACTACATTAACTGGGGGGAGTTGGCCGGTGGAAACCACGATCGTGGCTCAGGGACTAGCGGTGTCGGTCAGCGGGTGGTGAGCGGTTGCAGCACTTGTGGTTTTTTTTCCTTTTCCCTCTTTTCCCCCTTTTTCCCAGGTTACATTTCTCTCTCTCATTATTTTCTTATTATTATATTATCATAATCATTATTATTATTATTATCATAATCATTATTGTTATCATTACCATTACTTCTATTACTCTTTAATTATTAAACTGTTCTTATCTCAACCCATGAGTTTTCTTGCTTTTGTTCTTCCAATTCTTCCCCTTGCCACTGGGGTGGGTGGAGTGAGTGAGCAGCTGTGTGGTGCTTAGCTGTTGACTGGGGCTAAAACATAACACAGCACATTGGAATCATAAAATTTTCTTATAAGGATTTTTTTTTGAAACAAGTGTTAAAAAACGTAATATTTGATCTTCATTTCTTTCATCCTGAGACATCATATTAATAGAGCATCAAATGTACCTCAAGTAGCACTGAATTCAGTTTACTACTGCTAGCTATGGATATAAACTGACATTTCATTAAGTAGGTAGTTATTTTTTTTCCTAAGGAAAGAAATAATGGAGAGAGACAGTAATCCAGATGTATTATTTTCCCTTTAAAACTAGTGAAAAAAAAGTGGTGGTGGAACATAGCTATCCCAAGGTGTATGGTAACATAACCCTGAGAGAAAAATTAACCCACAGCAGTTACTGGCAAAATTTCCATTGACATCCACAGAATCATTATAGAGCTATGAACATAGGTGGTTTTCACTGAAATGAAGTAAGTTTGTATCGATTTTTAGTTATTCATTCCTATCACTAAGATTCAGATTGTTCTATACTTAAAAAAAAAAACAACTTTTCTTCTTACCATCACAAAAACAATACTGCAGAATATTTTGGTAGAAGCATGAAGAATTACCCACTGATTTGTAATTTGCATAAACAAAATAAAGGGTTATATATATTTTATTATCAAATGAGCCAAAGCTATTGAGTTACTATGGCTTAATGGATTATCACGCATCAGCTGAGCCCTAATAGCTGCCTGCCTCCATTACTTCACTTCAGTTCTGAAGTAATTTTCTTTATCTTAAAGCACCATTATGTTGAGTCAGTGAGCAATAGTTCACTAGGATGCGTTAAAGAAATCACCTTTCGTCATATGACCACATAGTTAATAAATTGCAACTGGCACAAGAAATAATTTTCTAGTCTTAATTTCCATAAGACAGATGTGAGAAATTCTATGCTTGTACCCATTTAGTAAATCTATAGGCAAAGATTTTTAATTGATTATATTTACAAAATAACAAGACAGAAATTTGCTGAGAGAAAAATTTTGCACACATCCAGTCATACTTTCTGTGCGTGCAAGTAAACATGCTTTTAAACTTAACAGAACTGAAAAAGTGAAAAGTGATCCATGTAGAGATGGCCCTATTAAATTAAGATATTAATTACATTTTTTTACCAACAGCAATAATAATTGACAAATTTCTACAGTGGAGTAACTGGGTCTAATAATCATGAAATAAGTCCATTACTTTCTATATTCTTGAAGAGGCATTTCCTTTAAAAAGAGGCGTGGTTTCCAACCCCTTTGTTTTCCTCTGCCCTCCAAAGAAAAAATGACAATTTTATGATGTGTACTCTATCCTCTCATTTCACACAGGGAGAAAATCTTTCTCCTCAGCAATGATTTATTAAGTGTAGGCTTTCCAAAAACACAATGACATTTTACTTCAGGTATAATTCATGAATGCCAACACTTTTTGGAAAACTTCCCGAGTTCCATAGTTTACACATTTTAATAACATCTGCATAATGAATCCACTTTTTTTAAAAATTATATTCCAGTAAGGCAATATAGAAAACTTTGACTAAAATGCTTTCACTGTAAAATTATAAAATTATATTAATTTACATATATTTTTTAAAAATTGGTGAAGTGTTTAATAGTTATATTTGCTGAAAACTCACAGTGTTAAAAGAATTTTTTGGACTGTATTGGAATAATAGATTAAAACTGAAGACAGATAAGGCTGGGGTACTGAATGTGTTCTTTGCCTCAGCAAAGGGAGGCAAAGGAAGACCTTCCACCTACAAGGTGCCCATGGTCCCTCTGCTAAAAGGCAAGGTTCAAGGAAGAGACCTACTAGCAGTGGATGAAAGGTGGGTCAATGATCACTTCAGAGAACCTGAGCCATGGAAAGCTTACATCCAAGGGTGCTGAGAGCTGGCCAGTGTCCCTGCAAGGCAACTCAACATTTTGAAAAGTTATGTACATCAGAGGAAATATCCAATGAATAGAGGAATGCAAATATTGCACTCATCATCTAAAAAGTTTGAAAAGACAATGTAGAGAACAACAGGCTGGCCAGCTTCACCTCAGTCCCTGGGAAAATCATGGAATGAGTCCTTTTTGAAGTAATTTCTGGGCACCTGGAAGAAGAAAATGTGGTTGGGAATAGCCAGCATGAGTTTATCAAGAACAAATCATTCCTGACAAACTTGATTGCTTTCTACAGTATGCCTGGATTTCTAGACAAGAGGAGAGCACTGGATGCCATTTTTTTAGGCTTTAGGAAGACTATTGACATTCTGTCCCAACAGCATTCTTGTAGCCAGATTGGGATGTTGTGGTTTGGATGCATGGGCAACCAGACAGAAAAAAAAAAAAAAACCAAAAAACAAAACAAAACAAAAAAAAAAAAAAAAAAAAAAAAAAAGAAATCAAAAACGTAGCTGGACTATTAGTCTCAGCGGGCAATGGTTAATGGGTCATACTCTACCTAGATGTTGATAACAAGCAGAGTGCCACAGAGGTCTGTCCTGGGACCAATCCCATTTAACATCTTTACAAAACACTGGGAGGAGTGAGAGTGTGCCCTGATCAAGTTTGCAGAAGACACCAAACTGGTAAGTAGATCATTCACTATGCTTCAGGACAGGGCTGCCATCAAGGAGGATCTAGACAGGTTGGAAAAATGGATCAACAGGAGGCATGGGAGACCCTCAGTGGGAGATCCTGTACCTGGCAAGAAAGAATCCCTGACAGCAGTACAGGGTAGGGTCTGATGGCTTGGGAAGCAGCTCTGCTCAAAAGGCCCTGGGGGTCTTGCCAGACAGCAAGCTGGTCATGACCCAGTAGCGTGCTCTGGCAGCAAAGAAGGCCAAGAACTTCCAATGTCAATTTAACAGAAGCACATCATGGGAAATCTTTCTTTTTCTTTAGTCAGCTCTCATTACACAGCATCTAGAATACTGTGTCTAATTTTTGGTCCTAAACAGAAAGAAATAGATAATCTACCGAGAGTACAGTGGAGAGCCGCTATGCTGCTCCGGGCACTTGCCCTGTGAGGAGAGGCTGGTTCAATCTGGAGAAGGGATGACTATGGGGAAACCTCATAGGAGCTGGTAAACACCTATGGGGAGGTCATCAAGATGGGATCAGGATCTTTGCAGTGGTTCCTGGTGGGAGAGAGACAATAGGCATAAGTTAAAATAAGAAGGGTTCAGACTAGATATAAAAACTTCAAAGTAATGAGCACAGTCAAGTATTAGTATAGCTTGCCATGAGAGGCTGTGCAGTCTCAAGCCCTGAGCAACCTGGTCTGACTTCATGGCTGACCCTGCTTTGAGCAAAAGGTAGGACAAACGGCCTCCAGCAGTCCATCTCACCCCAAATTATTGTATGATTCTATAAAATTCTGTAGAAAGCACTACAGAAAAGTGCTGTAAGTAATGCTCAATTTACTGTCAGGAATGAAAAACTGTCCTTTGCTTATCGTACTACATAAAAGTAATCTTGGGGCTGGGAGTGCACCAATAGGCCTTGACTGCCCTGAACAGCCTCACATGGGTCTCCCTGTGCAAGGACAGACCTAGGCCTTCAGTCCCAGTCTGAGTTATTTTGTAGGTGAAATGTACAGATTTCTTATATATTGCCTTTTAAGGTGAATTCCATGGGCTATGAAGCAGCGGTAGCCAAATATAATTTTAAATTCTCTACAGTTATTGCTACCTTCTTCAGTGGATATGAAGATCTCACACTTCAAATTTAGAGAAGCTTCATAAGTAGTGCAGAACAGAGATAAGGTTTAGCTTAATTCAAATAGCTTATGTATTAAATGGATAGGTACCTTCACTTTTCTTCTCACAATTACCTGCATTACACTGGCAATCAGGTATACCGAGAAAATAGCAGAATTAATGAGATCACTCTTTTGCATATTAAAAAATCATCTGGCAAATGTGCATTAGACTTGTATAATGATCTAATAAAAAATTCAGTGTTTAAACTGTACTATCTTTCTTGATTTATCATACTCAACTGCTAACACTTTGATAGAAAGAGGATCGATGAAGTTGAAGCATATTATACTCTGATTATAGAACTGCTCATATTTCACTTAGAAGACAACCACAGAACAATAACTGAAACAAATAATTCCAAAAACTATGACAGTAAAGAAGCCAGTATACAGGACCCACATCAATAGTATAGTGGGTAGAATGTAGGAAAAAACCACAGTATAAGGCTCTGCGTAGGCTTGTTTGTGCTCTACCTGTGACAGCATGGTTCTGCTCTACATCTGCCATACTTGGATGTGTCAAAGATAATAATTTGAGCTTGGCTTTGAGTACACTGTCTTCAAAAATTTAAACTTTCAATGAGAATTCATTTACACATTCTACCTAGAGTCCAACAGAGTAGGTGAGGATTTAGATTTTTGTGAGTAGGTGAGGAATTAGAATTTGTTCACCCATTTACACGGATTTTTTTAAACACTCAAGTTTGGCTGTTTTTCTGTTCAGGAGGTTTGTAATGGAACTGATGAGTACCACACATTTTCAGGAAAATGGGTCTTTCATTTACTAGTGTGAGAAAGGAATCACTGAGTGCTCTGATAGTCAGCCTGGTATATATGTGAAAGGAAACAAGGGATGACATTTGCATTTATTAGCTTAATCTATCTTAACTGTCATTTTTCCCTGTTCAACAAAAGAATGTTAAAAAAAAAAAAAAACAAAAAACAAACTAGAGTAATTTTTATTATTATATTCCAATGTCTGTAATGTTAAATAATTTGAAATTCTTTTAAACCTAAGTAACAATGTCCTCACTCTTATGCTGGTCCAGAGATTGTCCTTGTACACACTGAAAAGAAAAAGCATTAATGAAATTAGGCTTCAGAGCTGTGGTGAAATGTTTCATTCTCTTAACCAGTGATGTCACTACCCAGAAAGGTTTCAAATAGGAACATGTTCAAAGTCTCAATAAAAAGGTAGGGATAGGTTGTGGATCCTTTTGGAGCATAGTAGAGAGGACTCTGATTAAAGAAAGGTATTTTTCTGAAAATTCATGTAAAGTCACTCTGGACTCTTTGGTACTTCTGTTAAGAGCATGCCTGTTGGACAAGCCTGAAAAAAATAAATTGTTATTCTCTGTTAATGACACATCAGTTGGTAGGAGGAAATTAAAAAGCTATATAGAACATATTTCACAATTGTATTATGTGCTTTTAAAAATAACCATTTAAAATTATTGGTATTGTATTTCTCATTTAATAATAAAGGCTGCCAAATATAATGCATGTGATGTACAGAACAGTGACTTCTAGCTGACAAAAGCTAAGTAAATTTCCTACTGTGCTTAAAGCCAGCAAGGCACTCTCTTTTAGCTGGCTTTGTAGTGTTTCCACCTGGGGAGGACTGGCATCCAGTTCAAGGATAGGCAGCATATTCAGTCCCTGACCACAAGCACAGGCATTACTTCAGCCTGGTGAACAGACAATATTATAATCATCCGATTGCTATCGTACCTGTTTCCAAGTTAGCATCACAGATGCTGTCTTTTAAAATCAGTGATTAGTTTTACCAACTGCTACAGCTCAGGAAAACATTCTTCCCCTTCCTTTTTTCTGCTTTGCATACAAGTCTAAGTAATATACAGGTCACATAGTAGCTTAAAGAAGAAGGGCTGATCCTTACCATTAAGTACACTTTTACTGATTTTTGGCTGCTTATATCTTTGTCTCGAGAAAATAAAATTTTTGAAGTCGTTAGAAAGAAAATATTTTTTCTTAAATTATCTGCTTTAATTATTACAGTTTACTGTGTTTAAATTTCCCAAATCCTCCTACTTCCTGTACCTTACCCTATGTGACTAACTAGGCAAAGTTTGAGAATAAACTACACGGTAGAGAAAAAAGAGACATTCTTTTTTAACAGGTGTTGCAATGATAGCCTCCTTCTACTCCTTCAAAGCATAGAAGCTTAGAAGGATATTTTAAGCCAAATTGGCTATTTTGCTTGAAGTAGATTAAGTTCTTGTATGTTCTTTTCTTCCAGCAGAACCGAAAATTGGGGAGCTTCCAGTATAAAGCAGTAGCTAAGAAGCTAGAGAAGCTAAGTCTTGTCTTTAATCACTCTAACCGGAACCAGAAGAGTCAAAGCCTAAAATAAGTCACATAAGAAATAAAATGCTGTTAACATGAGGTAGAGGTGCTATGTAACATTTTAACTGCACAGCCATTTTCCAAGGTGGATGCCACCTTAGCCAATGTCTTAACAAAGACTGTTGACCTGAATACCCAGAATATGAATATTGTTATCAAATAAAGATTTATTGCCAGTAAATGTAACTGGCAACTAGAAATTAACTCTAGGTACAAAAACAAAAAAAAGATTCACTATTTGTAATAGACAATAAAGTTAAGCTGTATAGAGCAATGAAATTTAGGAACAATGGGATATACATAATGTTACAAATTTTGAAAATGAAATCCCCCATGCTTATGTGGGAAAGCAGAAAAAAGTCCTTTGTATTCTTTCCTTAGTATAGTCAGCATGTATTATTATTTTTTAGGATATTTTGTCTGGATATCATTTGCAGTTGTTAGGAGTTGCTCACTCCAGTAGCCCAATGGAGGTGAGGCTGTTGCAGCTCCATGTCCTGAGGTCCAGGCAGGAGCAAAGTGGAGAATATAATACCAACAGGCATACACAACCACACATATACACATGCATACAATACACATATGTTGCATATGCATGGCTGTCCACACAGATTGACATAAAAAAAATCACTATCACCCATGCAAATACAAACAGCGCCAATGGCCTCATCTTGTTTCCCTTCCCAGGTGAAAGGCTGTTAGTGGGAAATATATATAAAGATAAATGTATACATACGCAATATGGATCCCTCCAGTAACTGGTCAGTCCAGTAGCAGGCCCCAGCAACATTTCATCTCTGGTTGCCTCATGTACCGAAACATACATGCAAAAGGGTCTCTTAGTTGATGCCCAGACCTCATGATGTCCGCAGTCAGACCTGTGATAGCGAACTCACAGAGGCACACCCGCATACATCCCAGACTTCTCGCTGCTTCAATACCTGGCTCCCAAGTTGTTCTTGTGGGCTAGTCTGGCTTGATATCAGCTAGTGGTCACATGCTGGCATACATACCCACACACTATGCATATACCCTGGTCTCTCCATTTGCTGCACCATGGACACATGGGCTGTGGTCTGACTGCAGTTTTGGCACTCAGACCCCAAATGCACACATGCATACAGAATAGAGAGTCCACATGCAGTAAAAGAGTTAGAAATGGAGTTTGATGAGAAGACAGGACAGGCTGCACTGACCTGTCACAGAGCATGGTCAGACAGATGTGGATGCTGACCAGCAAACTGTTGACAGGTGACTGGTCCCCTTTTATCCCCTGCTTCCTACATTTTGCTGTGTTTATAATTCCCCAAACCACCTGGATCCTCCCCTTTCTTTGCCTTTGGTTTCGTCCTTAAGCATCCCATAAAAAGACTTGCACAATCCCAGCACTCTCTTCCTCCACATCCCATAAAGAGTTCCATCCCACAGGGCAGAAACCTCACCCCAGTCTGTGCGGTGTCCCAGAGAGCCAACCCCAGGGACTCACTGTGCTGTGTCTCATCCAGCCCATGGGGATGATGCTCTCCTGGGACAGCCCTATGGGGGACTGGGACAGGGGCTCATGTCTCTGACTGGGGCACTGGGGCTCCCCCGCTGCCCTGTGCCTCTACACTCCTCTGTGTGCAGGGGGATGATCTTTTAGCACATACCCTAACAAATAATAATAGACACAGTATATTAAAAATGGTGCATATCCATGTTTATCTATGCCCTTTTCATTTATAACTTGTTATAAATAGACAGTAGATGTATAGTAGAGGATAAACATAGGATAGTGCATGTCTGTGGCTTTTCACAGTCTCTCTCTGCAGAATTTTAAAAATAACCAGGACCAGTATTTTGTCAACCTCAGAACTGCATATTCTTTAGATACAACTGTTATTAGCTTGTTAATAACACTCCATTGTCACAAATATACATTATAAAAATAACATTAGAGGTCTAATATTTGTGTCTAATTAAAACAGATAAGTATAAAGCTCTGATTTATCCTTCTCTGCATCAGAAGTTGTTACTCATATTTTCTTAAAAGAAAGTTTTTTGTTAAATATATTGGGAAAAAGAACCACTTTTTTTCCTCTCTTCACATAGAATGGTTTGTAGCTGTTCTCTGGTAAAGAGCAAAATAGCAAGGTCCTTCCTCTTTTTAAGGCTTTCCAGTTCAAAAGACATTCTGCTAATCTGTGCTTTCCTAGAAATGTGTTTGCACAAATACACTTCCTCTGTCCATAAGACATACAAAAATGTGCACAGTTCGGCTCCACAGTGGGATTGCTTATGAAAATAAAAGAGATGGTGGAAACTATCACACATTGAATGGGTAATGGTTCATAATAATGCCTTTGTTGCAATAGTATTTTTCAACTTGTTTCCAGTTGAAAACTTGATGGTATGTGGATTACAGGGCTGTGAAAGGTGAATAAGAGAAACAGGACCTTTTATGCCATATGCAGTTTATACTTGTGAAAATTCTACACCTTCTCTCAATCTTCCGAGTGTAGGTATATCTTTCATGTGAGAAAAGAGGAACAATATAGCCATATTGTGCATACAGGCCTAAAGCTGAAATATACTAAATATTAGTTTAAAATATGTAAAATATTACAGTCGGACTACATGATAATTGTAGGTCCCTTCCAACTGAACTATTCTATTCTATGCTATGCTATGCTATGCTACACTCTGCTATGCTATGCTATTCTTCAGTAAGAGTTAAATATTTATACTGCCTGGAAATTAGTAATTCAAAAGTCACTGTGTTACATTTTCCTATGGTAGGAGCAAATTGTCTGTGATGTAAGGACTGTTTACTTCACAGAAGCACTGGATGTCTCTAGAATTTATTCTCAAATATGCTACAATCTTTTATGTTCATCACAGCTGCCTTCCACCTTCTTTCACACATTTAAAGCATACTGCCAAAGCATCATTGAGGAAGTTCCTGAAGATTTTTCTGGTTAATGTTATGCTCAAATCTTTTAATGTTATCTTTCATAGAAAACTGAGCATGTGCTATTGTCCTGCTAAACAGCTTTATTGAATCTAAGTGATACTGAAGACAGAATCAGTGTCGCTTAATGCTGAACAGAATTAAGTAGAGGAAATTATATTTGAAATTGTTTCTATAAGGTGTTTTTACTGGCTTGTAATAAAGTGCTTCTCTTCTGCATCCATATATCAGAGAAGAATGAGACCATCTGAGAAATATTTATTACAACCCACCTCCATCCCCAATCTATCCCATTTTGGCACTTTCAGTTCAATTACCTATTTGACTATTAGATTCAACATAATACCATAACAGATATGTTTCTACTGCATAATTTTTCAGTCATATTTGCTGGGTGATTAACTTCCAACAACAAAAATTAAGATGTTATTGTGTTTTCATCATTCAAATGGAGTCTCTATTTTGTAATAAACATTCTTGATATATTTTCATTATCGTGAACTAGGTTTGCCTCCTTGAGAAAATAAACAGCTACACAACAATTATGACATGGCAGTTGAAATTTCAGTTAAGTTTAATTTAGTTGCCGAACTAAATAGATCCAAACCTGAATCTATTCCTTAAATGTCAGACTGACATCACTGTGGATATGACCCGTTGATTCCCCCAAGAACTGTACCTTACTTTTGTTTGTGTTCTTTGAGCAGAAAGTCTTGAAGTGCACTTGACCAAAAAATTCCATGCAGTCTGTCACAACTCTTTAAGTAGGAAAAAAAAAGTACATTGGCTAGTATTAGAAGGAGAGTTTATCTACATAGGTATTTTATCCATTGATATGTTATTACAAACCTGCAATACACACAGCCCCGTCAACTTCTGTTACTAGGCAGCTTTCTGATCACTAAGAACATTTACTGATAAATTTTCCTAGAAAGTTTGAAAATACTAAACTGGAAATAAAAAAAGGCTGTTCTTTTTGGAGCTGATATTTTTTAATTGTTTTATGAAAATACATGCCTGATGTTACAGTACATATAATGACCCCATTGCTTTAAAAGATGGTTAGGAGGACTTTTTCCCCATGTCTTTTTAAGAGGCTGCTAGAGAACATAATTAAAATTAACAGAGGTACAGAGGAGAATGTTAATAAAGTGATCAAAAACTACAGATTTTAGTCTGACAATAATATCAAGATAGAGAAATTTTCCTCTGAAAAATACGCTTAGTTTTGTTTTTACTTTATTTTCCTTTATTAAGTGAGGTTACTTGGGTGAGTATTTGATTGGTTTCCTATGAAGATCAGCGGGATAACAGAGATAGTATTTATAAAATATGCTATTCAGGAATATTTAGTTAAGAATACATTGACTGATAAAAATAAGAAATGCTTACTTAAGCACATGGGAAATTCCAAAAGATCACCAACATATAGCTTTATGATACATCTTTAAGTGTGTCTCTTAGAAGAAATTCCTGCTATAACTTTAAAGAACATGTTATCATCTTTTAAAATACAAAATAGAGGATAAAATGAAATATTTGATCTTATAATTGTAACAGAAATTTTGATGTTAACGTTTGAAAGTTACATGCAAACTCTACAGAATGTGGTCAATTTAAGATGTTACCTTCTGTGAAAGTAAACCTTCCAGACTACAGTCTGGAAAGTGATTTACATTATTTGAACCTGAATTTTAATGGAATAACATCAACATTTTGTCCAAGTAAGTCTTTTTCAAGGGCTATTTGAAAAGCTACTTAGTGAAATAAGTGGTTGTTTTTTTTTTCCACTGGGAAACAGATGTGTACCTTTTAAATTTCCAGTAGGAAGTTAGTACTTAATTTTTCTGAGATATGTAATTATATTGTGATTTGACACACCATGAAATACCAGCTAGTAAAAATGTAAAAAGATACAGAATCATTTCCAATGGGAAAGTTAAAACCATTATTAGTTTAACGCAGCAGATGTTTTGACAGAACCATATATTTGAAATGGCTGTTAACTGTTGGCATATAATCCCCCCTGGTGTGGATATCAAGTGCAAATATATACAGTAACAGGTCAGCCCAACTTTTCTTGCCCCGGCTCTTCTTTTTTATGATTGCACATTCAGTCATATACGTACTAGAAAAAACATTTTATAAGCCAGGGTAATGTACTCAAAGTAGTATGATTTTGTTGCTCTCAATTTTATCATAAAAATCAATAAACTCTTCAAAACTTACAGAAAAAAAATTGAATAACAAACTATTATAGTACTGAAAACAGAAAGAAAGTAATTTGCACTTCAGTGACTCAAGTAGAGAAACACTTCCATTATGTTTTTTTCACTGCCTTGGCTTCATTGTGCCATAATCTCCTAAAACACTTATTGTTCTCCATTTTCTTTTCTCCAGCCTGAAGATCATTCTGCTGATCAAACTTAACAGGTATACTGCCTCTTTGATTTTATACCCTCACCCCACAGTGACCCGTACTAAATGCCCTGCCGTGGAAGAAAGCTTAGCAACAGAAGCTAAGGCACTTAATAACAGAATTTAACAGTATTTAGATAGTCCAGTCTAAATGTGGGTAGATGGTGTAACTAGGACTAAGAAACCATGGGAGGGGAGCCAGAATGTGCAGTATTCTGAGGTTACAGTGTGAAAAGTACTGCAGCCTCACAGCCACCACTAAAGTGTGAAAATACAGGTTTGGTTTCACTGAGAGCTATATTTTTCTTTTCCTGAAGATTTTCATCCTTCCCTTCCACCAAAAAAAAAAAAGATTTGGCATGTAAATGTATAATTATGATCTATAGTTTGCTACAAAACATCCATACAGGATTTAAGTATCCAATCTAGCTATTGCACACTGGATTGCTTCAGAGGAAATATGTTGTAACAAGGATAATTCAATACGCTTTGAAATAAGTGAGAGTCTCACTACTTATCTCAAAAGATTTTAAATCAGGAACTATAGGAGAGTTATGAAGAAATGCAGTAAAACATAGATCCTCAGAAGTATCTAACTCTTTTTGTGTAACTGATTTTTACAATTTCCTTTAAAGTTTGGTGTTTCTGAGATAAATGAGAATAGTAAATACCAATTTTAACAGATTTGCAATACATGCCGAACAATCACAATTATTTTCTCAGATAATTATCTTATTTTAAGACATAACATGGAAGAAAAAAAATTTAGCAATTTCTACATTAGTTTGTTCCATATGTATTTTAAGAGATATCCTGTGCTGAGTTACATAATAAAAAGGATGGAGGCTATAAAAGTAAGCTAAATAATTTAGTTCTCTATTAATACTATCACTCAAAAACTTGAATCTTCTAGTCTGAACAACCCTTATTTTAGTGTTTTACTACTGAGTTTGTTATGTCCTTTTTGGAATTATTTAAGAAATATTTATCCTACAAAAAGATTCTTCTGAAGACCCTTGTAAATCATATCCTTTGCTTCTTAAAGAACTAAACTTATTGAATTGTGTTACTCTTACACAAAATTGATTTTTTCCCTAAATCAAATCAACCTTAAAGGTTTTTCTGTTCTCTTTTATAGATTTCAAATCTTTGTTGAACATTAGGCATCAGAACTGGTTGCACTATTCCAGCAGTAGTCAAACTAGCTGTTTGTGTAGAAACTACCTACTGTTTCTGCTTTATAGTCATCTGCTAAAAACCTACACATTGTGCTAATTCATAAAGCCACATCACAACAATAGAAAGGAACTCATGTTCATATGGTTTTATACAGCAAGACCCAAAACTATTTTCAGAACTGCAAGAGGTAGCTTCTCATCACTGTAGGATATTTACTCTAAAATGGACATTATATGTAGCAATATAAAAATTAATGTAATAGACATGATTCCAGGTTATTATCAATGTTTTCCGAAGTACTTGCCAATTCTCTAATGTATGTGTATTGACAAGATTATACTAGCACTGATTCTACATTTTCTTCTGGCAAATTGATAAGATTTACTGAAGATCATTGGCTGACAACAGATTGCTACTGGACCACATTAAAATTTTCTTGTAGTGTCTGACAGGCCTCATACCATAACTATAGATGTAAAGGTATGAATTAATAATTTTTAATCCATCTGGCAAGAGTCTCATTGATTCTGTGTCATAGCTGTTTTTCTAACTAGACTGCCATTTAAGCATTGTATAGAAGTTTCTCTATGTCAAATTTGATACTTTCACCAAGGTTTCCTCAAAAACAATGTCAAAATCTACCCAGAAGACAACTTTTTGGTAAATTTTACTACTACTATTCTTATTGTTCTTCTTGTTGTTGTTATTGCTATTAAAAACCTACTAATTTGTTAACCTATGATCAGTGGGTCACTGATCAGTGGGATCACCATACAGTTACCAAGTTAATTCCTTCAACTGCTTTTGAATATCATCTTCTTGGTTTTTCAGTCTTCTGATACTTTCACAGAATTCCATACTTTCTTAAAAATCACTTCCAATGATTAAAAAATATTGCCAGAAAGTTCTTAAAATCCTGCATAAGCTTTTCCGACTCTTCAGATTTTAAATGTTTCTTCTGTATTCATGAAACGTACTCACTGAAACTAAAGAAGTCTCTCTAAGCCATGTAAACATTATCCTACTTCTATCTGACTATAGAACAGAAAGAGTCAATGAACATTTCTGTTTTTCAGCAATATATCTGAGCAACCTTATCACACTTGGTTAGAATCAGACAAACTGGAAATTGGTAGTTTTTTTCTTAATCTCGTCTTTATCCATCATAATTACACAGTACAGTGATATGGCCACAAATATAAATTATGCTTAAATAAATTATCCCACAGCACTGATACAGCTTAGTGCATCCCTTTAAAGACAGACATCTTCAAATGACAGCTACATGGAGGAAGCTCAGGAAGGGCTGGCTGAAGTAAAGTAAAACAGCAATTGTTTTTTGTAAAGAAAAAAGCTGGATAGGTCTGCCCTGTGCAAGAACTGAGACTTCCACTGAGCAACGAGCATTTAAAAAAAAAGGTGGGGTATCTACCAATTAATAATTTAAACAAAAATAATATATAGCTGTAATTCTACTTTGGAAAATGAGGAGAAATAATGCAAGCTACAATGTCAGAGTCAAAATCTGAGAAACAGTAATTGTAAGATATTCAGCACATAGCAATTGACAGGGATAATATTGCTGATAAATCAGAATCCTTAAAGCTTCAATGTTAAATGACAGACAGGGAAGAAAATAAACAGTGTTTAGTTCCTAAATGCAATAGTATACTTTACATTAACCACTTCTAATACTTGGTATTTGAGATGAGTTTTTAATAATCACATCATCTAGTGATAGCTAATACAAAAAGAATTAACTATCCTTCCAGGGACAACTTTTCTCATGTAAAGCTACTCTCCCCTTATTCACACACACAGAAGTAAATTCAGGCCCTCTTAATCATACATAAATTTGAACCTGGTCACGCACCAGCCACCTTATTCTTCTAAAAAGCCCCAAGAAATAAAAATCCACATTAAATCTGTGAAATTTATTGAAAGATTTATTTATTAATGTAAAATCCACTTCGATTTTGAGCAGATCCCGCTACCCAGATTCCCAGTCTATGGGAGTATTTCCATTAACATCACAAGGAGCTGACTGCTGCCCTGAAACTGTGAAGGTAATTACTTTAAAAAGCCTTTGACCCCAGGGCTCTAGTCATGAACAGATATTTGCATTCCCTCTTCTTTCCTCATTCCACACATTTTCTCCACAGAGAGCAGTCTATTTACATAGTAATTGCAAAAATAACCTTTTATGAATACAGCACTTACTGTGTGCTTTATTTGTACCATTCTCCCTCTCAGATCTTGTGAAGGATGAACATTATAATAATGCATACATATTCATAAAGCAATATTGTAGGCTAATTATCACAAGGCTGTTATTATTCACAACTTATAAATGAATTATTAATAGCCACTCAAATCTATAAATAATCATAATATAGTAAGCTTTGTTGGTCAAATTGAGTCATTTAACTGCAGTACAATGACTAAAGAATATGAAGAATTTCTTTTAACATAGAATTGAAAAAAAGATTGTAATATCAGCCAAAACACATATTTTATGTGGAACTATCTAACGGTATCTTATGCATTAACTTTTGTCCATAAACTTGCATCTTACTACCATATTACAATGGACATACATATTGCTGCAGAGCAGTCAAGGATTCAGCTGACCAAATCCAGAGATCAGTCTTAAAACTACCATAATGCACCATGCTAGTGTTCATTATGGCCTCAGTAAGAAAGGCATTCGGGCTGTCTATTCATTTAAATACCATTTATTGGCGCAAACCCTATAAAGAAAAAGAGGATAGATAATCTTACATGTCTTCAGATGTTGGGAATTGCAACCCTCGACACACTGAATGGACCTCCAGCCATGGCATAGCATGCTGCATGCCATGGAAAGGTCGACCAGTATTATGGTCTTTAGAGCTCTTATAGGATTTTCTTAGATGTAAACAATTCTAGTCATCATATCTATTGACAAACAGAAAGATATTTGCATAAGAACATGTTTCACTTTTGGATAGGGAAAAGGACTCATCAGTGAGGCAACCACTGGTGGCAAGGGGGAGCAGTCTACCTGCTGATCCATTACAATTAGCCAGCTAAGTTCATCCTGTGACCAAGATAGGACCACTACCGCTAGGCACCTGGAGTTCCTTAACCGCATGGGAGAGAAATTGTCACCATTATACAGTGTCTCATTCTACTGTGAAGTAGAAGCCTAAAATAGGTCAGATTAATTTCCCCTCAGAATTACTTATTTCTTTAATTATAAAGGGAGCCTGGAAGAAAAAATCAGTGTAAATATTTACACTGTAGATTTCTTAAGTTGCTGAGGTAGTTAAAAGAATTACTAGTTTATGTACGCTACTAGAGATGAGCTTCTGTAACATACCTCATTGTTTCTAACTCCCTCAGTTTCATCAATCTGAGAAGAGTTGGTGAGTTTGTTAGGCTCCGTTCTAAGCTTTATGTCATTAAGGGAAAATTTCAGCTTCCATTTCTCATTGAAAAAAATAGTTTCTAGAACTCGTGATTAAATAATTGCAAATGTAAAGGCAAAACATGAAAAAGCAAATGAGAATAATCTAGCTATTATCTTCTACACATTATGATTTTGGGTAAGTGGGGTCAAGTTCATTTTTAGGGCTACACCAGTATCAGTAAACTAAGAGGTACTGTGACTTTTTCTTGAGTTAAACTCTTCCCACACAAATCAAGGCAATCTTTTCCATAATATATTTTGGGAATTCCTGTCCAGTTTATCTCCTAAGAAAGTCCTGGAATTTAGGAGAGTGCTAGCTGACCTGGGATGAAACTGTACTAGAGATTAAGCAATTAAAGAGTAAGCCTAGTGGTACATTTGCTTCCTGATATCATGAAACTTTATAATTCAGACATAGCCTTGAATGTTTGTCTATTGCTGTCTCAGACAATGAGAGGAAGGTACATGTGCAAAAAAAGGGAATATTGACTTAGTTTTTTAAAGTATAATAAATCAATTCTGAATAGCATTTTGGAGCATGTTTGTTTACAAGTTTTTGATGAGAATTTCAGTAAGATATCGTGCACTCTGGAAGCTCATAAATAAAACTGCACACCCATGGAAGCTTTTCTGGTGAACAAAATGCATTATTATAGTCTACACAGTTTTTATCATCTAAGTATTGAAAATGTATTACCAACACAGAGATAAAAGTGCCTAGAAACAGTGCAAAATTCCAGCCTGCTGCCTCACTGCTGCCATTTATAACCACATGATTTTTTCCTTGAATCCACAGTCAAATCTTTATCAGCACTTTTAATTGCCCTAGAAAATTTTAAGCTGTTTGTAATGTAACAACTTGGGGTTTCAGTAGACTCTCAAGAGAGTCAGAGGCAAACTGTAAGATTTCCACTCCTGTGGATGGCTTTGTGTATATGTCCTTCTCATTGTTTAAATAGAGTCAAACAAAAGGCTTCTAAGATGATGAAGGGACTGGAGCATCTCTCATATGGTGAAAGGCTGAGAGAGCTGGAACTGTTCAGCCTGGAGAAGAGAAGGCTCAGGCTGGGTCTTATCAAGGAATATAAATACCTGAAAGGAGGGTGCAAAGAAAGTGGAGCCAGTCTCTTTTCAGTAGTATTGAGTGAGAGGACAAGAGCCAATGGGCACAAACTAAAACACAGGAGGTTCCCTCCAAATGTCAGAAAACACTTTTTTACTGAGAGGGTGACTGAGCAGTGGTACAGGTTGCCCAGGGACGTTGTGGAATGCCCCTCTTCGGAGATATTCAAAAGCCCTTTGGACACGGTCCCGGGAAGCCTGCTCTAGGTGGCGCTGCTTGAGCAGAGAGGTTGGACCAGATGACCTCCTGAGATACCTTCCAATCTCAATCATTGTGTGAATCTATGAAAAAGAAGTATAGCTCTACTTCACACCTCCTGTCAAAAAAAAAAAAAAAAAAAAAAAAAAAAAAAAAAAAAAAAAGTGGGATCCTTCCCTACTCTATTTGATGTCAAAAGAAAACCTTCACCTTAACAAGGAACAGGATACATTTTCTAAGATCATATGTATCTTTGCAGGTTGGCCTGAGGCAACAATTTATTTGGGTTTACAAGCTCAGTAGAATTGGCTGCATTTGTGACTATACTCTTGAAATTTTCTTGAGATCACTTTAAATACTTAGGAATTCTTCAAACAAAAATAAGCTGCATTCTGGCAAAATATGGATTGTGTTCTCCTTTGCAGAATTAGAAACAAAGTTACAACCACTCCTGTCTCTGCCATCCTGCCCCCTTTCAAATGAAGGAAACTTCAAATAAGACTAAAAGCAATTTCTTATTTTGTATCTTGTTTACAATTTCTCCAAACTTCTGTCAGCTGTGGTAGATAATGGTCAGCAAACAGTATCTCAGTTTATGTATCACCTTCGATGGTGGACCCTGCCATGCGTCTCCCTTATCTGAAATTAATCTACAAAAATAATTCCTTTCATTTAACTTTCCTCTGGCTAATAATTTTGAGGAAGTAAATTGCTGTTTGATTGGCATTTCTTCAGAATGTAAGTAAAACACAGCTCAAGCTTGTATATAGTTGCAATTTACACAGTTACTTTAAATATGTTTGTTCCCTATCTAGGAAAATTATTGTCATCTCTTACCTCTCATTTTTAAAAACTTTGACTTGTACTGTTTTTATTTTTTTTCACAGCTCCTAATACCACATGTAATCTGAAAAACAAGAAAGACCACACATGACACAATATTAGAATGAGACTAATTTGGACAAAGCTGATTCCTCAGTTTTTCAAAGTTTTCAAAATTTGGACTTTTACGAGAAATAAGTGACAAAAGAAGGCAAGCAGTAGAGAAATTTACAAATGAAGAATTCTGGAGCATTTAATGTTTTAAATGAAATAAGTTTTGCGCTGTATATTTTTGTTCCTTAGATCTCATATATGGAATCTGAAAAGAGGGCAATCTAGCTTATGGACTGAGGACAATTTAGTTTAGGACTGAGGTTCAGAAAATTCTTTAAAATTTTCAGTGTTTAAACAATCCATGAATTATTTCATCCTTCAATGTCTTGGTTAACAATTACAATTTCTTCTGCTCAGTTTTGTGGACAAGAAAGCTTGATGATAGTTACTTTTGTAGTGGGCACAAGAACAGCTACAAACTGACCTGGGCATGTCTGTTCCAAAATTATTACTGTTTCCCGCAACATATTGCACAATTTTTATGTATCAAGTGGAATGGCAGACCAGGTTATGTCAACAGTTGAAAGACACTGTTATTGACATTGTGGTTTGTAATGCAAATCTAACAGGAGACACAACTGCAAAAGTTTGAGACAAACTTGGCAAGCAATTGTTAATGTTGCAGCACTCAGCGTAAAGAAGGCTGAAGAGAATGGGGAAAAGCGGACCATATCCTAGGAGATGAACATAATGATTATTAGAGGTACTTGATTGTCTCCTTAAATCATGCAAATTATATGGAATTCACTAGGTGTCCAAGTCAAGGGTCCAGTCTCATCACATGCTTGCTAAAAGGCATAGTCACTCTGAGTCATCACAGTGTATAAAACTACCAAGTGTAGCAATGGGCAGGATTTTTTTAAAAGATCAATATTAGCAGAAAAATGTGTATTGAAACTAGAACCAAAATTAGTCTTGAACCAGAAACTTTGAAAAAGGACTTTTTTTAAGGGACTTGTTTTTTTTTTTTTTTAAAGGAGTACATACTAATCCAAAAATTATTAAAAGTAATGAAAGAGAAACACTTGGATTTGTCCTGAAAGATTTGTCCTCTGGCAAATTGTAACATCAAAGAACAGGTGAATACCTCTGAAGTCCTGAGAGACTGTGGAGAAGTAGCAGGAAGGCAGACAGAAGAACAGGTGAAAAAAACCTATTCTGAAAGAAAATATCTAGTGTTCTTGTCATGCTGAAATACATTTTCAGAAAATGGAAATCCAACTTTATTGAATCCAATAGAAAACATCAAAAACTTTAGATGAGAAAGTGGATAGTGGAAATTAGAAAACCGAAGCAGACATTTGAAGTGCAAAGATGCTAACAAGAGAAGTTAGTCTCATAGGATACCCGATTTAAGAATTAGGAAAATTTGGCGAAGATTTATTTATCACCGTGACTCAATGCAGTTAAATGCATTCCTGACCAACACTCCCTGAGAACAGCTTTATGTAGATAAGTTATAACTCTGATTAAGAATAGGGACTTTGACAAGAAACTAAATTATTTTTACAAGGGCACAATCTATCTTATCCTTCCTTTTAGGGGATTATCAGCAACTGAAGCATAAAAAAAAGGAAAAGGCTGAAATCCACAATAAACTATAAAGATTAAATGTGTCGAAAGAGGTCACATAAACATATAAGAGCCGGACATATGAGATGACTAAAATACTACTAACAAACTTTCATGAACATATTTTTGTTGTAAAGGACATGAGAGATACAGTACTTGATTTGAACTAGATAAGAGGAAGAAGACTAATAGAAATTATTGCTTTAACTGCCCACTCCAATATGTTTATAATGGTGCATCCTGAGTAGAATTGATGTTAGAAGTATTTATCACTGATTTGCATGTAAATACACTTAGTAAAATATGAGAAGATGGCAAAGAACTTTGCAGAATTTAATAAAGCTTCTGGCATGGGCAGTACAATGGTAAATAAAATTCCCTCTTGAAAATGGCAAAGCTATTCATAAGCTGTGCTAGAACAAAACTTAGTGAAAAACAAAGCAGTGTCTGGACAAAATCCATTTGTTGTATGCTAATAATTGGATGTTTTGTTTTGCTTTTTTTTTAAATGAAAAGTCTATTGAGAAGTTATTCCAGGAAAAAATTCCATTTGCCAGAAATGGAATGGAGATAAAATTAAGGCCACATTGAATTAGTGGGAATGTCAATGACTACAGCCTTTGTTTTTCTTCTACCTTATTCTGGAAATAAATGGTGCTGGATACTGTTAAGTAAAGGAGGCCTAAAGAGACAAACCACTGGTCTGAATTACAGTGAGTCTCCATTCCCATATTTCTATGGTAATCTTTTCCCTACTTTGCACCAATGCTCTGCTTCCTTAATTATCCTTCGTTATCTCCTTTCTTCATTGTCAGTGTGGTAAATTGGAAAAGGGAAAATAATCAATAAATATACTTTAAAAATATGATTACATAACACATCTTTTTGCTAGTGCTCTTGCCATTCCCAATTATTGCAGCTGACATATTAATTCAAGGGAATAAAATAAAACCAAATACAAGCACTTACTTCTACCAGTTTTGCAGGATAGCTGTGGTATGCATCTGTGAGGCCATATGGATTTTCTTTTTTTATTAGTTTTATGCTATGAACTCAAGGACATTGAAAAACTTGTAAATGTGTCTGAAAAAAAAAATTGTATGATATACAGAGATAAAATGGCAGGTGTTACCCAAGACATAGCTAATAATTGTAAAACGACACAGTATATAAAAATGGCACTCGGTACAGGTAAACATGAAAAATGTTGAAAACAAAACTATGAAATGTCAGAGCAAAAAGTAGAGGAAAATATTTTGTTAATTTAAGTTCACTTAATAGTTCAGGTTGCTTCCTAGGCAGAAACAGATTGCACTAATACATTGAACAAAAGTACTATTACTAACCTTGTCACAGCCATTTATCATTTTCAACCATCTGCAAACCATTTAGCCATCTGCCTCTACAGGTTCATGGATTTCAAAAATGGAAACACAGTAATATAAACGTTTAATGACATTAAATATCTTGAGGAAAAAATATGCATTACATGTAGAGTGTCTGTTGGTTTTAGTTTGGTCATTTGTTTTGTTTTTTTTTTTAAATAATTTCTAGAAAACATACAGTACAACTCCTGGAAAAACATTATTAGACCTAACCCTGTTACAACAGAAGGAGTGCCTCAGGCTCAGCCTACACTTAGGGTTAGGGTTTGGGTTGAGAGAAAAACAGAGCTACATGTGCTGTAGAGCTGGCAAGGCATTACAGAAAGGAACACCAGGCTGTGAACAGCCCTGGCCTGTGTGAGATTCTTCCCTGGGGCCATGGCTGGGGGCCTTGTGCAAAAGAAGTATCAACGTTAGAGTTAGGGTTGAGAGAAAGAAAAAAAAACTCTTTTCTTCTTGTTGCAAGTTCTCTTGGGTAACTTTGTGACTTGTCCTTGTTAATGTTAACGGCCTACTCTCCGCAGTTCTATGACCTTTCTTTTTACTTATTTAGGTAGTATTTTCCAGTGTGGCAGCACTTTTGCTTTTGAGTGCTCATACTCAGTCTCAGATTGCTTTTTCTCATTCTCATACACCCATATACTTATATTTCATTGGTTTGATGTGTTTGCATGGGAAGTACATATCAGTAGTGTCAGAGTCACCCCTCTTCTCCCCTCTTCCTCTACATGTCTTGTTTGTGAAATTTGGCTTATATTAAAGAAACCAAAGAATAATTTTCAACTGAGCAGGTAATAGTCATTTGAATACCTGACAAACATTATCTAATATTGTGAACAGAAACTTAACAGCCAATCAGTGTGCAAATTTACTTCTGATTAACTTCTTTCAGTGCTAATAACATCATAAATAGTCACAACCAATAGGGAATTTATGCTGCACCTTATGGAGAGCCTACAGAACTAAAGGTAAAGCACAACAACAACAACAAAAGATCATCATATTCATTATCTTCATCATTGCCACCTGCTGCACTTGTGAGAGCTCCCACTGGTGAATGATCATCTGGGACCATGTTGCTTCTCTTCCAGACAGGCCACCTGGGGAGAGTTTTCCCTTTTCTGTTTCTTCTGTCCCCCTGTCTCTCTCTCTCCTCCCTCTCTCTCACTTTTTTTTTTTTTTTTTTTGAGTAGACTTCATCATCAAGTTGATGTATGATGTCGGCTAGACTCTCCACTAACAGAACTCTGCATGCAAGAGAACTGAGCTGTGAGAATGTTTTCCTCTGGGCAATAGCTGGGTGTTTTCTAAAGATCAGCAGAAAAATTGGAGTTAGGATTGGGAGAAAGAGAGAGAATAGAGTGAGTTGGAGTGGGGGTGAAATGGTGTTTTCAAAGGAAAGGCATAGCCCTAAACCTTTTAATATTATTTTCTCATGTATAGAGACTTTTGCCCCCCCCTTTTGGTTTTTTTTGCTACTTTCAGCCAGCTCAAGAGCTTAATTTTTTTCCCAAGGTTTGCAGCATTCTTCATACTCTGTAGATAACTGCTTTTTATACTCATTGTCCAGTGTCTGGGGGAGAAATAGTATTACATTTGCTACAGTGACTCCTAGAACCTATTTTCAGGGATTGTTATTTATTGCCTTCATCATGAAATGCATATGGAAGAATAGAAATGGAATATTACTACTCTGAATGAGAGAAATCCTATCACAAGTACTGAAATGATCTAAGATAAGATTAAGGACAACCTGCTTGAGTGTATGCTAAGGCAAATATGGGAAACAAGTCTTACATGGTCTCTATTGAGCAGAAGTGCAAACATACTGTCTTGTACAAGGTCCTCCCTGTTGGCTGCTGTAATTCCTTTGTTTATATCAAATAGTTTGATCTTCTCATCCATTTTCAGAATAATCAGAATTCCCTGACTTACAAAGCAATTTTTCTTTTATCTTTCTCTTTTATGGGAGTTTAGTCCTCCCATATTTGAGCTTTTGTGTTTTTTCTTCTGAACAGAAGGCAAGAAACACTATTACAAAATATAAAAACATGAGCCTGTGTCCCAGAGAAGCGTGCACACACACAGAGGACACTAACATGGCTGGCCATGCAGACTATCACAGGCAGGGCACTACCTTTAGCAGCAGCCCCATGAACACCAACAGCATTCACATAAAGCAGTCTTGCTTCTCCTGTCCAGCTGATCAGGACTGAAGTGAAAACTCACACACACACACACTGTGTAGATTCACACACACAGAGTCATGAATCCTTCAGATATCCACACACCCTCTCAGTCCATCTAATGCCCACGGCTGGACCCTGGACCCCTTACCCGGCATGCAGGTCTCTGCCTGCTCACTAGCTAGCTGAGCTTGATGTTCACTAGCAAACAGATGCATGTACTTGCACACTTGTTTTGCACCGATGTTGCACCCATGCAGTCACAGATCCCTCGACCATTAACACAAAACCTAAATCCACCTAAAATCCATGCCCAGCCCCTGGCTCAAGTCCTGTGCCTTTCCAGATACCAGTCTCCTGCTTGCTGGCTGGTCTAGCTTCAGGTTTGTTAATGAATGATACATGGCCACACACATTCACAACTAAATTCACTCAGGAAAGATAAACACACCCAGGTCTCTCCAGTTCCTGACACGCAGACCTATATGCCCTGTGACCCCTAGCTTCTTTTTCATTTGCTGACACTCACATATTGCAGCACTCACACAGGATAGTGAGGTTACACAGAAAAAAATAGTTAAGGATTTAATAAGAGGATATTCTAGACTGCATGGGCCTTATGCAAGGATGCAGTCAGACAAGCACAGTGTCCTGCTCACATGTGATGGACACCTTTTACTCACTCACCTCCATTTCCCATCCTTCTTCCTCCCTGATCCACCTGCTTCATTCCTTTTCCTGCCTTTGGCCCTTCCCCTGAACATACCATAATAAGTTTTGCACAGTCCCCAAAGCCCCCTCAAATATCCCAAAATACTAGTGTCAGTCTTGTTTCTCCCTTTGTATCTGTGACAAATTCAGGCCTACACTCTTCAAAGCAGTGCCTGAGCTGCTCCTCTAAGAGCCCACCCCTCAGTTGCTGATGGTTTCTGGTCTTCCTTGTTGTCTCCATTGCCATCCGGTCTGTAATATCTGCACGTTTCTGTGTGCTTAATTATTCAGTTTTCTCTTATTTGTTATTCCTTTCATACTGAATAGTCCTTAATCAGATAACTTAATGAAACAGATGGTCTTTTATTCCACATAACTTTACAAGTTTCCTACAAGTTCTGCTGAGAATAAACACACCTGAGTGTCTGCAAATGAAGAGTAAAATCTGAATTTAAAGCCATTTTTATTTTTAACATTATATATGCACTTTGATTAAAACATTTAACTTGGAGTTAATTGCATTTCCATAAAGTGAGTTAGGAGAAAATATTAAATTACCTTTTTTACAGGCTTCATCTTTCTGATCTACAATGGCCTTATCAAATGTCTTTTAAAAATCATTAGAAATACTGTGTTGATTTTATGAGTATAGAATAATTTCCTGTGCAAATTATTAATATCTCAGCCACACAACAGGAAAACTGTATTAAAATGCCACCTTGTAAAATTTTTATTCATATTTACAGAAATACAGGGTATACTGATTTGCAATAGTCATGACAAGTTCTGTTTTCTCATTTCTTTGTCTCTTGTAAGTTTGCAATTATAGTGTACTTTCTTAAAGACCTTGGTAAATACTAACTTGATATGATTGTGGAATTTCCCAGTGAGGTATTCTCATTGCAAAAAGATTTTATTGTATTTATGTTAGGACCTTTGAACACTGCCTGCTACTTAGAGAATATCTGCATAGTGTAAGGATCTGAAGGCTTTTATTACTTATCCTCATGGACAGAGTATTTTAGTTTTTCCTTCTGTAATTAGAAACTTACAGGAGTTCTCTAAAATGAAACAAAGCAGTAAATCAAAAACCGTAATAATGTTCTTAATGGAAACTTTTAACATCCTGCACTTTTCTGTGTATATCAATGAGTCAAGCTGTCTGATTATTTTTAGGGACAAGGTCACCTCTTCCACACAGCAGTATAGATCCCCACTGAAATAACTGAGGTCAAGACAATTACAACTATTTTAATCAAGAGGTATTTATAATCAGAATTAGGTTCTCCTGCATATAAAATAAAGATTAACTAATGGAAAATCAGTTTGGCAGCATGTAGGAGAAGAGTGACACCCTGAGAAATTTATCAGACCTTTATCAGAAATTTATCAGGAACATTGGACCTTTGACAAAATCTAGTACAGGATGAAAAATCTTGGTTCTACAAATACTCTGTGGAAAAGTTTCATCAAAAGGTAATTTGGGTTATACAAATGACTAAAAGACAAGTCTGAATAAAGAATTTTCAGAGTTTTTTGAATGCAAGTTTTGAATGCATCTGGATTAGAGTTCTTGTGGTTGCTATAGATCATAATATAATCCATAGTCTTCATGTTAATTCCTCATTAACCTTCTCCAAAAGTTGATAAGAATCTTATGCTTTAAAAAGATCTATTCAATTTTAGCTATGTAACAGCATAAGTACTTTCCAGAATGACTGTGATCTTATTTCTTAGAAAAATAAGTAGGTATTTAGCTTTTATTGTAATTATTGGATCAAATTTACCTGAATGTTTTTCAGATTGACATCCATCTGGAGGGCTTTTTGTTGTTGTTTTTCCTCATTTCACCTATTTAGGCCATTATTTTATTCTAAACTTAATTAGCTATTTTGCTAAATTCTAAATTCTTTTAGAAGTAGTTTGCTTTATTTAGCTGGTAATATATAGTTTGGCTTACAAATGTGTGTTTCAAGTTAGGTCTTTAGTAAGTAATAGAGCTATTATTAGTTGATTCATTCATTATGTGTGAGTAGAAAATAGTAAGTTTCCAATACTATTGCACATTAGTACACAAGTAAGACGAGAATAATTACTGGTCATTTTGCTGCAAAGTAAAGTATTTTCTTTTATTTTTTTTTTTTTTAAACACAAGGTATATTTTCTAATAAATGCGCGTTATTTGGTATACCTAAAAGAAGCATATTAATCTGCTTTCAAAAAATGCAGAATCATTTTGTTATGGTACTGAAATTTATTTTAGTTAGTTTAGCAATGTGACATCTTGAAAAACTTTTGTGATGTACTGTTTTGAAGCCCTTAGTCATACAGATCAATTCATTCACTGAACAGACTATAGTGATATTATTTATAAAGAACAACTCTACTTAAAAGAGTATAAACCTTTATTATATTAAGGTTGTGAGCTTTGCAGCTTTTGCACTCATTACGTCTTTTGTTTAAACAAGACAGTACCTTGAGCACATCACAAAATCACTTTTTCTTGTTCAGTCTTAAGTCACTAGGAAACTGCATGTTACTCTTTCCTGTGATGATTCCAAGTCACCACTGTGCAGAATAAAATTTTCCGCTCTTTAAAGATGACCTACTTTTTTTTTTCCAAATCAGTTCTTTTTAGACTATTTAAAAACTCATTTTATTGGATTGTTTATAGATTTGTAATAAGTAAGTTTTGAATTACTGTGTTAGCAACCTGTAAATTATTTCTTACCAAAGCAGTCTGTGTCATATCTGCAGCTTTTACTGGATATTTAATGTAATTTTTAAATTAACAAATGAAATATTGAACAATGTTGGATCTAGACCGATATTCGTTTGAATACTTATTAATCTACTTTCCTAGATTACTTCAGTAAAGGGCAGAATCCTATGGATGAATCCTAACAATTGCAGAGAGGTTCTTAATTCTCCTTAATATTAGAAGATTCTGTAGGAAGACAGAAGAGGGAATTCACATTAAATTATTATCTACATTGTATAACATGAAATTGTTACTTCAGATTATTAACAACTAGGGTCCCTCTCTTTCAGAATTCACCGGTCAAGAGTAAAATTAACAGAAATTAACTCACAGAACCATTTGTTTTAAAATGATCAGTAATTTCATAGGCTGTTTAAGGAAGGCCAAGAAAAACAGAAATTATAATAAGAAAAAGTAAAGATGAAAAATATAAAAAAAATAAGCAAAAGCCATTCTTTTAAAATATTTTCTTTCTGACACTTGTAAGTAATGTCTCTATAGACAGTAGATACCCCAATATTCTGGTGATTTGATAGCTGTTCTGTACGAATTTCAGTGCTTTGCTCTAGATATACACTACTCACCCAATCCTAAACATTCATTTACATAAAACTGGCTAATAACTTCCACATCTATTAAAGCAAATGCAGTGATAGTAGTAGTAATAATAATAATAACAATAATAATGAGATGAAGCTGAAGGGATTTATCATTGTAACTCAGATTGTGGTTTAACCCCAGCCAGCAAATAAGCCCCACACAGCCACTCACTCTCTCCCCCTTGGTGGGATGGGGAAGAGAATCAGAAGAGTAAAAGTAGAAAAATTTGTGGGTTGAGATAAAGACAGTTTAATAGGTAAAGCAAAAGCTGTGCATGCAAACAAAGCAAACCAAAGAATTCATTCACTACTTCCCATCGGCAGGCAGGTGTTCAGCCATCTCCAGGAAAGCAGGGCTCCATCACGCATAAAGGTTACTTAGGAAGACAAATGACATCACTCCGAATGTGCCCCCCCCTTTTTTCTTCTTCTCCAGCTTTATATGCTGAATGTGATGTCATATGGTATGCAATATCCCTTTGGCCAGTTGGGGTCAGCTGTTGCAGCTGTGTCCCCCTCCCAGCTTCTTGTGCACCCCCAGCCTGCTCACTGGTGGGGTGGTGTTAGAAGCAGAAAAGGCCTTGACTCTGTGTAAGCACTGCTCAGCAATAATGAAAATAACTCTGAATTATCAATGCTGTTTTTAGCACAAATCCAAAACATAACCTTATACTAGCTGCTATGAAGAAAATTAACTCTATCCCAGCCGAAACCAGCACAACTGAACATTCTAAAACTCTCCAAATATAATTACTCAAAACTGTCTATAATCCACTTCTTTTACTTTGGCATTCTAAACATACCTGACAATAGTCAGTCATTTTGGTCTGAAAAAATGGAAAAAGAACAGAAACACTGATGTTCTCTTTATTTTTCCCGAAAAAATGTTCAAATTTTCAGGGAATTGGAGGAGGAGGAAGGGTAATTTGCAAAGATTTATTTGTGGCAGAAAAAATTGTTTAATATGCCACCATTATTGTTCCAATGCATATGGAACAGACAACAAGAAAAATTTCAAATTTCCCTGAAGAAACAGGTAGTTGGGTTCTTTTGAAACAGAAAAAATGCTTAGAACAAGGTTACATTCTGATCAACATAATTAATAAAGAATTAGTGAAGAAATATTACATTTTCATCTCAATATAAATCTTTAATGCCATATTTTACAAGCTACTGATTAATATATTCCCTTGTTTCACAAATGTTCAAAAATTTTTACAGTAAAAATTCTAATCATTTTATGCTCTTTCAATGTTCTCAGTCGAGAGCATGCAGTTGATCTGCAATGACACATATCTTTTTAATAGTCACAGTAAGCAAAGATTTTCCTAATGATATCTTACATTCTGAAATTCTGTATATACGTCTCTGCAGGGGGGGGGTCAAACAATTTGATCAGCAAAGCCACCAGCTGCTTGCGAGTAATTCATTTTTCCCTGATGCGTCTCCAGAACAATGTGGAACTGTCTGCTTTAAACATACATATTTGTTGAAAGAAAAGCTATTTCTGGATATCTTGGGTACAAATAAATGCCCTACATGCTATTTTATTCATTATTTTGTAAAGCAACTCTTTTGATATAAGGACATGAATTAAATTACAGTTTCATGTTTCAGAGATAGAAACAATTTATATCTGTAGCCCTGCCAGTGCAGATCTTTTTCTTATGGTATTTTTTAGTATAATTGTTTCAAAAGATTGCAAATAATAATGTTTCCTCACATTAAATGAATCTCACTCTTGGACAGAGTTTAGTTGATGTACAATTTGAAGCAATTTGAACTCTTATAACTTAGAGATATAACCCTTTCATCACACTAATTATTCTAAATTTCAAAATAGAAACACTTGCAACAGCTATACATTTGTCATCCCAAAACTCCCTAATATTTTGGCCTCAGGTACCTTCCCTCTACACTTAATCAATTTCTTTTCTTTCCCTGTGTCTTCTCAAGCTTGCTAGGGTTTCAGGTGTGAGCCAGAAATGAATGCAGAATATGCCAAATCAACATGAACAATTACAGTTCCGTTAATCATGGTGGGACATTTGTTCATGCAACCAGAACTTTTTTCTTGATGATTTTGTGCAACAGACATTTTGTTTGTTTGATTTATCTTCTTTTTTTTTTTTTTTTATTTGTAGAGTCAAAAAATGCATCTGACTATGCTCACCAAACTTCATAGTTTTTCCTCTAATCTTATAAAATACTGTGGGTGGTCAGCACCATTCTTCAGTTCCCACTAAGGAAAAAGTCAAGAGGAGCTGAGATACTGTCATGAGAGTTCAGAGCCTGCAGAGTCACACCTATGTGAAGCAAAACAAAAGATCTGTCTTCACAGAAAAGGTTACTTAGTAAGGGAAGACTAAAAATAAAAAACAAACCCAAAAAACCTCACAAAAACTCTGCAGCCAAACTTCCTCTGTCATGTCTGTGGGACTTCTGATTCAGAAACAAAAGCTGTGGTAATGGTTTACCATGGATCTTTTAATCTTTTCTATGCAAAAGCAATGCATACTTTCATTGGTTTTTTGTTCTTCTGGCAGCAGAGTTTGTTGGTTTCAAAATGTTGCAATTCTCCCTGTGTTAAATGAAAAACTTAAGACAGAATATTGGACAAAAGTCTATGTATTATTTGACCTGTGTTTTGTCTGGTCACTTCACTACTTAGAGACCACCAGCAAGAGCAATGTAGAATGCACACACTTCCAAAATTCTGCGCACCACATCAGCCTTTGCTGCACACATACGGGGCCTTTCCAGGAAAGCCATTGCCACTATGCCACCTGCCCAATGGGCCAAGGGATTTGGCTGCAAAGACAGACAGATGTGCTCCACCCACATTGCAAGTAAGGTATGTGTGGGCTTTCCCCACTGGGGGATATCAGGGATTCATGGTTTCTACCTGCTGACTCTTAAGCTGTTCTTCAGTGGTGTGATCTGGCAAGAGGTGCGTTTGCCTTGGAGTACAATCAAGCACTCAAATAGCCATCTAAACCCAGCCTGTATGTTTTCTGAAGTAGTGTATATATAGGCTACTAGTCAAAGAGCAATTAGTGAAATGTCAGCTTTTTGTCAGGGGCACAAGGAACTCAACATAACAAGAAAAAGCAACAACTCCAGTGAGTAATATATGGGGTTTGAATCTTTTAGACCTGTAAATAAATACTTTGTGAGACAGCTTAACTGCATCTATTTTGTTTCTAATTGGATTTGGTGTAATTAATTCTGGTAAAAATCATACAGTTTAAATATATTTCCTCAACACTCTTTCCTAATTTATATGCTCTAAAGAGTGGTAAAGTGAAAACTAAAGTTGCTTTATTATTCTTCTGGTTGGTTTATGTTCCTGGTGACAACAGTAAGCAAATCCATGTTCAGCCTGCACTAACATCAAAGATGTACAATGCTGTGTTGCCCTACATATAATGAGTGCCAAAGTCAAATCAGATGAGAACATCTTCTTTAGACTGTTTGATTTTATTATGTCAGATGAACCCTAATATTTCCTGTCTTAGACAATCGGTCCCTTGTTTTTTATGAACTGCTTATAATAACTCATGTTCTTGGGATTTCAGACCTCCCTCAGCTAGGAATTACAGTGTGTACAGAATGAATAATGTTAGGTAAACAGAAAATTAATCAAACTCCCGTTTCTTTTGGAGGCAAAACCTCCTTTTAAAGGACTTCAGGCCCATCCAGTGTAATTGACACATTTTTCATGCTCTGTGCCTCTCTGTTGACATTAGAAAAATAAGCCTCAATGGTCAACAGCTTAAAGAAACAGCAAAAATACATCTCTTCACCCATCTTAGTTCTCACATTCCCGGTACAAGACTCACTAGAGGTGTTTTTTTTCCTGCCTTTTCACTGTACAGCAGGATTTATTCATATATTGGTCAATATAGTACAGATTAATGATAGAAATGCATTCTTACATGAATAGTTCATCCCATCTTGAACACTTGAGGGCAAACTTCAGAAACTGATGAAGTCTTGCAATACAGCAAGTGAATTTGGCTCCCTACTCTACCATATTTTCTTTAATAACTTTGTTGTTTGTCTAACAATTTGTTTAATGAACTTTAAAGGATTTTAAGTTTCTTGTTTTCCTAAAAGCAAATGCTCTTAATTTTTTTAGTAAAACATTCCATACGTACTGTGTGAAAACCTCTCTCTCTAGGACTATGTCTAACACATGTACTTGTTTTCATATAATATTATGCAGCTTTCACAACCTACCATCTAAAGAGCAGGATGGGCAATGGGAATAGACAGATTTGCACTATAGTCACAACAGTAAAATGATGGAAAAAAATTGCCCGTTCATGGTTTGTTCGTGGGTGGTTTTTATTTTCTTTTTTACCTTTTTATAGTGTTTCTTGTCTACTTTTTAATAGACTCCCCTAAGGCTTAATGTTTCATGCCTTAAATAAAAAGACAAGTATGCTGCCTAGGTGACATAAGAGTGAAGGTTATTTTGCTAGGCTGAAAAAATAACTCACAATGTTTTTTATTTCCAAGTATAATTACTTGTGACAGTTTAGAACAAGGTGGGAAAGTAGGAGGAATCAAGTGCTGCTGAAGCTCAGACATAGAGACTGAGGAAGAGGAAGGGTCACTTTCTATAGGATATTCCTGCTTTCTTCTTAAGTTTCCCCCATCCCACTTCAAAATATCATATAAAAAAAATTTTAATTGTTCTTCATACTAAGTCACTCTGTGCATTTTCAGTCAACATTGCAAGTCAAGACAATTACAACTTATATTTTATCAGTTTCAAGGCTGGTGTCAACACTAACAGAATTATCTTTACTGATTCAAATTATCTTAATGACATTTTTAATGCTATTTGCTTTTTTGGTGAGGGAGTTAATGTATTCCCTGAAATTTATAATTAAAACAATAAAACTTCTGATGACGTTATGTACATATGTAAGTCATACCTGGTACTACAACTTCCACAAAGTAGGTCTTACCCAAGCTCTCAGTAATGCATAAGACTACGAAAATGTGTGTAAGTCAGTAAGCTACCACTTCTCTTTCTAATTTTTTTTTTGTTTTTGTTTTTTTGTTTATTAGTACATTGGAAGTCTCAATAGAATTATTTTAAAAGTGGGGGGTTTTAATTGAGATTTTTTAAAATAACATCACTTGGAAAAAAGAAGAATTTTTCAAAAGGGATGACAATTTAACTGATCAGTAACAAGATTTGAAAGATATTTTCAAGTTACTTGCTCATAGTATTTTGTGCACAGTCATGCAAAGTAGTTAGAAACACTCTTTTGTGCAGTGTAGCTCACATGCTCTCCTTTCATACAACCATAAATTCATAGAATCATTTAGGTTGGAAAAGAGCTTTGAGATCATTGAGTCAAACCATTAACCTAACACTGCCAAGTCCACCACTAAACTGTCCTCCTAAATGCCACATCTACACGGCTTTTAAATACATCCTGGGATGGGGACTCAACCACTTCCCTGGGCAGCCTCTTCCAATGCTTGACAACTCTTTTGATGAAGGCATTTTCCCTAATATCCAATCTAAACCTCCCTTGGCACAACTTGAGGCCACTTCCTCTTGTCCTATCACTTGTTACTTGGGAGAAGAGACCAACACCCACCTCGCCACAACCTCCTTTCAGGTAGTTGTAGAGAGCGAGAAGGCCTCCCCTCAGCCTCCTTTTCTCCAGACTAAATAATCACAGTTCCATCAGCCGCTCCGCATAAGACTTGTGCTCTAGACCCTTCACCAGCTTTGTTGCTTGTCTTTGGACATGCTCCAGCACCTCAATGTCTTCCTTGTAGTAAGGGGCCCAAAACTGAACACAGTATTCAAGGTGCGGCCTCACCAGTGTTGAGTACAGGGGGACAATCTCTTCCCTACTCCGGCTGGCCACACTATTTCTAACACAAGTCAGGAGGCTATTAGCCTTCTTGGCCACCTGGGCACACTACCAGCTCATATTCAGCTGGCTGTTGACGAACGCTCCCAGGTTGTTTTCTGCCAGGCAGCTTTCCAGCCACTCTTCCCCAAGCCTGTAGCTTTGCATGGGGTTCTTGTGACCCAAGTGCAGGACCCAGCACTTGGCCTTGTTGAATCTCATGCAATGAGCCTTGGCCCACCAATCCAGCCTGTCCAGATCCCTCTGTAGAGCCTTCCCACCCTCAAGCAGATCAACACTCCCGCCCAACTTGGTGTGATCTGCAAACTTACTGAGGGTGCACTCGATGCCCTCATCCAGATCATTGATAAAGATATTAAACAAAACTGGCCCCAACACTGAGCCCTGGGGAACACCACTTGTGACTGGCCACCAACTGGATTTAACTCCGTTTACCACAACTCTTTGGATCCAGCCATCCAGCCAGTTTTTCACCCAGCAAAGAGTACACCTGTCCAAGCCATGAATAGCCAGTTTCTCCAGTAGAATGCTGTGGGAAATGGTGTCAAGGGCTTTACTAAAGTCCAGGTAGACAACACGTACCACCTTTGCCTCATCCACTAAGTGGGTCACCTTATCATAGAAGGAGATCAGCAGGACCTCCTTTCTTAAACCCATGCTGACTGGGTCTGATTGCCTGGTTGTCCTGCATGTGCCATGTGATGGCACTCAGGATGATCTGCTCCATAACCCTCACCAGCACTAAGGTCAGACTAACAGGCCTGTAGTTCCCTGGATCCTCCTTCTGGCCCTTCATGTATATGGGCATCACATTTACTAATATCCAGTCAACCTGGACCTCCCTAGTCATCCAGGACTGCTGTTTTTCATGGTTTTACCCCAGCTGGCAACTAAGCACCACATAGCTGTTCTCTGTGATCTCTGTCCCTCTTCCCAAGGAAGACAAATCATTATAACTATGAATGTGTCCCCCTGCTTCCTTCTTGTTCCCCCAGGTTTATACGCTGAGCATGATGTCATACAGTATGGAATATCCCTTTGGCCAGTTGAGGTCAGCTACCATGGCTGTGTCCCCTCCCAACTTCTTGTGCACCCCCAGCCTACTTGCTGGCTGGGTGGTGTGAGAAGCAGAAAAGGCCTTGACTCTGTGTAAGCACTGCTCAGCAATAATGAAAATATCTCAGTATTATCAAACTGTTTTCAACACAAATCCAAATCATAGCCCCATACTAGCTGCTATGAAGAAAATTAACTCTATCCCAGCCATAACCAGCACACTGATAAATGACTGAAAGTGGCTTGGTGAGCACTTCTGCCACCTCCCTCAGTATCCTTGGGTGGGTCCCATCTAGCTCCATGGACTTGTTTGTGTCTAAGTGGTGTAGCAGGTCACTAACCATTTCCCCTTGGATTATGAGGGCTTCATTCTGCTCCCTGTCCCTGTCTTCCATCTCAGGGGGCTGGGTACTCTGAGAGCAATTGGTGTTACTATTAAAGACTAAGGCAAAGAAGGCATTAAGTACCTCAGCCTTTGTCTCTATGTTCTACCCCACATCAAACAGAGGATAGAGATTCTCCTTAACTCTCATTTTGTTATTGATATGTTTATAGAAACATTTTTATCATCTTTTATGGCAGTAGGCAGTAGCCAGATTAAGTTCTAGTTGGGCTTTGTCCCAGTTTTCTCCCTGCATAATGTCATGACATCTTTGTAGTCCTCCTGAGTTGCCTTTCCTTGAGTTCTTTTCAGGAAAAGGCCAAAGCAGCTAGGAAATTATATGCCTCTAGCCCTGAAGATACACTATTTTCCTTGCCATGTTGTTCTGCTCTTTCAAGGTGAAAGCAGAGGTGGGGCATTTACAGCTGAAGAAGCAACTTGTCAGAATGACATGACAAGGGAGGCAACTATTCAGTTTTTACATAAATAACAAAGGCTGAATAAGAAAGACAAACAGAGCTCATTTAATCCAGTATAAAAACTTTGTTTCCCCTTTTCCACGAGTCAAAATATGTGACCGCACTCAGCAACCTTTTTCCTGCCTTCCTCTCTGCTTAGATGCCATATTACCCCCTTGCAACTTATTCAGAAACATAGAAAACAATAGTTGGAAGGATCCACTGGAAGTTACTTAGACTAACCCCTACATAAACTACAGCCAGTTAAATTAAGTTTCTTATAGATGTGTCCAGTTGAGTTTTGAATTATCTCCAGAGATGAATGGAGATTCCATAACCTCTGTGGGCAGACTGTTAGAGTATTTGATCACCCTCATAGTAAAAAACATGGCCAAACAACCTGATTGCCTTTCACAATAAAATTGACTGTATTTGTAGATGAGGGAACAGTAGTAATGTCATTCAGCTAAACTTCAGTAGGTCTTTGACAGTCTTCTAAAATATTCCTGTATCAAAGTTAGGACATTATGGTCTGAATATGTGGACAACTACATGGCTAAAAACTTGTTTCAGAGCTCAGGATCAAAGGGTAGTTTTTACCCTAACCAAGAGGCTGATGGTATTCCCCAGGGGCCTATTCAGGAACCTGTTCCATTTAATATCCATACCTATGACCCAGAGGAGCTGACAGAGTGAATTCTCAGCAAATTTGCAAATGACAAATTGTGAGTGAGGGAACAGTCAGGACTGCTGAAGGTAGTGCTGCCATCCAAAAGAACCTACACAGGATTACAAGAACCTTATGAAATTAATCGAGAATAAACAGGAGATCTTACACCTGGCAAAGACATTCCCCTGGCTGCAATACAAGCTGGAGGCTGACTGCAAGGGGGGAAGATCTGCTGAAAAGTCTGGGAGTCACAGCAGGCAGCAAGCTGATCATGAGCCATCAGTGTGCCCAGCAAGTAGAAGGCCAAAGGCATCCTGGGTACGGTTAACAGGAATCCAGCCAGTAGATTGAGGGATTCCCCTTTTACTCAAGACTTGTTAGCACCTGGAATACTGCAGCAAGTTTAGAGACCCCTGTATTGGGAGGTCCTCCTCCCTGAGGGGGAGGAGGTGCTCCAGGCACCAGAGCAGAAATTCCCCTGCAGCCCATAGTGAAGACCATGGTGATGCAGGCTGTCCCCCTGCAGTCCATGGAGGTCAATGGTGGAGCAGATATCCACCTGCAGCCTGTGGAGGACCCCGTGCTGGAGCAGGTGGATGTACCTAAAGGAAGCTGCGATCCTGTGGGAAGCCCGCACTGGAGTAGGCTCTTGGTAGGACCTGTAGACCCATGGAGAGAGGAGCCCACGCTGGAGCAGGTTTGCTGGCAGGACTTGTGACCCCAAGAGGGACCCACACTGGAGCAGTCTGTTCCTGAAAGGACTGCACCCCGTGGAAGGGACCCACGCTGGACCAGTTCATGAAGAACTGTACCCTGTGGGAAGAACCCATGTCAAAGGAGTGCATGAAGGACTGTCTCCCATGGGAGGGACCCCATGCTGGAGCAGGGGGAGAGTGTGAGGAGTCCTCCCCCTGAGGAGGAAGGAGTGGCAGAGACAACATGTGATGAACTCACTGCAAGCCCCATTCCCCATCCCCCTGTGCCGCTCAGGGTGAGGAGGTAGAGAAAATCAGGAGTGAATTTAAGCCTGGGAAGAAGGGAGGGGTGGTGGGAAGATATTTTAAGATTTGGTTTTATTTCTCATTAGCCTACTCTGATTTGATTGGTAATAAACTAAGCTAATTTCCCCAAGTCAAGTCTGTTTTGCCCATGATGGTAATTCATGAGTGATCTTCTCCTGTCCTTATCTCAATCCACAAGCCTTTTGTTCTGTTTTCTCTTTCCTGTCGCATTGAGGAGGGGAAGTGATAGAGCGGCTTTGGTGGGCACTTGGCATCCAGCCAGGGTCAGCCCACCACAGACCCCCAAGACAAGAAAGATGTTGATAAATTAGCTTGTCCACCAAGATGTTTGGGGACTGCACAACTTGTTTTGTGATGATTGAGGGAGCTGGGTTTATTTAGCCTGGAGAAAAGACAGCTTTAAGGAGGAGGACTTAATGCCATTCACCCAATAACTATGAGGATGGTCTCAAGAACGCAAAGCCAAAATGTTTGCAGCATTACATGACAGGAAGACAAGAAACAACATTCAAAATTCATAAGGGAGGGGCTTCACCTTAACACAGAGAGAAATATTTTCCCCATGAGGACAGCCAGGCAGTAAAAGAGGTTACCAAGGAAGGTTGTGCAGTTTCCATTCCTGGAGGTTTTTAAGACCCAGTTGGATAAAGCCCTGAGTAGCCTGGACTGACCTCAGAACTGACCCTGCTTTGAGCAAGAAGCTGGAATAGAGAGCTCCTGATGTACATTCCAGCCTGAATTACTTGTGATCATATAATCCTATGATTCTATGATTGAGAATGAACTACTTCAATGGTCTGTTTGAAACTCTTTCCCAACCCCTTGTAATATTCTTGGTTATGACAACTGCAGCTTTCCTTTATTGTGGAACAGTTCAGAAGAGTCTGAGCTTGAAGTTATAAAAAATGGACGAGAAAGAAAAACTGTGAGTTTTATATGTATATTTTAGTTCTGGAATTTATAATTTTGTTTCTATGTCTAACATCAGTTATATAGCCTTATCTCCTCAACAGAGAAGCGACTGGTAGAGATAATAAAAATATTTTCACAAAACTATTTTTTCCACAGAATTCGTTGCTCTGTCAAAATAGATATATTTCATAAAGACAGTTTAAATGCCAGCACAATACTGTCAGAAACCTGCTAGCTTTATTTAGTGCTTAGAGAGTCTCAACTACCAGTCTCTAGAAGCCAAGGGCTGGAGACAGCAAATGTTCTCAGGAGAGTAAAGCACAGAATGTCATTCTAGCTGGGCACATCTTTCCTCGTAAACACTAAACAAGCCTCTGAACTTCCAAAACCCTCCACAGAATGGAATTGTTTGCTTAGTGATTTTCATGGATCTTTCTATGACTAGGAAGCAGAATTTGCTCCTCTTTGGGATCAATATTACTATATCACTTAGAAATGCTATATAGACTTCCCAGAATTCTTGCATCTTGCTCATGTTGCACAACAGCATAGAAACATAGAATCATTTAGGTTGGAAAAGACCCATAAGATCATCAAGTCCATCAGCAGATCTATTATCTGTTCACTCTTAAAGGGTCTTAGCTGGGGAGGGATTTGGCTGATGTTAATAGGTTTTTTTATGCTTTTTCTTTCAGTTTTTCACCTTTTGTCCTTGCTAAGGAAGCAGCAGTTAAAAGCACTGTAAAGAGGCTAATGCTTTGTCATTAAGCATCATATTCTGACAGTTTTGCACATGCAGAGGAAAAACATTTTGGTTTTTTTTCTGATAACCTAGTCCTGGTATGTTGAAGGATGAAAAAGAACAGATAAAAGAAGGCATGTAGCACATTACTTGTTGCATCATACTTCTGTGCTGTATGATGGCAGGGTTCAGATCTCTTGCATCTTTCTCAAATCGAAGGTTAGTTGATAAAAATAAAGCTAGTTATGCCAGGGTCATGACATCCCACCTAGGCAGGTATCCAGGTCTTACCCACAGGGGTAACAAGGACCATGATAAAGGACAGTGTTACATGTAGTTGGCGATTTTTATTGTGGTATAATGAAAGTATTTTAATTTTTAGAATGAAAACATAAATTTAAGGCATGAAGCATATAATTATGTCACTAGACTGAAAAGATCTTAAAAAGTTTTTAAGGGTTCTTAAGATATGAGGCTACTAATGGCAGTTCATTGTAGGTGTCTATTAATGTTATGGCATTTGATACAGTACCTTTCTCTATTGTTTATGGTGTATTTGTAAAATTTCTTTGAACATTGTGTGAGATCACAGATTTAGCTTTCAGTCTTTAACACTGATGAATTCCACCTCAAACAGCTTCAAGGGTTACTTATGTTGTATTTGTTGATAGTTCTGCCACATAATGGGGGAAAGTTACTACTGTAATTCTGTTTAAAAAATATCATGCCAGATATTTATGAAGACCTTTATAATTCCTGTATTTATAAAACAAATTTAGTCTTCTCAGTGTAATAACACCACTCTTTCAGACAACTACACCTTATCTTCCATGAACATAAAGGCACTTACAAGTCATACTTCACACTTGTAATCTTTTAACACTAAATATAGCATGTTACTACAGATATTGGATACCCTCATTACGGTAAGCATTTATATTTTGCAGTTATCTGCAGACAAGATCTTTCTGCAATTATGGTTCAATATGTGGCAAATATATTACAATATGAAGCAATAAATGTTTTATGAGGATCAGCTACTTGACTGATTGCCTTAACCATATAAGTAAATGAATACGTGAGTATATATATACATCTACATATTATATATATAATATTTATTATGCTATATACAATGTAGTATATAATGTACATATTATATAAATATACTATGTTATATATAGTAGTATAGTAGTTAGCATACATATATAGTACATAGTGTGCATATAGTATATTTTGTATATATTTTTGTTTTCTATTAAAAAACCTAGGGAAAATTTCACCACCACTGTCTTGGTTTTACATTAGATGTGTGCATGGATATATATAGTCTATTTTTTTATTATACAGTGTTTTATTATATACTGTGTGTATATATACATAGATACAGTATATATATGGAGTACATATATACTCCTCAGTATCTCTGGACATGCACAGGAATGATATGAGACATCTGCCTTAACTGGTTCCTCAACTATCCACTCCTTAGTTTCCTTAATTGCTTTTGTCACTTTGCATTATTTGCTGGAGCCCAAGGCTGTGGTGAGGACAGTTGCCTGTTCTCCTGAATTTTTCTTGTGCTATATAATATCTTTCTCAAAGACCAACTGACAGCTCTTTAGCTGTTTTAGTTTAATGAGCTCATGAGCTAATCTTAGCTCATTAACATGTGGTAAGTATCAATTTCTTCATTTACAGGAAAGCTCTGTATGCCATGCCAAACATATTATTTTTGCTTTTCACTAATTATGAAGTCCATCATCATCTTATTTTAGAATCACAGACATGACTGATATTGCGCAACTAGCCTTTTTTTAGATTTCATTAGAGACAATCTATATCATGTTGACATAGTTTCAGCATCCAGAGAGGATAATAAAAGGTGGAAAGCACAGTTACTTTACTGGAAATATTTTTTATTTAATCAGTCTTACATCTAATATAGGTCCTGCTTCATCTTTGGCAATCTTAGACTTATTTATAGGCAATGTAAAAATAGCAGTAGTAATTGCAGTGAGAGCTTTTCATTCATTTTCTCTGTCCACCACTTTAGAGACAAGTATTGCATTCTACATAACACTGACAGCAGCAGACTGTCAGGACTTTATGTATGTAATTTAAAAATATATTTTACAAATACAATCAGAAGTATAAATTTGCAAGCCTCAAAATATTTTTACACTTTGATGTTAGTTTAAGAGATACAATATATTAATTCTACTTTAATAAAAAATAAAGCCCAGAAATGTTATCAAAAATCATGTAAATCATAGTTTTTAGCAGGTTATTGCAATAAGATTGTCCTTATTCACAATGATTTTCTAATTTCCAGTCCCGGAGAGATGACCTTCAAAATTTTTTTTGGATCAAACAACTTTTCAAACTATGTGAGAAAAAACTAAATGGATATGAGATGGAGGAACAAAAATTTGCCAAGTATAGATGGAATGAGACCCTGGAAGATAGGGTTACATCAGCCTGATATTAATCAACTGGTTTCAGAATCACTGATCAAATATAACACCATTTAGCTTGTTAACGTAGAACATCAATCTATTTATTCCTTTATGCTTTCCCAGATGACCTTTTTTTTTTTTTTTTTAATGGATGTTTAGGGTTTTCTGACCACTTTTCTAGCATCAACTTATTTCTGAATGCTCATGAGTGAAAATAAGAGAAATAATCTGAGGGTCTCATTACTCAAATTGCACTACTGGGCATTCTCTTGGCAGGCTAACTGTAAATGCGGTGATTCCCCATGGATTTGTAAATTCCTCAATTGATATATGGGAGCAGAATCCTTCTGTGTTATGCTTCTTTTAGAGAAGAGTTTATCCTTCACAATTTGAAGTTGTTTTTATTTTTTATTTCCCAGTTTCTGAATTCTAGCACTTCACTGACTAAACTCTTATCACTGCAGAATATGATAAAACACCAAGCAGAATGTCTCACAAGTATCACCACAGGAGTCTTGAAGTGTTCAGATATAATCTCCTGTCATTTAAGTACTGGAAAAGAAGATGACTATATAATTAATTTGCCCCTACATAGCATCTATTATCTTAGGAATATAAATTATTTTATCAGTACTAGGTAATTGGGATCAAAGTTCAATCTGATAAACATGTATATTCTTAGAATTGTGGACATGCAACTAGAGCATAAAATTCTGGATGCTAGTTAATGTGATGTAAGATGTTACCTTAAATTGGATGTGCAACTCCTTTGATGGAAGTTACCTTTTCTTCAGTCTGTTTGGTAGCTAGGGCACTTTCTATAAGTGTTTTCTCAATAGTAAAAAAAGTACTTTGACATAATCAGCCTAATCTGGCTGATTTGGCATGATTCTGTATGCAGCAAAGTATGGAGCACTGTCAGATATTCACTGAATACTTGCCTAATTGCTAGAGAATGTTATACGTCTTCAACATTTATAATTTTTCAAAAAATGATGGGACCTATATTTCAGAGCTACTACTACACTTATTCCTGGTTGAGCAAGTCAGGGTATTATGTTGCCATAGTTTCAGTATCAAGAAGATAATAAATGGGGAGCACAGTTACTTCACTGGAATATTTTTTTATGTAATCAAATGTTCATTTATTATTGGTCCTGCTTAGTCTTTGACACTACAAAATCATATTCAAAATTATTTGCTTGAGCTATTATTCATTGTACTTACTTTACTACATAAGGAAAAAAAATTATGAATCATTTTTCTATTGTCCTAGCTGTCACTTAGGACAGCAGTACAAAGTAGATGAACAAAATGGTCAAACAGTGGGAGAGTTAGTCTGGAACTAAAGATAAAACTAACTTAATGCAGAAATGACAGGTCTTCATTTGTTTAAAAAATGCCAGCTGGGATCACACAAAGATTTCAGAAAATAAATAGTTATACAGTGCAGAAATTTTAACCACATGTATTCTAGCTGTTATATCATGCTCCCTTCACATGAATACTCTCTTCTGTAAGATTTAATTATTTCATAAAGAAAGATAGAAAAGGAGGTAAAGAATAACATTTAATTGCTAACCGGTAATAGAGATTTCATTAAATTCCAGCTTTACCAGAAAACCAACCGAGTCTATCTTTCTCCATCATGTTTGACTGAACTTTTGGCTATCAATTCAAAATGAAATCACAGACACTCCAAAAATAAAAAAGAAAACTTTGGTTTTCTGAGAGATGCTAAGTAGATTTTCTGTAGTACCATGTAAGGCTAGTAAGACTACTAAAAAAAATGCTTATGATAGGAGCTCTGGAACTTGGTTGCTGAGTCCTCCTGAAGTCAAAGACACTTTATGTACCTATATCAATCCTTACTGACAATCTGAAATCGGAAAATATTTTCACAAATTAATCTAACAAATATTGTGGGGTTTTAATATAAAAAATAGTACAAGCCATATTTTTCTCCAATGCTGATCATTTTATAAAGAAGCATACTGCAACACATATTGACTTTCTTATTGTGTAACAGATCATCTTTTATAAAAAGAGCATGGATAGAAGCATACAAGGTAAAAAAATTATATACTCCTGCATAAGAGATCTATGCTTTACTCAGATATTGTAGTAGTTAGGTAGTAGTTAGGGACTTACAATTGAATCTACACACTGGGATACAGATCTGCTGACCTATTTGTGCAGTGATATCCAAGATTTTAAATTTTCTACATTTCACTGATGTTGGAAAAAATTATGAATTCTCCATAACACTTCAGCCAACTCTACTAGTAGGTTGAGATATAACATCAGATTTTAAGGCCTGGAAAAGAAAAGCTGTATTTTATCTGGATTAATAAGTTGATGACTTGGCTATAGACCCACTTTACTTCCCATTAGCTCTCTATAAGAAGCTATAAAATTTGTAGCTATTAAATTATTTCCTTGACAAGAACATCTTGTATTATTGTCAAGGAATTCCTCCAGGATAAGATGTCTACATATTAATGTCAGCTCTGTTTCACAAACAAAAGGAAAGCAGACATTTTTAGCTCTATTTTGTGATTGTCTAGTTGTTCTGAGTAGTTCTACTAGAACTGCCACTTTGGTGAATTTAGGTGACACCATGTGGTTTCTGGATTCCAATAATGAACCAGATTGTAGTATGACTTTAATGAGGCATAGTGAACCAGTTGTCTCCTGAGATGCAGATAATGTAGAATTATAAGAGTTCAATGAGTCTTGGAGACAGCTAGTCTCAGTGCCTCTGGAGTTACCCAGCTTAGTGGCTATTGGTTATAGAACTTAAATGAAGTTTTAAATTTCAGTCCATAGTATTACAGAAGTTGCCTTAAACTTGAAAAGAACTCGCAGAGTTGCATTTGCATAACAATCTCTGTATTCCCACCCATTTTCTCTGTGTAGTGTGTTTGTTTGAATAATGTAGCCAAAGTGCTTGGAGGACAAAACAGTCTAATTAATTTCAGCTATCTTCCTGAGAAAAACAAGTAACTGTGAGTAGCTGCATTAAGGAACTCCAATCAAGCAACCGAAACCTGAGATTCCATATGCCACAGTGAAAATTAACCACTCTGCTACTAGAAAATTGAACAGTTCACACACAAACACTTTATAAGTCAAACAGCTCAGGAACTACAGTAAAAAACAAACAAACAAACAAACAAATCCCCAAAACCCAAAACAAAACAAACAAACCCAAACAAACCCAACCCAACAAAAAAAAAAAATCTATTATGAATAGTTCATTCTCTATTACAATGAAATCAATATAATTCTTGAAAAGAGCAAGCTGGATACTAGTTTAAGCATTAGCAGAATTGTTGAACAAGTTCAATGTAAGTTTTATTTATTTTTATATGTTAAAACATATAATGCATAAAACAAAATAGGAAGAGCTTAACTTCAGATTCTAGGTTGCATATGAAAGTTTGGCCACTGTGAAACAGGATTTTTTTGCTTTTCAAAATTAATCAATTTGCTCTAGAGTCCCCGCAAAAAACAATAGTGCATGATCCTCACAGTATAATTTTTACAGTAACTCCTTGCTTCCCTTTCCAATGTATTTAACAACACAGTCTTCAGTGATTTCAGTGTGGGCCTAAATGGGCCTTTTCAGTTCATATAGAGCACCAAATTCACAAAAAAATATTAAACTTTTTTTTTTCCCTCCATTTATCCTATGAATAGCATTTCAGATCAGGATTTGTCATTCACTTTCCATGTTTGCAAGCAAAAGGGGTAGTTGAAATACAGTTTTAATATTACAGTAAAATAATTAAGATCTTCTCCTCCAGTTCAATGTCATTAAAAGACAACACTGGGGTTTTTTAATGCCAGAAAATACTGTAAGTACTGTTACTACCTGTTAATATGTACATCCCGTACATTTCTGCAGAAAGGTAGCAAAATTAATGTGCAAAGTAAGCTGTCTACAACCTTGAGGAACACTAAGGTTTTCTTAATTATTTTTTTCTTTTAAAGTAAAAAAAAGAGGTTTTTCTGTGCTTTTCACTGGGTTGACAGGTATAGTTCGTTTTTTTTTTTTTTTTTAAATCTACTTCTTCAAGTCAAACAGAAAATTTATTTTAATGAATAGGTAATTTTACATGTTGTGCTCATTCATTATTTGTGAAAGTATTCTAAGTCTTGCTACTTCACCTAAAATTCATAGGAAGATTGAGAAAACATAACATGATTTTAAGACCCAAAAAAATACCAAATTTGAATTACTAATTTTGTTATTTTCTCATCTTCATAACTGAAATGAGTTTAAAGCTCACCTTCCAAAGAAGAAACATGGTTAAAAAAAGCAATTGTCCATTTTTATTTTGTTTACATTGCACTGAAAATTTACATCATACTTTTACAAATCCTTTTTCATAAAAATATACTTCTTTACAAAAGTGTATGCATTAATATAAGAGGAGTAGCCAGTTGCAGAAGAAACATTTTAAACGATCTCAAATGTATTAACCTTAACATTAATGAATGAATCATAGTTATTGCAATCATTTGAATAAACAAGAATAAATAACAACCAATGGTATAAAATATAAAACAGCATCCTTTTAGTAGAATACAGTTGGACAGAGTTGTATGAATATTCAAAACAATATGTTGTAAAATGGTTTATAAGAAATTCATCAAACATTATAGAAATCCAAGCAGCAATCCTGGGTACAATGATTTTTGGTAGGCACTCTCTATTACGGTAATAAAAAGTTTAGATTTTCACAGAAATATTAATGTCTGAAAGGGACAATAACAGATAATTCACACTGGCTAACACACAGCATTTGTGAGTCATGCTATGAATGGAAGACAATGACCTACATCAAATAAATTACTGAGTTGCCACTGAATAATTCTGATATGAAATAACTGCAAAACTAAAAAATACATTTCCTTAGAAGTGATTCTGGAATGTCCAAAACTTGTATCTGAGGGCTGTGGAATCTGAATTGTCCCTAAAATGAATGGATTGTCCCTAATAAAATCATGGCTTTATATATATATATATATATTTCAAATATTTTTGTTTTCATTGCACTATGGTAATATATTCAATTTTATATCACTAGCTGTAAGGATCTGTTTCCATAAAGTATGGAATATATAGATAAAATAAATGTGAAAACACAGTATTTCCAAATTATAACTTCATCCTGCCTTGTAGGTCTGATCCAAAGTTCACTGAAGTCTGTTAGAATCCATTAATTTCAATGGGATTTTGCCACGCATTTTGCATGCATTTTGTCAAAATGCTGAAGGAATAAGCTTATGTGATACATTCTAGATTTAACTAGCATGGATTGAAAAATGGACTCTTAAATTTTTAATATATGGATTTGATTACTAATGTTACTGTGAACTGTACTTTTAAATTTGAACTATCATTAAGTTATGTTTTCACATATGAAAAAATGTAAGATGGTCACTTTTTTGAATGATCTTCAACAGTAAGGAACATAGCCACATGACAAAGCTCAATTCATACTAGCTTCTTGATTGCAAAATTTGTCTAGTTGTATGATTGACAAAAGAAATGCAGAAACATTACCATTTGTGGGTATTGTTAATGGAAACAGAGAAAAGGAGCCTGACTTGGAACATGAAACTGAAGCAAGATATGAAGCAGGGAAAGAAATTCATTAAATAAGAACCTGACATTTTATTTTTTCTTCTGTGATGTGAAAAGAGTAAAGTTGTACTTGCTGATTTCTAATCCTACATCCCGGACTTAAAAATTAACTGTTCTGAGAAAAATAAAATACTAAATGGGCTGAACAAATGACAAAAAGGTACAAACTCATGAGAAAGATCTAGCATATGACTGTTAAAGAGAAGTCAGTGATCTATTGTCTCCTGTAAGTATATCTCTTATTTTCTACCTATATCTTTTTTTTAACCCAGTTCCTCTATTATAGTTTTTACAAAGCACAGAAATACTGATAGTGGATGCTCCTCCAATATATGCAAATATGTTTTATGTTTTAGAATAACCTCCTTTTTTAAAAAAGCAAATAAACTGTGAGTAGCACTCATGGAGTGCAGCAAATTGTTTTAAAACTCTCCGTGGTATACACAAAGAACAAATCTGATCCAGTTTATGAAAAAAAAAATCAAAACAAAATAACCACAACCCATTCTTGTCTATCATCCTCAGGAAAAGGTGACCCAGTATATCCTGAAAAGTGTGCTTTAATTTTTTTCTTTCTTTTTTTTTTTTTTTTTAAGCAGTGAACTGTGTGTGCACTTTGTTATGTGTCAGTTTCCAGACTTAGAAGACATATCATTACCACATTATACCATCGTGCAAACGGTGTTCAAGTTGGGGTCAAATCGTACCGCTTTCCCTTCTACAGACTTTGCATTTGTATCATACATGGGGTTTTCAAAAGCAGCTTGTCCATTATTATTTTCATGTACAGAGCATCCTGTATACTGTGTTTTAGGTGCAGTCCTGTAGAAGAAAGACAGAGTATTTGTAACTACAGTTTTCCTCCCTGTCTTGATGTGGTTTAAGAATCTGAACAAAATTTAGCTCCCAATTCCAATTATAGGAGCTAAGTATAATGTCTTATTTTTTTACAGTATTTGTGCTAAGAATTAGTACTCTCTTTATCAAAGTTTAAGGGATTTACGATTCATTTAAATGGTGTTCACTTAAAAACTTAGTTAGCTACCCAAGAAGAGGTATATATTTCCACTTGGATGATCAGATGATAAATAGTTAAGCGTACAACAAAATCTTGTAAAGATGCAATAATTCCTCAGCCAGATGACTGAGATTTTCTTCTTCTCTTTGGACACTCAACAAGTTTATCAAGAACGAATTTACAGCTGAAGAATTTTCTTTTTCATTAAATAACTCATAATACCAAAGTTCAATCACTTGGAAACATATTCTTTCTATTGTTATGCAAACATATACTGTATTGTAAATCAACAATACAGAAAGACAAGTTCTTATAGCATATATTTAACAATAAATATATAAAAGATTACATGAACATTTTTTTGTACTCTGAATCAGTTCAAAAACAAGTGGTACCATTTAAAAATGACGGTATGTGTTTTAAACTGATGTTATCCTGCAGAGTATACTACAATTATTATTGTCAGGCTACCAGACGTAAATCACCATTTTGACAGCTAGTAGGCAATGAATTGTCTTGTCATTAAAATGATTACATTTTCTTTAGTCATCTAAAGCCTTAAAGCAATAGGAAAAGATTACCTGACACTAAATCCAAAGAACTAATGCTGGTCTCAATAACTTGAACAAAACAGTTGAGCTTAGACTAATGAAATTGAGAAGGCTGGTGGCTGTGTAACATAATTGCATATGAACTAATAACTTTAAATGCAGAAACAGTTCCATAATGAAACCTGACGATGACATAATACTCACATATACTTGCAAGCCAATAAACAGAGCAGGCATTAAAATAAATTACCTAAGATATGACTCATAATTCTGTCACATGTAAAAAAAATAATACAGGTAATCTACTGTAAGTACACACAAAGTCTATTAATCATATTATTCCCCATATGCCAATAATTTATAACATCCATTTTGCTGTCAGAGAGAAATTTATAATATTTTAAATAGGTAGGAATGAATGTATAGCACAATACAATAAATTGATCACTCAGCCATGATGCCAGACCTTAATGGAGGTAGGGGGAACTGTCTACATGCATATTTTGCAAACACCTTGTGGTTTTACAGAAAACTTTATTTACACTAATAAAGACTGAAGGCAATTAAATAACAAGTCATACAGGAATTCTACATACATAATAAGTACTTACCTTTGTTTATAAAGATAGAAGCCAAAACCAGCAAATATAAGAGCAAAGAAAGGCACAAGGATAGCAATGGCCACTGAACTACTATTTGTACCATGTGGTTGATTAGAAGAATTTGAGCCTTCGGACATGTTAAGACCTAAAAAGAATAGTAAGAAAAGACAAGTAATATAATATATTACTCCCAGCACATACTAATCCATAAACAAGAATCCAATAACACTTTGTGATTGAGTCATCATAATGTGTTCAGCTGTATACATACAGCTATATGCTGAGACCACCTGGAAAGTAACTGTAGTGTATACCATATTCTGATTAATAATTGGATGCAAAGTGTTGGGAGGACAATACATATACTCTGGTACAATAAATATCTTACTGAACAATTCTGTATGGGATTCAAGTTTTGGATGTTATTAATACACGTTAATGTACTGCATTACAAAAAGTCAAATTTATAATAACCCATATGTTTGTTTATATTACTGATTATATTTGCATATTTCAGAAAGAATGTATATGATTTCAAGGAGAGGGTAAATCACCTGAAGAGGCAAACTGAAAATTCATCATGTTGATTTCATTAGGCTCTGCTATTGATACATAGAGTGAAGGAGGTGAAGAAGAACTGTGAAGAGCTAAAGCCAGATATTGATGAAAAAATATGATCTGCTGCATGGTTGAGGCGCACATTATCTGGATTATCTACACAGACAAGATATACACCTTTTTAATGTAAAGAAAGGAATACCAATGCAGCTTCAAAGATAATTTTTAAGCTTTGAACTGGACCTGTTAAGAATTGCATAGGTCATAATATTTCCTGAAATTCTTGATCCTACAAGGCAATATAGAAAAATTAAAAAAATACCAAAACACCCAAAAAAGCAAACAAAAAGAAGCAAACAGATAATCAATATACAAAAATAAAGAAAAAGAAATTAATTTTATGGGAATGGTATTTTATGGAAAACTGTATGGGAACAATAATAAAACTATTTTGTTTGAAATAAACTATTTTTATGTTTGTGTGCATGAAATAATGAAGTGGTAAACACCCTAAACAAAATTTGTTTGAGGTTTGTAAATCTCTCTGTAACTGTACTATTGACTAATTCTTGTCTAGAATTTATACCAAAGTGAACCATTCTGTTCCTAGAAGATATAAACCAATAATACATACCTTTAATATATTAAAGAAAAGACTCTCACAACTACAAAAAAAAAAAAAAAAAAAAGAAAAAAAAGAAAAAAAAGAAATATCCCTCTGGAAAATGCATGAAGAAATACAATTTTCCTAAGAATCTATCAAAACAATTTACCAAGGAAGTCTGGCATTTTAAATTTTGTTAAATGAATTTCAAGTATTTTGAAGAAGTTAATAAAGGGAAATAACCTTTTTTAAACTCATTTAAAGGAAATATTCTTGACAAAGATATTTCTAAGAATTCATTTAAATGAATTTGCATATGCAAATACAGTACAAATCAAGATCAGAAACAGTGCATTTTACTGTGATTTAGAATTGTGAAAAAAGAAAAACTTGCCTTTACCTCATACATGTGCCTTCCAGCACATTCAAGTATTAACAAATTTCCTGGTTTTACTGAAAAAATAAGGATGCACAATACTTCGTGGTTGAAAGAACCTGCTTTCGCCTCCACATATAGGAATTTTATCTGAAGATAAGCACTCTAAGGAGCCATTCCATCAGTGAAAAATACTCCTCTTCTAAGACATTATCAGTAGTATTTTATCATTCAAGAATTCAGTATTAACTAAATTCAAATCCTTGCTGAAGGAGAAATATCATAGTTCTTAAGACAGTATCAGAAAAGGAAATGAAATTCTTTTTCTTAAAAAGTACAACAGAATGTTGTTACCAGAACTCTGTTACCAGAGCTGTCTTCTCCAAGAAAGGATAAATAAAGATTATTAGTCTGATGTAGAACTGAATGTATAGAACCAAGAAGCCATTTTTTTTAAGAAATAAATGATCATCAATTAAGTAAGATTTTGTCCTTCTTAAGAGTAATATAAAGATTTACTTGCAAATATTTAGCAGTTTCACTCTTCTAGCACATGTTTAGGTGAAATAGTTTTTCAGCACCATGAGCAAGACATCAGTTTAGGAAAGCATTCTATAATGCCCTTATACTACTGCACATAATAAAACAGAATACGGAACAATGAACTTGCAAAAACTTAGAATTTGCTAAATACCTAGTCTTTGAAGTCCAAATTGTCCATAATCTTTACCCTGGATGAATCCTTGAAAAACATACGTTGCTCCATCAGGTTCAGCAGAAACCTGTAAACAAAAAGTACTCAATTAAATGGGGAAAAGTTTGTTACAAGTTGCAAGTATCTATCTGGAAGAGAGATAACCTAATATGCTTGACTGGTAGCTGTTATTCCCCACTAAAAACACCCTGTTTTCTCTGGGAAACCTATAAAGTTCAAAAGACAAGACAGAACTGATAAAGGCACAACTGAGGGTGGTTTATAGCCACATGTACTACCTTAATAACACCTTTACCTGTATTATTTTTTAAACCCCCCAAAAAATTAATGTTTCTGGCAATTCAAGATGCCAGTATTTCTAAGTGTCTTACATACTTCATAATTATCTGATTTATTTAGGAAGTAGATGGCAAAAGTTATATTGTAGATAAACCTAAGGATGCAAGTACTGAGGTTTTAATAATTACTTTAAAAGTAAATAATAAAGACCTCGCATTTAATTGACAGTTGGTTCCTTTGTTCTTACTCAGTGCTTATCCTCATAATTACTTAATTATACATCTATAGACCAGGAGAATATTGAATGAGGCTTTGGTACAAGAGCAAAATACACTAGTATAAACTAAAAGACTTGTGGGAGGAAGGAAAGGGTTGTGATCCTATGACTATTTCCCTTATTAGGGTAAGTATATTCTGAACTAACATAGTATATTCGAATTTACAGGTACTTGCTTCCCAGGATAGTTATTAGGTTTCAATTCAGTGGTCACAAGGCAGCTTCCTTCAAGATTTTCCCTTAAGTTTTCCTTTCTCAAGTCAATAGTATGTCTTCAGCAATGACCTGAAGCTATGCTTTCACTGAAGAAAGGGTGCATTTCTCAGGTCAATTTCTTACTTTGGGGTAAAGCAGCTTGTTTGAGCTATTCCAAGATTAAAAAAAAAAAAAAAAAAAAAGTGTCAAATAAGAACAGTATGTAAATAACATATGGCATGTAGGGACTGTACTTTGCACTTCTGTACATTTAGAAGTCTGAAAGTAAATTTCATGCTTTTACCATATATTTTTCGCCTCAGGAGCATGGTCATGAAGCTTAAAGTTTGTACAAACCGAGGGACTTAAGCCCTTTTACCAGTATATTTATTGTTTAAGCAGTTTAGGGTTTTTTGCTTTGGTTTTGGTTTTGTACCTTTTATAAAATTATTATTGAAGCAGTGCCACAAATTATACAACTATACATTTATGCATACACTTCAGTGTACACCTCTTCTCTTGGCATGTACACCCATATTGGTGCCTCTGTAGTGCTTTACCAGTAGGTGAAACATAAGAAAACAGACAGATTCGTTGAAAAATGAGACAGTGTAATAGGGATGTATGAGTGTTCATCATCATCCAAATTATTTTGGGCCCTTTCTTTTCTGAAAAATCTACTTTCTTCTTTGGCAAATAAAGTGTCTCAGGCCCCCAACACATGCAGTTTTTTCCAGCCTTAGCACTGTCTTGGACATTGTTTATTTTTTCTGTCTGTTCTCTGAAAGGATTTCCTTTCCATGGTTTAAACACATCCCAGCCACCTGGGCTGTTGCTTCTTCTTCTTACCCCTCTCCTTCACCTCTCCTCCTCTCTTTTCTTCTCCCTTTTAAAGAATAAGCTCAGCCCCAGAACCTCCAAGGGTCTTAATGCTTTATTGGAGCAATCTGTTTTGTTTTCCCCATACATGTAACAGTTCAACTTTTTCATGATATTTCTAAAAATATCACCAAAAAATAAAACATGACTGCTAGCCTAATGAAAAAAATTGCTATTACACTGATATTATATATTATAATATTATTATAAATTGTTATATTATCATGATGATAAAATGTCTCAATATATTGGAATAAAATTCAAAGTGAAGTAAAAGAAAGGTTTCTGTATTAACATGCATTATAATTCTACCTACACAGTATGACTATTCCCATATTTTCCCTCAGACTGGTCTCCTATATCTTACAATAAAGTTTTCATTTCATGTAATGAAATAGCATTGCTAACAAGATTCATTTTGATATATCTCAGGATTTTTTGGGTGTAGAACACCAGCATGATTTCAAACAACAACAAAAAAAAATTCTCTCTCTTTTGTAGCATAAATATACTCACAAAACCATCCATAGCCCATTTTTCCTCTTTCAACTTGCTCACAGATGTATGGGAGGGTGCTTTAATGAGATATATGTGGAGCATTAGCCGAGCTTCCTGGCTTTTATACACTCCTGTAGAATATAGTTTTAAAAATTTATATTTGTGTTGAGTAGAGAAATAATTTCACCTTTAAGAATAAGCATTTAATCTTTTGTCTTAAAAAAGGGAAAGTAGGAAGAATATGTAACATTGTTACCAACATTTTATTTTAGCAAGATGCAACCTTTGTGAAATTATTTCAATTATCATAGGATTTCAGTAGAAACTGTTTTTAGCTTAGCCTGTAGAGAGGACAGAAGGGAAACCCTATACACAGAGCTGTTACTTAACAGTTATGGTAACAAGCCTTAGACAGAACAAACATTGACAGACACATGATTTGAGATGAAAAATACTGTTCTGAATTAGGCAGAATGTATATGAACCTCGCATCCCCACTTTCAATATTTGCAATTAGTCATCAGGTAAAGAGGATGATAGTAGGAACATCCACATCTAAATGCCTTTCCAAAAGCTGATGCTATATTAAAAATTTCTAAATTTGAAAATATCTGAAAAAATGAAATTTTCTTCCTTAGTCAATATTGCGACATAGTTTCTTCCAGACAATGACAAGATTTGTATATAACCTTTTTTACTTTATAGGCATAATTAATTGACTCATTTTCATTCCTGCAGAAGAAATACTTAGATCCAAAAAAACCTTATTTATTAATTTGGAGGATGAAAATAAATAGTATGATATACTTAGTGATTCAATCTTCCATTACAAAGACAGTAGGTAATAGTGAAAATAGTCAAGATTTTTTCCCGCCACATTTTTAACCATTGTCATCAATTAATGGTTTAAAACTTCAGATTTTAAATAGAAGGCCTCTCCAGTATGATCATTTCCTTTCTAGCAGAGCACTGAAATTACTTTTCATTGTGTATTAAGTCTTTTATTTGTAGAATCACACAAGGTTATATTGCACTTTACATGAAAAAAAGCTAGTGATGGCTAAAACTTTAAGAGAAACAAAACTAAAACCAAAACCAAGAAAATAAAAAAAACCCAAACAATTATACTTCCACCTCCAGAAAATTCCACCAAACTGAGACTAAAATTCACTGATTTATTGACTCAATACATCACAGAACAGACTTCATACTGTAAATGAATTAGACTTAAACACTGGCTTTCATCCCTCCCCCCCCCCCCTTTTTTTTTAATTTATACTGACTAACAAATGTGGATGACTTCAGACTAGATTTAGTTAGTATGTGCCAGCTATACATGAACTAAACTAGTTCTCTTTTTATTAACTGAAAACTCCAGTAACAGAGCAGTGTCCTTTATCCAGTTTTGGTATTTTTTCCATTTTTATGTTCATCCAAATTCTGTGACATGAACAAGAACTGAAGACAGCACTGAAAGGTAGGAGAAGGTATTGGGTTTGCATGGCAAAGTTTTGGTAGCAGTGGGACTGCAGCTGTGGCCTCTGTGACAAAATTCCAGAAGCTTCCCCCACGTCTGACAAAGCCAGTGCCAGCCAGCTCCAAGTCGGACCTGCTGCTGGCCAAGGCCGACCCAATCAGTGACGGTGGTAGGACCTTTGTGATAACCTATTTAAGAAGGGGAAAAAAAAACTGCTGTGCATCAGTAACCAGAAGAGAGGAGTGAAAATATGTGAGAGGAACAACCCTGCAGACACCAAGGTCAGAAAAGAAGGAGGGGGAGGAGGTGCTTTAGGCGTTGCAGCAGAGATTCCCCTGCAGCCCATAGTGAAGACCATGGTGATGCAGGCTGCCCCCCTGCAGTCCATGGAGGTCAATGGTGGAGCAGATATCCACCTGCAGCCTGTGGAGGACCCCGCGCTGGAGCAGGTGGATGTGCCTAAAGGAAGCTGCGATCCTGTGGGAAGCCCACACTGGAGTAGGCTCCTGGTAGGACCTGTAGACCCATGGAGAGAGGAGCCCATGCTGGAGCAGGTTTGCTGGCAGGACTTGTGACCCCAAGAGGGACCCACACTGGAGCAGTCTGTTCCTGTAGGACTGTAGCCCATGGAAGGGACCCATTCTGGAGCAGTTCGTGAAGAACTGCATCCTGTGGGAAGGACCCATGTCAGAGAAGTGCATGAAGGACTGTCTCCCGTGGAAGAACCCCCACACTGGAGCAGGGGAAGAGAGTGAAACAAAGGAGTGACAGAGACAATATGTGATGAACTGACTGCAAGCCCCATCCCCCATCCCCCTGTGCCGCTCAGGGTGAGGAGGTAGAGAAAATCAGGAGTGAATTTAAGCCTGGGAAGAAGGGAGGGTTGGTGGGAAGGTGCTTTAAGATATGGTTTTATTTCTCATTAGCCTACTCTGATTTGATTGGTAATAAAATAATTTAATTTCCCCAAGTCAAGTCTGTGTTGCCCGTGGCAGTAATTGTTGCATGATCTCTCCCTGTCCTTATCTTGACCCATGAGCTTTTCATTATATTTTTCTTCCCCTGTCCCATTGAGGAGGGGGAGTGATAGAGCAGCTTGGTGGGCACCTGGTATCCAGCGAAGGTCAACCCACCACACCCTTCAGTGAAAAGAAATATAACTAAGGCTGCAGAAAAACACTAACACAGTAGTGGAAGGAAGAAAACATCCAGCTAGTTAGTGCTCTTTGCATCTTAATGTAGAGAAGGAAGAAATGCTGGCACAACCAATAGCTCAATATTGGACTGCAGTGCTGCAAAGGTATGATCTGGGAGGCAACAGAGTTTTCAGACTAATAGTTAAAGTTTTGTATACATGGTCAGAAGAAAATGATGGGTGATTTTGTTTTGTTAACAGAAATTACAGAGAAGAAGTGTGCTCACATCTGTCTTGCTGTCTGCTAACCTGAGAAAACAAAAAACATATATTGGAAATATATCACATGCCCAGATATATCCCAACTAAGAAAATACATTTAACTTTGTCCTCTCTGTTGGTTTATTCACTCTAGGCTCTCACTACAGACTACAGCAAGAGGGGCATTTCTAAAAGTTCAGTTCAGGTTAAGATGAGGACTTCCTAGCTTTATTCAGAAGCTGCAGTAAGAGACAGGGCAATGAGATTCCTAGTTCATGTTTCTCATTTACCTGCCTAAATTCACAGAACAAAAGTCTTCTCCACATTACGGATAGGTGATTGACCTTTAGGAGGTTTATTGTATATAAATAATTTCTGAGCTAACAAGCAGACTTACTTTCATGTTAACACTGCACTGAGCCTAAATGAATGTGCCTTGATATGAAAGGGTTTATTATCTTGTCTTCAGAACTGCATTAACATTATCACACAGTGTTTGGTCACTTCAAAAGCTTGGACTGTGTGCATCTAGAAATCATATGGAACTTGGAAAAAAAAAAAATCAATCACATCTGCCATGGATGTACCTTATAAATGTACATTAGGAAATACTTGCATGAGGCTGAGGAATGTGGTCTGTGTACTTGGGCATGAGCATTATATACGTACACTCAAAAAACAGCATAGAGAAAAATTATCCCACAGACCAAGGCACCACTGCTCTATGCTAATTTACAATGGTGGATTCACAAGGGTTTCTTGGTGAAAGGTCAATGTGTTTCTTCAGAGCTGGCAACTGGTTTCCCAGTCTACAAAAGACTTTAAAATGAGCCAAATAAACAAGCAAAGCTGTACCTTCTTTTCTCTTAATCCCTATAATATCATCACTATTTTCACTCATGCTAACCTTCTCAAAAGGACATGTCCATTTCTAACCCGTGACAGACATGTATACTCTAATTACAGCAAGCACAGGTGTCAAAATAAAAAGAAGTAAAAAAATATGCAGCAAATGATAGAATGCAAAACAGTAACTGCTCCACAGGGAGGGAACTACTTTTCATTTCAGAAACTGACAAGTTGAGTATAAGACAAATGAGCTTCCTGGCATCTGAACGTCTTTTTTGATACATGTGCTGGTTTCTGCTGGGATAGAGTTAATTTTCTTCATACTAGGTAATATGGGGCTATGTTTTGGATTTGTGCCTGAAACTGTTGATAATGAGGGGATGTTTTAGTTGTTGCTAAGTAGTGCTTACACTAGTCAAGGATTTTTTCATCTTCCAGTGCTCTGCCAGGTGCACAGGAAGCTGGGAGGGGACACAGCTGCAACAGCTGACCCCAACTGACCAAAGGGATATTCCATACCATATGACATCACATTCAGCATATAAAGCTGGAGAAGAAGAAAAAAGGGGGGGGCACATTCGGAGTGATGTCATTTGTCTTCCTAAGTAACCTTTATGCGTGATGGAGCCCTGCTTTCCTGGAGATGGCTGAACACCTGCCAATGGGAAGTAGTGAATGAATTCCTTGTTTTGCTTTGCTTGCATGTGTGGCTTTTGCTTTACCTATTAAGTCGTCTTTATCTCAACCCACAAATTTTTCTACTTTTACCTTTCTGATTCTCTCCCCCATCCCACCAGGGGAAGTGAGTGAGCAGCTGTGTGGTACTTGGTTGCTGACTGTGGCTAAACCACGACGCCCTACTTCTCTGGCCCTAAGATACTCTTTCAATATAGAGAATCTCAGTTTTCTATCTGAAAAATAGGGAAAGAAAATAATATTAATTGTGTGATGTGTGCAATGCCTGTATGTAGAGTGAAAATGGGCATTTGTAATCACTTTTGTGTTCAGTTGAGGGAACCTTTTTATTTGGAGGAGGAGGAGGTTGTTTGGGTGAGAAAACACAGCTTTTACTTTTAGTAATCCTGAAAATATGAAACACTACATCTGCTGCACCTAATACCCTCATAGAAATTACATGGCTGAAACTAAACATATATCATGAGAGAGAATAAATTCACACAGACAGTCAAGACAAACACAATTACGAGTCACAAAAATTTTTATGAAACATTCAGTCCATCTACAACCTTTCAAGTGTGACTCTTCAAAGGACACCTACAAAATACCTTCAACAGACAAACCTAGTAACAAAAATTCACCACTCTAGTAGATACTAGAAACTAAGAGCTCAACAGAGACATGGATTCTTTGTCCTGTTACATTATTCCTGTAGATCACACCTCTCAGAAACTTATGGGCTCAACTTCCCCCGCTTCTTTTCCAACATGTTAATGTTCTCTCACTTCTGTCCTTGCTAACACCTCTGGGATAAAAAGTGATGTTAAACCACTTCAGAGAAAGGGGTCCTTAAATGTTGTACAAGATTAAAAACAGCAGTGTCCAGCCTATACGTAACTGTGATTTTTTAGGCTTCTTCAGTCCTTGCAAAAAGTGTTGTAGACAGAGGGTGAAGTTTCAAGAAACTTAGTTTTGAGTGATAATATTGATTTCAGGTGTTTCGTTTACACTTATTCACACCCCTGTGTTATAGCCTACCACTTCTGTGGTATGACAGGCTCATTGTCTGTGTGGCTGAGATGTCTCAATCAAGGGACTGACAGAGTTTGAAAAACAAACAAAAACTATAAACCCAAACATTTTTTAAAGTACTTTTGTTTGCTTCCTTGTCAGGCCATATCTGTACTTTCTGCTGATGATTCACAGTATAGAGAACTGTGCATATTGTGCTAACATAACCATGACAACAGCGCTCTGTTTGGCAGGGACTGTGGAATATTGTATACCAAGATTGCAAGCAAGGGCTTCTTCTGAAACCATAACATGAAGAGTAGCTACTTTTTTCAACTATCAGCTAGTCTAAGAAGTGTCATCTCTCCTTGCTTTCCATGTTCATTAAGTATCTCTGCCTTGCTAGGTCAACACATATCAATCTCAGTATATTGCTTATTAATCATTAATAGGCTATTGTAGGGGAATTATATGATTACGAGTTAAGAAAATCTGCGGAACAGTAATTTAAGATTATTTATAATATCTAAGGAAGAAGCATAAGAATTAGGATGATTCTTTCACTCCTCATTAAGTATTAACTCCAAATATAATACAAAACTGGGAAATTAAAAAAGGGTAGAGAAGGAAAAGGTGGAAAAATACCTACCTTTGAAAAGGAATGGAACTAGAATGAAAATTTCTTTGATAAGCTAAGAAAGTTTCAAGAAGACATTAAAAGTTTAAGTGATATGCATAAAGTTACAGGGAACCAATGTATATAAGGCAGAAAAAATAAATGGAAATGTTTTTCTTATCCCATACCTGATAGCAGCAATTCCATATTGCTGTTTGTAAGAGTTGCATTTACTCTTCCTGAAGTTGCATTGAAACTGGTGATTGTCAAAGTCATGGGCTGTTTCTTGCTTTTGTAATTATAAGATCCTTTCCATATATAATTTTGGGCAAATACATCATCAGGAACTACACAGACATCAAACATGTTTCAATACATTTTGCAATATTTAGTACTTATGAAGCCAAGTATCCAACAAAATATATGATAAATATTAGCTTTTTCTCTACTTTACTCTCTCTATTTTTAAGTCTATTAGGCATAATCTTCACATATGAAACATAGAAACTTGGCATGAACATTTATGAAAGAAATGTATTTGTACTAAGAACACAACCACAACTATGCCTTCATTTGCTCCTTTCCTCATATATGAACATGTCCTAAAATTGAACCAACTTCACAAAATCTAATAGCTGTAACCAAAAGACCAGATTCCTCTCACTGCAGCATCTTTTCTATGACAGCACAGGTAGGCAGGGACATACAGCTAGGATTAAATTTTGCAGAAATTAATTTTGATTTAGATATCAAAATTTGTATAAGCATATTTAAATGATATTAAAAGATTATAAGCTTCTTTTTTATTACCTAGTCACTTTTTATAATGAAAAATATATATAAGAAATTTGTCCTGACTTCAAATGTTTAAAAACATTATGACCTTCACCAAGAGAAAAAAAAAAAAATCACCTAATTTAAAATTAAAAAGAAATCATAGACTGCAGGGAGAATCAATATGCTAGTTTTATACCTTTACTTTTGATATTTATCATTATCCAACCATAAAATATTTAAGTAATGCTATTCCAGTAACAGTATGGGTAAAAAAAAATAGTTACCTATCCAGTAAAAACACCTACATATAAATCTTTAAAATCTTAACATGAGATACCATTTAAACAATTAAATATAAGGTGACTTAGGATGGGTTTACTACACTTTCCAAAGGAAATGTATCAAACTTAGCCCTGTAACAAATAATCACTATCTAAAATCAGCTCTTTCACTGAACCTAGATCTCTGGGTTTGTGTGTACATTGGCATCTCATGTCAGATAAACACAGAAGAATACTTGCCCCTTTCTCTCTCAGGATATCCCAAAATTCGAGACTAGGGCACACTGGAATACCCAAGAGTCTTCCTTCATCATTTATTTCATGGGTCACAGAGACAGGTTGTCTTCCCCACAGAGGATAAAAGAGCTTTCCTAGTTTTTTATTTGTGTATGTGTATATATATATGCATATATTTTTGACAAGAAAACACATAAAAACAAAACACCTAGACATTGGGTCTGCAAACTGCAAGCAAGGAAACTGCATGGTGCAAACAGTCTGATGATGTTCATTTGTGATCTGCCTGAAATTTATTTCTCTACTTTCAGGAAAACTGATCTTTATGTGTTTTATTTGCAATTAATTGGGCTTGTAGAAAAAGCTTCTGAATGAAAAAACTGATAATATGATTACCATGCAGTACATTATTGACAAAAGCAGTTTTGGAGTACCGTACAACCTGTTAGGAAAAGAAAAAGAAAAAACAAAAGCCCCCCAAAGACCCTGTGCTAAGGAATTACTTTTAAATCTTTATTCATTATTGGTAGACATTTAATAGGGTTATAGTCAAAGGCTAATTTTAGTTAAGGAGACCTCTGTCTTCAAAAAGTCTTTTCAGTGGACAGAGAAAGGTTTCTTTTGGATCTAGTCAGAACATCCAAAGTTAGTCATCTTTAGCAAGCCAATTAAACTGGAGCTGACTTTAGCCAGAGTTAGAGACTGCCTTCTCTAGGCTAAAATTAGATTCTTTGAAGGCTAAGTTGAAGGCTAATACTGCAGTATTTAGATAAAGCAATTTAAATTAGTAGTATGTAAAAGAAGTGCAAGACTGAAAAAAAACTGTGAAACAATATGTCTTTAAATTATTTCTGGGTAATATTGTTTCTCAATGGGTAAATTTCATAGGATCTTATAAAGAACACAGTGATTTCAGTGAAACCAATAAAACTTCCATCACATATCAGTTAGAAATTGCATATGGATATAAATAATACCATATAGTCTAGATAGACTTAAACATTGAGGAATAATTTAATTAATTATGTTTTTGTTCTGTTAATGTAATACCTAATCCAATACTTTTTATTCATTTTAAGCCATTCAGTGCAGTCTCACTAAATCAATTCTTGTTGTCTTTTCTACAGAAATTGTTTAAAACCATATATACCTCAAAGTACTTACCACTTAGCTTGGGACTTGGTGTTCCCAAAGCTGGCCTGGGGTCCTTCACTAATATTTTGGAACCAGCTGTTAGAAAGAATGAATGCCAAAAAGACAAATCAGTAGCAAATATGTTACTCAGAAACTAGGAAAATAATTTCCATACTGGAATTTATTTGTTACAAAGGATATAAGATGATGTTTCAAACTCAAATACGAATGACACATCAGTCAATACCAAGCCTTAGTATCAGAGGAGCACATGCCCACTGATTTCTTCCGTTGCCGCATTTTCTCCTAAGTCAGTCAACTGGATGCTACCAAGTCATTTGTAATACCTAGACAGTGTAGGCTTTCACTTCAGAATCCACATTTCAGAATTCACAGTCCTGGACTATTCACCCAGTATGTGAGATATCTTCTAATATGTCATCTAAGGCAAGTTATGTCATTTAAATTGAGATCCACACAAAATAACATTGTGTATAGTGCTTTGACTGGAAGCAATGTAACACCAAACAGTGACGAGATACATAACAAGGTTTTTTTAAATCATGTTCCTCTCCACAACTTAATTATCCTCAACAGTACTGCGTGAGCCATCTTGTGTTCAAGACTGAAAACCCAAAGATGCTTAATGTCTTTAACAATGGAGGAGAAGGTCACTGTTTCTTTAAAGAATAGCAACAGAACGAAAGAAACAAATGAGGCTGTCCACAGTATCTCCAACTGCTCAGGTGATCTGAGCACTGGAAGTTGGAGAATTTCATTTATTCTCTGCTTAGAGCAGGGACTCTCCCACAGCTGAAGACGATGAACTAAAAGCAATGGGACAGTGTCATTTCCTGCAGCTGAAGCTATTTGATTTTGCAGAAACCAGTTTGGATTCACTGGGCTATAAAGAAGACACATAATTCTGTCTCCTCATGTAGAATACTCTCATGCAGCACTAGGCTTCATTCCTTGCTCCAGTGGTTATTTCAATATTTTGTATTTTGCATCTTGGTTTTGAATCCAGGCCTTTTCTCTCTGATCAATACTCTAAAAAAATAGACAAGAAAAGCAACATCCTTCTCCCTGAGTGGAGTATTTTTCTGCATAAAAAGGAAACTTTAGCAAGAAACACTGAGAATATTTTTCCTGAGAATAAGTTTTAGCTTATTACAGAAGGCTGGATCTTGGTATATTGATTAAAACTAACAAGAAACAAGGGCAGGGGTTGGAATTCAACCTAAAGTTCTCATGGCCTATTACTACTGGTTGATTAATCTCTATTTCCTCTCTGTTTTCAAAGAAACTTACTGAACGTCACTGATCATGGTTGACCTGGAAGCCGTGCTTCAACAGCATATGCTTTTTGACTATATCAAGCTCAGGTTAGAAATATCTGGATCATACTTTCCAAAGGGCTTTAGTATAAAAAGCTGCTGAGTCAATGAGCCTTGTCAAGGTGGATACATTTCTAGTCAAATTCAGAACCAAAATTTTATATATAAAATAAAATTTAAATACAAATTTTAAATACAAACCCAAACCAAGTTATCTATGGAGTTTAAGTTTCTAGGTCTAGATATTTGCTGAGTAGGACTTTCAAGATTGAAGTTTTGTATTTAAAGGGCCAAATTCTGGTTTAATTCCCCTACCAATCCTTTTAGAGCTCTCAACTTTAAATGTTTTATTCCTTTTCACCCATTTCAAAGTCATATTTGTGAAGTTCACAACCACAGGTGAGCAACCTGACCTGGTGCTCTTCTCCCTTCCATAGGAGAGAGATGTTTCACCCCTTTGTAATAAGTAAAATTGAGTATTTCTCATAAAGGTTCCTTACTATCAGATACTAATACTCCCTGCTTCAATATCATCAGCAGAACATTCTTGGACCAAAGTACAACCAATGAAACATATCTGGCCTGCCATAACTGTTCCTGAGTACTGAACAAATCATAAGCTTCCTGGCAGCTTGTTTTCTAACACTTTCCCAAAGCTCTGCTCTCTTTTCCCCAGCACATGCCTGGCATGTAACACCAGGACACCTGTTTTTTAGTAATACAAAATATTAATTTCCAATTTGCCTTCCAAGTATCAGTGTTTGGCTACATAGCCTTTGAATGCCTCTGTAAGAGCCCTGGGGATAACCACATCTGAAACATTAGATAGCAGTAATTTAAAACGTGCTATAATTATTCTGGAAACAGAATTCCAAACAGTTGCTATACTTGCGGATGTTTCCTATCTCACGTGAAAAACACCGTTCTCACCATGATTTTCCCATCAGGTTTTTCATGCCCTGCCATGACAAACAATGTAGTAAAAATCAGAAACAAAATAAAATGTTGGAACACCAAGGACAAAGTAGATACATTTTCTATGCAAGTAGTATATTGTTGCTTAAATACAAATATAAAATAATATTAAACCCTACGGATTAATTCCATAGTGATTAAGACAACTATTTGGACTTCAGGAATCCTTCTCCAATTTTAGAATAGAATCATAAATTCATAGAATCATTTAGGTTGGAAAAGAGCTTTGAGATCATTGAGTCAAACCATTAACCTAACACTGCCAAGTCCACCACTAAACTGTCCTCCTAAATGCCACATCTACACGGCTTTTAAATACATCCTGGGATGGGGACTCAACCACTTCCCTGGGCAGCCTCTTCCAATGCTTGACAACTCTTTTGATGAAGGCATTTTCCCTAATATCCAATCTAAACCTCCCTTGGCACAACTTGAGGCCACTTCCTCTTGTCCTATCACTTGTTACTTGGGAGAAGAGACCAACACCCACCTCGCCACAACCTCCTTTCAGGTAGTTGTAGAGAGCGAGAAGGCCTCCCCTCAGCCTCCTTTTCTCCAGACTAAATAATCACAGTTCCATCAGCCGCTCCGCATAAGACTTGTGCTCTAGACCCTTCACCAGCTTTGTTGCTTGTCTTTGGACATGCTCCAGCACCTCAATGTCTTCCTTGTAGTAAGGGGCCCAAAACTGAACACAGTATTCAAGGTGCGGCCTCACCAGTGTTGAGTACAGGGGGACAATCTCTTCCCTACTCCGGCTGGCCACACTATTTCTAACACAAGTCAGGAGGCTATTAGCCTTCTTGGCCACCTGGGCACACTACCAGCTCATATTCAGCTGGCTGTTGACGAACGCTCCCAGGTTGTTTTCTGCCAGGCAGCTTTCCAGCCACTCTTCCCCAAGCCTGTAGCTTTGCATGGGGTTCTTGTGACCCAAGTGCAGGACCCAGCACTTGGCCTTGTTGAATCTCATGCAATGAGCCTTGGCCCACCAATCCAGCCTGTCCAGATCCCTCTGTAGAGCCTTCCCACCCTCAAGCAGATCAACACTCCCGCCCAACTTGGTGTGATCTGCAAACTTACTGAGGGTGCACTCGATGCCCTCATCCAGATCATTGATAAAGATATTAAACAAAACTGGCCCCAACACTGAGCCCTGGGGAACACCACTTGTGACTGGCCACCAACTGGATTTAACTCCGTTTACCACAACTCTTTGGATCCAGCCATCCAGCCAGTTTTTCACCCAGCAAAGAGTACACCTGTCCAAGCCATGAATAGCCAGTTTCTCCAGTAGAATGCTGTGGGAAATGGTGTCAAGGGCTTTACTAAAGTCCAGGTAGACAACACGTACCACCTTTGCCTCATCCACTAAGTGGGTCACCTTATCATAGAAGGAGATCAGCAGGACCTCCTTTCTTAAACCCATGCTGACTGGGTCTGATTGCCTGGTTGTCCTGCATGTGCCATGTGATGGCACTCAGGATGATCTGCTCCATAACCCTCACCAGCACTAAGGTCAGACTAACAGGCCTGTAGTTCCCTGGATCCTCCTTCTGGCCCTTCATGTATATGGGCATCACATTTGCTAACCTTCAGTCAGCTGGGACCTCCCTGGTTAGCTAGGACTGCTGATAAATGACTGAAAGTGGTTTGGTGAGCACTTCTGCCAGCTCCTTCAGTACCCTTGGGTGGATCCCATCCAGCCCCATAGACTTGTTTGTGTCTAAGTAGTGTAGCAGGTCACTAACCATTTCCCCTTGGGTTATGTGGGCTTCATTCTGCTCACATTCCCTGTCTTCCAGCTCAGGGGGCTGGGTACTCCGAGAACAATTGGTGTTACTATTAAAGACTAATTCAAAGAAGGCATTAAGTACCTCAGCCCCTTCCTCATTCTTTGTCACTGTTTTTCACCACATCCAGTGAACCATGGTGATTCTCCTTAGCCCTTCTTTTGTTGCTAATGTATTTATAGAAACATTTTTATTGTCTTTTATGGCAGTAGCTAGATTAAGTTCTAGTTGGCCTTTGTCCCTTCTAATTTTCTCCCTGTATAGATTCATGACATCCTTGTACCCTTCCTGAGCTGCCTCCTCCTTCTTCCAAAGGTCCTCAACTCTCCTTTTTCTTTCCTGACTTCCAGCCAAACTTTTCTGTTCAGCCAAGCCTGTCTTCTTCCCCACCGGCTCGTCTTTCAGCACATGGGGACAGCCTTTCCTGCGTCTCTAAGATTTCCTTCTTGAAGAATGCCCAGCCTTCCTGGACTCTTTTGCCCTTCAGGACTGCCTCCCAAGGGACTCTGTCAACCTGGCTCCCAAACAGGCCAAAGTCTGCCCTCTGGAAGCCCAAGGTAGCAGTTCTGATCACCACCTTCCTTACTTCTCCAAGAATCGAAAACTCCATAATTTTGTGATCATTGTGTCCAAGATGGTCTCTGACTGTCACATCACCCACAAGTCATTCTCTGCTCACAAACAACAGGTCCAGCGGGGTGCCTTCCCTAGTTGGCTCACTCACCAACTGTGTCAGGAAGTTCTCTTCCACACACTTCAGGAAACTCTTAGGCTCTTTCCTTTCTGCTGTATTGTATCTCCAGCAGACATCTGGTAAACTGATGTCCCCCACAAGAACAAGGACTAACAATCGAGAGACTTCTCCCAGCTGCTTATAGAATATTTCACCTGCCTCTTCATCCTGGCTGGGTGGTCCATAACAGACTCCCACCATGATATCTGCCTTGTTGGCCTTCCCCTTGATTCTTACCCATAAACACTCAACCCTATCATCACCATCATCAAGCTCTAGACAGTCAAGACACTCCCTAACATACAGGGCTACCCCACCACCTCTCCTTTCTTGCCTATCCCTTCTGAAGAGTTCATAGCCATCCATTGCAGCACTCTAGTTGTGTAAGTCATACTACCGTGTTTCCATGACGGCAACTATATCGTAGTAGTATTGCAACTGTCATAGCTGCCTTGCAGCTGACACAATCTCTGTAAATAAATTAGCCTGATCTAAGTTTAGCAGGTATGTGCAAAAAGATGGAGATTCTTACTCCACTGAGCTTAGGAGAATGTAGTCCACACCTGACTCAGTCAGAAGTCTAAAAACAGGTGTTACCCAAGTATTTGGCCTCCAGAATTATATCTGGAATTGACATCTCTGAGCACGCAAACAAAAGACAAGTACATTAAAGCATATGCCCCATTAAAGACAACTGACAAAGGATTAGAGTTATCCACTTAGGTGTTCTCCCTCCTAGTTCTCCTTGCCATTCTGCTTTATCTTATTAGACTGCAAGTAAAGAAAATCACTTAGATGTGATAGATGAGAGATGCAGTGGGAAACAGAAGAGTTTACCTTCACAAACTGGAACTTTCCCAGTCCATGTGCCATCAGACCTGCAGGCTCTATGCTCTGATCCTCCTACCAGGAAGAAACCTGGCTGACAAGTGTAAATCAATGTATAACCAAGTGAGGGAAGATCCATTCCTGCAACATTAGCATGAGTTGGTGTTTCTGGTTGTTTACAGCTGTGAGCTACAAAGAAAAGATAAAATATTCTTTAGTGAAAATGGTGAAAATATTTCTGAAAAAAAAAATCTATACACATTCTGACAGGTAACTACTGAAGAAAAAAACATCAATAAATATATTAATATATTTTTAATTCACATTAAAAAATACTATGTAGTCTACAAGTTACTGTCCTGAGCCTGTAAATACACTCTTGGAAACAGACCTTTCAATTTCAAGGGACCAAGAATGAACGTAAATACACTTGCACAACCACAATTAATTGTCTGCATATGTGAACACAAACAGTGCACATCTTAACCACAGTTAAAAGCAATCATGGCTTGTGACTTACATGACTTATGATATCTGTGTAACATTGAATAACAGCAAGTAAATGGGTCATTTGGAAATCACTATGAAAGGTCAAGGTGAGGTAAGTTTTAAATATCAGGCAGAAAGATGAATTAGCTTTCCTAATCTCATGCAAAGTGTTTTATATCTTTAACAACCACTGGAATCTGAGAGTCTTGTGTTATCTCTAAAACAGCATACCTCTAAGAGCAGGCCTCACCTTTTAACACGCTGAGCTACTGATTTGCTGTTTGCTTAGGGGGAATGCTAGCACCAATTGAAACACTAATGCTGTTTTCTTCTGTGGATATGCTCTCCATACACTGAAGTGTTTCTATAAGGTCAGACTTTAAAAGGTGAGAATAATTCCAGAAAAACACAGCTGGCTAGCTGAAAAACTAGAAAGATTAACCATAATGTTATACCTTCAGTAAATTAGCACTATTTACTGAAGTGTAAAAGATCTAAGAAATTAATTGCTCCTTCCTGGACACAAGTAAGAAGATTCAGATTCAAAAATTTCCAGTTACAAACCCTTTTTCCCCCCTTCTTAAAATACCCTGACTCCTTAGTTGGGAAACAACTCCAACTCTTTACTAGAACTGATTGTAACTCTCTGCTCCAGTACAAGTTAGAGTTGTGTAGGGCTTTCCCACATGTCCTATTCTCACCACCTCCTCTCAACTCTTTCACTTTCTTCATTGGAAGGATTGCACCCTCTTAGAGAGAAACTTACTATTTTCAGCACCTCTCTGGATGAAGAGCCATCTGTTATTCTCACTATATGTTGTTGCATTTTTTTTTTTAATTCCATAGGTTATTGTAGAAAAATTCACTGAAAAAATCACATTTCTAGCTGCTGTAAGCTATTAACGCAAATTTGTATTAACTTTAAGTTAATAAAACTATAAAATTTAAGTTAACTTTATAACAATGTTACTGTAACTAGATAGCCTAGATAAAAAATTGGTAGATCAAAAATCTGTCATTTACTTACGTATACATTCTGGCTGGATTCCACTCCATGTGAGATCAGGAAGGCAAGTTCGTGTTGTTGAGCCATGGAGAAGGTGTCCTTTTTTACATTGAAATTGAACAACATTTCCCACCTGTTGAAAAGTAGAAAACACAGTAATATTGTTATGAGGAAATATCAGTTGGAGGTTTTTTTTTTTCTAAATTTGATAGCTGACTCCTTCACATAATACAGGCCCAATAAATTGTGATGCTCTTTCTGTAGAAAGTAAATTAATTTCACAGAGCATTTTGATATGACATAAAAATTTGCTTCATTCTCATTGAAATTACTCTCCCCACAAACTGAAATCCTCCATGGAAGAGAACTGGGACCTGGTCTTCTGTGGTCTCTCTGACGTGTTGCTTTGGGCCCAGAATGGTTGAGGCATGGTCAGTTTGGAAACCAAGCTTACTGTGGCTTCCTAACTCTGGACCAAGGATAAGTCAGTTAGGCAACCTTGCAGCAAACCAGGGAAGTCACAGCACCGAAATGGGTAATAGATTCTGCGGGACCTTTACTGAAATAGACCCCCTTTGTGGAATGCTGGATGAATTCATAAATTAAAATGGCATATATTTCATTAGAACACACAAGGCCTGGTCGGTCAACAACACTGTCTTATGCTTCAGAAACTATAATGTTCCTATAATATTTTAATTTTGTTTTTTGATTTGTTCAAATTTTTCGTTACACAGCTTGAATAGAAGCACTAGTGGGGACAGCTAGGGAAACAGCTGAAATATCTTTGTTCACTGTACTCTGGTTTTAGGGAAGAACTGCTCTATGTGCAACAATGTTTCCAATCCTGAAGAAAAAAATATTTCCTTGTATACTGCTTGATCATCTCTGGTCCGTAACTGCTTCTTTCATAGTGTCAGTTATTGTTTGTATATTGCCAAAATCAACATCACTAACTTTTCATTTTGTGAAGAATCAAAGACCATATATTTGCCATTATCTAACAGGAGAAATAGCAATCTGAGAAGAAAATGCATAAATATCAACCTGCATCCCTTTACAAAGAATAGGATAGTATTCTAGATACTTTTTTCCACCAAAAAAATATTATAATACTGTATAATAATCATTAAAATAATAACAACAAAATATTATCCTTATTATTTCTTATGTTCATTATAAGAATAGAAGATATATCAAACTTTCATGAGTTACTCTACAATCAATTTTTTCTTAGACTTCAGTTTACCAAAGAACATGAAGATACTCTAAAAAGGGGTTACATTGGGCTGGTCGCCAGTCACTAGCAGGGTTCCGCAGGGATCCATCTTAGGGCCAGTACTCCTTAATCTCTTCATAAATGACTTGGATGCAGGACTTGAAGGACTACTAATTAAATTTGCTGATGACACACATCTGGGAGGAGCTGTTGACACTCTTGAGGGCAGTGAGGCCCTGCAGAGAGATCTGGACAGACTGGAAAGCTGGGCAGTCACCAACCATATGAAGGTTAACAAGGGCAAGTGCTGGATTTTGCACCTGGAGCATGGCAACCTTGGACGTACATACAGGCTGGGTAACGAGAGGCTGGAGAGCAGCTCTGCAGAGAGGAACCTGGGGGTTCTGGTCTACAGCAAGTTGAACATGAGCCAACACTGTGTGCCTTGGCAGCCAGGAGAGCCAACTGTGTCCTGGGGTGCATCAAGCACTGCATTGCAGCCGGTCGAGGGAGGTCATTGTCCCACTCTACTCTGCACTGGTGCAGCCTCACCTTGAGTACTGTGTGCAGTTTTGGGCACCAGAGTATATTAAGGATATAAAGCTACTAGAGAGTGTCCAGAGGGGGGCCACAAAGCTGGTGAAAGATTTAGAGGAGAAACCATACAAGGAGTGGCTAAAGTCACTTGGTTTGTTCAGCCTGGAGAAGAGGAGACTGAGGAGAGACCTCACTGCGGTCTACAGATTCCTCACAAGGGGAAGAGAAGGGGCAGGTGTTGATCTCTTCTCTCTGGTGACCAATGATAAGACCTGAGGGATTGGCAGGAAGATGTGCCAGGGGAGGTTTAGGTTGGATATTAGGAAAAGGTTCTTCACCCAGAGGGTGGTGGAACACGGGAACAGGCTCCCCAGGGAGGTAGTCGCAATGTCAAGCCTGACAATATTCAAGAAGCGCTTGGAGAACACCCTCAGAGACATCGTGTGAATTTTGTGGTTGTCCTATGCAGGGACAGGAGTTGGTCTTGATGATCCTTGTGGGTTCCCTCCAACTCAGGACATTCTATGATTCTATGATTCTATAAGCTTCTAGGTCGCCAGCAATTCATGTCAAAGGATTGAAAGGCTAAGGGTATGTCAGTTACTTCTCTTTTAACATCATACTTTAAGTAAAAGAAAACACAACTCATTAAGTCTTTGCTGCATCTGCAGTTTGGTAGCCCAGTAATACAGTATTGCCACTACTAGTAACAGGGTATTGAGTCTGCAAGATCTCTGGGCAGATGCTTGCTAGGCTTCCTTTGTCTGAAAGTGTCTTGAGCTGCCTGGAGTTTAGTTTAGTTTTGTTTTGTTTCTTTTTTTAAACTTGGTTTAGCTGTAACATCAAATGTTCTTGTGATCAGGTGGCTATGACTAATTTTTATGTCTTCCTTTATCTTTGTAAAATATAATCACAGCTTTATATCCATAGTAGTAACCAGAAGTTACTATGTGCATAATGAGTTATTTACCACTAATGTGATGCAGTATAGAGAAATACAGGCCTGGCACTGGAATGATAGCAAAGGCCTTGAGAAATGGAGACACAAGATACTGTGAAGAAGACTACAGGTGTGGATATGATAAAAGGTGTGACACAGGCTCAGCACTGGAGACCCCATTGCTGTGAACACTCAGCCATGGTCACTTAAAGAAGACCTGGCAGAATCAGGTTTCAGACAAAAAAAGAACAAGTATCTAACATAGGTGAAATGCGCCTTATAGAGTAGATGGAAACATAATGTGGAGCTGCAGTGTGAGTGGTGTAAAAGTGTGTTAGAAACATTATAAATAATTTCCAACTTTGAGAAGGATAAGGTCAGCAACAACTGGTTAGAGTTTTGCAGGGGCATTCCCCACAGAAATCTCATCACTGCATTACAGCTAAGAGCCAATGGCTACCTGATGAGAGAATTTCTAGCAAGGGGTAGGCAGGAAAGTCAACTTAAGTCTTGTCGACATTGTCAGGTGGAGAATGAGTCCTGTGCACACATTACCGGATACTGCACAGTGGTACAGGATGCTAGGATTAAAAGGCACAATCATTATGTGAATTGTTGGCGGAGGAGGCTAAAAAGGACTCTGTAGTATTCCAAAAGCCACTGCTGAAAGATGAACAGAATTAATTATGTAAACTGGACCTGGTATTCGTGAAAGGAGACCAAGCCCTGGTTGTTGCATCATGGTCAGATACAAGAGTAAATCAGCATCTTTGGTGGATGCAGTGATGGGAAAAGTTGAGAAATATCAACACCTAAATAACCAAGTGCAGGAACTGATGAATGCCAATATTATTAAATTTATGGGATTTCCATTAGGTGCACACAGAAAATGGTACCAAGGCAACTATGAATTGTTGAAAGAACTAGGACTCTTCAGTTCCTGAGAGGAAAAGGTAGCTCATCGCTTATTGAATCTAGCACTGTTTTCTTCAGCGGACACTACGCATAGTAAGAAATATTGTAAGATCTTAACGTTTTAATGTATTGTAAATGTATTATCTAATGATTTCTAAATAAACTGACCTTTCCCTTCTATCTATCTAAGGCATGAACCAGACCCTCCTGGAAAAGTGGAGTGTGACAAAACCTTAGATAAGAGGGCGATAGTATGTAGGGATGAATTGGGGCTCGGAACCGTGATGTGTCACCTATCCTACCAAAGACAATAATCACTAGTCTTTAATGAGGTGGACGGGCCACCTATACTTAACCCAGAAAAGGAACATGTATAATTTTATATATGTTCAATAAATAACCCAGGTAGGTCAAGAATGACAGAGGCTAAAAAAAAAACCAAATCCTGAAGGAAAAAAAGTCAAAATCACATTCCTGCCAGTGAAGCACGCCAGATTCTGACACTAACATCCCCCACTGACACCAGGCTGAAGCCACCACCCTCAGCCTCAGGATCCTGAGTAGCAGAAGGATCAGGAAAATTATGTGTGTCTGATAAGGCTAAAATTACAGTTTCACTGATGCAGTGATAATGTCAGCTGTGCTAATGGAGACAGCTATACTGTGATAGTACTCTTGGAGTTTCATCTTACAATTCAATCAACACTGAAGTTTTTATAAGAATTACTTTCACAGAAGGAGATTATTTGCAAGGTTGCTCCACATCTGCAGATCAAGTTTCATACAGCATTTCATAAAATAGAACCCAAGAGCTAACACAGGGCTACCATGATTCTAATGTGGCTATTTCCTTTCTAAATTCAGGCTGCCCCTTGGCTCCCTTCAGGCTTTAATGTAGGGGAAAATAGCTGAATTTCTACAAAAAACATATGTTGGAAAAGTATGAAAATTAATAAATCTTACATATATGACTGATCGGTCCAAATAGTTCTAAACTTTTTCTTCAGTTCAGTGGTATCTTGTGTTACAACAGCTTATGGTGGAAGTGCTATAAGCAATTTTCTATGTTACTAGCTATATATCTGAAGAAATATTTCAAAACCACAACTTCTTTCCAAGGAGCAATTTTTTTTCCAGATTACAGATGAAGTCAGTATTCACTAAGTTCTAAAGTATTTTGTCTTCATTGTAACACACTGTTAAGGTAGATGTGTCAAATCAAAAATACTCAGATGAAAGATAAACATCCTAGTAGTACATATTCATAATGATTAAAGCAGGTGATGCTATTCATTTACATGCCATGCCTGTTATCCAAGTACTACTGAACTGGTATTTGTTATTTGAACACACAAGAACCCGATCTGCCTCTGCCTGCTGAATTCAATACCAAACAATAAAATCCATACAAAGTTCTGTTACCTCTTTGTTACAAAGCTCCTATTTAACAGTTTAAACACCACTCAAATGTAAGGTGGTGATAATTGTACTTTTGTTGCTTTTGTTAGTGTAGGTTCCAGGAGGTCAGGTTTCAATACGCCTTTCAGTCAAGCCTGGAATTATGTTGTATATGTCTGAACTTTCAATGCAATCAATGAGATAGGAAAACAGATAATCAAGAGTAAGGGAAGCAACAAGAACAAAAAGAAGTGCTGTGGAAGTTCATTACTTGACATTAGTATCGTGAAAAGCAAGTGGCACTCAGTGATACAGTCAGGTAAAAGAGGAGGTACTGTCATTTGCTGAAAAGCACTAAAAACAGGACTCCATGTACAAAGACTTGAATTCTACTGTCAGGCTACAGCTTGATTTTTTTTTATGAGACAGAAATAAATTTAAAACAATTAAGTAATTTAAATGACCCTATTAATGTTAGCTTAAATGTGAAGTATTTAAGAGAGTTTAAAAACAAAACAAAACAAAGCAAAACAAAACCTAAAAAAAAAAAAAAAAAAAAAAACCAAAACAAACAAACCACAAAACCCCCAAAAGAAAAAAACCAAAACACTGGGGGTTAGAATCAGAAGAGCATCTTATATGTATATTTGCTACGGATGGAAGCAAAAGTCATTATTATCCCATTCATACAGGAAGTTAATTATAGCATAATATAAATTCATTTATAGTATATTTATGGTTTAAATGAGTCATAATGTTATTGAATATATGGTAATGTAATATTTCTTTCCAGGATCTACAGACAATAACTTGTCTAGAACCAATCATTTTCACTGTTGTTTCCACCCAATAAAGAGCTAAACTCAGCTTCATTTGTACAAATGACACTCCTACCCTGTTCTGTAGTAACTAAGCAATCATATTTAAAGTAATCAGAAATTGCATGCAGACATTTAGTTACTATATAAAAACAAATTTGCTACATGAACATGAGGACAAGTTGCTGGCTAGGTAAGGAGACTATATCTCATACAGTTTAAATCTGCTAGGCACTAACCTTACAACTGTGGGATCAAGGTTGTAAATTGTGCCAGCAGTTACACTTCCTCTGGAAATTATTTATTAGTTGACATTTTGCCTGGTATTTTGACAGTTCCATGCTAGCTGTGAGTGATGCTTTCATTCACAACTACAACAACTACAGAACAAATGAGGAAGTCTGCACTAGTTTCTTCAATGATAGAAAGCTCATTAATATGCCAGAGAAACTGTGACAATAAAATTGTAGAAAATGGTCATTGCAATGATTCATTTCTTACACAGTTGAATAAAGAGTTGCCTTTTAGCATAATATTGTATTATACCCAAAGTTAGTTAGCCCAAGGACTGCCCCTGCATATTCTCTCTTGGCGCAAAACAATGCTCCATTCCCTGGAGAAAACTGAGATGATTATATTACCACTCACATATGATTGTGATCTAGTGCAATCTGAAAACCCAAAGATTGCTAAAACAATCACTAAGCATGAGTACTGTGTGAAGGCCACCAAAATGACAAACCAAAGAAATTTTTGGCCATGAAACTTTGAAAAGCCTCTAGCTACAACTTTGCTTTTAAAAACTAATTTCATGCTGTAAATTTGTTCAAATTTCCAACAGCCCTTTCTTGCAGTTCTGGCAATCTGCAATTTTTATTTAACTCCTGCTACTAGACAGGCACCACATACAACTGGGGAGCTGCTAGCTTACTTAGCAGGATAGTTTAGATTCTCTCTTTGTTTGCAGCTGCCTTATCAGATACCTAGCAAATTATAGGGCACATTTTTGCATGTATACATCATTCACCCATGAAAGCCTCTCACTGACGTCACTCTTCTGTGTGATTCAGAAAATCAGAAATTCAGAAGCATTTTCAATCTCACAATTCTTTTTCCAACAGAAGCATATGGAAACACAATTTGCCACAACACACCTTTTTAGAAAAGACAGCCAACAGCCTCCTGGGCTGCCTAAAGCAGAGCATTGCCAGCAGGTTGAGGGAGGTGATTCTTCCGCTCTGCTCAGCGCTGGTGAGACACAAGTGGGTGCTGGGCTCACCAGTGCAAGAGAGACAGGGACATACTGTGTTGAGTCAAGTGATGGGTCACAAAGGTGATTAAGGGACGATAACATCTGGCATACAAGGAGTGGCTGAAAGAGCTGGGATTGTCCAGTCTGCAAAAGGAAAGTCTTAAGGGGAATCTTATCAGTGTGTGGGAGCAGGAAAGGTGAGAGAGACAGACTTTTCCTCAGTGGCGCCCAGTGACAGGACAAGAGGAAATAAGCCAAACTGAAAGATAGGAAACTCTGTTTAAAAATAAGAAAAAGCATTTTCACTGTAAAGGTGATCAACTTGGAACAGGTTGCCCAAAGAGGCTGTGGAGTCTCCATCCCTGGAACTATTCAAAACCAACTGGACACAGCCCTCATGAACCTGCTCTAGCTGACCCTGCTTTGAGAAGAAGGGTTGGACTAGAAGCTTTCCAGAGGTGCCTTCCAGCCTCCGTGACTCTCTGGTTCATTTGTGGTCACATAATTTCCAAATATAACAGAATTGCTCTCTGGAAAAAAAAATCCACTGTTTTTCAGAGTATGTCTACACTAGCATTTTGGCACAGAATATACAAAATTTTAAGGAGAAAAAGCCTACTTGATAAGCAGTAGGGAGCACATATATTGGTGGGCAGATACTACTGAACTCCTTCAAGGTGAAACCAAGCAGAACTTCATCACCAGGGTTTCATACAGCACATTGCTAATAGGGACACAAGGTCAATGTAATCCAACAGCTAGAAATAAGGAAACACAACAACACTCCAGCAACCAGCTTTTACAAGGCATGACCAGTTTCTGGACCTCTAATCAGAAGTTTCTAGTCTTTGAGGTAGGATAAAAATATTTTTATATGCAAGTTAATAAAAAATAGTATACTCTACCTGATAGCCAAATGTGTTGTTTTGTGACCCATGCCTTGGGACTCCTGGATTTTCACATGCTGTGCGAGTAGGTTCTTAAAAATAAATTAAAGACAAAACAAATTACAGTATTCTAATGAAATACATGAATTATCACAAAATTAAGCTTGTTCAACAACATGCAATAAGCCAATGAGAGAAACAAAAATAAAGTGACATGATTCTTAGTACAGAAGAACACCAGGATAATTCAGAATAGCTGAAAACTCCTAGATTGACTTAGCAGGAAAAGGAATAATAAGCATTTCAAGAAACTTCAATAATATGGGTGTAACTTTACCTATACATCGAGGAGAAGAACCACTCCACGTGCCATCTGCTTGGCAAATCCTGGTGTTGGAGCCAACCAAAATAAAAGGAGGATTGCAGCTGAAAGAGACTTCTGACTGATAGATGAAGCTTTTGCCTTCTCTTTTCCCTTGAGCAGGTACTCCAGGGTCACCACAAAACTTTGCTGTGAGAAAAGACATGATAGAAATGGAATTTGTCATTTATTAAAATAGACAAAAATGACACTTATCTGAACTCAGTCAAGCAGTTACTCCAAATTTTATATTTGTTTTATTAAACACAGGTCAAATACAGAAACATTTAATAGGAACCCAAAGAGAGACTAGATTGCCAATCTTTAGTCTGGTCCAGTTTGCAGTAGTTTTGCTAGCTGTTCAAAATGCCTGCATAGTGGTCTTGGTCAGTAACTTGAAATTGACACTCAAGGTTACATAACTTATTTTATTAAGGCCCAAATATCCACAATTCACCTCTGCCCCAAACCACATCAATCTGCAAATCTTCCTACAGAGAGTGTACCAAACCTTCATGTCAATCTCGCATCCTCTCCTGCTTTCTGCTACCTACCTAGTGCTAAAAATGTTTGTATGATTAAAGGATTTGTCAGACAGATGTTAGGAATCATAAATTCTTACTTTGTCATCCTTCCCTGAAAGATAAGATCTGGTATGTATGGAAATACAATATTTGAAAGTTAGTATAGCTAACAAAAAAAACCCAAAAACAACCCATAGTAAAGAAATTTCAACAGCAATCTAAAAGTCAAACACTAATAAGCTGTTACTAGGCAGGATAAATTTGACTGAAAACCTATCCTTAAACTGGTCTTTTCACTTTATACATATCACCTAAAAATTTCTTATGTCTGTAGTATAGCATAACACAGTAAATACACTGCTGGCAAATTTACTGGCCACCTTCTGCAGTATAAAGTACTGATTATTGTCAGAAGCTGGATTTTGAATAATTGATTCAGGAAATGTAATCAGCTATGGTAAACCCTGTGCCATCAGACTATATTATTCCTTGACACACTGTGAATTCCAATATTGTAAAGTCTGATTTCATATCAAACAGAAAATGCTGTAATATAAATGAAAAAATAAAACACTAACACAGACATGTGCAACGACATATTTCTAAAAAGGCATGCTGTACAGACAGTGGAATTTTCTGCTCCATCTTTCTCTTCTACAAACAAAATTTAAATTACATCTCTTAAACAACTGCCTTCAAAATACATTTTTAATATCTCTATCTTTGTCCTATGCCTTAAGCTTTCCAAAGGACCTTCTCATGTGAAATGCTCCTGCCCTCTACCTCTTACTGCAAACGCTGACTGTATGGGAAATCCATGCATACATGTTTGTGAAGAAAAGAGGCTTAATCTATAACATACCAGAAATGTACACAATTTCATGGCTTTAAGTTGAATGGCACTGTCTGCAGAATTATAGACCAAATTCCGAAAAGATCTATGAATTGGGGACACTGCCACATACTGAACCTCATTGTGTGCTTGACAGATCATGGTTGTAATTTATGCTTTTATTAGAATATTCTGTGGAAATCTTAATTTGCAAATACATGAAACATTTAGAGATTTTTAACACAGATTCTTGAAATTATGTCCTGAACAGTTCTTTGTACTAACAAAGTAGCAACCGCTCTCAAAAAAATTTTCACATTAAAAAATGTTTTTTTTGGTAAGTTTATTAATTTTTTATAAAACTACATAAACCCCACCACTTAGTTGTTGGTCAACTTTACCCAGTCTTTGAATAGCTACTGAATATCTGCCTTCTATATAGGTAACAAAGGAAAACAGGCACCATGGTGAAACATGGCAGTTTTCCTCTGATATTTGAACAGGGGGCTACAGGACAAACTAAAGTTGCAGCAAACTGGAAGCTCTGTGAGTGCTCTCACTCCCCATGGAAATATTTTCCTAAGGACTCTGAAAGTCTTTAACAGAGACAGGGCCGTGGAGCTCTGGCACTGAGGCTGTGAGGTTAGTCTCTTTCTTTAAAGGCATTTAATATATTAACAGCAAGTTATACCTGTAGTTAGGAATTTTCAGGTATAGGTCTATATTTTTTTTGCCATCTATTGCCAAGCTTATAAAAACAGCAGTCCTTTACTCAAATTACTATATGAATAATTAAGCAGACAAATTTACTAGGTCACAGATGACAAATACTCAACCAAAGACATGACCATATTCCATTCTGAATAATTATTCCATGTTACAACTATACCTTGCATATCTTCACCTACAGGGTCTACAGAACCAAGCTGGAAACTAAAGTTCTCATGTCAAGAATTGCTTAAAGACTATTCATTGAGAATGACTTTCACCAGCTCCCTCTCATTTCTGCCAGATGGCAGCTAGTTTACGCTCTTTGACAAGCACTGGCTGCCAATTGATGTCTCTTGCAAGCCAGTGGGTAACCACTGCACATCAACAACATTCAGTTAATGTAATCTCTGCATGAAACAGCCTTTAATTCCCAGGCAGCTACATTCTTTGCTAAATATACCTTTTTAAAAGTTTAAAGGTGGAGCCCTTTTTTCAAAGCATATTGCAGTATTGAATATTCTAACCTCAAAGAAGACAAAGAGTTTGTGGTATCAAAAAATGAATGTAAGGACACAATATTTCAATCAAGTACAAATGATGAAAAGAATTTTTCATGGTCTTTGATGTTCATAACATAGTGGACTGCAGAAGAGCTCCATCTAGAGAACTTAAACAACAAATGGTGTTTTTTTTTTCTTCCAGAAACAATGCCTTTCACCATGTTCCAGCTCTGGCACATACAGTTTCGGCAGCACTAAGCAACTGTTGTTGATGATATGAGAATATCATTAGGAAAAAAAAGGAAAAGATCATCTATATGATATGCCTTCATAGTAGTAGCATATAGCCAAAACAGAAAACATTTTTCTAAGGGAGAGACGAAGAATGTAAAAAATAGTAAAATAATGGAGAACTGCATTTTACAACATCTAGCAAGCTACCTGGCAAGCTCATCTACTTGGCAAGTTTGAATTTCACTTCAGAAACTGTAAAGGCATAAAGATGAAATTATGCTCTTCCAGTTAGACTCCTTGCTCAATACCATTATAGAGTTTCAGTGGTATAGCTATTCTACAAATAACTGCAGAATCTCCTTCTTCAGTGCAATCAATTCAATATCTCTTAGAAGCATCACAATCACTTTTTTGAAAAGATTTTTTTAAATAATGAGTGGAACAACACCAACCTAAAGAAAAGGCCACATTTGCTATTGTAATGAAATTTGTATCAATATAGAAATCCATCAGTGTTATAACTTTCAGGTTAACAAAATTTACTGCATAAAACCTATAACTTAATTTAGTGTAAAGGGGAGAATAGACAATTGTCAAGGAATCACCCTGGGGTTTAGACAACATTGACAACAGAAAAAGCTCTCTGTGACATCTAAGAAATTTTAGAATGAGTAATGAGCAAATAAAAGAGATTATAATGGAACTTCCCCTGTTCTATATGTAGTTGGATCTGAAAACAAGACAGCACCTCTTAATCTTGTTTTGCCTTGGATTATTTGGTATGCATTGCCTGTAATATGTTTTTTTATTTTTTGTTTAAGGCTTCCTATATGCTCACAAAGGATATACAGATATTCCTACATCTTCCTCAATCTACAAATTATGTTAGAGTTTTGGAAAATATAGAAGGATTGTATTTGTCCCAGGTTTGAAATGAACTGAGCCACTGCTAGGGAGAAAAAAGAAAAAAAAAAAAAAGAGGTGAGAACTTTAAAAAGGAAAATGCGCTATAGTTGAATAAAGAAATACAGGACTATAAAGTAAATACATACGCAAACACTGAGGTACTTCACCACTCCATGTTCCATTCCCAACACAAGTCAAAACAGCAGGAAAAGAGAGTTCATATCCTGGAGAGCAGACATAGCTAACGCTAAATCCCCAGTCCAAGTTTGTTCCTTCCAACCTTCCATTAGAGATCTGCGGAGGAGTTGGGCAGGTAACAGCTGCAATAATATTCAAAATAATTAGGCCCAGCTGCTGTAAATATCCCCAGTGTACACAATTACTAGAAGAACCATATGTGCTAATTTCACCTTTTTTAGAGGACAATACAGTCAGGACATGCTATCTTCCTCACTGTATTCTTGCCACATTTCCTGAAGTTAGTACTTCTGGTTTCCTCCATTTAGGAGACAGTGGCTGATTGATGAAGTGTCTCAAATAAAACAGGATGCTGTATCAAACCAGATAGGAAGACTACCTAAAAATCTGTATGGAGACTATGAAGCGTACAACATTTAAGGTATGTCTGGTAGTATACTACAAATTTATTTTGTTTGTCTGTTTAGACAACATAGAGTACAGTTATATTTAGTTACTGTAATAATAGTCAAATGTTTTCTTCCTGTTAACCTGCTTAGGCATTTGCTAGATATTAATGCCCAGGGATGAAATTCCAGGGCAATTGTTCCAAAATATGACTTGAAAGTCTGTTTCTAAGTACCACAGTTTGGTTAGTATTTGCTTCATGAATAGCTCCTCACCAAAAAGCGTCTAGCTTCTAGCTAGAGGGAGAAAATTTAAGGATTTGCAGCCTCCTGGAATTGTTAGTGTTGCTACATCTAAGGTGGCCAGCAAGAAGTATTTCAGTATAGTTTCTCATTTCCAGGCCTTCCAGGTAAAAACAGAAACATCTTCTACTCTGTTGTAGGAAAGAGGACTGAAAAACACCACAAGAGGACAGTAGAAATAAACATAACTGTGGTGATGAAGATAAAGTGTTATTGACTGGATAATGGGGTAGTAACAGACAATTGCTAATTAAAAGCTGAAGGAAAGAGGGCATAAAGGAAGTTAAATGAAAAAAAATCTGAATCAAAAAGAGAAAGGGGGAAATTTAGGTCAAAGTTACTAGAATGAATGAGAAAGAGAAAAGGGGTGAAAAAGAGAAAAGTTGGGTGAAACAGTGCTAGCAAAAGAGAAAGAAAGCAGATAAAACTAGTATGGTTTAACTTAGTGGAGACAGTTGGGGTAAATGAGAAGAGGTGGTGACTAAAAATAAAGCAGAGAACACACAGGCCACAAGAATGGAGGAAAAGAAATGCTGCACTCATAACCTTTAAACTTATGTTTAGACAGCTGTCATCTTGCAGGCTCAAAAGAAGTCAGAGATACTAGATCAGGAGTACTGTGTATTTGAATGTGATCTGCAGAAGGCTCACCATGTACCATTTCTCCATTCTTACTGTAATCTTCAGTGAGAGAATCTCAACTATTTACACCACAAAGATGCTCTGCAGCATCATTCATGGCTGTTTGAGAATGCTGGAAGAAAGCAGTACTATTATGAAATAATCCTTTCCCAACCAGTAAACCAAATCTAAATTTGAAGGCCCTATTTTTTATAATTTCTGTTTCTCTTGCTCTGGTTCACAGTTTAAAAAAAATAACCAACCCAGAAAAGGACATGATAGCTTTTGCCACACTTTCATGATGCTTTAGTAAAAGTAAGTCAAAATAAGTACTCTGAGCAGCAAAAGCCTGTCCACATTCTCCAAGAGCTTCATGACTAGTCCTTTTTAAAAGATCTGTATGTTTTAACTTCTGAGCTGAGGAAGAAATATCAATCAATAATTAGGAAAGGAGACAGGAGAAGTAGCATGAAAATTGGTGTAATATCAGAATTTTGGGTTGAAAAAAACCCAAACAAAACCACACCCAGGAACAAGGCAGAATGCCTCACTAAATATTTTGGTTAGAGATTTAACCATAAATATGTACAGCAACATTTCTCAGTTTAAGAGCTGAAAGTATATTACAAATGCAAGTCTGCAGAAAAGACAATGCTTGAATAGTTGAATATTTAGTTGCAGATGAACATGTATTGTTTTCCACTCAGGCAAAGCCAGAGTATTATTTATATCTTCTATTTCAATGGCATGGTGACAATTACGCATCCATTTTCTGCCTAGTTCATTTTCCAATTATTTTAACTAAATGGTACCAGAGGATCCTGGCACTTCCTCCTGACAGTAAGAACTTATTTTTATACATTTCAAGCACAGTACTGAATATTATATATTTTAATTACATGGTCAAAGAAATGGGGGTTATTAACTTAGTGCTCTCACACAAACCTGTGTGGAGCAGAACGAAATTCTAAGAACACTAGAGATTCTGCATATGTTTATTATTTAGTATTCATACAAGCCATAAATATGTATGACCTAAAACCAGAATGACTCAAAAACTAAAAGCCAAAATTGACAACCTAACTCTTTCTTTCTATGGTTCTGTTGGAATTAATTCAGAGACAGGTCTCCTGCTCCCTGTTAGGTGTCCTGTAGTCCTTAAGAATTTGAGGCTTGGAGGCTATATCATAAATACTTGTTCTATCTTATGATTTTTATCTGTTCACTTACAGCCACTCTTGGAGACAGACAGACTCTTGGTGAGTAGGACCAGTATGGCTGTTCTTCTGTTCTTAAAAACTGTTTTGTAACCAAAGCTGAGGCTCAGTAAGAACACAATATGAATATAAAAAAAGGTCAATTGTTAAGAGGATCTCAAAGTCTGACATCCTCAAGAATGTGTTGGGAAGATAACTTTAAAAATTGACATTATCAAAGGTGAATCAGCATTAAAGTGGACTTGGTAAGATATTGGGAGAATTGCACTCAGAAAGGAAATCAATTGCAAATGGAGTGGAGATTTGAAATTTATTTGATCTCTTTTGATGAATGAATTCAGGGGAGGAAAATAAGAATTGTTGAGCAGGTGTATAACTGTACTTCCTGAAAACAAAACAGAAGGAAGATGGATGAGAACAAAGTGAGTACAAGCTTAGCCAAGTAAGTTTTAAAAGAATAGAGATCAGATATACTTAGTGTGAACCCAGAAAGAAAACACCAAAATGGTAATGCTGCTTCTCTACAGCTGTGGTATCAGAGGCAGTAAGAAAAATTACTCTAGAAAGAAGATACTCTAGGGTTTAGCAAGTGAGTTTCTCAGAGAAAATTGTTTTCATGACACAGATAAGGTGGTCTTCCAGTAATGTTCAGATTTTTTGCTATTTAAATTTCAACAGAGAGTATTGAAAAATTCCAATAAAACAGAAAAATCAGGAATGCAATTAGTAAATAGAGAAAAGGAAGATCATGGGATTAATCCTTTCAGTTTTCAAAGTAGAGAAAATAACATGAAACAGAAAAATGTTTATTAGGAAATTTGTCAGAAGGATTTAATCTTTTTTGCTGAGTATGTCAATACAGCAAAGTGATGCTCAAAGGTGCATGTCTAATGAAGGAGGGATCAGAGAAAGATCTTAATATTATGGACAGGGTAACCCAGAACAATTTGCCTTTGACAAAGTTCAGTTGTATATATGCAGACCTTTCCCAAAGGTGTCTATCATGTCTTTGAATGGTCTTTTTATAAAGACAGAAGCATATATAAGGTCATTTTTGGTATGACATTCTAACTTTAGCAAACAAACAAACAAATCTAAACCATCATTTTATGTTGGCTAATTCAGTTTAGCAGCAAAGTAATAAGATGTTCTATAAAGCTACAAAAAACTTTTCAATATACTGTGCTGGTATGAAAAATAAAAAGGAAAAGAAGCAAAGGATGAAGTCACCGTTCCTGCAGCCAAAAAATTCAGTATATTCATACTAATAGTAAGTTTTGATTTCTGTGGAAATATTTGGCTGACTCATTACAATAAACAGTGGATATAAATGTCATAGAAGAAATAGTTGACAATCAAAATAAATGTTGTACCTTTGCATGTTGGGATTACTCCACTCCACGTGCCATTGCTAGTACAAGTGCGAATTAAAGAGCTATTTGATTCCATTGTATAACCAGGTTGGCACATATAAGTAACATTTTGTCCAACAACATAATCGTCACCATATCTCATGCCATTGGCTGGGACTCCTGGATCTCCACAACTGATAACTGCAAGTAAATAGTTGAGGAACTGATTTTAAAACCTAAATGTGATTTATTTATATATGAGGGGAAAAACATAGGGCAAAACTAGGAATTCATTGGGGAAAAAAGGAGAAGGAAAGGTATCATAAATCTTATCTCCCTCAAGAGAAGATAAACATATATGTAATCTGAATTAGCTGCCAAACACAAGTGGAGCTATATAGCAGTTCTATTTAGAGAACATCAATACATCTGTTCAACAGTAGAAGTAATGGATTCTACAATTTTGTCAGTAAAATTTCAAGATTATAAAATAAAAAACAAAGCAAGAAATAATCCATATGTCACTACCACCCTTTGAAACCCTCAAATTTTCCTATCAGTTCATTATTAAACCAGTTTAATTATTAAAGAAGCAGATATCTATTGCTCAGTTTACTTTTCCATAGGTACATCCTGAAAGGAAACACAGTCTGGAAAATTTAAGATATATGTCTGCAAAAAGCTCCCACTTCATAAATGCTCACATGGTTACTATGTACATGAACAGATGAGAGTGTTCAGGTAAACCCCAAACATGGGCCATGGCTTCTGCCAAAATTAGGCCTACAGTACTTTAATGAGTGGGAGTGGTCATAAAGCCTCTTGTGACTTATAGTGTCAGGAGATAATTTAATGTCCTAATGAGATTAACTATTCATAAGGAGTTAATAAAGAGTTATATCATTATAATCTGAGAATAATGTTAAAACAGGTTAGTTTCTCTTAGATCCGGTCAATTGGATCTATCAATTTCTGGAATAGTTTTCAAAGTAAGAAATCTTGAGAACCCTAGTGGCAATGATCAAAAGCTGTGTTTTTCAAGGAAAAAAAAACAAAAAACAAAAAACAAAAAACTGGGAAAAAAATATAGTTCATACAAAATACAGCACCCATGTGTTTTACAGTTTTTCTTACAGTAAACTTGAGAATCCCCCTACAGTATTTTTATCACTTCTGAAAATTGTGGGAGGCAGTTTCCTGGGAATAAATCATGTCCTGGCCACTTCTAACTCAATGCCAAAACATGACTGATGTGAATGGCACCCTTTCTGTATCCTGGTCTCCAAAATCAAAAACCCATGACTACATGTTTGCAGTGCATTCTGGCCAGGTCCCTTGATATAAATAATTGGGGAACTGAGAATCCAAGGTATATAGTATGTCTGTTGTACAGTTTATTATGGTCTGAGCGAGCAGATGATATTAATTAAGCTGCATGTATCAAATCTTAAAAAAAAAAGGTCCCACACAATCACTGTCTATGGATACAGAAGAGACTATGAAATATAACACAGGGTTATCTGGGTTAGTCTACAGCTAGCTAGTGCAATGATAAAGAAAATTGGAGATTGGCCTATTTTATTTTATCTAGTAACACAGTATCTTTTTTAAAACAAAAAAATCATAGATTTTTCTCTGTCATTCTTCAGACACTATAGAGCTGTGAAAGACAGAACTGTTTCTTTTAGTTACACGAGTATATTCATATACTCTATGTGTTCTTTCTTTGACATATTCCATTGACTACCCTTAATGTTGCAAATTCAACTAAAATCATCCTTGATATTTTTCCAAGTATACTATTGTTTTGACAAATGTTCATGCTTTTATCTTTTTTCCCTAGTCCTTGTTTCATCTCTTTAGATTTTCTTGTATGAAGAATATTTCAAATCATTGCCTTACGAATTTAAGAATGTGCAAACACTATAAACCATGTATGATCAGACAGCTCCACAAACAATCCGTTTATTTTATATAATTGAAAAGTATTTTCAATGTTTATTTAAATGCAACTAATACCTTGTTCTCAGCTTTTTCATTCACCTTCCTTACAATCTCCATTTCTTTCTTTTGGTCGTCAATACAAACTTTTTGTTTCTTCCACTGTTATTGTTATTGTAATGATTGTACCTTTTCCTGCTTCTGACACTTTAACATTGATCTATTATACAGCAAGAGCCACCATGGCTTTAGTAGATCTCTAGATTGTTCTACCTCCTCAAGATCCCTACCTTCCTATCATTAACATTTAAAGCCATATTTCAAAGAAAAAAAAACAAACCCAGACCTGATTTTCTTTCATGTGTTTTTGTCCTTCTGTACTTACTAGTCTTTATCTTACTATAGGAAAAAGAGTTGCATGAAAGAAAAAGGGGGAAAAAAAAGTCATTCTTCATATTACTGTGTTGTAACATTAGAACTGTTCACAGAGGTGGGTTAACATGAGAACATTGTTTCTGACTGTATAAATGATAGAATTTTTTCCTTGTAAGAAAATCCTATAATAGCCTGAACAACCGAAAGGGGGGAATCTTTGCTATGTACAAGGTCTGCATGGTGTGCTGCACGTGGGCAGAGGCTTGTTCGATGCTACACTGCCCAGGGCTCCCAGCATATAAAGGGGCATAAGGTTATCTGTGCTATCCTCTTCTTATAGTGTTAACTCTAAAAAATAGCATTTTCAGTGATACGCAAGAAGTAGCCCATTACTTGGTAGCTGAAATAAGTATGGGCTGGCTGTAAATTTTGATAACACCTGGAGTAAACAAAAGTGGCATATCCTGAATATTCCTATTAATAGAGACATGAGACAGAACAACAAATTAGGAAACTGATATGTGCTATGTGTCTACTTAGAGTGGTGTTGTGGGCCCAGAAAGAAGGTGAAGATCCTGTCTGGAGAAAAGAACCTGGCATTGTGGAAGATACTAGAAAAGAAGGAGATGTGTGGAGACAAATGTCAGAGGATGACCCTGACTGATAACACCTGAGTTTCATAGGAGCAGTAGCACAGCATGAACCTATGGGACTTTGAACCCATCCTTCCCAGGACAGCAGAGAACTCCCCAAATGTAACCCTGAGAGGGAGCGAGGAAGCGTGAAATAATCAGGCAGGTAAAAGCTCTAAACTGTGTGGTTTTTAAATGGACACCAACATCCAGATCCACTGTGGATTGCTGTTTACTTTGTGTCACCCATGACAGCCACTTGGGACAGGTGTTTGCCTAAGCTGTTCTGGAACCCTGCAATGATTCCATGAAGTTCCATGACTTGAAAAGGCAATAAGCAAATTTTGGGAAATCTTGTCACAGTCAAAAATGGAGAGCATGTGTACCGGTTTTGGCTGGGATAGAGTTAATTTTCTTCATAGTAGCTTGTATGGTGTTGTGGATTTCTGATGAAAACAGTGCTGATAACATAGGGATATTTCAGTTATTGCTGAATGGTGCTTGCACAGCATCAAGGCCTTCCCTATTTCTCACGCTGTCCTGCCAGTGAGTAGAGTGGGGGTGCTCAAGATGTTGGGAGAGAACACAGATGGGACAACTGACTCAAACAAACCAAAGGGATATTCCACATCTTATGACATTGTGCTCAGCAATAAAAGCTGCAGAAGGGCGGGACATTCGGAGTTATGGTGTTTGTCTTCCCAGGAAACCACTACGCGTGAAGGAGCCCTGCTTTCCTGGAGATGGCTGAACGCCTGCCTGCCAGTGGGAAGGAGTGAATGAATTCTTTGTTTTGCCTTGCTTGTGTGCGCAGCTTTTGCTTCACCTATTAGATTGTCTTTAACTCAACCCACAAGTTTTTGCCCTTTTACCCTTCCAATTCTCTCCCCATCCCACCAGGGGGGAGTGAGTTAGCGGCTGTGTGGTGCTTAGCTGCCAGCTGGGCTTAAACCACAACAGCATGGTAGGGACAGTAGGAAAAAAATTAAATAAAACCTGCCCTGTCAACAAAGTTTGTCGGCACTGCCAATTCTACTGCTTTGTATACACTTTGAAATCATTATGATAAAATTATTCCCTTTCAATAGATAATCTTCTTCAGGCATATTTTATAGACCTGGAGATAAAACTGGCAGGAGAAAGAGAGGGGATCTGTTAACTAGCTATTTAGCTAATATTGTCCATTAACTCTTGTTAATTATCAATTTCAATTTTAAATTGAGAGAGAGGGAACATAGCAAGTTAAGTATGATGAAGTTTAATATGTTTTTTACTTTATATTTAGATGTGCTGGGGAACTGTAGAAATAAAGGTCTGTAAAAAGGGACACATATTAGACACAGCAACCTGCTCTAGCTGATCTTGCCATGAGCAGAGGGGGTGGACTAGACAATCTCCAGAGATGACTGCCAACCGCTGCCATTCTGCAGTGTTGTAAAATTCCTCTCCATATCTGGGTGTTTTAGAGCTGCTGCTAGTACCCGTATCAGCTTAGATACGAGTTGTAGCACCTAGTAACACTTCTGCACCCCTTCAGGAATTAGTTAATAGTCAGCGATGATCAAAGGCAGAAAGGGGTCAAGCTGAGATTCTCAGAGTTCATACCTTTTTTGGTAAGATTTTCATTCAATTATTCTTTTCATATTCTGACCAGTCCAGGGAATACGCATTGAACTAAAAACCTCTAAATAACATTATCACTGGAATAAACATATAAGGGGATATAATTTTTAGCAGTGTAATCATAACAAAGAGGGAACTGTGTATTAGGGATGTCAATAGATTTATTGTATAACAGAAAATGTATATAGATCAAATCAATAATATTTTTTCTATTACACACAATCTTCTCAATGCCTCTCTTTGTTTTATTAGGATACTGTCTTTGTTAAGACATTTTTCTAGGTTTCAAGCAAAAATCCCAAGTCTCTACCTGAGTAGTGTTTTTTTGAGAAGGCTGTTCTAGCATGTACTTCAGCTAAATGTCATTCTAAAGTACAAGAAAAAAATATAGATGCAGTTACAATCACAAAACACCTTTATCCTTGGTACCATCAATCTGGTTCTCATTATAACTTGGAAAATAATAAATAAACAAAAACATTGGACTCTCTCACAGGTTTGCTGACTGCAGACGCAGCTGCTCACATGCTTGTCATTAAAGATGAATTTAAAAACAACACAAGAAGAAGTTTTCTTTATCGTCTTACTTTTGGCCTCTCTTTGGCTTGCTGTAAATGTGTAAAGTAGCCAACTCTACAAAAACTAGGGTACTAGTTCAAAATTTAAGCAACAGTTTCCTATACCTCTGATGAGGATATGTTTCCTCAAAATGATAGGCAGTCTCATGTGTCACATGAAGGTAAAATTTTCATAATTGTTACTAGAAGATGAACTAGGACAAGTAAAAGGGCTTGAAAATAAACTGTTGTGAAATGTTTATTGTGAATGTGGGAGAAGCTGAAATAGCTTCTGTTAGCTGAGTAACCAAAGCAAGTATAAGGCTAATGAAGAGGCCAAACATAAGGTGTTATGTGAGAGAGGGACAACAGTTTTGACCTTAGAGTCACTACAAATAGAATTCTCAAGCGTTCATTTCAAGGTTTTTATTTTCTGCCCTCTGGAAGACCAGAATATTATACTGCTAACTTTTTGTGATGAAGAAAAGCAATTAAATGAATAATGTCTGAATGTGACAAATCACAAAACATAAACAAGTTTAAAAATGTATACTAGGAAAGAATTAAAATAGGTAGATCATGTAACGATACAACTCCTTTAAACTCTAACAGCAGTCTATATATTTTATTGTTCTATGTCTGCCTTTAAAAAAAATATTCTTCATCTTATAGCCCTATATTTTTTAAAGTGTTTCATGTACAAAATTATATATGAAGTAGTTCAAGAAAAAGTTGAAGACAATGTATTTGCATTCAACTTCTATATTTTACTTTATTGTCTTTCAGAGGATAGAAAAACAAAGACTATTCACTAGAGACGTGTCTTACTTGTGCAATTTGGCAAGGATCCAGACCATGTTCCATTGGCAGTGCATTGTCTTACAGATGATCCAGAAAGTATGTATCCTTCCATGCATGAATAAATTACTGAATTAGAGAATGTAGTTCCATCAATACGAAATATTTTTCCATTAGCAGTTGTTCCTGGATTACCGCACTGCACAGCTATAAAGCAAAATGTTAAATATTTTTAAAATGTAGTAAAGATTATTTTTGAAATAGTAATGCCTAAGAACAGTCCTTCTGCCAGTAGGTAGAAATGTGGTAGAAATCCATGCTGTTGTCCTGAAAAATGTTTTACAACCTACTGATAAAGCATGTCGTGCAGTAAATAGCTGTTTGCATGAATTATTTATTTTTACCCTTTTGTACGTAGGGAAACACAGCCTACTAATTTAACTTTAAAATCTGCATTGAAGGAAAGCTAGTTTAGCTGCAAAGACAAACTCCCAGTGATAAGAAAATGCCTGATCTACAATTATGATTGTAGATTTAATTTGCAGCTATAGTATGTATGCATTTATAGCATCACCAAAGTATGTTTCCTACCTAATTCAAAGCACAGGATAGAGTCAAACAATTATTTCACAGGCAGGTATAAGCCTGATGTTTCCCATTTCTTCAGTGTTCAAGTTTGGAATTTGAATGTGTCTTTCTTATGGTGATTGCATATATACATCTAATCTATATGACCTAAACTGGAACAATATACCTGTGTGTGCATTACACACACCTCTCTCTCTATATATATATCTGTGAACAAGATTCATCATTTCAAGAGATTCTTAGGGGGAAAAATAACACCAAAGTATCTTAAAATATAAAAAGGGGTAATTAATTTCTGTAACAGATAAGATCAAAGAAGAATATCAGAAAGTTCAGTTGGGCTAAGCATATGACTTCAGATAACAACATACAAACACATACACATATTTATGCTGTGTCAGGATGGCAATCATTCAACAGAAAGGATATTACAAAACCAGCTTGTGAAATAAGTTTTTAAAATGAGATGAATTTCATATAGATAATGCAATTAACAGTGATAAAGTGGAAAATAAGAGTACAGGTTCTCAAATTATTTTCCACTTCTCAGCAAGCTGTTCTTTGAAGAACAGTCTGTTGGGAATTATTTCCTATTTTTGAATCAAGATAATTAAGGTAATAAATGATTCTAAATAAATATCCTGTTAGAGCTTTCTTTTAAGACAATACATCTAGCTTGAAATTTCTAGGATGTTTTTTTTTTCCAAATAAACTTCTTTCAGCATTTCATTTTCTACTGACAAATAATAATGTCAACAGTATTAGTAAATAAAATTAATAAGCCAATCATTTATGACATATATGTATCTAATGAAATCCTAAAACTCTGCTCTTTTCTCTGAAATTCAGATGTATAATGGTTGCAATTAAAGATCAGATAATGATGAAATTTTTAAGGGAGAAAATCTTTCAGCAAAAATTGAACTCTAGAGGCCTTATCTGTTTCCTTTTCTGTTTAGTTTTTTGTACTGGATAACACATATAGTTGATGCTGACACAAGACTGAGAAGAAATAAAGAGTTCAGTATACTTTTTTTCTCAAAATTTTGAAAACATTCATTTTCATGGGTGCCAGGGACTGATTTCAAATTTGTCACCTGATGCCAAGCCATTGCTATTGTGTAAAAACTTATTCAAAAAATTTAATGGTCAGTCCAAAATCAACTGTATATCATTCACAACACAAATCTGGCAATGTAAAATTGGTTTTCTGATTAGCATACTTAAGAAAACAGTTTAAAAATAGAGTGGATCTTTTTTGATTTACCTTTGCACTCAGGTTGTCTTCCTGTCCAACTTCCATTTGCCATACATGTCCTTTCTTCTGAGCCATGGAGGATATATCCAATATCACAGCTGAAATGTACCGTGCTTTTAATTTTAAAATTGTTTTCTTCCCTAGACCCATGACCTGGGATACCTGGATCACCACAAGAACCAGCTGTATCACCTAGAATTTACAGCGCAAACATTAGAATAAATGTGAAATATTATCATGATACTGTATTTAAATGTTTCTATGTATTTATAAATAAATTTGTATTTATATTTTTAGAGAAAAACATATCTCAGTGGATGTGCATCCCTGTAATTACAAAATTACTTGATTCTCAAATAATTTCTTTTTAATTATTTTATATAAGTACAGAACAGAAATACCTTGGTCATTTTTCATTCAAAATAAGGAATTCTGAGGAAAACCAAGGTCCTGATCCTAAGGCTAACATTCTTGTTTGCCTATAACAAGCAAATAGTGAGTTTGTCACTCTTTGGTCTTCTGGGTACTTGGAGCAGACAACTTTGTTTACTACTTCTATGTAAGAACTTCTCTTATTACTGCCATTTAAGCTTAGTAATAGAAGGGTTCTATGGGAAGTTAGGACCCTGGAGCTGTAGATACAGAGGAAAATAGAGCTTCCCTTGCCTTGGTTGGCACTGTATGAGTGTAAACTATACTGTTGGAGTGACTGGTTGGACACATCTCCTTACTATCAGAAACATGTACAGAACTGAATAGTGAAAGGAAGAAGAGTAGAACTAGCCTACTCTGCTTTGAGAATTATGGTCTATGAGCAAATACTTGTTTTAGTCTGATACATCCGAGAAGCTGACTATATTTTGATCAATTATGAAGGTAGTTCATGTGCCAACCTGCAGTTTTGTAGGTCATGCTTACTACTTTTTATTTCCTTTCATATAAGCCATGCCTCCTTCTTTCTCCACAAATTCATTGAAAAACAATATAACTAAGCACCTCACAGGAGCTGATCTGCACAGCTCCTGTAGGCTTGCGGGAAAAGACAATGTTGCTATGGAGCCTCGGTCTGAAGGCACATCTGGAGAGTTACAGAAAAAGGCAGAACTTTGCTTGGAAATGCAAAAGTGAACAAATCTGGCAGCTCGTACTACTTATTTGACCCCTTGCTGAAGCAGCTGATAAAGTAGGCTAACTGTGATCAACTCTCACTAATTTAGGAGCCAATTTTATCATTACTTAAGATAACCAAGCTTAGACTGACACCTTTCATTTGAGAATAACCAAACAAACTAATGTAGTCATGCCTATCACATTGTGAACTTTTAAAGCATGTATGTGCAAAAAGTACATTGTCCTATGTATTTTAATGCTTTCAGAAATAAAAAATTAACTCAAGTAAGTATAAGAGATAGCTGACTGTCTGGTTCAAAATCACAGACTCAGAAGTTTAGGCTCTTCTCTGTTTACCCATTTCATTATGTGACACAGATCAGTAAAGCAGCCTGCCAGCTCTGTTTAAAAAGAAAATTGTAAATAGTTTCAAATTATAGTAAGTAAAATAATTTTATACGCTTTCAAAATTCTTAATGTCCAAGCTATTTAGATGACTTAACATCCCTCTAGTTTGATAATAATCTGCTACATATTTTCACAATAACTTAAAAATGTCCTAGATCAACATTGGTTTTGTGATTTTGGGAACACATATCTTACATTTTCCAGTATTATTTATTTAGACTATGAAGAATTTGGGACAGGGCCTAGTAATTATTCTGTACTTGTAAAGTCTCTACAATAACAGCTTTATTTCCTGAAAGTTGCTTGGCATTATTCCTAAAATAATTTTATGATGAAAAAATGAAAATAGGCTTTTTGCTATGCCAAGTATAAATTACATATTCCTCCTGTAAATGAAATCATGTCTTCTTTCCTGATGCCTGATTATTACCTTGAATTATTACTCTTTTAATCTTAGGGAGGTTAACCACCAGCTCTTTTGAATGAAAGTTACAGAAATAATTTTTCTAAATGACTAATCACATCAGGAAGTGATGGTGATATAATCAATGATATCATAACGGAACATATTTATAATAGCTCAAGCAGAGATTCAACTAAGTGATTTTCACAGTCAGTTATGAGCCATCCTTCACCCACATGTGCAACAAATTCTTGGATGGTATTTAATCTTAATAAAAAGGAGGGTATTTAGACCACTTAAGTAAGTACACAACCATTGCTGCACTTATGAGGAATTCTAAGTTGTTGCAGATTTCTGACTCCAGCTAATATGCATGTGATGACAGAAAACTGCGCTTCTGAATGCCAATAGATATCAATGGAACGTGACAATTCCTTCTAGCTCTAGGATTTGAAACGTAAAGTGCCATGTGACAAAAAGGAAACTGTCCTAGGGATTCCTAAAAGTTTGCAGTGGAAGGTTCAGATACTGAAAAAATCTTCCAATGTTTTGGAATTTAGGGCAAGATTTTAACCAAGAAGCATTATTTTAATATTTGTTATTCATTTTTAATGATTTCTGTGCCATGGGCTGTAAAAACATGCATATTCTGAAACCGTAGCTGACAAAATCATTTTATACCTGAATACACTGAAGAGATGAAGGCAGGAGGGAAAAAAAACAGATTGGAATATGTAAGACCCCACGTGGAGTACTGTATCCAGTTCTGGGATCCCCAGTGCAAGAAGGACATGGACCTGTTAAAGCAGGTCCAGAGGAAAGTCACAAAAATGATCAGAGGGCTGGAACACCTTTTCTATGTGAAAAGGCAGAGAGAGTTGGGGCTGTTCAGCCTGGAGAAGGGAAGGCTCCTGGGAGACCTTATTGCAGCTTTTCAATATAGAAAATATATAAAAAAGATGGAGAGAGACTTTTTATCAAGGCCTGTAGTGACAGAACAAGGGGCAATGGTTTTAAACTGAAAGAGAGTTGGTTTAGATTGGATATAAGGAATACATTTTTTATGATTGGTGTGGTGAGACACTGGAACAGGTTTCCCAGAGAAGTTATGGATGCCCCATCCCTGGAAATGTTCGGTGTCAGGTTGGATGGGGCTCTGAGCAACCTGATCTAGTTGATCATGTCTCTGCTCATTGCAAGGGGGTTGGACTAGATGATCTTTGGAAGTCCCTTCCAACTCGAACCATTCTATGATTCTGTGATTCTAGTCCCTGCCCATGGCTGTGGGGTTGGACTAGATGATTTTTAAAGGATCCTTCTGACCCAAACCATTCTATGATTCTACAATTTATTAAGGTTGTAAAGAACCTTGGATTTTTAGTGTAAACCTGGTATAGCGGTACAGTCAGATTTGCATATCAGTTATTTTTCACCTCTTGTTTTGCCATAGCTGTAACCCAAGACAAAAATGTGTCACTTATTTTCTTCCTATTTTCTGCCTTTGAGTATATCTATGTACTCTGAATTACATAGGTCTGAATAAGGTCCAAAACCCTACTATTTTCTTTAAACTATATAATGGAAACATGAGGATGACAAGAAAGAACCTCCCCCAATATTTTTTGAGAATTAAAGCTGATAACATGATTAACCTCTATCACAATCTGTGTTTACATACTTTAAGATGAGAAATGGGTTTTAGCCAAATCCCAGATTAGTGTGTGACTTGGATTTCTGTTTTTCACTTGGTTGCTGCTGTTAAAGTGAATCAAACTGAAGTTGTGAAATAGAACATTCCTAAGCATTAAGTTGTTCAGAAAACATAATTTGACCGCAGTGATGGCTAATCTATTACAAGGATTAGATGGTGTTCCCTCAAAAACTGAGCATCTTATCTTGAAATTACGTGGAGCCCACTTGGGCTTATTATAAATATGGATGTATTATACAATTAAGATATACAAGAGGTGTCATCAAGTCACTAGATTTTTTGCAAGTTAAAAAAAAAAAAATAACCTATCATCTTGAAGAGATAATGATGCAAGTTTTCCCTGTGGAAATTAATACTCATCCCAGAAGTCACATGGAAAATATTTTCAAAACAAACCTATTCCTTTAACATCGTATTGAATGTGCAATTTCCTATTCATATTAAATGTCACAGAGAAAGCTTACTTCTCCCAGATTATTCTCTTGCTAACAGTTTTTACTTGTTTTGGTTTTGCTTTTTTAACTTCTACTGAGATAGTACTTCAGTTTTATACATGATTTTTCGGAATTTAAAATGTCCTTCTGATAAAATCAAATAAATTCAAAACAACTTTAGGGCACACTCATTAAATAAAAAATGTTACCTGAGCAATGAGGAAGAGATCCACTCCAGTGTCCATTTAACTGACATGTACGAGATGATTGCCCTAACAACGATCGTCTACCTGTGCAGGTATAATGAACAGTAGACCCAAACGTATATTTATCTCCAGACAGGACCGCGTTAGGAGGAATGCCAGGATGGCCACAGTCAATCACTACAATGCATAATTATTGGAGATAAAAAAACGTTATTATCACTGATCAAACAGTTTGTAGTTATCATTTTCATAGCTCCATACATAAACTTTGTGAAGAGGTTGACCTTTTTAGGGTTTGGGGAGGAGGGGGCATAGTATGTGATTAGAAATGCAAAATATATTACAGACCAAAAGCTGTGAAACAAATGTCTGGAGATGTCAAAAAGGTATTTTTTAGATATAGATATTGATGTTCAAAAACACTCATTCACTCAGTTGATCTTTATGGCATGAACACATACACACACACTCACACATGTACTCTTCAGTGAAAAAATACAGGAAGACAGTATCTGCCAAAGTCACTGCTGAGCTAGAGAATACACAGACCTTCATCTCTTATCCACTGGTCCCAAAACATTGGTCATGAAGCCTATTAGGTTTATAAAGAAGACCATTCTTTGCTAAATTTTGCTATGAACCTTAATGCTAATATCCTATTTTAATATTCATGGTTTGTTTACTTAAAATATTGTATTGCATAAATAAAATATTTGTTTACATATTTTTAACATATTCCTAGGCATCATCCATTGATGTTAATTGCACAGAGATTGGACAGAATTTCTGTAGGATCCCAATCTTAGAAATGGTCGTGGATAAACTCCCTATCAGTTGTTTACTGAGTAATCTTTGATCAATAATTGCTAGTTATTTCCATACTGCGATTAATTTTTAGTACTCTTAATCTTGACATTTTTGTGATTTCCACTTACAGATTTCACATAAAGGTATCCAACAGTTAGCTTACACACACCTAATTTTTCTAACTGGATCAAATGTCATGAAGTACGTAAACTCAAGAAACAAAATGGGAAAATTTAGCATGATATCTTTTGTCCTTAACTTGCTTCTTATACAGAAAATTATGATAAATGTCTCTTGCTAGAAATGGTAAAACTGGTAATTTTTTTTAGGAATAAAAACAGGCTAAATGATAGAAACTTGATCTAAAATCAGGATATCACCACTGAAATAATTCCAGCAGCCTCCTCTCTACTGGAAAGTTGTATTAAGTAACATTGAAACTACCTTGGCTAGATCAACAAGAAGCTAGCTACTCCATAAGACTAAAGTAAAATGGCAAAAGATCTTATGCATCATTATGGAGAACATTACCTACATTGACTATGGATGTAATGAAAACAAAGTTGCGCATTGAAAAGAAATAGCTAGTCTGTCTTGATTAAGTCCACATATAAAAAATGTACAAAACAAACCCCTTCACATATGAAATTAATATAGAGGGAACCTTTAAGAATTCAGAGTAAGGAGTTAATTTAAAAGAAAGCTAAAAATGTCAAGTTCAAGAAATGCACAGTCAAAATTCATAAACCAAATTCACTCTGTTCGCAGAATGAATTTAGCCCTGCATGTTTGATTTCCTTTTATCTTACACCTGTCCATGGCAAGTGGCTTATGTTGGCCAAACATACTTGTATTTATGCATCATGAATACTACAAATTATATCTGCAAATACTAGGGTCTAGAACAGCCCTCATCATGCAGATGACATTTTTATCAATTATTTTCCTCATCTTCAGTACCATAAAATATTCAGCAGGTTTTTTTTAATCAAAAAAAAGCCAGATCATAAGCCTGATCAGGGTTGAGGTTGTATTCAATTCCCTAGCACTTCAGATGCATACAACAGAGCAATGGTTGTACAATACAACATATGACCAAAGTCATGTGTGACCATTCATCTTCCTCTAATGATTATTCTTGGTCTTAGAGCTTTACATTTATACCTATGCTGATCAATGACACATGTTCTCTTAGGGGTCCAGCTTGCAAGGTGCAGAACCTTCCTGACAATGCCACAAAGGATTTAGGAATGTGGCATGTGATTGATTGACTTTGATTCCTACCTTGTGCCACTGACCCTTGTGACAATTTTATAGGCTTGCAGGACTTTGAGTAAAATAGTCAGAATGGCCAACTTTACAAACTGGGCATTTGCTGTTAGCATGTTATTTGTTTAATCAATTACTAATGAATGTTGTGGTTTAGCCCCAGTCAGCAACTAAGCACCACACAGCTGCTTACTCACTCCCCCCACCCCTGTGGGAAGGGGGAGAGAATCGGAAGGGTCAAAGTAAGAAAACTCGTGGGTTGAGATAAGAACAGTTTAATAATTAAAATAAAATAGTAATGGTAGTAGTGGTAATGATAACAATAATTATTTTGATGATAATGATAATATAATGAAAAAGAAAATAACAAGAGAGAGGAATGAAACCTTGGGAAAAAAGGAAAAAGAAAAAAACCCTACAAGTGTTGCAACTGCTCACCACCCGCTGACCGACACCGCCAGTCCCTGAGCCGTGATCGCTGCTTCCCCCAGCCAACTCCCCCCAGTTAATATACTGGGCATGACGTCACATGATATGGAATACCCTTTGGCCAATTCGGATCAGCTCTCCTGGTTGTATCCCCTCCCCTCCGGGCTTCTTGTGCACCTGGCAGAGCATGGGAAGCTGGAAAAGTCCTTGACTAGTGTAAGCACCACCTAGCAACAACTAAAACATCAGTGTGCTATCAACATTATTTTCATACTAAGTCCAAAACACAGCACTATACTAGCTACAGTGAAGAAAATTTAACTCTATCCCAGCTAAAACCACCACAAGAAACAACTATTAATTATGTATGATTGTAGAGAAGAAAAACTTAGAACATTGTTGATAAAAAGGCATGCTGGTCACGCAGGTTTCAATGAAATGAAACCATTTCTTCCTGTGAAAAACATTCACAATTTTTCAGAGTGTTTTTATTATCTGTATTTTTCTTGATTTATTCTTTTGCCCTTTCCAGATGTTGTCATAGAGGAAAAGTGGATGTCATACCAGTACCTTACAGCATTCAGTTTTGGGCTTTCCCATACATACTTCTCTTTCATGTTTACAGTTATGTCTAAAAGTCCTGGATTCCTAATAATTGATTTAGAAAATTATACCACCCTATAATGTAGCATTAACATTAACTTGATTGTACATTCTACAAAGTTTAATTTGATATTCATGTGCTCAGGCGGGGATTTCATGTGAAGAGTTGATCATATTTCTTCTTTTTTTCTTCTAATGCTAATTCATGCTCCATTTTATTTCCATCAACTTCTTCCTTTCTGCCTCTCTGTTACAGAGTCACAGAATCATAGAACCATAGAATAGTTTGGGTTGGAAGGGACCTTTAAAGGGCATCTAGTCCAACCCTCACTGCAATGAACACGGACATCTTCAACTAGGTCAAGTTGCTCAGAGCCCTGTCCAACCTGATCTTGAATGTTTCCAGGGATGGGGCATGAAATACCTCTCTGGCCACCTGTCCCAGTGCTTCACCACCCTCATCATAAAAAATTTCTTCCTTATATCCAGTCTCAATCTACCTCCTTTAGTTTAAAACCATTACTCCTTGTCCTATCACGACAGGCCCTACTAACAGGTCTGTCCCCATCTTTTTTATAAGCCCCCTGTAAATAATGAAAGGCTGCAATAAGGTCTCCCCACAGCCTTCTCTTCTCCAGGCTGAACAACCCCAACTCTCTCAGCCTGTCCTCATAGGAGAGGTGCTCCAGCCCTTGGATCATTTTTATGGCCCTCCTCTGGACCCGCTCCAACAGGTCCATTTCTTTCCTGTGGTGAGGACTCCAGAGCTGGATGCAGGACTCCACGTGGGGGCTCATGAGAGCAGAATAGAGGAGGAGAATCACCTCCCTTGACCTGCTGGCAGCATTTCTTTATATGCAGTGCAACATACAATTGACTTTCTGAGCTGCAAGAGCATATTGTTGCCTCATGTCCAGCTTTTCATCCACCAGTATCCCCAAGTCCTTCTCCGCAGGGCTGCTCTCAATCAATTCATCTCCCAGTCTGTATTGATAATGGGGATTGACCCAACCTAGGTGCAAGACCTTGTACTTGGACTTATTGAACCTCATGAGGTTCACAGGGGTACAATTCTCAGGCTTGTCAAGGTCCCTCTGGATGGCTTCCATTCCTTCTAGTGAATTGGCTGCACCATTCAGCTTGGTGTCATCTGCAAACTTGCTGAGGGTGCACTTGATCCAACTGTCTATGTCACTGATGGAAATATTAAACAGTACTGGTCCCACTATGGACCCCTGAGGGACACCACTTTTCATTGATCTCCATCTGGTCATTGAGCTGTTGACCACTGCCCTCTGGATGCAACCATCCAATCAGTTCCTCATCCATCAAACAGTCCACCCATCAAATCCATATCTTTCCAATTTAGAGAGAAGAATATTGTAGAGGATGGTGTCAAAGGTCTTACAGAAGTCCAGATGGATGACATCCATAGCTTTTTCCTTGTCCACTGATGTAGTCAGTCCATCATAGAAGGCCACTTGGTTGGTCAGGCAGGACTTGCCCTTGGTGAAGCCATCTTGAATCACCTCCCTGTCCTCCGTGTGTCTTAGCATAACTTCTAGGAGGATCTGTTCCATGATATTCCCAGGCACAGAGGTGAGGTTGACAGTTTGGTAGTTCCCAGAGTCCTTCTTTCTACCCTTTTTAAAAATGCGTGCAATGTTTCCTCTTTTCCAGTCCCCAGGGACTTCACCCGACTGCCATGACTTTTCAAATATCATGGAGAGTGGCTTGGCAACTACACAAGCCAGTTCCCTCAGGACTCTGGGATACATCTCATCAGGTCCCGTAGACTTACGTATATTCAGGTTCCTCAGGTTGTAATGAACCTGATCTTCTCTTACAGTGGGAGGGACTTTGCTCCCCAGGTCCCCGTCTGGTGGTCCATCTACTCGAGACGTGTGGGAAGAGAGGTTGCCAGTGAAGACTGAGGCAAAAATGTTGTTGAGTACCTCAGCCTTCTCCTTGTCTGCTCTTACCAGTTTGCCAGTCTTGTTCATTGAGGGGTGATGCTTTCTTTGACCTTCCTTTTCTGGCTGACATACCTGTAGAAGCCCTTCTTATTAATCTTTGCATGCCTTGCCAAGTTCAGCTCCATCTGTGCCTTGGCCTTCCGGATCCCATCCCTAAACAACTGGGCAGCATCCCTATACTCTTCCCAGGATACCTGTCCCTGTTTCCACTGCCTGTGCATTTCCTCTTGCCCTATAGTTTGAACAGTAGGTCTTGACTCATCCATGCCAGTCTCTTTCCTTCTTTGCCTGATTTCTTACACCTGGGGATTGAGTGCTCTTATGCTCTATGGAAAGCATCCTTAAAGATCTGCCAGCTGTTCTAGTCCTGTTCCAACACATACCTGCACAGCTGTCTAAATTTAATTTTACATTAAGGTTTGATTCAGATTTAAAAAACAAATAATAAGGGAAGAAGAAAAATTAAAGAGAATAAGATTATTAATCTTCTTCAGAGTATGTAAAAACATTGGGTCAAATTATATTTTTTCATTATTATGGACAATTATCAATCAATTTCTGCCACACCAAACCTCACTTTCCTTAAAAAAAAAAAAAAAAAAACCAAAAAAAAAACCACCAAACAAACAAACAAAAAAACCCCAAAAAAAACAACAACAAAAAAAAAAACAAACAAACCACTAACTCTGAGAGAAAGATATGCAAATAATTCTTTTGCCAGTGTGACATTTCAATGGCTATTTTTTTTCCCCTGGAAAATCCCAATTAAAAAAGCACACAGCTAATACTGATTATGGATGAGAAATATAACATTCTGGAAAAACAGAAAGAAGTATAAATTCACATCCTTTTCTGGTCAAATGTGATGAAGTATAAGTAAAATTACAGCATTATTAGTTTAAAGCCTGATTTACAAATGTTATACCCTAATTCTTGAATACCAATTTAAAAAATACACTTGAAGTTTCTTTAATCCCTATAGTTGTCAACAATTCTTATCATTCTATCTGACAGCTGGGAATAGCTGTATATGACATTGTGAGGGAAGAAATGTCAGGACAAGGTGATGCAATAGAATTATTGAAAGGATGACACAGACATCAGCAAAAAACTAGTCTACATTATTTGGATTTCAAGCTTGGAAGGTGTGGATTGTGTGTACTCACATCTCAGTATCTTAAAAATAACAAATCAGAACATGCCTATCAGAACTAAATTCAGAATACTTTGCATTACAAAAAAATATGGTATGGTCACTGGAATTCTTTGAGTTATATTTTCCAAACATGTCTTTCATTTTGAGTACATTTGAAATTTAAAATATTTTATTAGCAACATGTGTCTAAGTAGCCTATACCCCTGAAAGTCTTTAATTCAAAGAGAGAATTGAAAGAGCATTATGGTCCAGGCCAATGCTGAATTCTGCTTCTTACAGGATTTATAGTAACTAGAAGTACTCAAGCTAAAACACAATTCAAATTAATTGAGACAATTTACAGATGAAAAACTTTTCCTTTGTTACTTTTGTCTCTTCTGCATTAGTTTAGCACTATTTAAAAAAAAAGAAAAAAAAAGGTGTGTTCTTTGAGACTAGTTAGAGAGAGATTGAAATCCAGCTAGATCAAAAGAATAATTCAACCTGGGTCAAAAAAAATCATCCAGCTAGCTTTCCACTTCTTTTCCATTGCTCTTACAGTGGAAAAATGTGCAGATTACTAAATGACTGCCCTGCATATGTCAAAAAGGGAAACAATTTGCAAACCCCTCCAGAAGTTGAAAGGCTCTCATAAAAAATATTCAGTAGCTGCATCAGAATAAGTTTTGGTAAATTTTACAATTACAAAATATCATGGATAGTGCCTAGGTTAGAATTAATTGATAAATGATACAAATAAATCTGAGGATGCCCTTTCAAAAGTACATATCACACTCTTAGTCCCAAAGGTCATCTTAAAAGAAGAGCAAAATCTGCATTATTAAATTACTTGTGACAATTCTGAAAGAAGACTAAGAGATAAAACTACAAAAATAGAAAGAAGAAATCTTTGCACCTTTACCTTTAGAATTTCTTTCTCTTTGGAGATATGTTACTATTAAGTAACATTTATCTTTCTGAAATGGTAATGTTACTTTAAAATATAATGTGAAACTGTTAGATTCTCTGTTATAAGTTTAACTGTGACTTGCAATCAAGATATTTATCCCATCAAAGAAAGGAACAACTTCCAGAACTAAAGATTTTAACAGTAACAAGAAGTAAAATTTCAGGTTTGGTTTTTTTTTTTTTTTTTTAGAGAGACAATATCAGAACTGAAGAAACCTCAATTAAGAAAGACTAATAAAGGTAAATCTGAGAACTAATATCTACAATACTGCAAATATTGATTCATGATTCCTGACTAAGGAACACTTAGCCTGTTTTCCCTTTAATCTCTAGAAAATAAAACTTTTAGCATTTCTCAGAGAGAAATTTTGATCCTAAAACAAAAGCTTTTTCATAGACGTATAAAGAATCGGGTAAACCAGCTATCCCAGCCGATTAAAGCCCTGTGAAACATCTGTGGCTGTATCTACATCACAGTTAGAACATTGTTCATGACAAGCCAGAAAAACAACCTCCTTGCCTCAATTGCATATGGCTATGATGTTCAGGTACATCTGGTAGCGTGGTAAGCTGAGGACATGATCCAGAGGACACTTTTGGTGCTCTACAGTGCCATTACTATTTGCTTACAGTCTTCATAGATAGTCTGATCCAGCTGTTGTCCCCAGAGAATTCCAGAAAATACTATAGTGACATAAATCGATAATTGAGTACTATAGTTTTTAAGTTTCAGTGTGATTATAGCTTTGTGGCCAATGGTGACCATGCATTGGCAAATTCATTGGATATGTTTTGACCTTCCATCTCTGCTGTCAGGGAACATTGTGATGAAGCATTACGAGATGTTTGTTTTGGTTATTGCATTTCCCAAGGTTTCTATGATATTTGCTACGTACAGCACCAATATAACTGCACTGCTTCAGCTGCTACTGAGACCTTCCATCATTACTGCACACACACAAATGTATATAAATATTATTATTCTAATTGCTGTCATAAGACTGATGGAAATGTTGTGTAAAATAATACCTAGTCTAGTCCACATTCTTTGTAGAAGCATACACATTATCTACTTACTAATGCATTCAGGTAGAGGTTTGTCCCAGTGGCCATTTGGTTGACAAATTAAAACTGAAGAGCCAAATAAAAAATATCCAGGATTACAGTCATAAAATACCACTGTGCCATATGTGAAATTTCCATGTTCAATTTTACTTTCTCTTATAGAATTTGCAGGAATTCCAGGATCAGAACAATTGACCACTAAAAAGAAAAAGAGGACAGACTTGAGAGTCATACAAATACAGTCTACTAAAATGGTCTTAAAATGGTCTCCTATCCTTTGTATGAGAAACTTCCCATGTGTTGTTTTACATACCTTGATTTTATATATAATGATACTGAATTAGGAAGATTATATGAAACCAGGGGATGCTAAACTCAGAGCAAATAAAAGAAAATCTTTCTTCACAGACTGTGATGATGCTGTAAAAGTATTTGCCACTAAAAGTGATTGGACATACGAATATTTTCAATTTATACTCTTGCCTTGACATAAACTATTGCCCACAGCTGGAAACAGGTTATGGGGCTAGATCTGCCTTTGGTGTAACTCACACAGCCATGCAAATATACTTATATTCCTATATCAACAATTTGATAATAGAGCACCTTTGAGGCAGATGTTTTGAACTAAAAGGGCACATGGCCAGCTAAGGCAAGACTGTGATGATTCTGCTAGAACAGGGAAATATCCCAACAAACGTGTATGTGCTTTAAAAATAGGGGTATAATTTGATGGTTAAGAATACTGATGGATTGTTTGAGTACCCAACTACTTTAGGATTCATATGTTTGAAAATCACTGAAGACCTTTTTTATTATTATTATTTTTTGCCATATACAACTGTCTGCTGAGGGGAGTATCATACTTATTTTGGGGGTCATGGAAATTTTAACTGTTTCCATGCAAAAGACTCCTCTGGTCAAGTAAAAACATCATCACCTGCTCAAAGTTCCTCTAGAAAATTACAGTTCATATGAAAATTACTATCCATATATCCTTATAACCAATTGCATGTTTATGTGTATACATGTATATGTACCTGTGTGGAAATATATGTATAATATATCTGCATATGTATGTGCATGGATGTGTGTAAATGAAAGTATCAAAATATACTAAAGATCTTTATAATCTAAAAAGAAAAAAGCTATTGCCAGATGTAATTTAAGATCATTTTTCATACCTACATCAGTCCATGTAGTTGTTTTATGGCTCACCTACTTCTCTGTAGTCACTATCCTAAATGTTGGATTCTGCTTGTGTGCTCCTCTTAGCAGTTCTCAAATATTGGTACCGCAAGACTAGAATACATACATTTTTGAAGGATAGAAATAATTTTCTGGTTGTATTTGACTTCTTTAACATTAAATGATAGATCATTTTTTTAGTTATATTGATGGACAGTGTTGAATTTTTTTTTTTTTTTTCCTGGAGGAAAATTTGTGCTGTATTTCTATCCATTTTCATTTTTGCAGACAAGTGTTTTATAACAATTGAATATTCATCTTCCAGTTATTAAGCATGTACCTTAAATAATGGAAATTATTTATTAATAAATCTGCAGTATGAATACTTGAAAGAAAATACAAGAACTTTGACCATTTCAATAGTTTTCCACTATTATTATAGTTGGCTAGGAAACTAGCTATTTAGCAAAGTTGTAGACAATATGAAAACAGCAAGTGCACTGCTGAATTTATATGATGATTGCAAATTCAACTTCGCAAAGGAGTGCAGCCTTTTCTATAATATTGCACTTTAGGCAGTTTACAAATATGCAAGGTAATATCTTTTTTTTTTTGTTTAACTTCATTGCAAATATAACAAAATCATATTAATTAGAAATTATTTAACTGCACATTACAGACACCACTAATAATGTTCTACACAAAGTTGGTTATTTTTTATTTTTCAAGTCTGTTCTAAAACCAATAGGATTTGTTCTAAAACCAATAGAATTTCAGGACTATGTAAAATTTCAAAGAATAACCTGATCAACTTTTTTACCGATCCCTACGGGCCAATGACATATCAGACAGTTTGGCACATTACCCTGCAATACCAGAACACCAAGGTGATTTATAGCAACTGGACTAAAAATGAGATTTATTAGGTACCCTTAATGCACAGTACAGGTTTACTATTGTAAGTTTTAAAAAAAATAACTTCTCATCAACAAAAAGGTTCTTGGAAATTTAAGTTCTGTAAACTTCTTGGCAGTATCGCTTAAGGCAAAGTGATCAAAGGAAAGTGGAGGACACCTACTGGAAGGAAAATACAGTAAATAAAATTACTATAAATACACAACATGATTTAGGCTGTGTACAAATAAAAATCTGTAGAAGCTGCTGGGAAGATGCTGAAAAACAATCAGTAAAATTTCTGCATATATGCAAGCAGGTTACAGCAAACAGTATATTTTTCTAAATGAGAAAAATTAAGACATTCAAAAAGCACATAACCACAGACAAAAAGTACAATGGTGATAAAATGTTTCTAAAAGTGCTTATGAAAACTCAAATAGAAATAACTTCATAAAATTATTTTATTTACAGTGAAAGAATTTTAGATATAATATCCAGAATTGTTGAGAACCAACCCAAATGGATTATGCTAAAAAATTAGAATAAAAATTTAAAAAGTCAAGATGAGTGGTCAGATCAATGGAAATGAAAAAGAAAAAAAAGGTATGTTTTCTTATGCACCTATTAGTACTATGTTGGCTAAAAACACAGAGACCATTATTTCAGGATTTAAAATTTATTTATTTATGCATAATTTTCTTAAAGAACTTGTAGAAACCATTTAAGAAAATCAATACAAACTACAAACACATAAGCAAGTTTTTCTGCAACTGTTAACCTGGAAACCTGAATGTAGGACAGACCTAACTGAAAAATCATAGAATCATGAAACATCTTCTTTAATAATTTGATGCCTGTTAGTAAGAGAGGCATCATTTTTTCTTGATGTTGCCCCTTTACCTTCAGTTTATTTTTCAACCTTAATTACCAACTAAGTTTGAAATGTGTAAATGCTTGCATTCTTACCTTTGCATATTGGGGGCGGGTGGCTCCACTGCCTATTAGCCTGACACTGTGCTTTGATTGGTCCTTGCATAACATACCCAGTATTACATGAGAATGTCACTATGTCATTGAAGTTGAAACCATTTCCACTTGTTCTTCCATAAATAGGGCTACCAGGGTGACCACAGCTAACGGCTAGTATAGCACAAAACAAAGAAACAAAAAGAAACAGAGCATGCTGTTACCACTTTTCATGATTTATGATATAATAGATAATCATTATAATGATTATATAATAGTATTTTAAAATTTTAATATTATAAGATGCTGAATACTTTCCATGGAATATTCACATTTCTCTGAACTGAATAAGAACTAAGACATATTTTAGTAATTCTTTCTTCTTCTTCTTCTTCTTCTTCTTCTTCTTCTTCTTCTTCTTCTTCTTCTTTAGTAATTATTTCTTACAAATATGTCTTAGTATTGACTCACACTGTTTTATCTTTGAGGCCTAAGAACTTAGTGAAGTTATAAATTTACAACTGGATATATGAAACATTATAGGCACTGTGAAACTTTTCTTGTATTTATACAAAAACTAAAGAAAGTGAAATTCCTTTTCCATGCCCGCAAAGACCAGATGCAAAAATATTAAGGAAGATAAAATAGAAATTAATTTTCTCAAAATAATAAAAAGTATAATTTTTTTTATGTTTTAACAAACTCCAGTCATTGATAAATACAAGTTCATTAGTAATTTAAAGTGAAAAAAATCACAGAATAAATTATTAATTTTTATCACTTTAAAAACTTCATTATTTTTCTAAATTAATTTTGTTTTGCCTGACAAATATATATTCTTTTCTCCACATAAAACAGACTTGTCATAACTCCAAAAGAAACCCATTCATACAATCCATAAAACAAAACTTTTAGCAACATCAAAAAAGTGAAAATGATCCTTAAAAACTAGTATAGTGTATAGACAAGTCACAGTACATTCTATGAATGAAAGTTAAATTGAAGTCTGTATATTCCATTAATATCACTAAGTTATTTAAACTAAATGTATTATCTTTATGTTACTAGTATCAGAAATTTTTATATAAGGAATCGCATTTTTTCCCCAAAAGAGTAGTTGGACTCATACACTAATTTGTTAACATTTGTAAAACTGTCAGGAAAAGATATGCATCCAGCCCACAGAGAAGTTTTTTAATGTACATATAATAACAATAAAAATTATTCTTGTGAAAACAGAAATATGAAATTTACATTAACATTTGAATAATATCCATGCATATACAGTAGCAATACACAACAGTAGTAATACGTCTGCCCACTGCAAAAGCAAGAAGAATGATGAATTTAAAAGTGAAAAGGTCAGAATCACTAAATTTAAACACATAATCTCAAAAATTCAATTAAAACACCTAAAGTTAAATAAAGAAAGAAATATGAGACTATTTTACTACGCTTCATTTGAACCTTTAATCTGAAGTGGAGCTGTTCCTAAATATCTATCATGAAGTTAGAGGCAGCTGCTGTTTATAGCAGCCTTTTGGAAGTCTAAGTTTTTTCCCAAGTCTTGCTCCCTTTTCTGAAGTGCTGTATTGCACATCCTCCTGTGTTCAAACATGCAGCTTCCATTTGATTACAGGAAGAAAATACGTCCATTTTCTCTGCTGTAGCACATCCAAATTTTTTTTTTTTTTTCAGTTCTAACATTGATGTTAACATTTTAATTTAGAAATGGTTGATTAACAGTGTTTAATTTTATTTCCTTAACAGTTACCTATAGAGTGTGTTGGTCTGAAAATTAATATAAAGAAGTAATGAACTATTACTAGATCATAAAGTGGAAAAATTTCAGAAATACAATTGTTATAGTAGTGTTATGTATATCTAGTTCTACGTAAAACAAAGTAAAAAGTGAGTGGTAAGAGAAATGAATTAACATTGTGTGTTATGATTCATCATTCAGATAGTTTTTGCTACAAAAATGTAGCTATAAAAATAGAATATTTGGAGGCGGACTAATACACTTTCAATACACTGGTATACTGAACTTAAATTATTGAAACATAGTTGTAATTTGCTTGAGAACGCTTTGAGAACTCTCAAATTTTCCTAAATGGAATACAGTATTTTCTGTTACTACTTAATGTTATTTCATTTGATATGTTGACACACTTATCACACAAAAGGAGCCTCATTAACAAAATACAAAATTCATGCCAAAAAAGCTAAAACCCAAACCAGAAAATAAAATAACAGAATCTCTGCGAGAAGAGAAAGAAAGTATAAGTTTGTTGAAGCTAACATTTTAATCATCAGTTCTGACAGTGTAATTCAAGAGTATCTACTTATCTAACTACTACAGTCAAAGTAAATGTACATTAAGTATTTCCAAAAGCCACTAAGGGACATAAAGCCATTTGCAAATTTGAGTACTTGGCTGCCTAAGTTCCATCACTTTCTGAAGTTTCATATTCATGTATAAATGACAGGTATTTAGTAACCAAAAGGTGCAATGGAAATTTTAAATAACAACATTAAACTTAACCTGATACAAGAATCACAGATTTTAGGTGGCCACATACTTTTGAGGATCTGCTCTAAATATTTTTTTTTTTTTTTTAATTAATATGAAGTTGCAAAATCACTCCTCATCTTGTCTGACATAGGCATTCCTGTAACATAAATGAATATGTTTTGCCATGCTTACTTACGCACACAGGATGGAAGCTGACCAGACCAGTTGTGATCCTGTTGACATATTCGTACAGAAGAACCAATCAAACGAAAACCAGGACTGCACTGGTATACCACTGTGTCTCTATATCCGTAATTTTCTCCAATTACTTGACCATTGACTATAAGATCTGGGATACCACAGTGACCAGCTAGATTTTTCAAAGTAATTACAAAAAAAAACAACAAAGAAAAAATTATCAGTAAATATGCCAGAAAAATTTTAAATATACCTCCTTAATTAAAACAAAGAAATGCTGAACATCTTTCAATTTTTTTATTGACTTCATTCCAAGGTTTATTTTTATTAACTTGGGTAAAATTGTAGTATTGCATTTGTATAGCTAGGATTGTACACGTATTAAAAATTACAAAAAGACAGTCTAGCAAAGAGATTAAATATCATATATGTTATCAAATATCTTTTCAGAAAATATGAGTAACTCATTTTTATTAAAACCTATAAAATTCTATGTTATTTCCCTTAGTTCTATTTTGGTCAAGATTAAACTTAATAAAGTTAACATTACACGTTTATACTTTTAAATAAATATTAAAAATCCATATAAATACAAATAAAATAATAAAAATAATATAAATATCAATCCATCATAAATATCAATCCATGTGGGTGTTATAAACATAACCTCCTTACAATGGAAACAAATTAACTTGGACAATTTATTGCTGGAATCTGACTCTCTGGATTGTCTTCCACTCATTCTCTCCTATTGATCCCAGAGGAATCTCAGAGGTTAACATGTTTGGGCTAAAGGCAGTCAGTGCAACTACATCCAGATGTCCTGCAACCAAAAACCTTTCTATGTCTTGGCCTAATCTTCTACCCTGTATTCTCAAAATATGAGAAATATTTTATTTACACTATGAAAGTCACAAAAAGACATTTAATCTAGAGAGAGGCTGGGAAAAAGAATGAACCATGTGTCATTTGTTACTATTTTTCTTAACGAACTCTGGAAAATCGGCACTGTGATTCAGCAAATAATGTGGTAATGAAAAATCCTCTGAGAATGGTTGACCTCATGGAGACTATGACATATGGCAGAGAACTTACTGCAAAAACAAGTAAGGCAAGCAGGAAAAATGAGCAGTGTTTCAGCTAGTACTTTAGTGAAAAAAAATATTACCAGCTACACAAACTCCTCTGCTCTCCTTTTCTCCTCTACTTGTCCTCAAAAAAAAACCAAAACAAAACAAAAAAAAAACCACCCAGAAACAAACCCCCAAAACATGGGGTTGCTAATAAGAAAGGACATTTCGAAGCAATATAGTTTGGATTGTTTTCTCCTTTGAACTTTTCAGCGTTTATAATACTCTGACGTAATTTTCAGCATTTTACCTCATTCTTTCAGGGCTAGAAACTTCCTATTAAAAAAAAAATTGCAAATCTGAGATTTTCTTATTACTTGCATCTATCACCTTAAGCCTCATAGAGTATTTCATTATATGAATCAGGTTAAAACTCTCAGGATTTACAATATAGGTAGTATGTGAATTTTCATACAGATTAAATTGCTGAGTGCAATTTGACTTCTGTGTAAGGAACTGGAGTCCAAATCTGATATATTCCCCCTGTTTGTCCCTTCCCCATTTCCCTCAGTGTTACATAAGGACCAGGCATACTTGAAATTTGTTTTATGTTTTCTGGGATAAGATGGCATGATACATTTTTATAAAATTTTTGTCAGAGTACTTCTTGATTCTCCAGAAAAGCCATAATCTGTTCAGTACATAGCAGACTTTCCTGACCATGCCACAAAGGGGCCAATTTCCCTGTCCCATCACATTTGTGATGATAAACAGGACTAACTGGATGAGGAGTAAAAACTGAGCTGGAAAAGATCAGTTTCTATTAGAAGTGCAAACAGACAATTTGCAGTGATTCAGACCATGTTCAAGGAAATAATTTTCTGATTGCATTTAATTACAATATTTGGCCTCATTCTTAATTAAGATTTTAGTGTTGCTTTATGGCAGTAGAGTGGAAGCAGAACACATCACCAGAAAGGTCAAGCTCTGTTTCCTGTGCAGAGGTAATAAAACTGAAGTAATACAACACATCAGGTGACTAAGATCACACTGCAGTTTCTGCAACTGTGCGTGGACATTACAAAATCACACAACTGGAACAGGTGAAAAATTCATTGTAAATCACCTGTAAGTCTTGCATTAATGTCTCTGTCTAGCTTGAGAAAATTTAAATTCACTTAAAATTCTTATCCTCTCAGCCTACTTCCTCTCATTGTCATGAACCTCTCAGACCCTAGTTTTGACTTTTTTTGACTTTTTTTGACTTTTGAGTTTCTTTCTTTCTTTCTTCTTTTCTTTTGACTTTCTTTGACATCTTCTGTTGACAAGGGGAGAACAGTGAATGTTGTTTATTTGCACTTCAGTAAAGCATTTGATATTGTTTTCCACAGCCTTCTCCTGGACAAACTGGCAAGGTACAGATTTGGTGGGTGGTCTGCAAGTTGGGTAGGGAATTGGCTAACAGGCCACACTCAGAGGGTGGTGATCAGTGGTTTTTAGTCAGTCTGGCAGCCTGTCACAAGCGGGATCCCCCAGGGATCAATACAGGGCCCCACGCTGTTCAACATCTTCATTAATGATCTGGATGATGTGATTGAAAGCACCCTCACAGGTTTGCTGATGGCACCAGACTGGGTGGTGAGGTGAACACATCAGAAGGGATAATCCTCTTACAGAGAGACCTGGACAGCTTGGAAGATTGGCTAGCAAGAAGTGGATGAAGTTTAACAAAGACAAGTGCAAGGTCCTGCACCTGGGAAGGAATAACCAAAGAGCCCAGTACTGGCTAGGTATCTGTGTGGGTGGGTAGCAGCTTCACTGAAAGGGACCTGGAGGTACTGGTGGGCATCAAGCTGAACATGAGTCAGCAGTGCGCTGCTGCAGCAACAAAGGCAAATCAGATCCTGGACTGCATGTGCAGGGGTATTACTAGCAGAGATAGAGATGCGATCATCCCACTCCACGCAGCACTTGTCAGGCTGCACCTGGAGTACTGCATCCAATCTTGTCCCCACCGCTGAAGAAAGATGTGGACATACTGGAGAGGGTCCAAAGGAGGCCCATGAAGATAATCAAAGGACTGGAGAATGTGCCCTGTGAGGAAAGGCTGAAGGTGTTAGTCCTTGAAAAAGAGAAGGCTCAGGGGGGACCTCATCACAGTATTCCAGTACTTAAAGGGCAGCTACAAAGAGGACGGAGGCTCTCTCTTTACAAGGAGCCACATGGAAAGGACAAGGGGCAATGGGTACAAGTTGCACTGGGAGAGGTTTCATCTCAAAATAAGAAAGAATTTTTTTTACAGTTAGAACAAACATTCACTAGAACAACCTCCTCAGGGATGTCACAGAGTCCCCATCACTGGAAGTTTTCGAGATGTGACTGGACAGGGTGCTAGATAATCCCATAATTCCATCTCAGCTCCTTTTCCCATGAAAGGTTGGACCAGAGGATCTTTTGAGGTCCCTTCTAACTTGAGCTGTTCTATGTTTCTATTACTTCAAAACCCTATGTCTTGATTATTTCTTCCCATTCTGTATAACAGTTACATCTTTGGAGCACTAACTATATTGCATGACTAACTGTGAACTAGCCACTACTAGTAAAGTGTGCATTTTTTAAATAGTAGAGCCTAATCCTATCCCTGTATAAGGTTTCTAAACTGAAAAATAAAGAAATCTAAATGTATGAAGAATATTATAAAACTGTAGTTCTATCATAACAGAATTCTAAATCAACTTATTGTGACAATGTTAAGGAACTAAATATAGATTAAAAACAGGATATGCCAGACTTGTGACACATTTTTCATCTCAATTTTAAGAACAAATAAAAACCTTTTGGGATTTGCAGGATTTGTCTCCAGTATTCACTCTGCTTTCCAGGGGAAGTTTTGTCTGATTGAGAGACACAAAAAAATTCAAAACAAACACCCCCCCCCCAAACAAACAAACAAACAAAAAACCAACACCCAAACAAAATCCAAAACAGTAGGTTCAGCCCTATTTGTTTCATTTTCAAAATACCATCTGTCATGTAGGTGCATGTGGTAAGCAGTTCAGTATGTTTGCTATTGAAGGTGTATGTAACGGTATAGATAGTTCCTGTTAAAAGAACCTTTGAGAACATTACTGAAATTTCCACTAATTTATGCAGCTGAACAAATTCCCTAAGCTGCAATAAAGTCAGAGACTTATTTTCCAGAAGTCTTTTTCTTTGTTTGTTTTATTTTCCCACTCTATTTCACACATCCACAGAGCTGGTCCCCCTCAGAGGAAATAATGACCTTTCACTTAATAGTTGCTATAACTACTTCTCCAATACCAAGAAAAAAAGAGGAGGAAGTAAAAAGAAACAACCCCCAAACCAACACCCCCCCCCACATCCACACTCATATCTGGAAGAGTAATTATTACTTAATTTCTCTTCTATTCTATTCTGGTTTGTTGTATTTCTTCTAAAATCAAAGTGTTTATTTATTTTTCTCATGACTATTAGTAGAATTCTTCCCTTCTGTCATTTTTCTTTTAAGATACCTGTGAAGAAAAGCATTCCAAATTGTTCATTATACATTAAAGACATGCTCATATTCATTACTGCATATCCCAGTAGTTTTTATGATCAGTTCTGCTGTTAATTGTTTTTCAGGACATCCATTTTAAACTCTTATTTTAAGGGATTTGTGACAAATAAAGATATTTATTTCCCTTTATTAACATCCTGAAATAAGTCTTTGAAGTGCCATTCAGTAGCCTTTGATGCTTTTCTTTGTGTATTATGTGTTTGCATCTATATATACAGGTACATATGTATAGATATATAAAAATAGTGAGTTTGGGGTTTTGAAGGGTTTTTTTTTTTGATTGTGGAAAGTCTTCAAAGCCTTCAGATTATTGCTTATTCTTTGGTAGTCTGAGAAAAACAAATACTGCACATGTATAGTTTACTGAGAAACTGCCTTTGTTTCTGAATGAGACATACTTCTTGTGCAATGGCATCAAAGATCAAATCTAATCATTTTATTTCACACCTGTATCCCTAAAAATTTTTCCCACTCGCTTGTATTATATATATATCATCTACATGTAATTGATGTCAGTTTTGTCACACTGGTATAAACAAGGAGTAGCATACAATTTCACTACTGCAAAAAATAGTGCAAAGCTATAAAGGGACATAACTTTAAATCTGTTCTCTTTTGAGAAATATGTCATCAATTGAATCATTATGTAAGAGGAAAGTTTTTGCTGTGAAATTTGGTATAATGAAACCAAATACAATGATAAAGCTGATTGTTGTAATAACTAGCTTTCATTCACTATAACCATAAGGTGTGGTTAACTGTCTTCTGCAATGAGATAACTAAATTATTCCTCTTAAATGCAATCCACATACAGAACTGCTCAGGAGCTAAGCTCTGCAGGTGGAGTGTTTTCACTGGGGACTGAATGCAAATACTGCAAACTGGGTATCATATTGAGAGACCTCTCTGTAAATACGAACAAAATCTGCCAGAAAAACTATGGCAGAAAACTGAAAACAGATGCAAAAAGATAAAGAATTAGAAAGCAAAAGTCTGCTGAGAAAAAACTAAGAGCACTGCTGGGAAAACAAGGGTTCAAACACTGAGCAACACATTGTCTCCTGTTTCTTTTATTTTTCTTGTTTGCCAGGAAATTTATTTTGAAAATAGTTGAGAAAACATTTAAGAAAAACTGATTTTATTATCAATTTACATTCCTGTTTAAACAGCCAATAAGTCATTGAATATTTACCTATCATGGATAAAATACTTAACAGTACTGTTACTATCTAATGGAATATCACTTTGTTTATCCCCAAAGTAATATTCTGATTTTAAGACCAATTACAAGCAAATATAAAACTGTTGTAGTCACCTTAAAAGGCAATTGAAAACAACAAATGAAAAACATTAATATAAGATTTGTGGGAAATATGGGACAGAGGAAGTGGTTCAAGCAGTAAGAATAATATTATACTTCTGATGTGAGTTTATTAGAATGAATGAGTGAGAGAAAAAAATATACACCCTTGCATGGTACACTGTCAAATACAAACACATAATAAGTAGAACATTTACTGCACTGCACTAAGAACTAGTTATGGATAGAAGAAAAGCTGAAATAAAATTAGCAAATGTTAAACAAAATCTCCATTCAACAATTTGCAAAAAATAGATTATCATAATTCCTATTACTGAGGGTAAAAAATATTCTAACAACCTAGTAGTAAATAGTTGACTTCACACTAGATTAGGATTTTAGACTATTTTAGACTAACTTATTCTAGACTGTTTTCAGGATAGCCTTGCTCATTGTCAATGTCTTTATTTTAGTGCTGTATCATAAGACTGGGTGTAGTTCCGTCTTTTCTATGATATGGACATAAAAGACCTCTACAGCAGTTCTATGAATCCAGTTCCATGAATCCAGACCGCTAGGTCTTAATGTAATCCGTAATTTATAGTAATGAATCAAAAGATGTCACTTTTGCAAAGGCTATCAGTGAATGTTACAAAGAAAGAAATTAAATATGAAGGTTTTACTGAGTAGCAGATTTGAGGGGGGAAATAAGCACTATAATATTCTCAGTTTCCAGTTTAGCAAAGCTTGAGAAGAATAACCACATGAAATATTATTAAGAAACAAAATTACTCAAAAGGTAGGAATGAAGGATATTAATAACGTGTGAGAACCAAATATATTACCTAACTTGACATGAAATCCAGCTCTAGCAACGAAGAATGAGCATAATAACTTAATGTCAGAACCTTTGAAACCTCAGCTGCAAATGAGGTTTCTTTTCTCCAGGTTATTCTCTGAGATGCAAGAGTAGGAATAAATGAATGAGAATCTGTACAGTAAATGGCAAAAACATCCCTATGCTTATTTTATCTGTCAGTAATGTCAAATATGAGCATAGTAGTGAAAGAAATCTATATATCAATAAATTATTGAAAAAAGAGATTTAGGTTATTATTCAACAAAGTTAATTAACCTGTCAAGATGACCTCAGCTGAGGAAGGAATAATTATTTGCTAGAATTTCTTTCTTCTCTACAGGGCTTGCATTTCATCTAAGGATTTTTTTTTTACATCCTCCTGTTCACAAACAAATCTGTAGCAAATCACCGCATTGAAATGACACTGGCACAGCCCTGGACAAAACAAGGCTTGGGTTTTTTCTTCTGCTAGTTTTAGAAGATCCTCACCTTGCCAGCTGTTCAAGCTGTACTAAAACTGTTCAGGATGAATGGTAACATTCCTTTAAATCTTTTTAATCCATGCCTTACAGAGGGAAGTTCTCTGCTGAATTTCTTGAAATGGCTGAATAATTCTTTAAAAATGAAACATCATATACCTCATTTGAAAGTCTAGTTGTTATCTTTATGCATTAGTACTGAAGAACAAGCATATGGCTAACTCTAGATATATTAAGACAGTATTACTGGAGATACAGATTCCCTTTTATTTGGAATACCATGAGTTTTAAAAAAAGATTTTAAAAACAGTGAAGAGGAAGAAGTTAGTTCCTTGTATGTTTTTCCAGAAGTTCTAATGATGAAAATAATGGCAGAAAGGCTACACTTCAGAGGATACATAGCCATAGAAACCTTTCAGTGACTGAAAACTGATTGGGGAAATATAAATACTATGGTTCCTTTGTCCTTACCTGATCAAAATTTAAAAGTACACTCACTCCTGAGTATGCATACCTTCCTCTCAAATAAAGGAATTGAAAAATAACTTTCCAACTCTACTGTTCTACCTTGCTCTTCCAAATTATAAATTGCATATAACGTAAATATGTATATATTTCAGTTTCTGATTTAATTGATCCACAACATATGTAAATTAAATATATTTTCATACCTTCTAATTTGATTATCTAACCTCCCCACCTGAATGGTCCTTTCATTCACTAATATACACACATCTTATAAACTGGTTTTATGAAGAAAACTTTTCATCTTTTATGATGTTATCTTTCAGCTATCAATTGACCAGAGGTGCTAAATGGCAGATCCTTACCAGTCCCACAAAACTGTCCACAGCACTGATTGATTCATGCGCTGCATATGCATATTCTTCATGGTCAGTTTATGCAGTTGCTCTGCTCCACCCGGCATGTCTGCTATTCCTTCTACCCTGTTGACAGCATTGCTCTGTACAGAACTATTGGATAACTCTTTTCTCGTATGTCATCATATTTTCTTTGTGAGTAGCAGGCTGTCACCAATGACTTATTAGTGTTTGGAATTGGTATTTTTGTATGAAAAAAGGCAGAGAGAGTTGAGTAAAACTTCAGTAAACATTCCTCAGTTAACAAGTCACAGGTTGTGTCTACATTAGCATTTTGGCTCAGATTCTCCTTATAACTCTTATATGTGCTAAGTGGTTTTGCTATGAACAAATTAGCTTCCTTTCAGAGGAAGCACACTAAGCAGCTCAACTCTAGGTGCACAAAAAAAGTGGTCTATCTCCTTTTGGAGAAAAAGGGGTCAAAATTATGGACAGGTCCTTTTGGCAACTTAGAACCATATGAGTAATGATAACATTTAGCCCAGAGGACTAGACCAGTAACTGTCCAAGGAAAATTCGCTGAAATATATGTAATGCAGATATAGAGAATTCAGAACCAATTGTTTGTCTTATTATCTGCTTCTTTCTGCTGGATTGTTTGCTAATGCAGACAAAGACACAGTACATGAGGTTTACTATTTCTCTTAAGAGAAGAAATGAAAGGTATTCCTGATATTACTATATGGTGAGTATGAACAAATGTTGACATTTAATGCTTACTCTAAGCCAATAAGCTTTTTTCTGCTACCTGTCTGTCTTTATTGAAAACTCCTCTAGCATTAGCCATGTATTAGAAACACACCTTCATATGTCTTATGGATCAAATAAACTCCATTCATTTTTGCATTTTGATTCATACTTAGCATTTTATAAAGGTGTGTTTAGTCCTCCCAGTGAACTAAATATAATGTCATTTAATAACATCAAGATTAACAAAATTATGAGATCTCATAGATCTTTAAAATATTTAATCATATTTCAGTGTTTATCTTGATTTCAGATGTAATACTAACTTACAGAACTGAACACATCTATCATTCCAGCAATTGCTGATTCTTCCTAGGACATATGTAGGAAAGGACAGCAATGAATTTCAGTAAATAAGGGAGAGGTTATCAACAGATCTGTTTTATCCATATGTTTAGATGTCAGGAGGATTTAAGAAAGAAGAAGGAATTAAGAAATGAGAGTTAAATGTAGTCTAGTTGAGTTGAGAATGGATTCAGAACTTAAAGAAATGTGAGAAGCCTGAGTAAGCTTGCCAATCAACAAAAAAGAAAAGTTTGTATAAGATATCTTTCCTCTAATGAGTTTGATAATTGGTTGAAAATAATCTGTTTTCCAAGTTTTCACATGGTTTTCATTGATATGATGTCTAAGCATCTTCCAAAATTCCTTTCAGTCATGCAGCTAACACAACTGAGAGAAACTCAGTAAAATTAGATACCCACCGAAGAGAAGTACGAAACTTTGTACATTACATTAAAAATGAGCAAGGTCCTAGAAAGAAATCAGAATGCTTTGGAATAATCTAAGAAAACAGCTGCTGCTTTTAAGTATAAGAATTGGATCCAATAGCTTTTCAAAGCTTCCTATATTTTTGTTTCTTAGCTTTACTTTGTTGGGGTTTTTTAACTAGGTTTTCTGAAATGGTCACCAAAATAATACAGGTAACAAATTGAATGACCTCAAGAAAATTCACTTCAGCACATACTGATCTCCACCATAACAACTTCTATCCACAGTCACTCTAAAAATTGTCCTGCTTTCTGGAAATGTCTATGTATTTCCTCCTGCCAAGCCACATTAGCCAAAAAAAAGAAAAAAATAATCATCTTGATCCTCAAATCATGATGTTGTATAAGTAATGGTCTTATAGTGCTTCTCCTCTGAGTTAATAAAAAGTCTGAAAATAGTGATAATGAAGAAAGGGAGGAAAGTCTCAGTGTTAGAGAAACCTTAGGAAATGGTGGGAAATTTTATTCATCATTCACATATTAATTAAAAAATCTGAAAGAACTGTGGAGTAACCAAGTAGACCCTACATATTTCTGCTTTGGGAAATACACAGTTTAATAAATACCTGATTATAGGCATTAAAATAAATAAATAAAAACCCTTCAAAACTATTTTATAGTTATGAAAATATATGTTTTAATGATCATTATTACTTATGCCAGTAAATTAAAGCAAATAAAATTAATGTCATAAATAAATAAAATAATTTGCATATGCTAAGTTTTCCTATAAAGAGAAGCAGAACAATTAATTTCTTCATCAAATATTTAAATATTTTTCCCTGAGGAAAATGTATAACAAAATACACAGACTTGTCAGTCTCTTTTTATGAATAGGATATTCAATAGAAATCTATACTATGTTTCTGAGTGTTTCTCCAGGATTTATTACACAGACACTCCCCCAGAAAACTGATTTAATGTTTTCAGTATAGAAAAAGATCAAGCACAATACATTGCGAGACATGGCCTGTAACCTTGGAGACACAACAGTCATGGTTTTTTTCTTTGACTGTTACTTTATTTTAAAAGACTAAAGTGACTTTATTCATATTTTTTCACTATAAAATCTTGTGAAACAGTAATTTGTTTTTAAGACTTCCATAACAGAATTACTTCAGTAGCTCTCTGTTAGGAATTTTCCTTACTTTTTTCCATTTGAACATTGTTTCTTCTCACCACCTATGGAGATCAAGAATACTGATCCAGAACTCAATTTCCCACTGCATTCAGTGAAAGACCAAACCAAGATCATTACATTAGTATGATTATTCACACACAGTACTACATTGTTATTTAGGTACTCTGAAAAAAAAAAAGGAATGGGTTCAGAAAGGAGGGCAGTTGTATTAAATGTTCTAATTCTCTTTGCCACCTACTCCTTCCTAAGATTCAATAACCATAAAGTACTATCCTTCTCCTTGTAATAATAATTAATAGAATAATGTAATAAAATTAAATATGTAATATAATGTAATAAAAATAAAATAAAAGAGGAAGGAAGGGAAAAAGAAAGACAAAAAAGGGCTGTGAAAACTACCAACATATTCTGACAGTATTATGGCTGTCATTAAAATAATGCACTACTGTTTACAACGTAATTGAATTTTATTTGTGCTTTAATACAATTTGGATTTTAGTCATTATTTTTGGTGATTTAAAGCTAACTTATGTTCTAGTTCTCCTCTATATCTAATTAGGTTCAGTACTACCTAGTTTTAGGTTCTGTTGTTGATACATATATTATTTATTTACCTATCATAAATTTTTCAAATTATGCATAATTGGAATGAAAATTAAGTAGTTCACCACAATTGTTAAATGAAACAATTTGAGTAGCACTTTTGAAATAATAACTTGTATTTTTAAACAAAATACTTGGAAAAATATATTATTTTATCCTGTAGGATTTCATTGATGTCATCTAAGTGTATTCTTAAGGGTATCTTCAACGCTTAAAATAAAAATACACTGGTAGCCACTTGGGTCCAAGCATCACTACATTTTTCAGCAAGTGAAAGTGGAAAGACTCTAAGATAAATGATAAAAAAGGTTTATGGCTGTGCACAGAAAAGCTTGAGAAGTAGAAATTGAAATTTAAATTTTTTTCTTACTATTTTTCAGGGATTGAAAACAAACATCAGAATTTATTCATAAGTTACACAAAAAAATGTATTTCTTGGATCATTACAATACCTGCTCAGTAGATCATCCTGCTCTATTTTATCTTCTTTCTTCCACCCTGTACCGTATATTTTGCCCATTTCCTCCACCTTCCGACATTTTCTTTATCAACCTTCTTAAACAAATTTCTCACTTTTCATTTGTCATTAGTAGAACCCATCCCTCTATTTAAGTCTCAAATTACTTGTGGAAGAAACAAGAATTGAACTGAGTTAGTCTGAGTCTTTCCAGAAAACTCATTCCTGCACAGTGATGTAGCACAGCAGGCAGTGTTGCTACAAGAGCAATTGTGGTAGCCATTACTCTTTCCCTTTTATAAATTTGCTCTGTCACTAGCTTTTCTTTTTTGTTTTGTTTGTTTGTTTTTTTTTTTTTAACAAACTATGCATGCTTTTTTTGTATGCTATATATGATTATACTACATTCTATTTCTGTAAGTAAAAATTTTATACATGCTCTCTTCAACAATTTGCCATCATTAAAGCTTTGAAGATATATGTTTGAAGATTTACTGTAGTCCTATTAGTCTAATACAAAAGGTATCTTTTAGATTACTGGTTTTCCCTCTAGTCATATAGGGTTTTTAACACATTTTCTTAACGTTATTGTTATTGGACCTTACATTATATGACATTAATGATAATGAATCTCTTCTGAGAAGTAAAAATGTTTTGTTTCACCTGAAAATTGATTACCTCACAGTCTTCTTTTAAGTTTTAGGTAAAGATTGTGCAACCTATTACTTTTATTAAGCTTATATTTTATTTCTACAGGAAAATGTAGGAGAAATTATATTCATTCTTCATTGATCTTCACATGGCATAAAGTTATTTTGGCAATAGCAAAAAAAAAATAGCAAGGCAATTTGATTTGGTTTAGATTAATATTTCTCAGAATGAAAATTTTTACATTTCTCCAAACTTCAACAGGTGTAACCTTAACAGAAAAAGAAACTCAAACATGAATATCTTTTCTTTTTCTCTCCTGTTGTGGTTTAACCCTGGTCAGCAACTAAGCACCACACAGCCGCTCGCTTACTCCCCCAACCCCTGTGGGATGGGGGAGAGAATCGGAAGAGCCAAAGTAAGAAAACTCGTGGGTTGAGATAAGAACAGTTTAATAATTAAAATAAAACAGCAATAATAATAATAATATAATGAAAAGAAAAATACTGAGCGAGAGAGAGATGAAACCTTGGAAGAAGGAAAAAAAAAACAAAAACAAAACCAAAAAAAACCTAAACAACAAGTGCTGCTACCGCTCACCACCCGCCGACCGATGCTGCCAGTCCCTGAGCCGTGATCGCTGCTTCCCCTGGCCAACTCCCCCCAGTTAATATACTGGGCATGACATCACATGATATGGAATACCCCTTGGCCAATTCGGATCAGCTCTCCTGGTTGTATCCCCTCCCCTCCGGGCTTCTTGTGCACCTGGCAGAGCATGGGAAGCTGGAAAAGTCCTTGACTAGTGTAAGCACTACCTAGCAACAACTAAATCATTAGTGTATTATCAACATTATTTTCATACTAAGTCTAAAACACAGCACTATACTAGCTACAGTGAAGAAAATTAACTATCCCAGCTAAAACCATGACATCTCCCTCTGCTAAATGGTTTTCATTGTAAAAGTGAAACATAAAGAAGGCCTGTCTGTTCTCCTCAGCTATATGTCAGGAAACATTCCAGCTCCGGACTTCTAGATTGATAAGCAACACTTTTGCTCATTCATGAGTCATTCAAATTAAGCTTAAGTGAAGATTGGCTACAAATAATGCTGTAATACAGAAGGAAAATTATTCGGGATGGAAAGTAGCCTAAAAAGGTAAATGGTAATCTGCACAAAGAGATATTTTAACAAACCCCTATATTTAACGTATATAATAGGTCAGATTCTTCTGAAAGTCGCAGTTTATGGATATTCTTTTATATTCTCATGCCCCCATAAATCACAAGGTACAATATGGCTTTCATATTGTGTTCTAAAATCAGAACATTATTATAGCTTGGATTTCAACTGAAACTAAAATGTTAATTGCCTATATAGTTAAAATCAATATCTCTACAGTTAACATAATAACTCAGATCAAGGTACATGTGATAATAATGAATTAAAAAGAAGCCCTGAAATTGTTTCATTAAGATCAAATGTTCATTTTATTCCAAAACAATTCAGAGATTGGAGTCTGAGTATTTTAAATAAGTAAAGATGCCTAAACATGTACAACTAAAGGGTGTCAAATTCTGTAGTGTCTGGATAGTGATTTTCTCAGAAATAAGGCTGCAGTGCTCCTGTTGAAGTTTCCACAAACATCTTTTTTTTTTCTGTTGTGGGTGTTTGTTTTTTTTTTTTTTTTATCATTTGCAAGTGTACAGATTAATTCCATAACATAACCACTGAATTCAGGTCTACTATGCAGATATTTTACTGAGGATATGTATTAAAGCTGACACATCTGGAATCAATCAGTCTTGCTGTTTATGTATAGGTCTACTTTAGAGACATATGCAGCAATCGAGTGACACAGGTTTTGCATGTTAGGAAGATACTGAAAAAGAGATTCAGTCTGTGGAAAGGTAACCATAGCTATAATTTGATAAGAAAAACAATCTAGCCACACACATTTTTAAAATGCAGAACTCTCTTCAATGTCTGTGCTAACAAAAAGAGACAAGCTGATTCACTTTGTTTACTTTTGTCTGCTAGAGAGAAAGAAAATAGGTAAGCCATGACAGTAGTATCCATACCTAAACATCTGGTCTCAATTCCGCTCCAGAGTCCAGAAGACAGACATTCCCTCACAGCAGAGCCAACTAGCATGTATCCTGAGTCACAAGTAAATATAGCTGTAGATCCGTATGTGATTTGAGTTCCAATCTTATTCCCATTTGGAGGTGTAGGAAGTTCTCCACAAGAAATAACTTCATGCCAAAACCAAAACAAAACAGAAATGTACAGCTGAGTATCACAAACACACATGCAATAATACTTATCAACCAGTAATACTTATCAACCAGTCAACAAGATAAATATATTTCAGAACTTGATGTGTTTTGCTCTGTAGAAAAAAATAGATTAAAAACTCCGCATAGAAAGACTATTACTTCCCCAGAAATAATCCTTAAGAAAGAGGTGACACACACACCAATTAAAATTGTCCCTGTTAAGTTAAAAAAAACACCAGTCAGAACATTATTAATTGCTATTTAATTATCTTGGTTTTATCAATTACTTTTCCTTAATATTGGAGTATCACAATTGTTGCCATTTAAAAAATTATCTTTATGTTTCTTTGGAAAGATGTAATTTTTATCTTCTAGTTCATAATTAAATGCTTGCCCTAGCATTCACACAATATGTTGTTATATTGAGTGAACGATGTGCATGGAATTCCTTGGTATTTATTTACATTTCAAAGCATCTTTTAATTCAAAATCATAATTCTTCTTTAATAATTTTCTTTTAAGAATTAATAAAAAGAACTTTAGTATTAGTAAACAAGATGGTGGATTATCAAAGGGTGAAAACAGCTACGACACTTTATGCTAAAAAAAATATTAGCGGTAATATTGCAAACAAAACTTCCCCAAACATAGTGAAAAAATGCTTGTCTTTTACAGAAAAAAAGGATTACAAATACATACATAGTATGTAAAATATCTATATACACAGAGACAGATATAGATACAGACATATACATGATATATTAACACTAGCAGAAGTGAAATATTGCAATTAAATTTTAAAAAGTCTGTAAATTATAAATTAAAAATCCAGTAGGTTATAAAAAACTCAGAATTAAGGTTAATTTCTAATATAATTAATCTGTCTTTGGAATTGCATTTTTCAGCCCCTTTTATTTTTTTCAAATATATTCTGAATAAATTCTAAATATATTTTAAACCACAGTTATCTGGCTAATCTACACTTTTTTTCTGCTTTTTATATATGTGTGGATTTATACACACATGCAGATACACACAATTTAGCTACAAGCACCAAAAGCACGGTCATATCCCATTCTATCAGAGTGTACGTCATGTGGTGATTCACAAAGAGGAAGAAATTTGGGGCTTCAAAGTATACGCAAAACCCCACAATTTTGAAAAACAGATGTCTAAATTTAAGTACATAAAGAAACCTGCTTTTCACAGGGCTGGGGGAGAGGAGCACAACTGTAGCCACACATTTAGCTTGTTTAAAGTATCTAAATATTCATTAATTATTTTTTTTTTTAAGTAGCTCTTGCAGGTTATCAGGATACCAGCTAATGGTAGGAATGATGTGGACTTGCACACTATGTGGTGACCAGCTGAAAGGCGAGATTACTTCATTTATCAAGTGTGCAGACAGGATAAAAAGTTTTTGCATTTTTTTAGACTATACAGCATTCTTGACCTAGAAAAATATATAGGAAAATTTACTCTATTACTTATCTGTACCTTTATAGATTTAGGGACCTTTAAAATCCAGAAGTATGCTTACAGATATTTCCTTGTCACTAAACCTTTTGGATTGTATTTGTAAGTAATAGCATTTAGGATACTCAGGAATTCCAGCCAGGTAACATTTTTCTAATTAACTGATTCCAATATTTATTTAGTTAATTTCTAATTCAGCCAAATAAAATATTTTTATCTGAAGTCTGTACAGCAGATGCAGATACAACATGTACTCACTTTGGCAGTAAGGCCGCTCATTTCTCCAACTCCAGGTGCCATTAGCAAGACACTCGATAGATGCTGGTCCCAAACCATAGTACCCTGGATCACAGCTGAAAACTACTTTTGTTTTATACTCATAATGTGACCCATTCACTATTCTCCACCTTCCATGTTCCAGTGTAAAGGAATTGATGCTTGGACATGTAACAACTTCCAGAATAACAAAAACACATAGTTATTTGTAGCTTAGTACAGGCAAATTAGGAAAATCTATACCATTATTAATTCAGAGATATATTTTGAACACAGTGACATAATGTTTGAAGAGTAAGGCTGTATTTGAAATTACCTGTGGTTGGCAGGTATGAGTTCTCTCATTTAATTAATAACTATCAATGGCCCAGACAGAGCAGTAACTGTTTATGCAGAGCTATGCAATTGGTGTAGATAGAATCTACACCATGGCTGAATTCACTGTAGGTTGATACTCATGGAACTCCTGTGACACTTTACATGAGACATCCGAATCTTTACTAAAATGTTAGCTACATTTCAATATAGGAATTATGTTTCTACCCAGGTAAATTCTGTGAGATCTTAAAGACTCATTTGGAGAGGCTGCAAATTGGTGGCAGATAAAATAATATCCATAGCCAAGATGGTTTCTAGGCAGCTACACATTTTTATCTCATGTCTTAATTCTATGTGTTCTTCCTCCAAAAACCAAACAAAAACATTCTACAACCCTAATCTAATAGATAAAGTTTACCAAGCATAACATTTTTTTTCCATGATCAAAAGGCAGAGAGGAAAATTTTTGCTGGATACTACTTACTTTCTCTCCATTCAGATTGGTTCTTTAGATAGAGGAAAATGCATGAGGGAATGCAATTTACAAGAAGAAAATAAAGGGAAAAAAAAAAAAAAGGAAAATCCTTGAAAATTATTCTAGGGTATGTTTTCTTTCCTTTTCAAAATTCATTGGGTGAGATAATCGAAATCTTAATGTCCATCAGACACTGACATTTCTGTATCAGTCTTATGATCACCCAGGTTTTCATACCCCATTTATAACTCTGATGGTATCCACTTCTCTTTGGGACTGAACATGCATTTTCTCTTCAGTGACGTTCCCCCAAGTTAGCGTAGAGTTATAATGATGGGCTGAATATAAATAATAAGCAGCAGTTTCAAACAAGTATCCCAGAGTACCAGAGCCTTTATAATTCTGGATAGTAAATGGGGTTTGTTAACAGTATATGAACTGTGCAGCTCTCACTGAAGACATGGCTTTTGCATAAATGTCTGCAACCATTAACTTTAATTTAGCTGCAAATTAATTATCAGTTTGAATGTATTCTATAATATCTAGTATATTTCTTTTGCTGTCACAGAATATTTCAATGTATATCTCAGATACATAAATTTCAAATATGTATTTCACAATAATTTAATACCAGCAATTATTCATAGATTAAAGTAAGCTGAAGTTAAAAGTTTAAGTAATGCGAAGATTTGCACCTTGGATAAATAAACAAAATGTACAGCCAGGTTCTAACTCACTGGAGAGTTTTTACATGTTACTTACCTACACAGCGAGGTGTTTTATTGTGATTGCTCCAGGTACCATCCGGCTGGCAGACTGCAGTAGTAAGTTCCTTGGCTGATAGTCTATATCCATCATTGCAAAAATAAGTAACGCGGGTGCCAACTAAGTAGTCTGTAGTTAATATCCCGCCATTTAATGGAGCTTTAGGAATTCCACAAGATATTGCTGAGCAAAGAGAAAGACATAATTATTTTATATCTTCTTCACTATAAGCTTCCACTCACCTCAAAGGGTTTATGCATTGTAACATCAACAGTCTTAAATTCATAAAAATGCCTTTTTAATGCATTAATATGTATTTTAAGCCTACAAATAAAATCCCTTAATATTTTAAGGAATTAAAACTCAGAGGCAGTTTTTGCCTTTTGAGGGAAGACGTTAAAAATAAGAACAATGGTTTATAACTCCACAGCTATCCATTCAAAATACAGAAGAAAATCAAAGAAAAGCCAATAGAGAATATCTGGAAAAAATATGATCACTATGGTTGAATGAGTAAAGTACCAGACTGAGACATTAGGAATCTGATTTGTACTTCAGGTTTCTTCCATCAGATGTTCTGTGTGACCTCTGGCAACACCCTAAAATTAACTTTCAACATTCTATTTTTCCTCCTGCAAAGCAGAAAGAGAATACCCTTTTGAAAATAATGAAAATTGGCAAATGAAAGAATAAGCCACCTTTTTTTTTTTTTTTTTTTTTTTTTTAATTATTCAGCAGAAAGAAAGTACCAAGAGAAGATCTGGCTCTAAATAATGCTCTCTCTGTTTTGGGAATAAATTAAAAATTAAGGGGAATGGAGCATCTCTCATATGTGGAAAGGCTGAGAGACCTGGGATTCTTCAGCCTGAAGAAGAGAAGACTGAGGGGGGATCTTATCAATGCTTATAAATATCTAAAGGGCGGGTGTCAAGAGGATGGGGCCAGACTCTTTTCAGTGGTGCCCAATGACAGGACAAGGGGCAATGGGTACAAGTTGGAACACAGGAAGTTCCATCTGAATAAGAGGAAAAACTTCTTTACTGTGAGGGTGTCAGAGCAGTGGAACAAGCTCCCCAGAGAGGTTGTGGAATCTCCTTCCCTGGAGACATTCAAAATCCACCTGGACGCGGCCCTGTGCACCCTGCTGTAGGTGTACCTGCTCAAGCAGGGGGGTTAGACAAGATGATCTCCAGAGGTCCCTTCCAACCCCTACTACTCTGTGATTCTGTGATTCTCTAAATCTTTTCCACATTTTAACAACATACATCTAATGCAGGTCAGATCTAAAAAAGTAGGGCTTAGGCACTTAATTACTTTATTTTGAAGTGGAATCTTGAGCCCTAAGAGACCACCTATCCCGCCTACACAGAGATATGAAAAGTTAAGCCTCTCAGACTATGTATAAATACTTGATAAGAAAAGATTAAAATATTTTTGCCCTTATTGTGAGCTGATCTGGCATAAGACAGATCTGCTTCATAAGCAATGTAACAACAGTGTGGCACTGTACAAAAGCTAATAGTCACAGCGAAAACACTAATGCTATCACAACTTGCAGAATAGAAGTGACAGGATCAATGTTAAAATATGCTTGAATTGCTATAAAAAGAAACTGCATATGACATTTAAATTAAAAAAAAAAAAAAAAAAAAAAGGGACACACTGTACTGAAAAGCTCACAGAAAACTATTATTAATTTGCTCATCATCCTGTCTGGGCAACCATAAAAACACCTATCTTATGGCTATCACAATATCTACTGGCAACTTGAGACAAACAGATGTTTAGAAGAAAATAAGAAAACAGCGATTAGAAGACAGTGAAGGCCCCAAGAGAGTCACTGAATTCCATCTTCCAGAGGGTATGAGGACATGATCCCAGACGGATGAAAAGTGACAAGTTAACTAAACCAGAAGGTTCATCTTCCACTTCTTACTAAACATCTGACAAAGCTGTACTATTTCACCTGATATCACTGAAGAAAGAAACTGCGCCTCCATGACACTAAAATGAAACCATATGATCAAGTTGGTGTTTATTATATATCAAATTAATCAGTAGTTTGGACTGCAGCAGCAAATATTAGGTAGACCTCTCTGTGCAAGGAGGAGGATAACCAAAAGCTGGTGTAACCAAGGTATTATGAAATATCACTCTACCGCATAACTGGCCAAGCTAACCTCTTCTTTCAAAACCACGTGTTAACAATAAAAAGAAGTTTAAGACAATAAAGGAATTGCCAGAACAAAGGTCACTTCCAGTTACATCAGGGCCAGCATTCAGCAGGGTATAAAAACTAATATCCACACCCAAAACATTTGTAACATGTTAACAGCCGTTGCTTATGATTCTGAGCACCAACAAATGCTACAGCACTACTTGTTCACATACTGTAAATTCTGCTTCTTGTAGCAATCAGCAAAATATATATCAGATATTTTGTAGATACAACCTGAGATGTTTTATATCTACCATTGAGACTAATTACTCCTTCAGTATTCAAAAGTCTCCATTAGTGACTTGATAAATTTTGAGTCATATTATTGATGGTAACAGGATCAATCTTGTGGCACAAGAAAAATATATCCTTCCCTCAACCTTAAATTTTTAAGAAACAAGTTTCATCCCAGCACACCAAATGCTTGATAAAAACCTTCCATATAAACAACAGAGCTCCCAAGGAATCACTCAATGACATTTTCAGTTTACAGCATTTATGAGTTGAATTTTATGTATGTGGAAACTTGCACAGAAATATAGCTTTTAGTTAAGGGGAAAAATGACAAATGATCAAGACAAGTTATTGCCATATCTGACAGCTTGTCAGGAAAAACAATGACAAATATGGAACATCCAAAGTGCCCAAAAAACAGGTTTATCACAGAAATGTTTGGCCATTATATGTCAGCCTGGATAGTATTGCAGATCAACACCATAATTGTAATAGCACCTGAAACATTAAAATCTATTCTTTGCTCACAAACTTCAGAACACAGTTCCAATTCCAAAGATATACACATAAAGCCCTTTGAACATTTTAATTTTATTAGTTCTCAGAGACCACTGGCACATTTTAAAGACTTATCTGAAATTTCAGAAATTATTATTAGACCAGGATGAAGTTCTTAAATACCCTTCATTAAATGTTAAGGCACTACTAAAAGTTTCTGTGATGACAATTTCCCAAACAGAAATCAGACTCTTCACCCTATAAAGGACCTCCAATCCTTGGATTTGCTCAGCCTCACTTAGGAACAACACTTAGCAGTTGTAGCTACCTCTCACATCTCAGGGATATGAGGAAAAAAAATTGACTATCACTGCAGACATCGGTCTAGAGCTGATAACATTTATCAGGGGCACTTCAAACATAGGCAAGACTACTTCAGTGTCACAGAAAACTATTCCGTGACATACTTCCCTGAACTTAACTACTTGGACATTCAACTTGTAAAGAATTAAGAATTTTATTAAAATTAAATTTCCTGTAGATTGACTTACAGGTCACTTTAAAGGATGCCAACTATTTCTTTGGCATTTAATAAGTTATTAATTGAGTTTTCACACCTGTTCCAATACAACCATGCATTTGGAAATAAACAGAACTCTATTTTGAATAAATAGAAGACTTATTTATCTTTATACATAGTTATATTAATTGTTCTAATGTATATGAATATGACTATCTCAAACCTATAACCACGTGTAAAAAATTGTAAAGGTAGAAGGTATTATGCTTTGAACAGCAGATATTTGTTCCAGACCACTACAAATGTAATATATCTTAATTTTTGAGAAAATCATAACTCATTAGGTATCATACCTAACCAGGTATTCTTGGTATTCTCTTTCTTTTTTTTTTTTTTTAATGCTTTAGTATAATTTGCATAACAATCACCAGTTATGCAACAGTTATGTCTGCTGAAAGGGACAATGTAGATTACTGAGCTAGAGAATTCTTCTGGATACAGTGTTATGTTTTAGTTACTTAACATCTCTACCTAGAATTCCTGTAAAAGCATTTGCCTGTTATCCATATATGTTATAAAATATTAATACTGATTTCTGATGAGGTCTGTGTGAGACAATGTTTATTTGCAAGAGAAATATTTCATAATTAAACCCAAGAATCACGTAATGCTGGGATAAAAAATTAAAATGTGAAAAATAACTGGGAGAAAAACAAATGTTTTAAAACACTCTGAATGTTCTGAGATCTATGATCAGTTGTAAATATTCAACCATTGATATGAATTCATGTTAATTCTTATATTCAGGTAGATCATTGTAAACCTATTCATTCTTTCAAAAGTTTATCGCAATCAGACTTCATAATTTAGTTAACCATAGGAATCTTTTATTGACTTGTGATCAGACGCTTAATATCATTAAAACTGAGACGGATACATGGATGACAACACTTTCACATTATGATTCATTTAATACATGTCTATTAAACAGGATAGTTAATATCTATCTAAAAGTTAGAACAGTAAAAGTTTGTAATTAATTTGTATTATTGTTACCATTATACTAATACAATATTAGATTTTGAAGCAGTTTCCTTTTACTTATTTTAATGACAGAGGAAGGGTGCTTTTGTGTTAACCTTGAAACAGTTTTCACATAATTGCTGAAGTCCGGCTTGAGGCGTTTCTTTTTGCTTACTTACTACTGCATTAAGTCTCTTCTACTAAGGTATGTTTAGTTCTATAAATAATGTAAAAAAGCTTTCATCCAAGGTTAATGGGTGTATCTGGATTTTTCAGGTTCTGTCAGTCCTGTAGTACAAGTGATTTGAAGAATGGCTGGTATTATCTATTTAGAGGTTCAGAGATCAAGATTTTATTTATATAGGCATAAGAAGGAAGACATTAAAAATTGCCCTAACGTGACTCATGAACTTGGAAAAAAAAAGCTGTAGTGGAAAAGTCTACTGGCATTCATTAGTTCTAGGAGAGGATTCAGAAATTATAACAATGGTACAGATGCAAAATGAAAAATGTAAAAAGAAAGCATTAGTTTACATACAGTCATGAATTATTCTGCAGGCAGTAAAAACATTTGGCAAGAAATGGACTTAGTATTGCAAAAAAAAAAACCCAAACCGCCACAAACCACTAGCTGTGCTCGTTGTAGAGGTATCATTAAAGAATTCATAAATTTTGAGGCCTTAGATTTCTCATTTCCTACAGGATGATGTCAGTAACTACTACTGTGATTTGACTGGTAATCCTTTAGGAGACAGAAAACAAATAGATTAAAATGAAATGCATTGTTTTTAAAGAAATTGCAGATATCTTTTTTTTTTCCTTGCACTGCTACATAAAAAAAAAAAAAAAAAAAGCCTAATACTTTTTTTTGCTGTGTTAAATGGCCATCTGTGGCAATCCTACATTCAGATGTGTGAAAGAACTAATTAAAATGGCTTTGCTAGTTACTTTATAAATGATAGAGCATGCGAAGTAGAAGGTAAGACTGTGATGTTGTCATCTGATATCACCTGGCAAAATAGTTGGTAAATTCTGACTCACAATTATAATAGTTGTTAAAACAATGCTCATCCTATATATCATCAAGTTCTAAAAACCACTAGCACACACTTAAAAGAGTTAGAAGTACTTTGTGCTGAAGCTGTACTGCTCAGTAGTAGTGGGAATGGCAAAGCCCTTGTGTCTTGTAAATATCATCTGGGAAAGAACATGAAGGATATTTACTGATGGTGTTCTCAACCTTTTGATACAAGAGATTGTATCATAAATCTTCTGTATCATCAGGGTAAGTGGGATAATTTTCACCTCAGCAAAACAACAGGAAGCTTAGATGTATGACTGATGTATGGAAGCTGCTTATTCCTCAGGGTTTTTGCAGTAATAATGAGTCTTTAGGTTGAATCTGAAGATTGCTGTTGTGAGTTGCAGCTACATATCATGGCCACAAACCACTCTCCACGCACAAGGACTTGCTGGAAGAATTGAATAAAGTCCACATCATGTATCAAAATTGCCCTTATTAAATGAATAATTATAATTCACTATTATTCAATTAATACATATATTAAATAACTTTCAGTGCGCTAACAGTTGGTACCAACAGTCTTTGTACTTGATCAGACACCATGAGATTACTAAGCATTTAACTCCACTTGTTCCTAAAGTAGTATCTGTGTATTGCAGCTATTTCCATTACTGAACTCTACTCTGTATGAACTATTTGAATTTGGTAAGTTGTTTGTTTTTTTTTTTTTTTCATTCCATGTTGTTTGATGCATCTAATTAACATTCTGATCAAGTTATACAAATAACTGTTATGAAGGCAGTCCTTAGATAACTGATGGGAAGAAAAAAGCTGAAGAACGATATATAGTAAATGCACTGCCTGTACTTTTTTTTTTTTTGAGGACTTTGATCTTTTAAAAATACTGGCACACTTTTTATATATTAATAGAAATTTATCAAAAAGCTTTGAAACTGAAATTGTTTCACCTTTGACAAAGGTTAGGTAGTTTTGCTTTAGAAACATACAGTTCAAAGACTTCTGTCAAAAAAGAAAAACTCATGGGAAATTAACATGGAACATTCCTATAGCATTTATCTCCACTGGTCAACAGGAACAAAGTGTTCCTATTTTGAATAAACATATCTGCAAATTTTCATGAAAAAAAATATTTCTAATAGTTCATTGAAGAGTGACATAGGTAAGTTATCAGAACAATAGCATTCTTTTCAGGAAAGGAAGAATTAGAATATAGTTGTGATAGGTAGTAAATATCCATTCACTTTTCATTAAGTACAATATCTTTTGCTTTTATAAGGCAAAAGAAACTAAATATACAGTTAACTTGATGACCTATCTTTTAAATTTGAATTTAAACCATGAAAGATTAATATAGCATCATAGGCAATGCTTTTTTAGTCCAGTTTTCTGTTCTTGGAAATGTAGCAAGTTTCAGGTCTTTCTGTTGTTTATATAGTTCTTGAATCATGATAAATGAACTTTACTATGCAGTTTTAAATGAACTTTTTGAATAATTTCACATTTAAAATTTGTGGGTTTTTTCCCCTCACAGAGATGTAGATTATTTTTAGTATCTGCAAGTCTTAGAAAATTCTGTTGAATTATTGTTTCTTAATAACAAAAACCTTTGGTTTTGTACATTTTACTATATAGAATAATTTTGGTACAGAGGCATGACCATTAAATGATTACCTGCTATTCATTTTAAGTCAGTAAACTGATGGCTTACATTAGAAAAGGAAAAAGAAAGTTTATTAGGGTGTATTATTTTATAATGAAAGAATTTACCTTGACAAGCTGGGACTGGAACATCCCATGAGTAATAACCATATGGAGACTTCCTGCATACAGCAGTACTTTTCCCAATGAGCCGAAAACCTCGATCGCAAGCCCAGCGAACCATACTGTTGAGCTGTCCACCTGTCTGACTGACAATGAAACCATGCGGAGGGGACTCTGGAGTACTGCAGTAGAGAGCTTTAAACATAAAAATTGAATAAATAAAAGATGCATTTAGAATCCAGATGACAATTCTCAACAAATTCTTATTGAATTCAGTGGACATCTGATAACAAGCTGAGAAAATGTCACTAAAAGTAGTTGTATTTTGTATCCTAATCATGCATGCATCAAGCAAATTCACTAAGTAAAACTCACTAGGCAAAATAATAGGGCTTTGTAAGGGCTTCAGGTTTTAGTAGCCTCAAAGGAAATGTAGTGATAGGTCACTTCTATATCTGTTTTTTTTCACCATCTTTTTCAAACCAAGTAAGCTACAGAATTTTTTTCATTATGAAATTTATTGTAATTGTATAAATTTCAGTAATATACAATCTTTTTTTAAGAAGAAAACATCAAGAGCATACTTCACATAATTATTTTCAAATGATCTTTTCCTTCTTGTCCTAAATAAGTTATTTCTTTCAAGTTCTATGATACAATGAATTGAAGTGAACTAGCAAATTCAAAATAGATTTTAATCATATTTGTGAGTGTCACCATAATTCCATGGCAAAAACAGTGAATATGCTTTTTTTGTATGTGATTTATTTAGAACACAAAAAGTCCTACAGAAGTCTTCTTATTTAGATACTATGAAAAACAAACAAATCTTTATGAGAGCAAAAGGTCTTCAAGAGATATAGTTGTTATAATATGAAAGGATTTATGTACTTTAAGTCTCTCTGACATTAAAGATTTCTTACTTATTATACTGTCATTAGGCTTATATTTCTTTTAACTCCCTTGTTCATTAAGTCCATGAGTATAAAGTCACTTGGCTTTGGCTACCTTGCCAAAGGAGTGGACCAGAAGGGACTTATAATCTGGTAGCCATTTTAAGATGAATGTTGTTTGTTTAAGAATTTAACTTGGTCTACGATTGTTTTGGTTCAAGGATGAGCCAAGACTGGTTAGCCAAGATGGCCATTTTCCCATTTTGTAGGAAAGAAAATTAAGTTGGAATTTTGTTTCTAAGTGCTTCCTTCATGCTTTGAAGAAATGTTGGTAACTATTGATATCGATTTTCTCAGGCAAATAGAAAAGTGCTGCTTCTCTTGTTCTTTAAGCCTTTCCATGCCCCATGACTTACTTCAGGTCAATAGTTTTCTCGGGCAAAGGTTTCCTCTGATCAGGATGGAGTCACATGGCTGTTTGTTTACTCTTTATTAAAGCAAACAGAAGAATGAGAAGCATTGTCGTATCTTTCAGATTGCACACTACGAAAATGTTTTCTTCCTCACCCTAAATTGCTCCTGCCTTATACTCTTGGAAGAACCAAAGATACAGACACCTCTACTTTAGTGTATAAGAAAATATACTGGTATTTTCTGAATGATACAGATTGCTAGTAAATATTTCCTGGCTACCTCTCAATAGTTCTTTTGCTGCCAGCAGGGAAAGAGTTTTAAGAACTTTCTCTTCTTTCTCTTTTAACGTATCCAACAGGTGCTACAGGCAATGAAAATTGTTACCATATAATATTTTGTGTCTAGCCAACAGTGAATTTTATCTAGCTATACAACAAACATTTTTACCTCTGAGAAAACTATCCCCTCCTAAAGGGAAAGATGACACTAATACTGTTTTACAGACTATTGGGAGCCTACTTATTTTTCTGTAATAGTGAAGTAGTCAAAAACTGAGTGAGGAAAAACAAAAAAACACAGCAGAAAGAAGAATTTTATATTTATTCTCTATTGCTTTCTCCACTTTGTAAAGTGAAATTGTTTCATGCCAATAACTTATCTGGTATCTACAGATACTATCCACAGTATTTTTCGTTCTGTGTATTTCATGTCTTTGGTCATGACAAAAAAATCAAATATAGATTTTGTGTGATTGCTGTAAATTGCAACAGATCTACTTTAGCTTGATTAATGAATATTGTTATCCTTATTAAATTGATGTTATATAATAATTCTATAAAAGCAATTATACAAAAATCAATCTTTGTTAATTATCTTCACGCACTATTCATAAATTTGTTCATTTAAATTAATAACACACACAATGTTGGCTTTTTTGACATACTAATTGATCTCTTCTAATACAGTTTGCTGCTTCTGTTGAAGCTTAAATTAGAGTTCAGTCCTTCACGGTCTCACAGTTTTCCACCTTATAGCTGCTCACTCCTGCCTTGTTGACACCTCTTCCTCTGTCCCACCAAAAGTGTTAATGATGAATTGCATAAAGATCCAGTATGAAGAACAGAGGCACATGAATGCACATAAATGATGGGAGGGAGGAGGGGGAAGCTGTTTCTTTCATCTTTAGTACTGGTTTGTGCCATTTTAAAGCCCTGTGAAACATTTGCTTACAAAGCACATGTGTTTCATACATACTACTTAGGATGTGTGGGGGTTTTTTCCTCACAATATCAGTATCATCAGGTTCATATATAAAACAGATTGGATTTCCTTTCAGTCTGGGCAATTAATGTTACAAAATATAGCTTACATTACCCTTTTCACATAAATAAATATGTTCCATATTGAAATTTTATACACATCAAAGAAAGTCTGGTTTACATACCTATATATCTTATCCTGAAACCTTTTTTATTAGTGCCATGATCTGCTGACCACCGGAGAAATACTTCATGGCCATTGCTGGTTATATTTAGAGAAGATGAATAGTCCCCACTGAGAGAAATGAGCAATGGGCTGTGACTATTTGGTCCTTGACACAAGGAAGAAAAAAAAAACAAAACAAAAACAAAAAACAAAAACCCCAAGGAGTTACAAAGTTTAAAATAACATAGAATTAATTATATGCATACAATTAATATACATAGAAAACATCCTCCAAGCAAATGGTAAATTAATCTGAATTAAAAATAGGAGTGCCATTACATGATATACACTAGAAAGTACATATTTGTTCAGAAGCAAAATTATTTCTAAACAAATTAATGCAGTACAATTTTGAAACACAGTAATGCAACAGTTCTTTTTAGCACAACAAATCCAAATAATTGCTTATTTAACATTTTTTATACTGACAAATTATGGTATGCATAAACAATAGTAATTACACAGATGCAATGTAAAAAAACATATATAGAGAAAAAATATCATTCAAAGTTTTGCATCTTATAGTTACCATCAAACACCTCAAGTATATCAAATTCCTTTTCTGTCTGGAAAAATTCGAAGAACATGCTGATATTATAACCCTTTTCCACAGTAATGGTCCATGCACACATCTGGAGATTTGGGTAGCTGTCAGGATATCCAGGGCTCAGTATTACTCCTGTTGAATCCAGACGCATTTCATTGGCTGGACAAAGCACTGTGAAACAGAAAGATTGGTAAAAAAATCTAAAGCCCACTATTTCTGTTTCAAGTGATTGGCAAGATTTTCCTGAGTTTAAAAGATCTGCATTACTCATTTTATTTCCATAAATACAGAAAGACTGACAACATTTTAGAAACAAAGTCAGTTAGTAGAAAAAAAATCTGAAGTAACGTCTGTCTTGAAAATAAGTCCTGCAACCCTCAGAAGTTATCAATTCATTACATTTTTCTGTTTTCATTCTCTAGAAGATAAGATATTATTGCAGGCTGTTCTTAAGTACTAAATTGTTGCATTGTTCAAAAAGTGAACCATAGACTTCTTTTTTCCCCATCAGATTACTATTACTGTCAGAAATAATTCCAGATAAAATTTTGCACTGAAAGCAAAACCTGAAGAGACTGTAATTTTCGGTTATCAGATTCTAAATAAAGAGTAATCAAGCCCTACCACAATCTGTATAAAGCAGCACCTAAATTTTGAGATCCTCAGTCAAGCTCCAAGAACACTGATGTACCTACATACAATGTAAGTACTATTCAGACGTGATACCTTTGGTCTAGAAAATAAAAGACACACTCCAGGCTGACATTTTGTTGCTCAGTAGGACTCAGCAGGACTAATTAGACAAGATGAGTTGTGCTAATCCAGGTGTCTAGTTTTTAGATTCATAGAAACCTCAGAAAATGCTAGGTTAATGCCTTTACATGTAATAAAAAACACTTGCCATTCTACTTTTTTCCTTCACCACACCTAATACAGTCCTATTTCTTTCCTATCTCTTCCCAAAAGAAACAGCAAAGAAGAGTTCTTAAAATCAAAGCCTATGACTAGCAGTCAAGATGTTGGTGTTACAATCCTGAAAGAGCTAGAGAATCTCAAGCTGACTTTGGGCAATTCATCTAATTGCTCCTCCTTTTAAAAACAGGTACAACAGTTCACCATATGACAAACACTTTCTGAGAAAATAAAGATTAAATTAGGAGGCAAAAAAATAGGCCATTTCTGTGTCACTTAAAAATAAAAAAACAAATATCACCCTGAGGTACATATATATAGAGATAGATGTATTTTAACTCCATATTCCTCATCATCCTTCAGTTCTTTGGTAAGCATAACAGATGTGTAACTGTGTTATATATGTTATGTGCATATTGAATCTATAATTACAAACCACTTCCTTTTTATTAACCCTGTGTATGAAAGATCTTTGGTTATACGTTCACATTTCTAGTGAACTTTTAAGTTCAGACAACGAAATACTTTCCTCCTTCTAACACAGAGACAGACTATTTTTCTGATGAGTAGATATAAGTCAGCTGAAGAAGAAATTATAAAAACCTGAAGTTCTTAATTGCTGATAGCTTTTCTCCCAAATTTATCTATAGGAAATAAGAAAAGGAACATGCTTTACCTTTCTCTGAAATGTTGCTGGGGGAGGCTAGACCTCCACAACATGAGAATGTTTTCTGCAGGGATAAAAGAAGACAAAAGACACCTGCTCCATCCCTGCTGACTTCTTCAGCAGGTATTGCCTACCACACCTTCTCCTTACTCAAAAGAATTTTTTTTTTTCTTATATTCCACATCATTTTCTGAAGTTATTAATCATCCACTTACAGCTGTGCCAGAAAATACGTAGCTACTCTGGCTATTCTTAATTGTCATTGTTTCAGGAGGGATAGAGGATACTAGCATGATGAATGCTACTTTTTAAATAAGTTATCATCACTATTTTAAAGCAGCTGCTGAAACTGAGCAAAATGGTGTGTAAAAAGTATGGTGAAGAGGTTTGATTTTAAATTTATCAAGATTCACTAGATCTACACAGAATAACAATCTCATTAAATAAAAATATTTGATATTACCATGTTATTGGAACTTTTTTCAAGAACTGGTTTTGCTTCATGATATATAAACAAGTGCCTACAGTTTATTCAGACCAGAACACTGTTAAACAGGAGCCTTAAAATCTGTTTTTCATATTCACAACTAACACTTACATGAAAGCAAGTTAGTACTGAGCCATTAGAAGTTACACAAGAAAATAATTGGATCTTAGATTTCTCAAGAACACTGAAAACATTGGCTTATTAAATACAAAAATCAGATTTTTATGGGGAAAAATGCATTGGACTATGAAGACAGAGAACACAAAAAAGCAGAGAAAGAGAAAAAGAATAATCACCTTCATAAATCTAACTCATAAGAATCATACAATCATAGAATGGTTTGAGTTGGAAGGGACCTTTGAAGATCATCTGGTCCAACCCCTTGCCACGGGCAAGAACATCTTTCGCTATGATACCATAAGTTGGCAGATACAAGAACCATCTAAAACTCAATTTGTAATTTTAGAAAGCAGGCATTATTTATTATGGTGTTGGGCGCACAGGGGTTTGCTCCACCTAATGAGTGCACTGAGTTGCTCTACTACAGGGGTTATATGAAATCAAAAAATATATATATTCATTAGATTTCTAGGAAATTATTACCATATTCATACTATTCTTGGAACTCATTAAAATATGCAAATGTCCTTACACATGCACATTCATGCTTATCTGTGGTCTTCCAGGGTCCTCTGGTGGTCATCGATAGTCTTCCTTACCATGTCTGCTGGTTGAACTCAGTCCCTGGGCATGCTCAGTTCATTTTTGGCTTGGATACATAATTCTTATTGATACTAAACTAGCTTATTCTAGTACATTTCCCTTATTTATTCTACTCAAGGATACAGTGTCTCCAAAATTCCTTCTATCTAATCACATATAGCAGGTTCTAAGACTATCTTATTCATAAAGTATTCCAAGTATTTCAAAGCTTAGCTATGTTGCGCCAATTAAAGAAGGCCGCATGTTGTTTTTGAAGCTGGTGTCAGGTATCAGCTACAGTAGGTTGCTCAAAGCCCCATCCATCCAGACATTGAAAATGAGAAAGGAATCTGTCCATATATTTTAAAATATTCATCTCTTACTTTCAAAATTAACATCTAATTGCTAAATTTAAATAGTTGTTTCTCATGTCCTGTGTTTGTCTCAATTAATCAAGAACAGATTGAATATAATACCTCCACTCATGAGAAAACTCATAAGGCTAGAATATGGCTGTCAAACTACAGTACTGGGCCAGTTGTGATACAGACTTTATCTCAAGCAAATGAAAGAACTGATCCTCTCAAGCTTTATACACACATACATATATAAACACACAGAAAGGTGTGGCAAGAAGGCAGGAAGAGCATCATAGTTGTCTGTCTGCACTAGTTTATTTACAGCTAGTTTTGCTGACTCCATATGGTTCTGCTTTGCAAACTATCCTCAATTTCAGTATCTTGAGGTAAACATCCTTCATGTTTTATAGAGAGCTTAAATACTTATTTTATAGAGAGCTTAAATACTTATTTCTCTACAATGGATTTGCTTCAGTATTGGGTAGCTAAATTTTTTTATGAATCTGAGCTAATGTAGCTGAGATACAGCTGAGACTCATCATTCAGGAATATTCTCAGGGTCCTCTAATTATGATGCAAAATAAGGTTTGAATCTTCTTACTCTGAAGCTTTCATTTTATCCTGAAAGTAGAAGCAAATTTCAAGAAAAACTAAGGGCAAAGTTACATGCTGTGTGGGAAATACTCTATTTTAACAAAAGAAGATGATAAGCATTGGCATAAGCTTGTGGAAGTTAGTGATTATTTTCTGATCTAAAGAAGGAAATCTTCAAGAATGTTAAGAAATTCTAATCCGACTGATACACATCAGAGAAAAACAGAAGAAAAGGTGGCAGATTTAAACAGTACTAAATGTGGTATAAACTAACCTGTAACAATTAAAATCACCAAATAAAACCTTAAATAGATTTTGCTTCAATATTTTCTCCTAAGGAAACCTCATTATTGACTACTCTATCTTTACTGCAGTACATTAGATTCAAAATTAAAATATCATTATTTAATTTCTGTTCAGCAGCACTCATCAGATTCAATAAATAAATTAATGTTGCATATGGGTATTAATTTATTTCAGGTTAAAAATTGAAGTAAAAATCAACCGGAACTCACTTACCACTGGCTAAATTATCAAACATCTGCACAAGTTTAAGGCAACAGAAGTTAACACTGTGAAGTCTAACAATAAGCATATGCTCTGCCTGGTGAAAAGAATTAGTAAACTAATACAAATATGAACCAACAGAAGAGCTGAGTTTATTCCTTCAGAGTGACTCTTTTGTAACATATTACAACATGCACAATTAAAGTATGGTACCTTACACATAAACCAGTTTACTATACTAAAATCATGAAAGATAAATTTTAGGCATATAATTTTGCTGCCTCTAGATTCCACAAAACTCTCTATTGATTTGGGTTTCTATGTTGAAATTTAGCTTACATATTGCTATCTTCAAACTTACACATTATATAAATAAATACAAGAGAAAATTATGTTGCTGCTTATTCTATGTGGCCAGTTTGAATGGTCATTTTAAACATGTTTTAACTAATTCCTTTGATTCTTTCTTGTTTTTTAAGTTTTCTGAGTCTAGTAACTCTGAAGATTATGTTAATCTCATTCAGTTTTAGACTGAAATGATAAAAACACTGATTTAATATTTAGTATTTGATCCATTAATTAGCATTTATATGTGACAGAGAAAAGATTAACTATAGCAACTGAAGTCATCATTCATGAGTTTTTGTCTTGGGTCTTGCAATGAATATCAATATGGCTTCAGCAACACATGCTGAGAGAATGCCTCAGGATTAGCACATATGTTTGTCCTATCTATTATTACATCATTTAAACATTTTAAGCAGTACTTGGAGGTTACTATGGTTTTCCACCCACTAAATGCTATAAGCCTGATAATTTAGCATTTTGATTTAAATTGGAGTGTTGGAAGCTATTCCTAGACATAATTGTACCTAAATAAATGCATGGATTTTCAGAAAATATTAGTGTTAAAGTTCTTATAAAACTCACAATTCAAGATCACCTTGCATTTTTAAGAACTAGACTTACTGCTATGTATGATTTTGACTTTTGCATAGTTTTGTGCATAAAACTAGGGGAAAACAGTTTATTCAGCAGTAGTAGTTAACCCTTCCAGTTTTTCAGGAATGCAGGAAAAGTGTATATTTATAAGACAGTAATTTTTCAACTCTCAGCTGAAAACTGAGTTGAACACTGTAGTCACAATTAAGTTCTAAAAATTAGTATACCGATGTTTAAATTCATAAGAACTAAATTGTGCACCAGTTTGAAACTTCAGAAATTACTAAGAAACAGACAAATGTAAAAGTTTTAATTATAGAAGTCATAGCTCTATTCACAATTATTCACTATTTCCTAATAAATCTTTCATCATGAGTATTTTATAGATATGCTAATTAATTAAAAATGTTGGGGAAAAAAAAGCCAAAAAACATCTGATTGGAAGAAAACCCAGACGGCAGCATTTTTCACTTAATACAAATGTAAATCAACTGCATTTATTACAACTGATTTGGGAAAGTGTTTTAATCTTGCAGTAGAGGTTAGAATATTAAGCTCAGGAGTAGATGGATCATGAAGGAATATCATGACAGCTAGCAGGAGTCAAAATGGCTTTTGTTTACATAAACCATACTTTTATGAGGCTGTGCATTTTTGGTTTTTTTTTTCCCCCTTGAAGTATCTTATCATACGTGCTTATAACTGTATGTCCTTATTTATCTTTCTGGAAATAAATGGAAGACTAGTAAGAAAGCATAAACATGTGCCCATCACTGAAACTTTAAAGAGATTATATTTCTTTAAACAAATCATATGCAAGGCTTATCTCCATTAGCTCCATAATTCTCACATTTTCTTCAGAAATGATGAAAAAATTCTATTCTAGCATACACATCAAATGTCAGCTGAATAAAGACTGTTTTAAACTGCGATGTTAGTGGTTGGCAGGATTGTAATCTTGTTTCGACCTTAACAGTGAGGTAGTGTTATATCTCTCTATTCACAGTTTTCAATAAAAGAAGGAAAACATGAACACGCACAGGCATACACACACATATACAGAATACCTGTTCTTTAGAATACACTGAATCAAAACGGAAGCATTTGAAGTTGCACTGCAAAATGATGTGATCTTGTTCACCCAAATACATCATATGTTAATTTAGCATTTTTTTAAATTTCTATATAAATTTTCATACTATTATGTTCCAGATAAAATTAAATAATCTCATTATTTATTAAATTTAGACTCCCTCCAAAAAAAGAATTGTGAAATTATTTTCACAAAACAGAGCAGCAGTCCTTTAAACACATCAAATTCATTAAAACACTGCTAATTATTTTGCATTAATATTTGACACATTCATCATAACTAACAGTAATACTATTGGGAATAGCATCAAAAGGTCTGAAATATTTTCAGTGTGCCTTCTTATGTAAAGAGATAGTGGAGGGTATTTAAGGAATCACCATTCAGCTGGTCTGGCAGGAGGAAAAGAAAAAGGAGAAAAAACCTTGACATGTAGGTGGTGCTCCATCCATCTGAAGCCTTTCACCTAGTCTGCATGTCAGAATCTCATTACCAACCAATGTAAAGCCTGGTTCACACTGGTATCTTATTATGTCTCCTGTTTGGAAAAACAAAACAAGACAAAATACAAACAAATAAAATAAACATTAAACAGCAATTAACTGAGACTTTTAGCTTTGAAAACATTATTGATTAATGAAGTTTCTTGCAGCCATATATAATGGGCTAAATGACCTCTGGCATAAACAACTTTGATTAGTCTAAGAAATGTGGTAAATGAGCATTGTGTTGCACACTATGCTGCATCTATCACTGTTTTCCACCACCTTATTAGCCGGATAGTTTGCTAATTTGTCTGGGTTTGACTGACGTTGTGTGAACCATGTGTCCACAAAGCTTTAAGCAATATAATTTATTGGTTAACCATTATGAAACTAAATAAAGAGATAAGATCAAGTCAGGAACCCATATAATCCTGAGGGGAAAAAAAATAAATAGGAACTGGATTTAGTTGATGATACCTAAATTTGGCACGGTGAGAATAAGAAATTGTCATTTTTAATTAAGAAATTAAAAATTCATATAGTTTTATATACCAAAAAAAGTAAAAAATTTTACATCCCAGCAGTTCTCTTTGGTCCAGATTACAGAACAGAAGAGGGAAAAAGAAAAGTCTTTTCTCTTTTTTACCAGTATAACAAATCAAATATTGGTATATATTAAAAATAAATTTATCTTTCTTTGCCATAATGTGAGCAAAACTGGCTGGTCAGACATCTGACATCTGATCATGTAAGTCATATTACTTTGAACAATAGGTGGCTAAGTAATATTATTAACATGTCTTAGAATGTCCAAATGTCATCCTCTTCTCAGATCCTCCTAATTTTTACAAACTTGATTTTACCCTTCTGGTTACAGAACCTTAATTCTGGTACAGAATATACCATTGTTACATGGGATTTTGTGGGTTTTGCTTGTTTCAGTATAAGACAATGTTTTATATTAAAAATTATGAAAAACGTATTTTAAAATGAAGTTAAGTAGAAAGGAGTTACTGGGTTACATGCAACCCAGGAAATATAGGGAAGGGGAATGTCTTCTTAAAAATTTTATTTTCAACTATAAATCTAACATATTACAGGCATGATTTGCACCCTTAAAAGCATAACATTTCTGTGCACAGCAATCCTTATTTTTGAAAAAAATGTTGCTTTTATTTTCTCTTATATTACCTATTTCAAATTCATCGTCCTCAGTTAGAATTTCAGCATTTGGTATATTTGTTGGAGGCTGGCAGACCCGGAGCTGATAGGCTATAAACAGGAAAGAAGCACAGTTGACATTCCCATACTTAGACATTTAACATAGCCATGCAAACATAACTGAGTTAATACCCATATTAACAGGATAAAAATAAACATCTATTCATTAACTTTGAAACTTTCAAGAGAATCAAAAGAAAGGCAACATGAATTTCAGAATTAATGGGAAATTGGAAATTGCATCTGTGTTCTTAATTAGTTATTGAATTTCAGCAGCAAAACCCTCTTCATAAGTAACCTAAGAATCTTAGAAGTGGATGCCAATTTTCTCACTTAAGTGATCTCATCTGAAAAGCAAATATTTTCTGTATTGGGCAATCATTTTTTTGTTTTGTTTTTTTTTTTTTTTTACAGTACATTCTTACTGCTGAACTCTTCCACTTTTGAAATTTTGTAATAAAGACAAGTTTTAGAATCCAAAAGATTCTACCCAGAGACAGCGTAACTGATGGACAGAAGCATTCTGAATGTGAAATTTCCCTGTAAATGAATAGTTGTGGAGCATATCTCACCTGCAGATAGGGTCAGATAATAACTCTGCTTTCAAACTTCTCATCTGAAGTCTCACTTGAAATAATTTTCTGAATTTTAACACACATATGCAACGTAATTTGGTGAAACAAATAATAGACAAGTAGGAAGAGTATGCATAAGGTATATAGCCTTATTTTTTTTTTACAGAGAACCTATGAGGATCTGTCTATATTTGGAAAAAGATGAAATTCCCTTCAATCTGAATGCAATCAGGACAGAAATCTAGCTAAAGAAATCACATTGAAATATTTATATCAACAGTGTAGTCTTTTGCATTTTAAGGTGTACACTAAGGATGATCAATGAGTCAAGTATGGCTGCTTTTCACTGATTTCATTTTTGTATAGCATTGTTTTATAGCATCTCTCATTAACAAGGAAACATCATCTACTTATGGCAGACGACGATTCAGCTTGTTATGCACATCTTTGTTACTTCTTGTGCTTTGATCCTTTAGTAATCAAATTGGTCAAAATTTTGTCAGTCACAAAATTTGTATTTTATCCAGGTAAGAACTTTTGTTGTTACTGAGTCAAATTTGATATTTTCCTATTCCACTCCTTTTTGTCGATCATATAGTGAAGAGCCAATTAAACCAGTGAGTTTGAAAGTTAACATCCTCCCTTAGGATAAAGTAATTTAAAATAAAACACACCAAACAAATGTGGAACAGCTGTGCTCTTTGCATTAAAAAACAATAAATCATGAACATAAAAAATGGATTCAATAAACAATTCATATAATTTATCTCAAATGTCTCTCATTTAGGGGTATCATTAATTTTAATCCCCAAATTATCTATTTTAAATAAATTTGACTCCTCTCACTGCCTTGCCTTTATTGCTATAAATTGTATGTAACTGATATGAAGGATTACAGAATCAAGGATACTGAGAGATTTATTTATCTTGACATCAATCGAAAAAGTGTTTTAAGTTTCTTCATGAGTAGTCCTTTGTGCTACTCAGTTTGCATCTTTATTACACATTAGAGCCCACACTTGTGGAATGACAATTTCCACAACAACAAAAGAAATGAGTACAAGAAGATCAAGTTCTTTAGAGACAATTTATTACTAGGTATGAGCATTTTTACATGTGTTTGGTCATATATTGATACATTCATATATATCAATACATATTAATTCATATATTGATGAACACAAAGGGCCAGCTTGTCCTTCACAAACTGCTACATGCAACTTAGATGCCCAGATTTGGAATGAAAAATCTGACCCCCTTCTGCCTAATCTTACTGGAGTCTATACTCCATAATCAATTCAAGTGCTGTTGCTACTGTTCTTTTCATTGGGGGATTTAGGTCTTTTTTGTTTTGTTTTGTTTTGTTTAGATTAAAGTTCCTTTAATGCCCCCCAGTTCTGTCTATCTGTATTCACCTTGGTCTTTACTAAGTCAAAAAATAAAGCTTTCTAGTCCCAAAATCTGATCAGGATCCAGAAAACAGACTGTAGTCTGTCCACATTCCCTGGAATACTCAATCCAACAGGCATTCACAGAGCACCTAAAAACACCCTTGCTTCTGAATCTGTTTCATTGTAATGATAGGAATGCAAGAAAACACTCGGCCACAGAAGGTTTGAATGACTACAAAAAGAGGTAGAATTTGTTGCATTAATACTTACACATTTTCATTCAGTCAGTGTTTAATTCAAGGGCAGTTTAATGTTAACTGCACCATATAATTGTTCACTATCACTGAAATCTCTAAAACAACAGTACTTTCTTCAAAATATTCAAATATCTACAAGGAATATAATGATCCCCATAGTCATTTAGAATAAAAAGGAATTTTAGAAGCATTGTAAGCAGTGAGAAGATGAGCACCTTGAACTGAAGGGTCTTGATGCTCATGTCTCTTCACAGTGCATTTTTTTTTTTGCTTGACTACTTAAAATCATATTTAATATCTTATTTACTTGACTATTTATTTAATATCTGGTCAGGAAAATAGCTTGTTTTCATCATTCATATTAATCTTTCACACGTTTACATTACCCTAGTGGTGGTCAGTCATGTTAATAGCAACTCTTCTCAGAAAAAGTAATTAAAGTGATTTTTTCCTGAGTTTTCTTCCTGCAGTAATCAGTGCAGACAGTGAAAAAGTGCAATTTGTCACACTTACCGTGGTAACTAAGTACAAAGAAGCCACTGGTAGTAAAGTCACTGTGGAACTTGATCAAAATCTGATTTGAAGTGCTATAGACTGATTCTAATGCAGTGTTGCCACTAAATTGTCCAATTTGAGGAGAAGTTTGGTCTGGTCCATCCCTAAGAAAAACAGAGGCAAAAAAGACTTTTTTATCCCAAACAAATAATTCAGTTTCTCCAAATTTTAATATAATGTAGTAAAATGTCTCTAGATTACTCTAAAAAGGCATGTCATCTAAAATCAGATAAAACAGATATTAAAGGCTGAAAGCTTATATGTGGATTGGAGTATAGCAGGTAGTAGCTTAGAGGGCCATCAAATTTATTAGAAAGCAAGATGTTCCATTCAACCACCTTTTGGAAGTAATATTCTTATTTTTAAATGAAAATTGCAGCATGCTCAAAATGATTGAATGTTATCGTACTTCATCTTCCTGCCACAAACTCTGCTCATGTTTACTTATCTGTGCTTTCAAATGTGGCAATTATAAAATAAATAAACTTAACACTGGTCATCTCCCCCTGTCTTTTGAATTTGGTAATTTCTAGGAAAATTAAGAGATTAATATTATTTATGTTTTAAAAGACAATGAGGGAATATTGGCTTCAATAAAAATAAAAACAAAATGCTTATACTCTACTGAATACAAGATTCCACTTGAAATCTGCATGTGGACATTTATAAATGTAGATTTTATTTATAATTTTTATTTTAAGGATGTTACTTTTACAAATTCTCTAATGTCAGAATTTTTTAACCTAGTTTTTTCCCTTCCACAATTAAATGTTATAATGCTATCATTTACAATTTATAGTACATGTGGACACATAAGAATTTCTTTAAATTTTGTTTTTATGACTAATTTAGTGTTTTCTGAATCAATTTCTTGCTGAGAGATGTGCCATGCATTTTATATAAATGGTTGTGTCTCTTTAGCTCAGGTAAACATTCATGTAAATGTTGATAGTTTTAACGAAAACTAAGTATGACATGTAGTTGACTAATTTCTTAAATCCTTGTTCACATACATTGATCAATATTATTTTGTACTATTTATTATGATTTAGACAATACATGTACTGCTGGCAAGATCACTGCTACCTTATGGAAGAATGAAATACTAATTTTAATAGAAAAATTAAATCAAAGTTAGTACTAAACAAGAGTGGAACTGTACAGAGGACAAAATCACAATGCAAGGGCATTAAATTTTCATACTAACTTATTTCCAGATCCGAATAGATGAACATTGAAAGTTTAAATTTTTTAATTATAATTGGCATAAGATATTTTAACCAAAAATAATTTCAAAATAAACTGATAGATATTTTTTGTTTTGAAAATTTTGCAGTAATACATTTGTCCAAATTCTTGCACATTACCCCCTCCTGTTCTGTTTTATCAGGGAAATAGTGTGATTTGAAGAAACATTTGAATTGTGAATAAAATGTATTTTTTCCATTGGAAACAGCTATCAAAATTTCTGATCAGTTCTGTAAACAAATAATATCCCAGAAGTGGCATTATAATTATATATCTATCATGTATATAATACAGCTTATACAGATATATGTCATACGTAAATAACAACATGCATGTTTTCAGAACTTTCTCCTAAAAATGTAGGTAATCTAAATAGGATACAAAACATCTAAAAATCAACAAAGTACACATAATGAAATAAAACTGAGGTTTTATCTTTGTCATTGTATATACAATTACTTTTATTGTAAGAACTAAGCTTGTAATACAGCCAGGAGTGCAACTGAAAGCACATGGAATCACTTGGTAGAAAGGAAGAGCCAAATGGAAGAAGCACCGGAAGTGGACAGTAGTGTTCTATTTTGTGCGGGATGAAATACAGAAAAGATGTCTGTATGCCCACAAAAGTATAATTTAATTCAGGAAAGATTCTGAAGCTCAGCCTACATTTGATACACACAGCAAGCGATAAAGAGTTAAAGGGATTCAAAATTATCTGAGTTTTATCAGAGCAATAGCCTGGGTACATATTCTGATCAAATTTTAGTTAGACTTCACGGCAAAGCATTTCAGTATCTGGGATGCATGACAAGACAGTTTGTAGTACACAAGATGGAACAAAAACCAGAACCTACAGAAATGATCACAAAAGTGTATAGAGAACTGTTTCATGTTTAGGAAAGTGGGAATGAAATCCCGAGTTATATGAATTTACATGAATCCAAATTAGATTTCCGTGCAACAGAAACATAAAATGAATAATTAATATTCTAAATTGCCTCTCATTATTTTTCACTACTCAGACTACAAGACTACTTTCTCAACCTCTGGATTTTCATTCTGCAGATTCAATAATCAGTGGATTATTGTTTTAGGCAAACTTCCAAAAGGGCTTAGGCACTGTTGAAATAGCTAGGAGACTCACTGGTAACTGTTTCAAGATTGCTACAGGAGCTGTTACACTTTGTTACAGCCTCCTGCCTTTACCAACTTTGCAACCAAGAAAAATGGGGGCTTCATTATCTGAAAAGATTCATGACAGACATGGATTCAGTTATATAGAGAGTATAATTTGTTTACAGCTAATGTTAGCTCAACTCTTTTTGTCATAGCCAAATACAAATAGAGTCTCTCCTTCTACATAGTTTTAATAGTTTAAAAGAAGCCAACCTGGAAGAAATGAGAGTGTTGTAGTTTCTTGTTTTAACACTCTAAAACATTGTAATATACACAGCTGCAACTGCTTATTATCACTCTTTTCTAACTATTACTTCTCTTGGTTGTTTATAAGCTGTCATAGCATACTTCCGAATGTTTTTCTTTATCAAGAAACTGAGGCACACCTTTTTTGAATTCTTAAGACAAGGACTATGAAACTTCATGTCCAGTGTTATCTAGAGAGAATAGTCTATTGGAAAACATGGATTACTGAAAATCACTCATGTCTCCTATAGACAGAACACCAGTGTCAAGGAAGAAATCACAAATATACTGTTCTTAATTCATACTTTGTTTCATAGTGTCACATGAAGATTAAATAAATGCCAAAAGTATTTTCTTACCAGACAGTTATGAAATCATATATTGGCTCTGTTTGGAGAACTGTGAAATTGATGTAGATTCCATTCCCAGGTGGTACTCTTACAAGCCAGAAGCAGTCTTGAAAGTTTGGATACTCATCAGGGTATCCTGGAGAGTATATGGTGCCATTCATTGCAGTTATATTTCCTCCACAGAGAGCTATAAAAAACACATTTGTTTTTAAAAAATAATAGATGCTTCTTGCATTCTTCTTACACTATGTAAAAGTCATACTTTTAAACATATTTGATACACTATAACTAGATTATGTGAAGCCATTGCTTCATATAGAAAACAGATTTTACTGAGCTTTTTGCAAAAAGTCAGAAGTCTATTTTGACATTATTGGTCAAGTCTAAAAGGAAAAAATCTGATGTTATAAATACTATCATAGCTGGAGCTAAAGCAATATTTAGACATTGTGTTAAATTGTTCCCTGCACAATTGAAAACTACTTTGTTACAGCTTTGTGTAAACACCAGCTACAAATTAGCAGCAAATCACATTAATTGTGTTACAAATTCACAATATAATAATTTCACTTATTGTCATAAGAAGGTAGCCAACCAAAATTATCAGGTAAGAGATATGCTAAGTTGATGGAGGATGGGTGGGGGAAAATTAGAGGGGAATTTGAAAATGAAAATATTGTGTGCAACAGTATGAATAGCAATTTTACATTTCCTGAGATAAATTTTGGTCAACAAAGTCAGAGTCCTTTTTGTAATTCTTGTTAAAGTGCACTACTTTTAGACATCACACAGTGCAAGACTGACCATACAGTTTTTGGACCTTCATAACTATACATTTCAGGGAAACCCAGTCCAAAATACATTATTTTCTCCACAAAGGTTTCAGATACATATTGAATATGACACCACCTTGTTATTACAGAAGAGAAATTATGTTCTAGAAGCCTAGTTCTGGAAAAGTGAGCAAAGCCTAAAATGGTATAATTTGCTTTATTTTGCATACATTCCTCCCCACTCCACCCTAAATGGGCATAGGATGGCAACACAGATCCCCCTAGAATATGCTTAAGAACCTCTAACCAGAAAACAAGTTGTTGGATATATAGGTTTTAACATATAGGAATTATGCGTTGTTTGTATTTAGGTAAAGGATGTGTTATGGTTTGTATATCTATACTTTGGAGCTGAACTGTAGGTTAAAGAGACTTTTCATAGTCACACCTTATCCATTCAGAATCAACAGCTGGTATACTGTTTTTCTTCAGCTTTTAGCTTCAAAGTCTCAAGGGTTTTTGAGCAATGCAGACAGAATTTATATTGCAGCAGAGTCTTAGGGGAGTGAAGACATGGGCTGGCGACTGTCAGGCAATGAGATTTCTTGAAAAAGGAGAAGGAACAGGTTCCAAAAGGACAAAAGTGAGGCAGATGAGTTAAGAAGGGTCAGAGGGCGTTAGATGTTGCTGAGAACAGGTTAGAGGGGGTTTAGTTATATGAGGATGCAGGGAGAAGAGAACAAAACTGTTTAAAACAGGAACCACATCTAGTGATATTTGATTCAGATTGTCTGCTTCAAGAACTCTGAGGCATTAAACAAGCCATAGTATATGCTGCCTTACAATAAAGACATTAAAGCAAACACAATTTTAAAACAAACTGTACAGTTCTGGCACTAAGCATATACAAAAAAACCCACTTCATTTTAATGCTTTTGAACGAAAAGCCTTTATCTCAAATCAACCACGTACAACTAGAAGATACTTAATTATCCTTTTCCTTCAACAATAAAGAAAAAAAAAACCAAACTCAAAAACATCCATAGCATATAAAAATATCAGAAATGCTTTACTAAAAATACCACAGTAAATATTTGCACAAAACCCCATGTAATTCAAGAAATTTCTCTGGCAGCTGAGTAATGTTGGCAGTCTGTAATCATGCAGCACAGCACATGTTAGATCTCCATTATCAATTAGGTTGATCTTTTTACCTGCATCTTTTCATATCACATTAAGTAGAAACAAAGAACTTCCAGCCACTCTTCAGGAACTTCATAAAAAAATTATACTCAGAATGGCAACATACTTTGGGCATCTTAGAACTGGTTCCAGTAAGGTAATACAAAGAAACAGGATCACTCCATTCACTCAATTATTTGTCTTGATTCTGAGGCACAGAAAATACAGCTAGGACTAAGTAATAGGGAAAAACTAAGCTGTTTAGCAGTTAAGACATGAAGCATTACCATTCCTTCAGGATCCAGAAAATGGGGGTGGAAAACTGATTGTGATGAATGAACTCCTTCCCCTTTCAAAAGACAGACAGTGTAGGTGTCATCCCTCTTTTATATGATAAGGCTTCTCTTTCTGAATTCAGTGTCAGATATGTCTTAATTTAGCTACCACATCCACCAGTAATCTCTGTGGCTCACTGACTCCAGAAGGAATTTTGAGTAATGAGGCTTCTGATTTAAGTACCTCAATTTAGGTAGATGATTTAGAATACAATGCAAAAATCCAGAAAAGAAGGCTGCTTATTATTTTCTTTTTTTTTTTTGTCCTTTTTTTTTCAGGCATTCCTCTTCAACTTGCTCCATATTGAGGATTCCATTCTTAATGCTGAGATTTTACAATTCAATATAGAGGGAAGTTAGGCCTTTAAGTCAGGTCCTGAATATCCCTTCTGAAACTGTGGAGGGTCTTTATGGCATATGAAAGTGGGCATTCAACACCTTGTACAGATCTCATCTTTGTGGAAAGCTATGTTTAGGCACATAGAGAACTTCACAGTCAATAACTTAATGCTAAATGTGTTTGGATCTTGTGGTCCCAGCAGTGTAGGATTTTGGGAAGACAGTTTTGAATGTGAAGTATCTTCACTGTGTCTATGTTTTTCCAGGAACCTAACACTGCTGCCTGAATGTTGCCACAATTGTGACAAACTTGGAGGTTCCAGAAGAAAGTAATTCTTTCATAAGGAAGAAAATTCAGTCCTCAGTTCCACAGATTTTGTGGAGCACAGATATTTCTCAAAGAGATATCTATGTTACCAAAACATCCATCCTTGTCTGTTTCAGAGTCTGATGACATTGGACAGCTGACCTTCTTGGGCCTGCTGCTTTGGTACATCTTCCTTTCAGCATAGCTAGGGATAAGATAAACACCTCTACAGAATCATCATATTCATTCATTCTGTCTCCTTAAAATTTCAGCTATGTGCAAGCCACAGTTCCTTGAATCTGATTACCTGCTGCAAGCATATCAGTGTAAAAAAAATTAAAAGATTAAAAAATACAATTTTAAAAAAAATCCCATTCACAAAAAATATATATAGAAAGGATTTCACACAGCATTGACCAGAGGACAACTGTACTTTATGCCACCTTTGACATTTCTTTCTAACTGATAAGAGAGAACATAAGTGGCCAGAGTTGGAAAATTCAATATTTGAATCCTTTTTTTCTTGATTCAGTGCAGAGCTTTTACTCTGTAACACCACCTAGATTAAAAAGCAGCACAGTCTCCACACTCCAGACCTTAAGCCTAACCTTCCAAAAACAAACTTATCTCAGATAAGTTCTCAAAGATTTCATATTTCCATGAAACATTTCAGCTTCTCTGCAAAAACTTTCATGTGCAAAATTGAATACCTCCTCTGCAAAGACCACAATATAAAAATACAGGTCTCTATAAATTGAAAAGCTGAAATGATTTCAATTAACAATCCTTAGGAAGACTTACAAATAATGAAGGGTTCATAGGTCATCCAGAACATACCTTCACATCTGGGGAGAGGATGATTCCAGTTACGGCTGATGCCATGAAGACAAGTCAGAGCTGAATTTCCAATTAATGTGTAGCCAGGAAAACACTCAAATGAAATAGTTTGTCCCACAGTAAAGTCATTCCCAATAACAAAACCATTACGAAACGGTCGAGGGTCAGGACAGCTTTGTAGCTGATATGCTGAAATAATTAAATAATAATAATGGGGGGGGAAGTAAAATACAAATTCTTATTACTTCAAAAATAAAAGCTTTTCATTAGACTAAAATTAAAAGATGATGGACATCCCATATGTTTTAAGTTCCACCACAGTAACAATCAAAATAATTTGTCCTACACCAGGAGAAGCATGGTGAAACATTCCCACAGCAATTCTGGAAATATGCGTAAAAATTAATTTCCAATTCCAAATCTCATAAATAAAACATAATGCTCCAACCAAAGTTTAAATGATCTTATGATCTTTGTGTGTGTGTGTGTGTGTAAACAAACAAAAAATTACCCCACAGCCTACCCTAAGTATTTTGGAACAGAGTCCATGAAGGCAAAAATGAGACTAGCCTTTTAATTTTATCTTTTAATTTTAGTAAGTACAGGAGTACTACACTAGAGAAGAAGAGAGTAGAAAGGAATTTAGACTGTGTTTTCTCCACTTAGATCTTCAAAAAGGTAGGCCACTGACTGGCTCTTTAAGACTACAAATTGCTTCCAAGTGTACCCTTGAGTACACCCTATTCAAAATGGATCCTGCTGACAATGAAAATTAAAAAGGCTGTAGAAGAGTAGCTAAACTAGAAGCATGGGAAAAAACTAACAGATACAGAAGACTGATGTGATGCCATGACAGGGAGGAGGCTAACAGCCAATGCACATCTAAAAAAGGTGCAGGAGAATGCCAAACAGCAGAATTACAATAAATAGGAAAAGCAATCAGGCAGCCTACACTGCATGTTGAGTGATGCATACAGTATTAAGGAACAGAGCAAGGGCCAAACTAAGAAGCCCTTTCACACCAGTATAGGAGAGTAAAACACAGGAGGTAGGATCTAGAATGCTTGAACCAAGAGCCCTGAAGTGACAGGCATGACATAGAGGAGCAGGATGCAGTGTTGCCAGGCGACCACTCTTCCAAGACTGAGAGGGCAGAGACTTTCAGGTGGGAGAGCAACACTGTTGTTTAAAAATTATATTAAGTGCCATAGAAGAAAAATTTTACCAGAAAAAAAAGAAGCACTATAGAATATTCATAGGTAGAAATTAAAACTCCAGAAATATGTGTAGTACTGAGCTGCTTCTACAAACAACTAAACAGGAAAATTATAGTGAACAGGAAATGTTAAGTAAAATTAGTGAAGCTGCAAAAATATGACAGGTAGTAGTAATGGAGTACCCAAATATCTACCTCACCAGGATTACCTGAAGAAATAAAATTCTGAATGCAGGAAATAATTGCTCCCTAGAACAAGCAGTTTGAAAGCCCAGAAGACAAGATGTTATTTTAGATTTGAACCAGCTTGGTACTCAAGCCTTAGTCTGAGAAATATTCATGGGAGAGCTGCTCCGTAATAGCAGTCATAATGCGGTTTGATTGTACTGGGAGGGAGCAAGTCAAATAAACCCAGCACAGGAATATTCAATTTTCTGGAAAGGAAATTATACAAAAAAGAGATAATGCAGATTGGAATCTGCTAATCAACACTACTTTAAAGACCAGGTAAATCATGTTCTACAATTCAGAATAAAAAAAACACTAAAGTGGTTCAGAAAAATGCCTGAGTGTCTCAGTAGGAAAGTTAAAGAAGCTACAATAGGGAAAATGTTGGCTGCCTTTCCAAAAAGTCATAAAACATAGCAGGTCAAATTTAAATAGAACATAAAGAGAGCAAAAATAATTTGAAACATTATTATTAGTCTCAGCTGATCATAAAAAAATTACTTGACAACATCAGAAGCAAAAAGTCAGTTGGTTGGACAATTCATGACAAATGAGAAAAAAAGGGACTTTTATAGATTAGGATGCCATAGAGAGAGAAATTCAATAAATTCTTTGTATATGTCTTTACTGCTGAAGATGGTGTAGAGATTTCCAAAGAAGATAGTGCTTGTATCACACAGGTTTAAGGCACTAGATCAATTTGAAGTAAATACAAAAGTATTACACTAAATAGGTAAGGCAAAGGACCAGGAGCAGATGGTTTTCATCCAGAAGAGCTGCTGAGCCAAGATATATATCATATCATTTCAAGATCTGATCTAGAGGAATGGTGATTTCCCAAAGTAAATCACATCTATCTTTAGAGGCGATCCCTGAAATTGTAAATCAGTGAGTCTGATTTCTATACCTGGTAGTATGATACAGCCTATAATAATGAATAGCATTACTGAACACATGCCTAAACATGTTTTCTTGGGAAAGAGATTGGGGGTGATATGACTGAAGTTCACAAAAACTGTGAAGACAGTGGAAAGGCTGAATGCGAAAATGCCATCAAATTCCACAGTAATAGAATTAAGAGTCTGACAACTCTGGATGCTGGGAGTGTACAAAATACTAGGTTTCTGTGCTATTAAGTAGCATTTCTTTTTGCCATTTGGAAATACCATACTGAGCTAGATGGAGCTTTTTTCTGATCCAATAGGAGTTTTCTGGTTTTACATTCTTATGTTTAAGGAAGCGGAGAAATAAACCTTTCCATAATTTTACTTGTTTTTCTCAGAAGAATTAAAAGGCTCTATAATGAACTATGACTATCAAAGATTTTATAGCAAAAAAGTAAGATTTGAAAATAAGCCTCCCTCACATATCTTAGTGATCTTTTCCAGGAAGATTTGAAATATTGACCTCTTATTACAGAACTGAGAACAAATACACTATGCAAAATCTGCAAAATCTGAAGGTGACAGGTCGTATATGTTTGAAAGAAATGGTTCTCTCTTACGTGGTTAGAAACACAAACAGGAACTTTTTTAAAAATTTTTTTTGACAAATAACAGTATTTCCAAAATGATGACTGTTACTATTAATATCAGTAATAGTATATGCTCTTAAGTCTTTTACTGCCCTCTTGGCAGCAGGTTTTAAATTTGCCTTACTCCTACAAATTGTATCATATTCCAAATAAGAAGTGAATAAAAACTTACCAGGCAATTTAAGTCATAAACTGACTTTTCTTTAAAAGCTAACACTTTTACAGTGGCTAACTTCCAGAATGTTACATGGAGTTCAAGTCAATTTGGACTTGTTACTACTGAAAGAGTAATAGGAGGCTGATCTAAAGAAAAACTCTTTAAATCATCCTTTCACATTATTCATATCATGAAAACAGGTATATTTTAAAATACACATTTGACCTTTTTGTGAACAGTGTTCTAATCCCATTTAAATGAATCTGCCATTATATAATCAGAATTATAATCCTGCAGTCTTCACCAGTTCAACATGACTTATTTGGCTAAAACAGAACAAGAACCATCCAGAGATATTGCCAACTAGAAGTTAAAATGGATTTGGAGATTTCTGAGTTGGCATTATTCTGTACTAGCCTATATGGATCCACTACTCCAAAACAGTATTTAGATCTTCCCCTTCTAGAACCCAAGACACAAAATTAAGATTCCCATATGCTTATAAAGATTGAACAAAAGATATGCTTACTTTGTAAAGTCATGCAATGTAAATTAATATGACAATCAAATTCAGATATGGGAAATTATCTGTTTGCGTATATTTGAACTGCTTTTTAAAGAGAATATGCAATTATTTTTCCTGTTTCATCTTAATTTTCTGCATTCTTCTGTTTGATCTTGATGCATAACACTTTGGTTTGAAACACACAAAATCTTTTACTTCATGTTTATCTTTTAGAAATGCCAAAAGAAGAAATAACCCTGAACAGCCACCTTGTTATCGCATAAGAATGTCAAAATCTCACCTTGATATACAATATGAAATCCTTGTTTGTTCTGTGAGTAATCACTGTGAAAGTATAAGCTGGTTTCATGAGTTGTGCTGAACAGAGAGGCTGGTAGCTGAGGGCCACTTAATCTCCCAATAACAGTGCTAGTTTCTGTAGATCCACTCCTAACTTCTAAGTAATCATGTATGGTCTCCGTCGAGAAATTCACAAATTGCAAATGGACACCTGAAAAATATTATCAGTAAATAAAAGCTACCAGTATCAATACCAGGAGTGACAATAAAGTATGTACATTTTACACTGATAATTTCAGAAAATAATGTAACCAGTGGAAATGTATGTTTTACACTCCCAGGTGCAGTCCATGGAATTCAGTTTGAAGTATTCTTCCTCCTCATGCATTACTAATTCTGAGAGGCTGGCAAGGTAAGAAACATTAACACTGAAATACTAACATAATCTAAGGCATTGAACTGTAAGTTATTTATATGCCACTTTTTGGCAAAGTTTGTTGTTTGTGCATGTCCTGGTTTCAGCTGGGATAGAGTTAATTTTTTCATAGTAGCTAGTATAGGCTATGTTTTGGATTTATGCTGAAAACAGTGTTCATAATGCGGAGATGTTTTAGTTGTTACTAAGTAGTGCTTACAGTAGTCAAGGACTTTTTCAGCTTCCCATGCTCTGCCACGTGCACAAGAAGCCGGGAGGGGAGGGGGCACAGCCAGGACAGCTGACCCCAACTGACCAAAGGGATATCCCATACCATATGACATCATGCTCAGCATATAAAGCTGAGGGAAGAAGAAGGAAGGGGGCGATGTTTGGAGTTATGGCATTTGTCTTCCCAAGTAACAATTATGCGTGAAGGAGCCCTGCTTTCCTGGGGATGGCTGAACACCTGCCTGCCGGTGGGAAGTAGTGAATGAATTCCTTCTTTTGCTTTGCTTGTGCACAAGGCTTTTGCTTTACCTGTTAAGCTGTCTTTATCTCAACCCAGGAGTTTCCTCACTTTTACTCTTCTGATTCTCTCCCCCACGCCACCAGGGGAGGAGTGAGTGAGCGGCTGCATGGTGCTTGATTGCTGACTGGGGTTAAACCACGACAGTGCATTTAGGGCAAATTTCAGTTCTGAACACTGAATACATTCAATATAGTTAAATCTTTCCTGTCTTCAATTGCATAAAATAGTCTCCAGTTCTATTAAAAAAAATGTTTTGTGTGCCACACTTGGAAAAAAACAATGATAGAATTCTACCCCAGAGATAGCTGCATTTCAGTTGTACATAAACTTATCTCTCTTAGCTTAGATATATTAAAATATATATATCTATATATAAATAATGAGGTACAGTAAAAATTATGCATATAATGTGGATTATATATATTGTAAAGGTATGTGGAAGGACAGTGTCTGTTCCTTTAAGGGTATCTGGTCAAGGACATTTTTCGGTGAAGCAAGGGAAAACAAGAAAAAAAGGAAGTCACAAACAAGAACATACAGGGAGAGAAACCTGAGGGAGGCATTGAGGAGAACCAAGCCTGGTCAAACACACTAATTGATGAGGTCAGGTGAGAGTGTGAAATTGTTTAGTACATTAGTACAAAGCTACTTTGTCTGATCACCAGTCTGCCCTATCATCTCATCTTCTTATTAAATCTTTTCTTAACTATATCTCTGTGTAATCTCACACTCTATCCTCTGTGTATGTGTGCTGCAAGGACTAAGTGCCAGCAACTGGTGAGATCCATACGTATGAGTGGAATATGGTGCCAGCTGCTGGAGTCAGACCAGAGGTGTGGCTGCCCCTGGCCTGTGGTGCTAGCTACTGGAGCAAGTGTGTGGGCCTCAGTGCCAGTTACTGGCGAGACCTCTGGGGGGGGGGTGTGTGTGTGCAAATTGGTGCCAGCTACTGGAGTCAGGCCAGGGGTTTGGGCGCCCTGTAGCCTGTGGTGTCGGCTACTGGAGTGAGTGAGAGGCCATAGCTCTCTGGATCTAGGCAGGATCCTACAGGGGCTCTGAGCAACCTGATCTAGTTGAAGATGTCCTTGCTCATTGCAGGGTATTGGACTAGATGACCTGTAGAGGTCCCTTCCAACCCAAACTATTCTATGATTCTGTGATTCTATGATTCTACGATTCTACAGACCTTGTGCCCAGAATGCCAGCTAATAGGGGGACCAGTGTGAGTGGACTGGGTGTCAACTACTGGAGTCAGAGCAGGGCTGTTGGTGTCCCTGGCCTGAGGTAAGTGCAAGGGTCTTTAACTTCCAGTCACTGGGACAGGAACAGTGTTTGTTCTCAAAACCAATTACTGGGGAGACCAATGTGAGTGAGGTGAGTATGAAGCTCAGCAGCAGCGGCTGGAGTGGGCCGTGTGCCTGGTGCTGGCTGCTGGGAGGGCAAGCATCTATATCTTCCCCAATCACTGTGTGTGGGGGAGTGTGCGTGTCATCTGCTAACAAACTTCAAACTGGACTAGCCGGTGAGTAGGAAGGCTTTGGTTCCAGGCCAGGATATCAGGAAGGCAGAAAGCCCATGCTGATACAGCCAGGGGGACTTGCAAATGTGGAGTGCATGAGGGACAATTTTGCGAACACTGTGTGTTTGCAGCGAGCATCAAGCTGGAACAGCCAGCTAGTATGGGACCTGTGCAGCAGGTAAGGGGGCCCAAGATCCAGACAGGGTGCCGGGTGGACTCTCAAGGCATGTGCAAACATATGTGTGCTTGTGAACCCAGAGAATGCTGTGTGTGTGCCTGCACTAGTGACCTTCTGTCTCTGCCAGCCCAAGAAGAGGAGGGGACTTGGCTGTTGGTGCTTGTTGTTTATGTGAGTCCTGTACATAGGTGCTGCTGAAGGCAGCACCTTCTCTGTGGCAGTCTCTGTGACCGGCCATGTCAGCGTCCTCTGTGTGTGTGTGTCTGTGCTCAGCTTTGTTACTGTCTTAATCTGCAAACAGGAAAAGTGCAGCCATGTTCCTCAGCCTGGGCAGAGACCTTACGTCCCTGGGCACCAGACTGGGCTCCAGTGTCTAGGCAGGAGGGCCCTGGCCTGGAGTGACTGGAGGAGCCTTACATTACTTAACGTAATGTACTTAATTACTTAATTACACTCCTTACATTACTTAACATATATATTATTCTTGAGTCACAAAGAATGTAAATTATATTATCTAAGCATCATTCATCAGTACCTCTCCCACTAAACATGCAGTTCAATTATTTAATTCTCATACACACACTGTGCCATATGATGATCTTGCCGACAAATTTCTGATTATTTGATTCAATAAGGAACCGGAAGGTAGCTTACTATCCATTAGCAAGTTATGTCTCCTAACCACGTGATGATTACAATGATTATGTGTCAGGACAAGAAGAAAATGCTCAACAGCTGAGTAGTTATACAGCTCTTTAAGCATTTTCCTGTTTATAGATATTTCTATATAAGTTACAACAAAGTAGAATTTGTATTTTGTCTGGAGTTTGTGCAACTGTGGAATGATAATGGAATATTTTCATTAAGATGATGATTGAGTCCCACTGGTGTTTCTGGCCAAGACAATCAACACGATTTCATATAAAATTGAAAGGAAAAGATATAATATCAGATTAATTATTGAAAAGTTATGAATAATTTTGTAACTCCTAAACTGTAATAGCTAAATAATGTTTGTCACTGTCTTTTAGAGCTTTCTCCCCAGATACCATGTAAGGTTTATGAATGGTTTTCTGAAGCATGTAACATTTTATATGCTACAGGAGAAAATGTTGGCCTGTAATTAAGTTACTGTTACCTTGATTATTTCTGTCTCTCTTTATCTGAAGATAGTCTATATATGATAAGAAAGCTTCTGCTTATAAATGTTATTTGACTTTGCCAACCTTCCAAATATTTCCTACACAGAGAATCTAGTTATATCCAAACTTTGCTCTTTCTCTATCTATGATATTTGTAGACTTGGCCTTTTATTTGACCCTGTGAGCCAAACACTTGTCCCAGGTCTAAGCTGCCTTTAATAATAATTGCCAACTCATGCTATCTTACTCTCATTTTTTTTCCTCTCTCAATCTCTTGGATACAAACCCAGCTCTAATATAATTTTGCCCATCATTCTGCTCTCTGTACTTTACTGTCTTTCACTACAAGTTCCTGAACCATATCAATCTTCCAAAGTGTTAATCCTTTGCTTAGCCTGTAGCACCTGCCTCTGTCTCAGACTTCTGCTTGTTAGACTGTTTTTTTTCTATGGCTTTTTGCAGTTTGGACACTCCCCTTGAATGAGTATTTCATATATTTATATATAAAAACTAACCATAAAACTCAGAAAGAATACCAACAAATCATATAAATTAACCTTGTAAATTGATTGAAAACAACATAGTGTCATTGGTTTAGATTACATCATTAGCTAACATAAAGTGGAAGAGTTTATGATCTGTTACTTCTGACTGGTGAACAAATCTTGTTAGAAACACTTAAACAAGGAAAGCCAATAGAAGGTTCCCATTACGGTGGTTTTGAGTTTTTCTATTTACCATTCAGAAGAGTTAGATGTATGTGTCTCCACTGGACTAGAACTACAGCATCACTAAAAACAGTTTTAGCCATCACTTTTTCAAATGTCTTTTTTTCACCTGTACAATGAAATTTTACTTCAATTTTAAATTCAGTTCTAATCATATCCTATTTAGAAATGGTCAAAAAAGTCAAGCACATTTCAATCTGTGCAGCTTCAGTTTTCATCTGGAAAAAGGAATATTTAGTTTTCTTGGAAAAATAGCAGGGATCTTCACAGGATCTGAAGATTCTAGACAGCGTTATGACTCATGATGAAACACTAGAAGCTGTCACATCAAGCTGTCTAAAATTCAGGTAATGGCAGAATTAAAATATCAATGCTAGAATTCATCCTCAACAAATTTGTGGAAGATACTAAACTAGAGGACATGGATGATACACAAAATGGCACAACTTCAGTCCAGAGAAACACTGAAAAACCTGAGGGCTGAGTAAACAAACCCTTCTTAAAGGTTTGCACAAGAAGTGCAAAGTTCTGCATCTGGAGCACAACTTCCTTGTCTGTTGATATAGGCTGGGAATTGATTAGGTGAGTAGCAGTCCTGCTGAAAATGGTCTACCAGTCATAGTGGACTTGATCCGGTGTTACTAACAATTTCACTTTGAGTGGGAAGCTTGACAGCTTTGAGTGGGAGGCTTCTAGAGGTTCCTCCCAAGAATACTTCTATGCTGCCACGATATTCACCTAGGATATGCAAAGAAGCTTAATGATAAAATAATGAACTCAAATGTAGCGTGAACTTCTTTTAAACTGATACTGACTTGGTTTAAAATATTCGTGATAGTTATTTATTTTTGTTGGGTTTATGACCTCACAAAGAGAAATCAAGCCTGTTAAATTAGAAAATTGTGTTTAATTCTAATTAAACAATTTTGTCTTTATCATTTTAGTGTATGTTAAATGAAAAACCAAGAACCATGTAGCTTTTCTATTCTATATATTTATTTTAAGACCTTGATAACTTCTTTAAATGAATTATAATTCCTTTTTTTTTCCCCCAGGATAAATATTCACAATATTTTAAAATCTATGTTCAGTGTTTTGAATCCCTAAAAAACCCAAAAAATATAATCCATGAAAGAACACATACCAAAACCAATAGGCAGCTTTATTGTCCATGTGCAATCCAAACTGCTAGGATAGTTGCCAGGAAACCCAGGGCTGAGAATAACTCCGCTGAAGTCTGACATATCACCACCACATTGAGCTGCAAAAAAAACCAAAGACATTTTTCAGAGGAGTAGAATGAGCTAAAAATTAATCCAGGACATTGAAGAACATAAAATTAATGCGGCATCATCTGCGAGAACTGCAGGTTACAGCACATCCTCCAGACCTGCTGCCATGACACTTAGCCCTGGCCACAGAGGTGTAGCCCATGCTTTTCCTGCTCCTTGGTTTCATCCGTTTGTCATATTCATAACATGCCCATAGCATCAGTATCTAAGCAAAGTCTAAACCTGCTCTGTACCATCCTCTGTGCTGAACATCTCTTTTCTTGTCCCAGCCGCTGTCACCCCACGTTAAGTACAGTTGGACCCAATGACCTTCCATACATTCAAGATTACAAATACAGATAACTTTTACTGTTAGGGAACCCAAACAAAAAAAACATTTCTATTCAGTGAAAGAGAATGCAAATAGAAAGAGTTTTACATCCTTCACATCTATTCATCATATAAAGACAACATGTTTAAATCCACTTCAGATTTTTCATTTGGGCTTTTGGCAGTTCTTCTTCCAATAATATTAATATCATCATGTATATAGTTTAATTTGAAAAATAATGTATCTTAAATTGGGCAGACATGCCTTATGTTGAACTTATTAGATATGAAAATGTAATGCTATTTCTATTTTAGCTTTTTCTATAATAGTCCTCATTCTGCTGTGGGAATGACTCAAAAATAAATTACCTGTGTTTGCAATGGTCTCTGGAGGTTTCATCACTGATAGTGAATTGATGATAGATTCTGACTAGAACATATCTCGTTCTTTTTTCTTCTGATTGGACATTTCAGGAAAGCTTTGCCAAAATAAGTGTGAAGTATACTTTGAAAAACTTCAGTTTAATTTGACCATTTTCACTTTTAATTAAGTTCTTTCAGTTCTCCCAATCCTTTCTCCTATATGTATCTCTTATTTTTGAGTTCTCTGGGTTTCTCATTCTGGCACGTTTAAGAAAGTTTATGTATGCTGAACATACCTAAACATATTGGAATCGGGTAATTCCATCTTCTTACTGGTCCAGGCATACAGGTGATATGTGAATGTCCCTAAAATGACACAATATTTGCTAATTCATATAATAAAACAATATACAATATATAGCCCATCATTAGTACCTCAACAAAAATAATTTATAATTTAAAACATCATCAAAATATAAAAAACCAATAAGGTATAACATTTATATTGTACACTGTGAATTGTATCATACCTTCAATATAACAGAGAAGACTGTAATCTTAACTATGCGACTGTTAGGCTACTAAAGAATTATATTTATGCTGTTAATATTTTTTCTAACAGTATAACAGTAGTCAGCTGAATTCTATAATACCAGCTTTAGTATAAACCAAAGGTCTAGAAACTAAAGGTCTAACTGAAGCAACATTTACATAGTATTGATTTGCGTAATTTGTAGAAGATTGAAACTAAGTACATTATACACTACTGAATTTATATTTTAAATTCACAATACCTGTTCTAAATGCAGTCCTCACCCTCACCCCCGAAACAGTTGGCATAAGTTGCCAGAAGCTGAGATATTTAAGGAATGTCTTTACAACATGTGTCCCTTTATAACAGATGAGGTGCTATGATTTCAAGGCAATCAGTTACAGATGAGTTCCAAGATCCACCAGAGTGACCCTCTGTGTTGTTCATCAGCCTCATGTAATTGTAATTGTCTTCCAGAGACAGCAAATTAAAATTAAAAATCATAAGAGAAAACTGTACGTGGGATTTCTTGCAAGACCATATAGTATACACTTTAAGAGGACCTAATAGAAAAAAATCAGTAGCTTTTAGCCTGTTTGTTCAACCTTCATATGAAAAGAAAAGTTAGTTTTTCATATTAAATCTCCTTATCAATTCACAGCCTGTAGCACTTGAGGGAACCAAGTATCTCTAACGCATCCAGGGTAACTGCGAATAGTTTATTCATCAATCTGCAAACCATTCTTTTTCTCTCCTAGAAGAAAAATAAACACTTTCTCCACAGTGCAAGTAGACATATGTGCTCATTGCTAGAAGAAAGAAAATAAAAAATGAAGTGGCAAAGTCATATTCTATAAGCCAGAAAAACAATATGGAGGGAAGAGGTTTTACATGTGTGTTTGCAGTGTCTATACTCCAATGTTTTTTGTATTTTCTTTATTTCAGCCATTTACTGTGGGTTGTCTGCTCACACATTTATATTTAAGTATGAAATTAAAACAAAGAAGAAAAAAATAATTGAGAGGTTGTTCCCAAGAATGACCAGCTAAAATCAGGCAACATAAGAGGTAAACTTCAATAGTCATTGTCAGAGCTGCAATCATAGAACATTTCAGTGATTCTTGAAATGCCAGAAGGCTGCACACATGACTAGGAACTCTGTCTTGAAGGGGAAACTGGGATAGAGGTCCCAAATCCAAATAGCAGTTGAGATCTGGAAGCACACAAGTTTACTTAGTTTCTATTACAGTACATAAACTGCAGCTTTCTAAAAAATATTTTTTAGTCTGAAAAAGTAATTAATTTTCTATTTTTGATGCAGTACTTATGACCCCAATATTTAGGTTTTCACAGAGTTTTGTAAAGTGAATGTTTGAAATTATTAGAGTATTTAAAACTTCACTTCAGCTAGTTAGTCTGACACTCAGCATGGGTTACAGGCCAGACTGATGTTAATGAAGAATAAAGGCTGGTAAGTTATATTTTTGCTATTTTACACCAAAGGTATCAATAACTCCAGCAGCATTTAATCATATGCTGTTATATACAAAATATTTTCTCCCTTTAAGACAAAATCAAAATCTTTCCTGTAGGCAGACAGATTCCTACTGATTATATATGCTAAGTAACTCAAGGAGGCAAATTAGTCACAGTTTACAAGCACTGCATTGCCCCTAGTCATACCTTTTGCTTATGCAAGAGTACAGCAAATTTGCTTGGCAAAAATATACCCATATTTGAAAACCTTTTTGGATAAAAACCCTCAAGAAATAACTGAAAGAAAATAACTGACGCTATCTGATTTACTGATAAAAACAATTATTTCCACTCCCTTTGTTTGTTCTTATTCCCCCTCTTCACTTTCTTTTTCATCCTGTACATAGAGAACTATTGATAATTGCTCATCAAGTGATTTAACTTAATTTGCCAATACTGCATAGCTCAGCTATGAATACCAAAGATGCCATCAGTAATAGATAACAACCTATAATCACTAATGCAGAGGAAGCATAGAGCCATACACTTCTGATGGAATATTTGGACAGCTGTTAATTTAATATTTGGCAGAAAAACCTACCAGTTTGGCAAGCTTATCACATGTTCACAATTCCTGAAGGGTTCCGTGTCCGTTTCATACCGACAGACTGAAGCATAACCATGTTAAAGAACTAAAAGACACCTTGTGAAATTGGAAACTTGGCTCACCTGAAGAGAATAACCCTGATCACACTGGAAAGACACCACATCTCCAACCATGTATCTGTCTCCAATTTTGATCCCATTGCTTGGGGTCTGTGGTTCAGGACAAGAGTCTAGACCTATAGCTGTGAAAAATTAAGAAGTAGACATTCTATGGAACATAAAATCTGTTTTTAGATTCATATAGAACTTCTGTGTACACTTTAAATAGGCACACTGTATTATTATATTTTAGGAAGCTCTTGTGTACCAGCAGTTTGTCTGTGAACAAGCAAGTGGCATATTATTTTGGAACAACTATTATATAAGGAGAAAACCTTCATGTAGTGAAACTACTCCTTCATTAATGTAAACACACACACAGAGTAAAAATTTACATCAAATTTCGCCTAGTCTGCTATTTTTAATGAAGTATCTAAGTATCTCTTCTATTGCAATAGAAGCTAGTTTCCCAAGAGACTGTATGTTTTTTTCTTGGCCATCAAAAGAGAAATAAATAAATTCTTCTTTGTTGCATCTACCCAGCAAGATCAAGGAATATATGAATATGTGTAACATTAAGTATAAGCAGCTTGATTACTCTCTTTGCCTACTATAAGAATTACATCCTGACTAGTTGTGAAGCCAGGACTGTTAAGCAACTAAACATGAGTACATATACTAATAAGGAAATGTTGTGGGATTCAACAATGGCACTACTTCAATACATAATCGATCTCTGCATGTTTAAAAACTTACTAACGTGACTGATCATTTCATGTAAGAAACTCATTATGTAAAAAATACTCTTTGAAGACTCTTACAATGTTGTATTTCTATACTGTATGAAAGCTGAAAGCTAACACAAATTCTAAGGAATTTATAAAGCATACACAATATTTTTTGTCTACAAGCATTTTTGTGCAACAATAATAGTTTCACTACTAATTTTAACTACTACTACTAATGTTACAATAGCATTGTATTGTAAAAATGCAAAAAAAAAAAAAAAGTCTGGCATTTAGAAAGTAGATGTTAAACTGATAATCTAGTTTGTAATTCCTGTTCTTAAAAAATGTATTGGGCATATGAAAATTTATATAAAACCATATCAGAAGAAAAAAACTGTTTGAATTAAAATCATTGGAATCTAGAGTCTGTTCATACAAGTAAAACTCAGGACCATGACAATATAAACTTCCTACTGTAAGACACAATTCAATCCTAAATTGGAAAAAAAAAATCCTTAATGCCTTTGCAGTCCTTATTTTCTCTGTTGAGAACAGTAATGAGAGGTAAAAACATATTTTTTACTGCAGATATCTTTTAATAAGAATCAGAAATAACTGATACAGGTCCACAAACTGAGCAGTTATACTCATTACTTTTGGTCACCCTTAAATTTGTGACTTTTTTTTTTTTTTAATTTTATATTTTGGTATTAAAGAACTTATACAATTTAGCAACAAGATATTCTCCTTAAATACTGGCTTGCATCATTTTGTGTGGAAAGAAATGTTGCTACTTTGAAAAAGGTATTATTTATCTCAGGGCTCTCCTCTGCAGGTTCACAGAAGAGGATGTAATGTTCCTTTCTCTAGGACAATAATACTTTTGTATATACTGATTACACGCTTACTGATCCCATAATGATCACATATTTGTCATGGTCAAATTGATGTGAGTATTTTGCAACCTTTTTCTATATAACAGATGATTTTTATCTTTCAAATTCTTGTCTTCTCAAACTGCAAACAAAAAGAACATCAAAGAATCTATTTTGAAAATGGCCGATGGCCTTCGATCCACTTTTAACATTTCAGAGATCCAGATGGTGATCCAGCTCATGTGTAAAGTACAAATGCAAAAGAACAGCAGTACTTGGCTTACACAGGTAAGTGCTTATAATCTGTTTTGATTAGTTAAGGAAAGAGTTAGTAGTTTTCAGTTTCCAATTACTGAACCTTCAGCTGAAATGCAAAACGTTACTATGTAAATACTCAGGCCATGCAAAGTGAAATGAGTTCATTTAAATGCCTTTTTCAGTGTAGAGATCTTCACAGCCCAAAACAGATCACGGGTATTCATCCTATTGTGCTCTCACTTCAGTTAATGCTTGGAAAAAAATACTGTTTGAACGTCTAAAATGTCTTTCAACAAACTTAAACATAAAGGGGTTTGCCACCTTCCCAGCTGAGGTCCAGTTCAGAGAACTTGTATCTTTAGAGTGTCATGATAGTTATTCAAGTGAAATCATAAATGTATTCATAAACTGCACTCTGTTCATTATTGACTCATTCATGGTGCATGACTACTTCCTTGAACCACATTATACTACTGTCTCAGTATAATGTGTTACATTTTTAAAATTTCATGAACAATAGCATTTGAAAGAAAAGAGATTTTAACATAACCATTCATTGAAAACATACTTTCAGTATCTTCTAATTTTGAGATAAGAATTGTATATAAAAAGAAAGAAACTATTTGATGCTGTCTCACCCTTCTCCAACAGCTCTTATGGCTCTAAATATAAAAAGATACAACTGAAATTTTGGATAATGCACTCTAGGTCTACACAAGTCTTAAAGTAACAACGCTTTTTATTTTTTAAAGTTACTACAGTAATTTTATAGAAATATTTTAGTAGTTATGATGTTAGAATTATCCATTAAACAGTTTAAATACAAAGATTTCTAGGGAATACATTTTACAATGAAAATAAGTGTGTTGCATTTTTTACTTATTTTAAATAGATATTGGGTATTATAAAAGTTATGTATGAGGCCATCTGACAAACTCAACTAATCTTGAAGAATATTACTACTATTTTTACAGCATAATCAACTACCTAATTAGCAAAAGTTTAGTTAGAGAAAATAAGGACTACATTAAGATCTAGAGTAGCATAAAACACATAAACATTATGTATGTGCTTAACAAACCATTCTGTGTTGCTTTGTTGACATACTTAAATTGATGCAATGTATTTTCATATTTAAGGTATCCATTGGAATACATAAACTGCATGTTATGAATATAATAAGAATTTAAGGATTCAACAAAGAAGTAAAAAGATGCTAGAAAAAATATTATTAAGACCACTATTCAGTTTTGGAATATGATTACTTAATTCCATATGTCAAAGTATCATTTACTCGGTCTTAACGTAATTCTTCAACAAATGAAGTTCCTTTTGTTTTGTTTTATTTTTATATAAAAAAGTGCTTTTGGATCTTGTAGCAGTTCAAAAAATAAGCCAGACTGGACAGCGTAAATAAGCTATTAATAAAGGACAAAATAAATATTGGAAATGAAACAGAATGAAACCTTCTCACAGAAAACAGTTGTTGAGATGAAAAAATAATCATTTTGGCAAAAAAGGTGCACTTTGGCAAGAAAGGAGACACTTCAGACTTGTATCTCCTAGAATAAGCGAAATAGTCTTGGGAGATGCACTATATATTGAACAAAAAATGTTTATGACTAACTGACTTAAAAATTGCTTAATATAAACATTTAACTGTGATGTGATTTTCAGTGAGAACTGTGCACTGATACTTCAAAGACTAAGACTTTAATTTAGCTGTCTCTTCTGATGATCTCTGTCAGTACAGGATCCAGTGAAATGCAATAAATATATGAAACACTGGCATTAGAATGTGGCCATTACTTTATATTTACTAACTATCTCTAAAAACATAATCACAACTTTTAGAGCCAGAACTGTTGTCTGAAAGTCAGAGATGACCAGCACAACTGAGGAGAGTGCGCTCTGTTCTGATCAATGCATTTCTGGAGAAATTTCAGTAGAAATACAGCAGTACTGTGAGTTCTGGAATCCTGACAAAAATTCCTGTCTCTCTGTTGCAGAAAGCTGAAAGAGACAAAAATCCAGAAGACACACAAGATACAGTTTCTGTTGTCTTCCTTCCAGCAATGATAAGAGAGTATTGTCCCTTAGCTTAATCTCTGGTATCAAATTCATGATTCAACCCAATGCAGAATTTTCCATAGTCCTTTCCTGAAGAAAAAAAATTAAGCTACAGATGAAACAAAAATTATAACACTTCCCTCCAATCCATGGGTAGTAAAGACTATGTTGTTCTTAGCAATTAGTGAGGAATAATAGTCATGGATCTATGGACTGAAACAGCTGGTGCCTAGGACTCAAGATCCACACTAAGTGCTAAACTAAAGGGTTTTATTATTGTTAGCTTTAGTTAGTCTGGTCCTATAGGCTGATTGTCCAATAGTGGTTGAGGGCGTTAGCTGAGATGTTGAAGTACACACTCCTATTTATTTTTACATGACAGGAATCCAGATTGCTTTTGCTGAAACCATGCTTTAATTCTGTGGTGTAAGGCAGAGTGTGGTAAACAGAGATACCTACTGCTTTACATTTTTACGCATTTATTCTACAAAATCATTTAATTATTTTATAATTTGAAGTACAGGAATTCAGTTACAATGTACCTCTATTTTAAACTTCAAAATAATCTTGACAATATTTTCTATTTTATTTTTCTTATTTACAATTATGTAAATAAGATTAAATTGTGTATTCCACAGATTTTAAGGAGTTAGCATGGTCACTTAATGCTATTCTGTACTTTGAATACCATAGATTTTACTTTAATAATTCCCACACATGCACAATAATTTATGTTTATTTTAGAGCATATCTTTATAAAATATGTCAGATATCACAGAAAATCTTAATTCAGAAGTTATCATAATTTACTCTCCAACTGCAATTTTTTACTTGCTACAAAATTTTTGACCTTGAGGTTTACATTTGTTTCCAATAAAGATTACAGGTTTAGACATTGTTTCGCAATTTCCTCACTCCATCCCAAAGTCTGTATGATGTTTTTATCACATATCGCTATCACCTGCACATAAAAAGTTAATTAATCATTAATCTTGTAAAATAGCATATTTCACTGTGCTACTGATTAATTTGGTATCTACTGAGGGACATCAATATTCTTTCCTGAATCACAAATTTTCAGTATATACTTCAGGTTTATACACTCAAACAGAAAACATATTGTGGATATGCAGATTCACACACGCATGTGTGTGTAAATCCATACACACATATATACCTATTTTTCTTGGCACGGACCAATATTTTAAAGGATATACTGTGAATTCTTTCTTTATTTAGAGGTGAAAGTTGTATACTGGCAGTACACTACACATTTCAGTTATTTGGACACAGAGGAATGCACAGATGCATTTTCACTTTCACTGTCTTCAGTCTCATTTTACTTTGTTTTCGTAACTTCCTACAGTTTTTTACCCTCTGAAGTTTTAAGCAGCTAAGAGAGTATCTGCATTTCAAGGAAATGGCAGGATAATTCTAACCTATAATTAATGTTTAGTTATAGACAAGTTGTCAGGTAGCAATTTTGCAAGGCCATGTTCTCTGACTGGCTAATCAGACAACCAGATCATGGGATTTGCATACTGTAAAACTGACAAGGAATAACCATGACACAGTTATGCAGATCAGACACCAGAATCAACATGAGGAAAGGGAACTGCAGAGCTGGGAAGAAAAAAAATCTGCAACAAAATATTAGTGATTGTCAGAATTCCTGCCAGTCAGCTAAGGCAATCTCATTCAGACAGAAAGTATGTTTATAATTTAATTATAGCCTTTTCTGCTGGTGAGGTACTCAGCAATAATAAAAACATTTGAAATAATTCTGCTGTGTTCTCACCAACCTGTGAGCATTTGTCAGTTAGTTAAGAAGCACAAATGCTATTTTCAGTTTATTCATTCTCTCATTTTCTCTGAGGGTGATTAATTTTCATGTCTTACACATATATATAAAATCCATAATATATAGTACATATATTATTGTATTGGGCAAAATTTGCAGATTTTGGTGGGGAGTGGTGGGGTGTGGGGCTGCAGGACTGACATCTGTGGGAAGAGACCAGGGAATGCGCCGGACACAGACAGTTCCATCTGGCTCCAGCCATGTCCAGTGGACCCACCGCAGGACACAGTTGCACCCACCAGAGGAGTTCATGGTGCCTCTGAACCACTCAGATGTGCCTCTGTGAAAACATATTTAAGAAATGGTGGCAATCAGCAAGAAAAGGAACAAGGCCAGAGCAGGAGGAGAGAGGAGACCTCACTGGAGCAGAACAGAGAGAAGAGCATGACTGAGCGGAGGCTGCAGCTGAAACAGCTGGCTGAGCTGGGGCTGGAGCCTGAGTGTCAACTCAAGCAGGCACTGAGGGGTGGGACCCTAAGGGGACCACAGGAACCACAGGACACTGACCCAATCTGCTGCACTGCCCTTGCCTCACCAAAAGGACAGGGTGTAGTGTGTGGCAAGGTCACAGGAGAACGAAAAAGTGTATGTGTGGGGAGGTCTCCACAGGAAAGCAGGTAGGGTTTCCTAAAGGTTTGTTTGTTATTATTTTTGTTCAATACCAAAGTCAGTAATTCATTATTAATTGGCAGAGAAGTGAAATTGAAATCATCCAAAGCAATATGCTGGTTTTGCCTGCAACAATTATATACATACGTTATATCTTGGTATTAGGATTGTCACATAAGCATATCTACATTTACTCCGGCTACTGTATATTCAGAAAAGCTTTTCAGAGAGCAAGAAAAAATTAAAGGTGAAAGCCAGACAAACTAAACTTCCCAGACCTTACAGTACCAGTTTCAGGCCTGATCCTGCTCCCTTAGACTTGAGGATTTTACCAATGATTTTGAAGTAATGGTATGTAGCTCATTATGTGCAATAGAACTGAATATTCCTCTTTCATATAGCTTAGGTACACCTGATGTCTGGAACCAGCAAGCACTCTTAATTAAAATTAAATTAAAATTTTTGCATTACCTGTATACTCAAGATGAAATCCAGCAGCTGAAACACTGATATCAGACTGAAAATTTAGGTACAGATTATTTGATGTGCTATTGAGAAGTGGAGGTATGGTTGTTCCTGAAAAGAGAAATCAAAACATTACTGAAATGCACAGAAAACTAAATACATACATAAATGTATATGTGTGTATAAAAAGAGAGAAAGATAAAAAGGAGGAAAGTGGGGAGAGAGGATGGGAGTGGGAGAGAGATGTGCTACATAACCAATTCAACCATATTTTGTCATCATGAATGTTATCAGATATATGTCCCTATGAAAGGTTTATTACATTTTCAGTGCATCACAATATAAGAGACATGAACTCTAGCCACTCAGGGAAGCAAGGTCTAATATAAATTTATATTGCCATAGAATCATAGAACCGTTTAGTTTGGAAAAGACCTTTAAGATCACTGAGTCCATCCATTAACCTAATGCTGCCAAGTCCACCACTAAACCATGTCCCTAAGCACCACATCTACATGTCTTTTAAATACCTCCAGGGATGGGGACTCAACCACTTCCCTGGGCAGCCTGGTACAATGCTTGACAAGAATTATGGAGAAGAAATTTTTCCTAATATCCAATCTAAACCTCCCCTGGCACAACTTGAGATCATTTCCTCTTGTCCTATCGCTTGTTACTTGGGAGAAGAGACCAACACCCACCTCGCCACAACCTCCTTTCAGGTAGTTGTAGAGAGCGAGAAGGCCTCCCCTCAGTCTCCTTTTCTCCAGACTAAACCCCATTTCCCTCAGCTGCTCCTCATAAGACTTGTGCTCTGGACCCTTCACCAGCTTCGTTGCCCTTCTCTGGACATGCTCCAGCACCTCAATGTTTTTCTTGTAGTGAGGGGCTCAAAACTGAACACAGTATTCGAGGCATAGCCCCACCAGTGTCGAGTACAGGGGGACAATCTCTTCCCTACTCCTACTGGACACATTATTTCTGATACAAGCCAGGATACACTTGAGTACACTGCTGGCTCATGTTCAGCTGGCTGTTGACCAACATCCCCAGGTCCTTTTCTGCCAGGCAGCTTTCCAGCCACTCTTCCCCAAGCCTGTACCATTGCACGGGGTTGTTGTGACCCAAGTGCAGGACCCAGCACTTGGCCTTGTTGAACCTCATACAATTGACCTCAGCCCATCAATCCAGCCTGTCCACATCCCTCTGTAGAGCCTTCCTACCCTCAAGCAGATCAACACTCCTGCCCAGTTTGATGTCATCTGCAAACTTACTGAGGGCACACTCGATCCCCTCATCCAGATCATTGATAAAGATATTAAACAAGACTAGTCCCAATACTGAGCCCTGGGGAACACTGCTTGTGACTGGCTGCCAACTGGATTTAGCTCTGTTCACCACAACACTTCAGTTTTGGCCATCCAGCCAGGTTTTTACCCAGCAAAGCATATGCACAAATTTTACATGGTTTTGCCCACAAAAGGATAAATATTCACTAGGATTTTCATAAAAGCAAGAGCAAACCCTGTAACTGGAATAATTTTAAATGTAACAGCCAAATATATCAAGCAGCTCTGAACTTATATTGTAGGGCTATTCTTAGAAATGTGATTGATTATTTGTTTGTGTTTCAGCACAAGACAAGACAACAATCTTATTGTCTGTGCCCTCATTCCATGCACAGGAATGATGTAGGTTAAAGGAAGACAAAACAAAGTAAAAAAAAAGTAAGGCAAACAGAACTGTCTCATTTTTCTAAAATAAGGATAACAAAAGCTTCCTTTAGTCATGTACAATTTCAAGATGCATCTCTTTTAGAGGTCTGTATTTCTGAACCCTGCTCTAAGAGTGGGTAAAAAATGAGATTAATAGATGTATAATTTGAGAGCCTCTGAATGTTATTTCATTTCTAACATTTTCAAATATTCAGCTTTATGGAAGTCTGCTGTGATGACTGATTAAAACAGAAAGAATACTATCTGGTTTTGATTATAGGAAAAAAAACCCACACTTGCACATACACACAAAAGTCATAAAAAACAGCTGTGTGTTTAGAATAAAGGGTTGAATCTGTGAAACACTTATTGTAAAATCTTCTCAATCACCTGAATAACTTCCAAGCCTTGGAGCATTGTTGTCAGCACCATCATAAAAGTCTAAGGAATCCCAGTTGTGTTCTGTGGCAAAACTCACCACTTGCACCTATGAAGAAAAGGTGAGGTAAAGAACATAAACTTCTTCCCCTCTGTATTCAGGCATGAAGACAACTGTAAGTTGTAGCTTCTGTTGTTTTCAATCATGAAAAGTTGTGTCTTGCTCTCATTGTGAAAGAGAATGGAAAATCATCATTAAGTGAATAAAATTGCATTGTAACATTTTTGTATTTAATTGCCAGTTCAGACTTCTAAATCCTGTGACCCTTAGTGACAACCACATATTACCTCTGATGAGTCGCACAGCCATGAAAATCATCTAGGTATAGAATATGATTCCCTTATTGGGAGGACATTTAGGGGGTGTCACGGTTTTAGCTGGGATAGTTGATTATCTTCACTGTAGCTAGTATAGTGCTGTGTTTTAGACTTAGTATGAAAATAATGTTGATAACTCACTAATGTTTCAGTTGTTGCTAGGTAGTGCTTACACTAGTCAAGGACTTCTCCAGCTTCCCATGCTCTGCCAGGTGCACAAGAAGCCAGGAGGGGAGGGGATACAACCAGGAGAGCTGATTCGAATTGGCCAAGGGGTATTCCATATCATGTGACGTCATGCCCAGTATATTAACTGGGGGGAGTTGGCTGGGGGAAGCAGCGATCGCGGCTCGGGGACCGGCAGCGTCGGTCGGCGGGTGGTGAGCGGTTGCAGCACTTGTTTAGTTTTGTTTCTTTTTTTTCCTTCTTCCAAGGTTTCATCTCTCTCTCTCTCATTATTTTTATTTTCATTATATTATTATTATTGCTGGTTTATTTTAATTATTAAACTGTTCTTATCTCAACCCACGAGTTTTCTTACTTTGGCCCTTCTGATTCTCTCCCCCATCCCACAAGGGTGGGGGGAGTGAGCGAGCGGCTGTGTGGTGCTTAGTTGCTGACTGGTGTTAAACCACAACAGGGTGAGACAAAACATGGTATTGCCAATTACTGCAGTTTCTTTGTGATTATCTCTAGTTTATCCAGGCCTCAAACCAGTGCCACAGTGATGCACACAGCTTCATCTATCTTGCCATGTTTAATTCTGCCTCCAGGTAAGAGCAACTGCTTGTGTTTGGTTACCTTCATCATTAACTCCTTTTCTGAGGAGGAACAGTCACTAGCATGCTACAAGCAAAAGGCAGAAAATTCACTTCATTCCTTCCAGAGGCGACAACATCCTTCCACTCACAAGGAGATGCAAAGCAGTAGGCAGATAGACTGCAAGGGGGATATATCTGTTCTCATATAGTGAAAACACTACCCACAAAGTAGAGAAATGCCAGGTTCCTGGTCCTGTTTTGGAGGGGAGAGGGTCTGGCATTTTTTTGTTGTAGTGAAATAACTGTTTAATGAAAAGCATTTAAAGAGTGACAGAAGCACGGATGAAACCCCAACCACTCTCAAAGAGGGTACCTTAGACACTAAGTTAGAGAATTATGCTTCTTTTGCTGTTCTTCTGCCTTACTTATTCCTTCTTTTATTTTCTCCAAGATGGAATAACTTTAACAGGAGAAATAAGCACTGGTTTCAGTACAACTAGGTAATGAAGTTGTTTTTTTTCTAGGTGAAATATATGACTTGGACCTTCTAGGTAAAAGAAATGTTCAGTTTGGCTACCTATTTCTTGGATGGGGGTCTTAGACACCGTACTTTTTGTAAGAATTGGTCAGATACTACAGCCAAATGATGATTTTTTTTCTTTTTTAAAAAAGTGAAGTGAAGTTAGAGGCCGTGAATGTTAGCATGTTTCAGATACTTACAAGAGGTCCACAGGATCTGGTCTGTCAGAAAACTTTAAGACATGTCTGTTTATTTTTTCATTCACAAGGGATTTAGGTGAAATTTATGGGTGCTGTCTCAGTCAGTCAGGAATATTTCTGAAGACATACAGAATTGGAAGTACAGGCACCTAGGAAACCTTCAGAACCTTCAGATTTCAAATTACCTAATGGTTTTTTTAATGTGTTTTCAGGGCTAGATTGCTGCTGACTACAGGTTTTATATTTGTCATAAACCACCTAATTTAAAACATCTATTTTAGTGCAACTGATGATAGTTGTCCTGCCCTCCTCAGACATACCTTCAGGCAGTGATTCAGAGTCAGAGTCTATATTCGATGTTTTGAGTTACCTACTTGAGGTGCTTTTCTGCCCTAACTTTATAAAGAACCATGGTAGATTAATTTTCTGACATAAGGTATTTCAGTTAGGTGTCTGAAGGCAGGCTTTTAGTGCACACTCTTCACGTTTACCTAAATCTTCTTTTAAGTGTCTGCTTTTTGATTTGATATGAGACATCTCAGTATTTACATCTGATCACATTGTTTCAACAAATTCAACAATGTAATCATACACATTGCTAGCTGTTATACCTAAATAGTTTAAAATTCCATCTACACATTTTACAGAGAAATATGCATTGGTGACATATTATTTTCATCTCCTTTAAAGCTGGGAAAGTCTCTTTGTTACTTTGAGGGAATAAATATTGATCAGGAAAAATGTCCAGATATTTTATGCATTTAGATAAACACAAAAGTAACAGCTATCACAGTATCTTGAATATCCGCATTTACATGCATTCTTAGGCTGGACAAAATCAGTCACCCAAATTCTCAAATGTTATCTCAAGTAGCTGATTTTGACAGTAATAATTACATTTTTATATATGTATGTTCATTTTTTTCTTTCCTATGAAGTGAAAAAAACAAACCCAAAAAAATTCTGATGCCATTTTTTTTCATTAGTAGACATAAATCTAAGCACAGTTGTGAAAAAAATGCAGTAAAAATGGTATGATGATTTCTGATGTATACCCTGTCTTACTGATCCTGTATCAGCTGTATTCAGTTTACTCTATCATGGACTTTATGTTCCTCAGACCTAGCCCTGAAAATCAGACAGGATTCAAAGGATCAAGCATGAATATCACACTTGATGACTGTCCTGCTTCAGTGATGATATAAAACATTCTACAGATCTAATTACAATCATACAGGTATGCCTAAGAAACTGCCCTGTTGTCATTTTATATACACTGTCATGGTTTTAGCTGGGGTAGTTGATTTTCTTCACTGTAGCTAGCATAGTGCTGTGTTTTAAACTTGGTGTGTAAATAATGTTGATAACACCCTGGTGTTTTAGTTGTTGCTGGGTAGTGTTTACACTAGTCAAGGACTTTTCCAGCTTCCCATGCTCTGCCAGGTGCACAAGAAGCCGGGAGGGGAGGAGGGGATACAACCAGGAGAGCTGATTCGAATTGGCCAAAGGATATTCCATATCATGTGACGTCATGCCCAGTATATTAACTGGGGGAAATTGGCTGGGGGAGGCAGCGATCGCGGCTCGGGGACCGGCAGCGTCGGTCGGCGGGTGGTGAGCTGTTGCAGCACTTGTTGTTTAGTTTTGGGGTTTTTTTTGGTTTTTTTTCCCTCTTCTTCCAGTGTTTCATCTCTCTCTCGCTCATTATTTTCCTTTTCATTATATTAGTATTATTGCTGTTTTATTCTAATTATTAAACTGTTCTTATCTCAACCCACGAGTTTTCTTACTTTGGCCCTTCTGATTCTCTCCCCCATCCCACAAGGGTGGGGGAGTGAGCGAGCGGCTGTGTGGTGCTTAGTTGCTGACCAGGGCTAAACCACAACATACACAAGTATAAATGAATAACTTATTCAGTAACTGATAAGAGAAAGTAAGGATGGTATTTGCTAGCTCAGCAAAAAAACTTGGGAGAACTAGGAAAAAAGCAGACAGTGAATATATGTTTTTATTATGACTCTGGGGCAAGAGAATATCATGCAGATTAGACACCTAACTTGAAATCAAAGTTAGTAATTTAATCACCTATTGCAGTCTGTTGTAAGAGATAAACACTACCAAAAAGCAGCAGTAACTGCCTAAGTCAGGCTGGTAAATAATGCCTACTTTAAATCCTCTGAACTACCCTCCTAGTGTTTAACTTACATTACTGACTATATAAGAAATACACAGAGCAAAGTACCCTTAATCAACTATTTAAATCAAGTAGTATTCCTCAAAATCTATCTCAAAACTGATTTAGGTTATTAAATACTATTGTTAATGGACTTTGGTGGCTTTGAAAATTGAACTCATAAATGTTATCATGTATGGACTTAGGCTGTATTTCTGATGATTTATGTGTTCTTCCGTAAAGTTTTTATGTTTTTCTTAAGTATTTTTAGTTACTTAAAACAAGAATAGATTTTTCTGAATGCTTATAAAGTAGCAAAGTATAAACTCATACTATTTTTAAAACTTTTCTTGACACAGTAGAATACCTTAAAAGCTCTGTGATGTAATTTATTAAAAAGCTTTAATAAACTGTCTGCATGGTTTTCCTGATTTTCATTATTAAATCTTTACCTGCACAAAATCAACTCTTCATTTATTCATTTTCTACAGTAGTTATATTTTGAACCAAGGGTAGACATAAAAACTTGCTACCGTGGTTTCTTGATATGCATTTTGCTAGGAGTTTCATCAGATGATGCTTAAAAGTCCTAATTTATTAAATTCAACTGCCTTTCCAATAACCAGATTTCTGTCAGTTTCTTTAGTGAACCCTAAAGAGTGAGAAATACATGACTTAATTTAATGGATACTTTCTACTATGTGTTCTATGATCTTCTTAATCTAAATTATAGTAAATGAGAATTCTAACAATATTTTAAAGGACCAATTCCCAACTCATGTAGAAACATACTGAAGAATCTTTATATCACAATAAACTTCCATAACTGCAGAATAAATAACAGAGTTTCTAGGAAAACATATATAACTTGTCCATGGAAGCAACCCATTTAATTTCACTTTGTTAGAGGAGATTTATCGATTTTGGGAGAGGGGGGAAAAAAAAAATCACAGGATAGACTCTGGCTTACAAGGAGTCACTGACCTATTGAAATAGCACATTTTAAATTATTGGTGTGTTTTTCCAAAGTAAAAAGTTACAAGTGTATCTTTTAAGATTTTTGTAAACCTTATAACTTTTAACAACTGTGTGAATAAAAAGATGTGCAATAAATTCCTCCATGAGAATCATTACTGAGATAGAAAAATGTGTGAATAAATGATCTTTTCATGCTCTTGCATCCGGAAAAACAGTTTTAAACATGTTGATAACAAGAAAATACCAAGTCTACTTACTTGAATCCCAGCTCCCTCTGGTACTGTGATCTTCCACACACAATTCAGATTGTTGTCATAAGGCTCAGGGTAACCAGGAGACAAAATGGTCCCTTTGCGCTTTGTTAAAATTCCACCACAGGGCACTGAAAGGAAATGCACAACACAAGAAAAGAAGTATGAAGCTTCAGAAGCAAGAAAAGTTATTATAAAAGCTTACACAATGTTCAGCATACCATGGCTGAAAACTTTTGTAAATTTATGCTACATTAAAAAATTATATTTGCCTCAGGAAAAGAAACTCTTGTATCTCAAACACCTTATTTTAAATGACAAAAAAAAGAAAAAAGGAATATTAGAATTATGTCAGTTTTCTACCTGACAGAATTATGCTCATATTCCTCTTGTTTATTTGACCTTTAACAAAGTGAAATCCATTCCATTGTCTCCTAGTGATCTTACAAAAATAAAGCATTATTTTTAGGGGTTAAGAACGAAGTTTCAACTGTTACGTATTGTATTAGTATAAAAGATAAAAACATATCATAAAAAAGATACATTCTTTCTTAATATTGCTACTTTGTTGTCTCAATAATTAATAGCACCAGTCTCAAATCCATGACTGTTCTCTTTGCTTGTGTGAGTTGTCTCATTACAGACTATGGATCTATCATATCAGTAAAGAAATTGCTAAATGCTTGCAAGACTGCACTTATCATAACCATGCCCCTGGATTAATGTGTTATGCATGAAGTAGGACAGAGGCATTCTCTACTATCAAGTTTCTCTTCTGAATAGTCAACTTGAATGTATCCTGTCTAGATCATTAGATGTTCTAACAGGGACAAAGAATATTGCAGCTTAATCTAGATACAGATATTGTGTTGGTATTTAAGGAGTTGAAGGAAAAGATTGATGAGATCATTTATCAAAACCATTAGAAGCTAATGTATCACTTCTATGCAACAGTACTAAGTTCTGAAGATATTTCATTGGATACAAATACGAGGATTTAGAAAATAAGAGAATGCAACTTATCTTAAAAATTAATACTGTAGCTACACTTTGTGTGGCATATAATTGATAGAATTTGTTGGGAACTACATGGATAAACTAAAGGTCAGTGTCAGTTAAAGTGTTTAAATATTTACTCATAAAAGGATGAACAGACAGAATGATTGATGTCTACTATCTGTAACGAAATATTCAAGCATTCACTAGAGTTAAGGCAATTTAATATGGTCATGTCTACCACTTCAATTATTAAACTGATTTAGTTCAATGCAATTTTCACATCATATATATTTTATCACCTTTATTGGCATAGTGATTTTCACACATAAGGTGGCCTGTAACCCTTTCTCAGTTCAACTTGCCTAGAGATAGATAGCTTTATCTTCCACACACTAAATCTTGTATTAAAATATCAATAATACATCATGATCAATGGCCAAAATAATTTTTTCAACACCTTGTTAAGTTGTTATATCTGAAAAAAAAAAAAGGGAAGACATTTCAGGGGGGTAAATAGTATAACTCTACTGATTAAACCGTAATCACCAAGAATAAATGAAATATAGCTATATACTTCAGCTTCTTATTAATATTTAAATTATAGTTCTATTTCTATGCCCGAAACAGTCTAAATAAACATTATTTGTGTATAATACCTGGTTAATAATATTTTCTTAATATTACCCCAGTGGTATGTATTCTTGATATCTATCAAGATTTTAGTATTTTGGAGAAAAACTTCTATGTTACTGAAAACCAGCCAGACTCTAACATACACTATTAGCTGATTAACACAGAAGATTCAAATCAACATAATGAAAAAGTGGTCTTTATTTTCCTTTCCTCCGCTCATCTAAACCTTTGCTTAGGTACTCCTTAATGCTGGAGTCAGTATCATAATGCAGTTTTTGCAATGGGTTAAGATAATTTCTATAAAAAATCTGTTCTCTGTCAAGAAAAGTAATGTAAATTTGGCTCATACATGCATTTACTGTTTTGGAAATGGAGTTCTTCAGATGTCTTCATCCTCAAAATGAATAGTTTTCAGTGTATCAATTTGCACAAAATTAATATATAAAACAGTCAGTACTTCAACAGATGTTACAGGTGGAAAAGTTTGATGGCACTGCAAAAACATCTGTGCAAATGATGACCGATTTTAATTCATTTATAAACAACTGATTTTTTTCCATAAGAAGGATGAAGCCAAACTTGAATAAAACTTAATATGTAAGTGTGCCGTATTTACACTTGATATAAACCTGTGGAAAAATGTACCATTAGAATTTTATCTCTTTACTGTTAGGCTTTTCAGCACAATCAGAAGCTTTCCAGGTGGTGCAAATCAGCTTTATAAGTATCAATGGATGCACATTAATTTAAGAATTTAATTTTGAGAATGTAATCTTGTATGAGTAGAACCAGACAAAGTATATTTTCTGATCTGAAAAAAATTACTGGGTTTTTTATGACAATCAATGAAATATTAGTGCAACTATTTCTACATCTTTAACATAATAGTGTCTTTTCTAATAGCTTGCAATATCTTGATTGAGATGCGCAAGGTGAGACAATCCTAGTTTTGCAAGCAGTCAGGGGACAAACTAATATTTCTGAGTCTTTACTAACCATAGAATCATAGAATCATAGAATCAGCAAGGTTGGAAAAGACCTGTAAGATCATCAAGTCCAACCATCAACCCAACACCACCATGCCTCCTAAACCATGCCCTGAAGTGCCACGTCTACATGTTTTTTGAACTCCTCCAGGGATGGTGACTCCACCACCCCTCTGGACAACCTGTTCCAGTGCCTGATCACTCTTTCAGTAAAGAATTTTTTCCTAATATCCGATGTAAATCTCCCCTGGCACAACTTGAGGCCATTTCCTCTTGTCCTATCACTTGTTACTTGGGAGAAGAGACCAACACCCACCTCGCCACAACCTCCTTTCAGGTAGTTGTAGAGAGCGAGAAGGCCTCCCCTCAGCCTCCTTTTCTCCAGACTAAACAACCCCAGTTCCCTCAGCTGCTCCTCATAAGACTTGTGCTCTGGACCCTTCACCAGCTTCATTGCTCTTCTTTGGACACGTTCCAGCACCTCAGTGTCTTTCTTGTAGTGAGGGGACCCAAACTGAACACAGTATTCAAGGTGCGGCCTCACCAGTGCCAAGTACAGGGGGATGATCAGTTCCTTAGTCCTGCTGGCCACATTCTTCTTGATACAAGCCAGGATGCTGTTGGCCTTCTTGGCCACCTGGGCACACTGCTGGCTCATGTTCAGCTGGCTGTTGACCAACACCCCCTGGTCCATTTCCACCAGGCAGCTTTCCAGCCACTCTTCCCAAGCCTGTAGTCAGCCCATCAATCCAGCCTGTCCACATCCCTCTGTAGCGCCTTCCTACCGTCAAGCAGGTCAACACTCCTGCCCAGTTTGATGTCATCTGCAAACTTACTGAGGGCACACTCGATCCCCTCATCCACATTACTGACAAAGATATTAAACAGAACTGGCCCCAGTACTGAGCCCTGCATAACACCACTTCTGACCAGTCGCCAACTGGATTTAACTCCATTTACCACAACTCTTTGGTCTCAGCCACCCAACTAGTTTTTTACCCAGTGAAGAGTATACCTGTCTAAGCCATGAGCTGCCAGCTTCTCTAGGAGAATGCTGTGGGAGACAGTGTGAAAGTCTAGGTAGACAACATCCACAGCCTTTCCTTCATCCATTAGGTGGGTCACCTGCTCATAGAAGCAGATCAGGTTGGTCAAGGAGGACCTGCCTTTCATGAACCCATGCTGGCTGGTCTTGATCCCCTGTTTGTCCTGCACATGCCTGGTGAGTGCACTCAGGATGAACCACTCCATAATCTTCCCTGCTACCAAGGCCAGGCTGACTGGCCTGTAGTTCCCTGGATCCTCCTTCTGGCCCTTCTTGTAGATGGGTGTCATCTTTGCAAGCCTCCAGTCATCTGGGATCTCCCTTTTTAATCAGAACTGTTGTTAAATGACAGAGAATTGCTTGGTGAGCTCCTCCGCCAAATCCCTCAGTGTTCTTGGGTAGATCCCATTTGGCCCCATAGACTTGTGCATGTCCAGGTGGTTTTAGTAAGTTGTAAACTGTTTCCTCCTGGATTATGGGGGGTTTGTTCTGCAATCTGTCCCTGCCTTCCAGCTCAGGGGGCTGAATATCCTGGGGATAACTGGTCTGACTATTAAAGACTGAGGCAAAGAAGGCATTAAGAACCACAGCCTTCTCATCCTCAGTGGCAATGTTCCCCTCCACATCCAATAAAGGATAGAGATTCTCCTTGGTTTTCTTTTTGTTGTTAATGTATTTCTGAAAACATTTTTTTATCCCTTACAACAGTAGCCAGATTAAGTTCTAGCTGGGCTTTTGCCTTTCTAATTTTCTCTCTGCATGACCTAACAACATCCCTGTACTCTTCTTGAGTTGCCTGCCCCTTCTTCCAAAAGTGGTAAACTCTCCTTTTTTTCCTGAGTGCCAGCAAAAGCTCCCAGTTCAGCCAGGACGGTTGTCTTGCCGCACTTGGGGACAGCCTGTTCCTGTGCCTTTAAGACTTCCTTCTTGAAGAATGTTCAGCCATCCTGGACTCCTTTGCCCTTCAGGACTTCCTCCCAAGGGACTCTCCCAACCAGTGCCCTGAACAGGCCGAAGTTTGCCCTCTGGAAGTCCATGGCAGTGGTTTTGCTGACCCGCTTCTTACTTCGCCAAGAATTGAGAACTCAGTCATATCATGGTCGCTAAGCCGAAGGTGGCCTCCAACTGCCACGTCTCCCACCAGTCCTTCTCTGTAAACAGGAGGTCAAGCGAGGCACCTCCCCTGTTAGGCTCACTCACCAGCTGTGTCAGGAAGTTATCTTCCACTCACTCCAGGAACCTCCAAGACTGTTTCTTCTCTGCTGTGTTGTGTTTCCAGCAGACATCTGGTAGATTGAAGTCCCCCACCAGAACAAGGGCTACTGATCGTGATACTTCCACCAGCTGCTTGTAGAACACTTCATCTACCTCTTCATCCTGGTTGGGTGGTCTGTAACAGACCCCAGCAGGATATCTGCCTTGTTGGCCTTCCCCCTCATCCTTACCCACAAGCACTCAACCTTATCATCACAGTCACTAAGCTCTATACAATCAAAACACTCCCTAACATACAGAGGCAAAATTAAGGGACAGCCAGGGACAGCCACTGATGTTAATGTAAAAGAAGCTAAAATATAATTTATAGCAGCAGAGTATGTTCCTGAAACTCATGAAATGTTGCAGCAAGGTTAGAATAGAAAGGGGAATAAAATCTTATCCTCGAATGAAGAAAGTAAATAAAAGTAAGCAAGAATAAAATACTGTACAGATGACAAAGAAGGAATACATTCAGCTAGAGAGAATGGTCTACACTTTAGGCAGTAATTAGTTCTATTAAAAAGCCTTAAGAACTCACCAACACATGTAGGGAGTGAATCATTCCACTGTGCCAATGCATTTGGTACTGTATCACATCTAATTGCTGTTGACCCATGGAGGATATAGCCTGGATTGCACTCAAAAAGAACCAATGACCCAACTGCAAATTCATTTCCAATCCTTTTTCCAAATCTCGGTTCAGGCACAGAGCTACATTGTGTTGCACTTGTTCTTGGAACAGCTGCAAACATACAAACAGTTGTGGATTCTTAATTCTACATTTGGTGGAGGAATACAGATTTTGAACCCCAAATATTCAAAATGGTTGGAAGCAACAGTTATTTGCCAGTTAAGAACATTTTCATAATCCCCAAATGAATCTTCACAATACAGATTGCATACTTTTGATGTCCAAGTTACTATTTAGAAGAGCATAGCACTGATATCCTTGCCAGGTTAAAAGCAATGCATAAAATCCACACTGAAACCTCTCTAAGATGGCACTGAAAAGAAATAATACTAGGAAATACTTAGCTAATACATGGTTTCAAAATAATATTTCTGTGTCAGATAGATATTTACAGTTATTTCAGTGGATTTCTAAATGTGTATCCTGACTGTCAGATCAGGATTTAAATTTAATGAAAGAAAGAATTGCAGTTGCAAGTATTGATGTATAACCATTTCTATGTTTGACCCATAAAAAGGCAAATAACATAAACCAAGAGAAGTATATTAATAACACCAAGATCACTGATTCACCCACAGGTAATAACACCTACAGTTATTCATATTTAAATTGAGAGATAAACCAGTTTGAGGAGCCAGATGGATCTAACATCAGTCAGACAGATTAGCAAACAGAAGTAGCTGCTTTGTATAACTGTCTTCTTAAATCTGGACCCTCTCTTATGCTTCTTAAATATTTGATTTAAGCTTTAAAATAGAGATAAAAGAATGGGCTTAAATATTTTTCAAACCATGCAGAAACAGTGGAACTTTTTATATGGTTAACAGGCTATTATTTTCCTCTACATTCTCAGTCTGTTCCTCTCTGATGACTTACAATTTGTGATGAAAAGAATAAATGTACACATTTTTCCAGATTGTCTCACCTTGATAAACAAAATGGAATCCTTTAGCTGTTATTGGTCCAACAGAAGTAAATCTAACCGTGATCTGGTTACCTGAGCTCAATGGGAGGGATTCACCTACTCAAACAAAGAAATACAAAGCCATCATAACCATGTTTTACTAAAGAAGCATTCAAAATATCTGTCAATATCTTTCAGATAGAAATAACCTTCCCAAAACCCTGGTCTGCTTCAGTAAACTTCACAAGATATATGCAATTTCAGTATTTTATGTTGACAGTATTATGTTGTTCTAGAAAAGGAGGACTAAAACTCATCTTGGTTATTAGGAATATTTGTTGGCTTTTTGGTGTACTAAAAAAAAAAAACAACAAACCCCATACCTCTTTTAATTGAGTCAATGTGCACATAATCTATACAATTTCATTTTGCTAAAATTTACGCCTCTTTCCCTTTTAAATATATAACACCCATTTCAGATTGCTTACTAGATTAAAGTCATAAAGACATAGAGTAAGAAGCCCAAAACACTCACTACAATAGCTAAATATCAGAAGAAAAAATCTAAAGAAAATAGAGTCCATTTTACTTCTTTTTATTCATTAATGTGAAGAGTTTTGAGTGATTAGGCTTTGAGTTCAAAATCCTGATTTCATATGTTTGCCTGAGTTGTATCTAAGAAAATATGACAATAAACTTTTTTTTTTGTGACTACACTACCTTTCTAGGTTCATAAAAAATAAATAACAGTTTATTGACAGTTCTATTAAATGATACCTGAATGAGATCCTGAGAGAGAGGATAACAAAGATGACTGAAGAGTTGGGCCATCATATACTTCAACTACATCATGCAGTGATGTCTGGAAAAACACAAACTGGCCAAAAACCACTGACCAAACAGGAAGGTGAAAAAGCAAGAGGCACCAATGACCCAAAAAAAGGGGGACAGAATGAGAAAGGAAAAACAAAAACAAACAAACAAACAAAGATGAGAACAAAACATACATTAATATATTGATTTAAAAATATTTAAATAAAAAATTATATTTATTGTTTGGCTTTTCTGACCATTTAATTAACTGTTCTGGTGTTTAAATTGTTTTTCATACTATTACAGCAGTCAATAGATAAAAATGCAATTCTATGTATATAAAAGAGGCAATGAAGGTACACAAGCCATACATATACTCGTTAAAAGATTCCAACAATGAGGGAAGAAAACCACTGTTCTGCTGTTGAATATACTTTCAAATTCTCTGCTCTCCCCCACCCAACACACATCTAAATTCTCAGTGCAATATCCTCCTTTTTATTTCTAGGTGTATTGCTATATATTGTGGTTTATTTATTAATTTTGTTGACAAGCCTCTGTAAGTTTTACTTACCTTGGAATGTTTCATTTTTCTTAAGAACATTAACAGTCAGTGCACCTTTACCTTTGTGAAATAAATGAGCAACTGACTTAAAGCACAAACTCTCTTCAGAATACATATACTGAGTCACAAAAATTATTTCTTTTTAAAGTCATGCTAGCAGAAAAACTCAATTCAAGAATGCTATTTTTGCACTTAAGTTCAAAGATCTGTGCAACACATTCACATCACAGGTGTTTGTACTGTCAATACAAGTAAAGAGTGACAAGAAAAAAAAAAAAAATGGATTAATTCCAGTCCTAGTAACTAAAAGCATTTACATCTTAATCTTATCACCATTACTAGCAATGGAGGGGAAAATGGTTTGAGGAGTATAAAGGAAAAAGGTGGAAGTAGTTAGATATTTGTAGGTACTGGAACACCTATAAAGAGAAACAAAACCTGTTCTGGTTCATTATTGAGGTTAGACATTTTGGGATACATATTCCAATGGGTTGCTACTAGATTATATTTGTTTGCCCTATGTTCTATAATATCTTACCTGGTAGATTAAGCAATTCTTCCAATATATATATATGCTTAGAGCTTTAGAAACAGAATATTAAAAATGGAAAGTTTTCAAATTGTTGACTTTTGTTTTGTTTTGACTGACTTTTAAAAGTTCCACGTTGCCAACTCAGGATCCTCTCATACCTTCTTTTCAAGAAGGAAATAAGTCAATTTTTTAAAAGAAAACCTTCTAAAGAGAAAGACTGGATGTTATATTTATAAAATGTTCAAACACAAGTAATTTTTAGAGTGTCTATGAGACACTTAATATTTTTGTCCATTTTCAGGAGGAACCATAAGTGAGATGCTAAATTATCTCCACCATTTTTCCTCCAATCTCCAGAAATTAAACACTGATGTTTTTACTAGCTCTGCTGATTTTTAAAATATTTATCTGCATCCAAGTCTTCTCATTGGTGTTGCTAAAGATAACTAACAAACTTAATCCAGCTAATTGCTTCTATCACGTTTGTACTTTTATCAAATCTTATTTTCATACTCAGTGAGTTTCATTTTGGCATTGAGCCAAGTAAAGTTATTTATGACTTTCACTGCCATTTCCCATTTTGAATTATGTTGCAAAATATGTATGGAAAATTCAGGCAAGTGTTGAGGTATAACTTAACAAGCACACCTAACTATTATCAAGAGCTGTATCCCGGGAAATCTGTAAAAATAATCTTTCTAGAAGAGAGTTTTGTTCACAACAGATGAAAATTTTATTTCACAGTGAAAAAAACATCAGATTCTTCATCTGCTCCACTGATGACATCCTCTCTTTGCTCATGATTCAGCTGTGATATTTTTCTTATCGGGTCTTATAAAGGAATTATAATACTGTATTTAAATTTTTTTAGGAAAAAAAAAGAAAAAAAAAAGAAAGTAAAATTGTTCAGAAGTTTTAACCTTCATTAAAAGACAGGGAAAGAAATCTCTCATTAGAGAAATGGCCTCTATGGTTATTAAAGATAACAAGTACCAAGTACAAGTACACACTAAGAAACAAGAAATGCAAACCTCTCCTGCACCTTAACCTCCAAGTCTGGAGACTCCATTCTCTGTGCTATGTGGTGGATCATGGACAGTCATGGACTACAATGGAGAAAAGCCATGCTTTAAATAAGCAGGATTCAGGCATAACTACAGGAAGCAGGAAACTATTGTGTGGGATTCTCTTTCAATGAGAAAGAGTCAGCAAGGCTTTACAACTGATCAGATAAGGGTCATCAATCAAATGATCATCGGACAGGAGAAAGTCTTGTGCCCATTCGCATAAGACAGACAGGAATTCTCCACAAGATCAGAGAACTGCATTAAGATCTAACTAGTATGATGACAATCAGTCTAGCTTTCACTGCAGAATTTTCGGAAGACCTTTTTTTTATTTTTTTAGGAAGAGAAGGGGAGGAAAAAGATTTCCTTTATTTTTTTTTTTTTGTGAGAAACAGGACATTGTTTAAATTTTTCAGTACTTCTACCATTTCCTTTGGATGTCACCTTCAAGACACCTAGAACTAGCCATGAAGTAGCCTTGAAAAAGATCAAATGCATGAATGACCAGCAGAATATCCGCATCTAGGAGGATTTTGAAGTTAAGGTCCGTTATTTATTCATATGAAGGAGCTTAACATTCATGTACTGCAGGTTAAAAGTTTTACATAAAATAAATTAATCATAGAAAGTATGGTTAATAAACTCAGATGCTAAAGGTAAAAAGGTTTATTATGACTTATCACTGTCTTAACTTATTGTGAAAGGAGAAAAAATACTTTTACTATATTGTTAAAAAAGTCAGAGGCTACCTGCAGTTACAATTTATATCTGCCTCCTCCTGCCAGAACACAGTCTTCCTCTGTGAGTAATCCCTTTGATTTAAGTATCTAGCTTCATAATAAGCAACAGATAAGAAAAAATATATGAAGTTTTCCTTTGTATTTAGGATGAACTAGCAATACACTGTAATGATGGACTGACTCAATATTTTTAAATTAAATTATACTCATGTAGGCACAGATAAACTGATATTCACTCCCTTCTGCCTGAGAAAGATATCCAGTAACATTGCAAGATAAGTTGAATATATGTTGGGCTCTTTGAAGAGAAATTTTTCACTAATCACTGAGAAAGATTTTGAAGGGAAAGACTGAAAGATGACATCCTAAAGAGATGATCTTACAGAATTCATGCATATAGGAATATTGCTTTTAGTAAGGAAACTTAGATAAATTTTGACCTGCTCACATAAACGAAGTGAAAGATCTGATTTTTTACTGTTCAGTGGAACACTTCAGTTTGACATAACAATAATTGAGTATCTCTGAGTTAGCAGTGTTACTATCATTATTTAGTTTTTAAATGAAATTAGTAAGAGAGGTGTCTTTTTTTAATGTTTCTCCTCATACATTCCAAACATTTGGCTGTCTGCCAGTTACTGTTAATACATTCAGTCTACTCTGTGTCTATAACAGTAATATTTACTGATATGTTAGATTTCTCTGCAATGGTTGATAGTTTTTAGCATATGCTATAACAGGAAAAATATTAATTGTTTTTGAATACAAAGTAGAGTCCCTACTAGTAGTATCCTGTTGGGCAAATCTCAATCCATTTCAAAGCAAATACCAGAATAAAACAGCTAGCTAGTGTTCCTGAACTTGGAAGCGGTAAAAATTTATTTTAACAGTATAAGCTTTTTGGGTGCACTGCAGACTAGATGTCAAAATAAGGTTAGTGGTGGGTTTATGTGTAAACCACTAGAAGAGATATTCTTACTGACATGAGGAAGGGTAGAGAACTGTTTGTCCTCAACAGATAATTATTAACAAGAGTGACTGAGCAACTGAAACTGAATGGAGTTAATATAATAATATTATCAAAAAAAAATCCGATATAAAAATTAAGAGAAAACATGAAATAACTAAAAATTAAAAGATGATAAAGATGTCAAAAGGAATTAATATATATACATTATTCAAATATAATTATATACATTTTCTATACCTACTGAAGCTATAGATTGTCATTACACAAGTTTTCCAATGTATAAAGGTATGATTATACAACACAAACCTACAGAAACCCTCAAATGTAATGGAATTGTACTCCAATATCATCATATGTATAGCACAATTTTGTTGTTATTAGCAAACTAAATATACTTGAAAGGTTACATTTAATATCAATGGTCAACATAAAAGTTGTGGAGACTTTCCAAACTGCACATAGGTGTGCCAGCTAGCTGTACTTGGATAGGGCAGATTAATGGGAATTTATACTAGTTCTTCACAATGTATGTGACATGTGACATGCACAACTGTCTAGTTCTTAATCTCTTAGTCTGTGGAAAAAGCCTTTACTGAACTATCTGCCTTTCATCGTGAGCTGTCAGTGTTCCATTGATAGTCTCAGCTATTGTTCTCTCAGGTGGAGTCCTCTGTTTCCTGGCAGAAGAGCCAAAAGTTTAGGGAGAATAAGAAATAAAGGATTCTCTCTGAAAACAAGGGACAGGTAAGGAAGGGCAGAAAGAGCTCTGGTTCTTAAAGCTCTGAGGTGCTGTTTTCCTCCCCCACATGAAGGCAAAGAAAATACCTGTCTCAGAGACACAAAAAGCAGGAGTGCATAGATTTAGGTCTGAGCTGTAAGCCATAGTCTGCTGTTCTTCCTTTGTTTTTCTTCTGTAAAGAAAGTGTTGACTGAAAACATGCTGGTCTGTCCTCTTTCTTTTTACTGTATTCCTGCATTCCCAGACTAGGAAGGGAAGAAGATGGGAAACGCTACATCTTCTCATTGTTGAGAAAATAAACTGTTTATCTGAATGTATGAAAAGACAATAATAATGTGTTTGGGGACAGAAGATGGGGCAGTTAGAAAGACTAGAAGATCAGAATGAGGAATTCAAGTGAAATTGCACGAAAAACTACATGTGTATTTCCCCAGAAAGTGGCATAATCCCATAAAAAATGGGAGAAAAGTGAGATTCAGGTCTTCTCCTGGAGCTGGAACAGGAATGAATTCTTATTAACACATTTTTTGCTTGCTCCTAAAATCAGCAAAGTTGATTACATTACATAAATTATCATTCTCCTCCAGGTTTCAAACCTCAGTCTCCCTTTCTGCTTCTTTCTTTCTGCAGCTCACATCCTCTTTCCTGGCCTGACTCATTATGAATACCTATGAAACCCTTTCCGGATCTGCAACAGCACAACAGTAGAGGAAAAAATGTCAAAAGAGTACTTTTTATTTTAAATACTCTGTATATCATATCATATTATACTAATTATATTATGTTATATTATTATATTATATCTTATATTTTATATCATTTGCAATAAAAATAAATAATACTAATATGTTGCATCTACTATGTAATACAGAACCCTGAAGGAAACAACACACCAAAACACCTTCTTTTCTTTATATTGGTTTGTTTAAATTTGGCTAAACTGAAGTTCAGACATCTATTATGATTACTTGTTTCAACAGGTTGCATCGGTTTATTTATCTCTACAGACAAAAACTGTATCTTGCCATTTTGATTACCTTCAAAGCTCTTAAGATTGACTGTATTTCTAAAATGTTGAATTTATCTCTTTTTGCCTAAGCTACCTGAAAGTTAGATAGCTTTTTGGGGCTTATTTCTTGAATTTTTTCCTGAGTGGAATGAATCATGCACTGGAGAGGCCTATCTTTCTCCATTAACTAGAGTGGGAACCTGGACAACTAGCGTAAACTAAATATTTGATTTTTAGATGGCTGAAGAAAGCTGACATGAACCTCATCCATAATGTTTTGACCTCACAGACACAATGTATTCTTCTTGTTGTCTTACAAAGCAGTCTTTTAAAAATTTGACTATAAACTGAAGACTTGAAATTATACCCCAATAAATAAAAAATAAACAAATGTGTGTGAAATAAAAAAAATGTGGTTTTACCTATGCACAAGCTGACATGGTATAACATGGCATGTGTCTAGCAACAGAAAACATTAGTTTCCTCCAGAGTATACTGTTTGCTTGTTTGTTTGTTTTTTAAGAAGGAAATAAGGATAGATGTTCTGAAAAGGACAAGGACAGAGATCTAGAAGAGGGTACATTGCTTTTCCATCCAACATCAATATCAAAGTATTCAACTGTATACTGACAGAGAATTTGCCTTTAATGACACTTATTATGCCATATTTTCTCTTGTGTGCTTATATGTAATTACTTTTGAAAGTGGAAGAATAAGACTTCTCCAAAATTTACTTTAAACTATATAAAATCAATGACCCATTCAAATACTAATAATTTATACTGTGTTTTCTTTCAGTTAATGAGATTCAACAATTCTAATGAACAACAAGTATTCAATACAAAGTAAGTTGATATATCAGTAAGACAGGAAGCATTAAACTATGACAAGCTACTGGCACTACAAGCTTCTAGTGCGTTAACTTGCATGCCATAACCAGCAAAGAACTTCACAAATGGTTTAATAATGCTTGCTTACTTGTGTCTTACTGTTCTGATGATGTATATTCTTACCACGTACAGATCACATTCAGCTGCCACTTTAAGGAAAAGTTGTTGGATATAATTTTATCCAATCTTATAGCATACAATGTGTAAAACAGTAACAGTTAATGAAAACACACTTCACTAATATCCATTTTGCTATTCTGTTCAGTATGCAGAATATTGACTATACTTCCAATCAGAAAACTGACAGTATTTATGCTGAATCAGAAATGGTAAATGATTTGCGTAATAACATTGTGGTGGGTTGACCCTGGCTGGATGCCAGGTGCCCATTAAAGATGCTCTATCACTCCCCCTCCTCAGCCGGACAGGGGAGAGAAAACATAATGAAAGGCTCATGGGACGAGATAAGGTCAGGTAGAGATCATTCACCAACTACTGCCATGGGCAAAACAGACTTGACTTGGGGAAATTAATTTAATTTATTGCCAATCAAATCAGAGTAGGGTAATGAGAAAAAAAAACAAATCTTAAAACGCCTTCCCCCCACCCCTACCTTCTTCCTGGGCTTAACTTCACTCCTGATTTTCTCTACCTCCTCCCCCACACTACAGCAGTGCAGGGGGACAGGGAATGGAGGTTGTGGTCAGTTCATCACATGTTGTCTCTGCTGCTTCTTCCTCCTCACACTCTTCCCCTGCTCCAGCGTGGGGTCCCTCCTGTGGGAGACACTCCTCTACAAACTTCTCCAACACAGGTCCTTCCCGTGGGTTGCAGTTCTTCAGGAACTGCTCCAGCATGGGTCCTTTCCACAGGGTGCAGTCCTTCAGGAACAGACTGCTCTATCATGGGTCCCCTGTGGGGTCAAAAGTCCTGCCAGAAAACCTGCTCCAGCATGGGCTTCTCTCTCCACGGGTCCACAGATCCTGCCAGGAGCCTGTTCCAGTGCAGGATTCCCATGGGGCCACAGCCTCCATTGGGCATCTACCTGCTCCAGCGTGGGGTCTTCCATGGGCTGCAGGTGGGTATTTGCTCCACCGTTGACCTCCATGGGCTGCAGGGGGACAGCCTGCCTCACTACGGTCTTCTCCATGGGCTGCAGGGGAATCTCTGCTCTGGTGCCTGGAGCACCTCCTCCCCCTGATTCTTCATTGACTTTTGTGTCTGCAGGGCTGTTTCTCTCACATGTTCTCTCTCTTCTCTCCAGCTGCAGTTGCTGTTGCACAGGTTTTTTTCCCCCATTCTTAAATATGTTATCACAGAGGTGCTACCGTTGTCACTGATGGGCCAGCAGTGGGTCTGGCTTGGAGCCATCTGGCATTGGCTCTATCGGACATAGGGGAAGCTTCTAGGAGCTTCTCACAGAAGCCGCCCCTGTACCCCCGCCAGCTACCAAACCCTTGCCACGCAAACCCAATACATTCAAAAACAATCAAACATCACAGATTGGACTGTTCAACGCCAACATGCGTGTTCTTTCATTTTGTTTCATTTAGTTCTTATAAGGGTACAAGAATAACACATAGAAAAACAGAGAATAATAATATGGCCAAAAGATGGAAAACAAAGCACTTGTGAAAGCTAGCAAAAAGTACAGAAGAAAAATAGATATATAGAAGAAAAAGAAATTATAAACCAAGATACAAGCATATACACTAAACAGAAAAAAGGAACACTATTACATATGTGATGAAGATGACATTTTTTCTAACAACTGTGGCATTCTAGCAGGCTTTTGAATTCTTTATGGCTTATCTTTTTTCCATTTAGATCAAAACAGTACATTTAAAAAGAAAAAGGCCTCTATTCCTACGACATTTACTAAAGACTTATTATTTTTTTCTTTTTTTTTTTTTAAGAATGTCTTAAAGTTTTTAGTGAAAAATAGACCTTTTCCTCTCAAATATTGCCAGTTGTATTTCTAAACTAGGGAAAGGAGGTTGAAATTATAATACAGTCCAAGTAGAACAGTTTCTCAAAAAAATAGCTGTCTATAAGCAATAACCATATTTTATTTAAGATACTGAGACCAAAAGAACTGACTAGAGTGAAAATAAGAAATTTAGAATTTATTTAATTAGAAGGAAAGTTGCATGAAAAAGCCTACTGATAACTTGGGTACTATATTGTACGATGTAAAAGTACACCATAGTTTCAAAACATCCTATTGAAACGCTTTTATTGTTAGATGTGCAGACATTTTCCTGTATTATTTCAGTCCTACATGTAGTCTTTCTTAACAACTAATGTAGGTGACTAGTAATGGTTTTTAATTAGGTTTTTTTTTTTTTGGTGTCTAACACAACACATCTTAAATCTATGATAATGCCTCCCAGATCCATTAGTGATTAATGCTATAGTCCTAACTAAAACCAGAATAATGAGTGTTTCATATCCACTTTGCACATGCTGTGTTTTCCAAGGTTTTCTTACTAAGCTAAGAGGCAAAGCATGAGAGCTTAAACGTCTATGACACTGGATAAATTATTGCTACTCATACTAAGTGATCCTGCAAGATGACTAATCTGGTCCTTATCTAGCATGGGTTTAACTTTACAGTAAATTGGCCAAAATCACTATGATATGTTATCAATTAAAAAACTTTTATCCCCTATTTCCATGGCATTGCATTACATGATATTTGTATGCTATCATTTATGACACAAGTTAGATCTTTTATCTTAAGGAAATAATGCATATGTTTAACTATAAAAAGGATCTCATTTCACAATTTCCAAAAAACAGTCAAGTTTTCAGCAAATGCTCTTAAAAGAAAAAAATTTACATGGTTTAGGAAATTTAGGAAAAAAACAGCAGGCATAAATAGTTTTCTTCATGCACAGAGCTGTGCAGGGTTTTGTGTCAGGAATTGTGATTTTCAATATATTCTTAAATTATTTAAAAAAAGATGCAAGTAACAGTTACAAGATACATTGATGGCATTAAGTTATGAAAGAAGTAAAAGCAAGAACTAACTGAAAAGTTACAAAAAGACATTATGGTAATGAATGACTAGTGATGAAATATTAGATGAAATTTACTGTAAAGTGCTGCACATGAGGAAAAAATAAACCTACTTATATTCACAATTATAGGTTTTGAGTTAGCTATTAACCACCCTGAACTGCTATCTTGAGGTTATAACAGGTAATTCCCGTGAAACATCAGTTCAGTGCTCAGCAGTGACAGAAAGGGAATAAAATATTAGCAGTTATCAAGAAAAGAACAGAGAAGAACAAGCAATTATAACACAAATGTGAAAATACAGGGCACAGGGAATAGACATTTTGGTCTGTCCTTTGCAAAAAACATGAGTGAAATTAAAAAATATAAAGATGAGCAGGATAATAGCAATTATGTAATGGTCTCTTATATTTTATAAACAGATATGAATTCTTCATTCTGAAAAGGAGATTATTAAGGGGCAAATATGATAGGAATCGACAAAATCATTAGATGTATGGAGAAATTGAACAGGGAGTCACTTTTACAGTCCTTTCAAGTATAAGAATTGGAGAGCATCAAGTGAAAAAAGACAGTGACACATTTAAAACTGGGAATATTTCTTTACATAATACATGCCTAAGGAGTGGAAGTGCTTGCTACACGATGTCATAAATGTTAAACCTAAATGGACTAAAAAAGTAATTATGTAAATTAATGGAAGAACTCATGAAGAGCTCCTAAAAACAAAGGTACTATGTATAGATCAACAACTCCTTCAGTCACAGATTAATGGAGACTGAGAAAGTACTTCTGAGAACCATCAGTAAGCATTGTCCTACGATTATATTTTACCTCGATTTCCACATTTACTGCTGCTGAAAGGACACTGTGTTCAGCAGACACTTGTTTTCTGACCTGGTATTATGATGATTCTTATGCTCCAGGTCTATGGTTTCAGAATGTATGACTATTAAGACTGGAAAGTCTTGATTTAAATACTTTAAGTGATGGAAATGTAGCATGTATTTAGGCAAATTATTCTATTGTCCAGTACTTTTATTATTTTAATATTTTCCCCTCTGTGTAATCCTAATTTATTTAGGTCTAAATGTTAATCAGTATGACCCTAAGTCTGCAGTCTTCATGATTTTAATATGAATACTGATATGCTCAGACTTCAGCTGTGATAATATTTAAAAACAGTGATTGCTAATGTAGGTAAGCATAACCATATTTTTTTAAGATATTTTATTTCATAAAGGTACCAATTTTCAAAATCATAAATTATTTCAAGTCTATCGTACATAGCATAGGATATTTTCTTCTTTATGCAGAAAGGAGTATGCACTCAACCAAAAAGGACAGCGACAAAGTTGTTTATACTCCACTTTATATTACCTAGTTATACAGGCACATTACAATTACATATGTTGCAGGTAGAGTGACATCAATCCATAGGTGACTACGCTATTGACAGTCTTAATTTTCTCAAACAGTATTAAAAAATCTAGAAGACTTTAATCTCAGTAACTGCAATTTACAAACATTAAAAATGGAGACCTGATCAAATACATTAAAATATATTACATAGAATACCTTGAATTATTTTCTCAGCTAGAAGGTTGACTCTCCTTCAAACATTTTTCTCTGAAAAGTGAAATTTCTTAAGAAATTAACCCTCACTGCTGGAAGACTAGATGATTATATACCTTTCAGAATTATTAGTTGATAGGCTTTTTGAACTGTGAAACTTTATACAGAAATAAAAACTGTTCCTAGATGCTCATTTTAAATTAACCCTTTTCTTTCTGTGTCCTAGAGAAAATAACACTATATTTTAGAAGCCAGTTTTCAGCTTTTGTCACTCAATTCTTACAGCTTTCTATTTAAACTTCTAGCTTGAACTCTACCTTGAAGGGAACAGCAAGGGAAAAAAAGTATGTATTCGTTTCTCTGAAAGTTCATCGGTGAGCAAACTAAATATAGTAGGTAAGAAAATAATTTTTTGAAAACCTTCATTAATACCATTTTTATTACTCAAACTAACTCTAAGATTTTAATGAGCAATACAATTTTTCTACCTTAGTAAATTGCATGAAATCTTACCAAATAATAGAAAAGTGTACCTACTGTCCACCTCCATACACTTTTTGTTATTTAAATATTCAGGTATTTTAGGCTGAAAAGCTTGTATCACATTGTGATACATCATGGGTAACAACTGAAGGGTATATCAGTTACAAGAAAATGGTAGGACTTCAAAGGGAATACTTCAGACTATAAAAAACCAGTTCATTCCTTACTTCCAGGTTTCATGTGTTTTCTTGGTGTAATATAAAATATATGACTTGTATTTCACTTCAGGTTTACACAGTATCTTTTTGTACTTAACTGTTTAAGTGTTACTCATTAATTTTCAGAGGATTTCTTTGAGGTACATGTTATTATTCTGTCTTAAAGATTAATAAACAGAGATATAGAAAGGTTAAGTGCTTTCCCAACTAATATATGCATGCAAATATTTATTCTCCCTTGCCATTTTTTAAAACTTATTTTACAGAGTGGTTTCTAGTTCTGTCTCTCCACTGTTTCTGTTACATGGCAAGAAGTATATATTTAAACAAAAAAGGTAAAAAAACAAAAAGGAAGTGACTTAATTTAAATTCTCACATCCTCTGATTAGACATAATGGACAAAAGCCAGTAAAAAGATACAAACAGCCAAGCTGGTTTTGGCTGTGACAGAGATAATTTTCTTCCGTGTAGCTGTATAGTGCTGATTGCACATTGATGTTTTAGTTGTTGTTAAGTGGCAGCTAAGTGTCACTTAGTAGTGCCTACACTAGTCGGGACTTCTCCAGCTTCCCATGCTCTGCCAGGGGCACAAGAAGTCGGGAGGGGAGAGGCCACAGCCAAGGCAGCTGGTCCAAACTGGACAATGGGATATTCCATATCATATGACATCATGACGAGTATATTAACTGGGAAAAGTGGCTGGGGCAGGGAGTGATCGCAGCTCCATGACTGGTGGCATCAGTCAGCTGGTGGTGAGCGGTTGCATCACTTGTTTGGATTGGTTGTTTACCCCCCCACCCCGCCCGGGTTTCATCTCTCCCTGTCCCTTCCTCCCTCCCTCACTCCCTCTCTCTTCTTTCTCTCTCCTCCCCCCCTCCTTCCATTATATTACTATTGTTGTTCTATTTATTATTGTTTTATTTTAATTATTAAACTGTTCTTATCTGAACCCACGAGTTTTTACCCTTCTGATTCTCTCCCCCATCCTGCCGGTGGGGGAGTAAGCAAGCAGCTGTGTGTGATTTAGTTGCTGGCTGGGGCTAAACCACAACAATCACGCAACAGTGGTGTTTCCTTATCGCTAAAGAAATATTTTATCTAAGAGAACCAGGAGTATTCTGTTATTCACTTTTAATAAACACTTTTCAAAACAATAGTCTGGACTCCACCTAACCCATTATCTGTCTAACTATCTATATTTGACCCCGTTACCTACAAAAGGATATTTCATTAATTTCTTCAGCCCACAGGCATATCATAGAAAAGAATCATAGATTCATAGTCATTTAGGTTGGAAAAGACCCTTAAGATCACTGAGTCCATCCATTAACCTAACGCTGCCAAGTCCACCACTAAACCATGTCTCTAAACACCACATCTACACGTCTTTTTAATACCTCCAGGCATGGGGACTCAACCACTTCCCTGGGCAGCCTGGTACAATGCTTAACAAGCATTTTTGAGAAGAAATTTTTCCTAATATCCAATCTAAACCTCCCCTGGCACAACTTGAGATCATTTCCTCTTGTCCTATCACTTGTTACTTGGGAGAAGAGACCAACACCCACCTCGCCACAACCTCCTTTCAGGTAGTTGTAGAGAGCGAGAAGGCCTCCCCTCAGCCTCCTTTTCTCCAGACTAAACAACCCCAGTTCCCTCAGCTGCTCCTCATAAGACTTGTGCTCTGGACCCTTCACCAGCTTCATTGCTCTTCTTTGGACACGTTCCAGCACCTCAGTGTCTTTCTTGTAGTGAGGGGACCCAAACTGAACACAGTATTCAAGGTGCGGCCTCACCAGTGCCAAGTACAGGGGGATGATCAGTTCCTTAGTCCTGCTGGCCATACTCTTCTTGATACAAGCCAGGATGCTGTTGGCCTTCTTGGCCACCTGGGCACACTGCTGGCTCATGTTCAGCTGGCTGTTGACCAACATCCCCAGGTCCTTTTCTGCCAGGCAGCTTTCCAGCCACTCTTCCCCAAGCCTGTACCATTGCACGGGGTTGTTGTGACCCAAGTGCAGGACCCAGCACTTGGCCTTGTTGAACCTCATACAATTGACCTCAGCCCATCAATCCAGCCTGTCCACATCCCTCTGTAGAGCCTTCCTACCCTCAAGCAGATCAACACTCCTGCCCAGTTTGATGTCATCTGCAAACTTACTGAGGGCACACTCGATCCCCTCATCCAGATCATTGATAAAGATATTAAACAGAACTGGCCCCAGTACTGAGCCCTGCGCAACACCACTTCTGACTGGTCGCCAACTGGATTATCTCCATTTACCACAACTCTTTGGGCCTGGCCATCCAGCCGGTTTTTTACCCAGTGAAGAATACACCTGTCTAAGCCACGAGTAGCCAGTTTCTCCAGGAGACTGCTGGGGGAAATGGTGTCAAAGGCTTTACTGAAGTCCAGGTAAACAACATCCACAGCCTTTCCCTCATCCACTAGGTGGGTCACCTTGTCACAGAAGGGTATCAGGTTAGTCAGGCAGATCCTGCCTTTCCTAAATCCATGTGGACTGGGCCTGATTGCCTGGTTGTCCTGATGTGCCGTGCAATGGCAGTCAAGGTGATCTGCTCTATTACCTTCCCTGGCACCAAGGTCAGGCTGACAGGCCCGTAGTTCCCCAGTCCTCCTTCTGGCCCTTCATGTAGACGGGTGTCACATTTGCTAACCTCCAGTCAACAGGGGCCTCCCTGGTTAGCCAGGACTGCTGATAAATGATTGAAAGTGTCTTAGTGAGCACTTCTGCCAGCTCCCTCTAGTACCCTTGGGTGGATCCCATCCAGCCCTATAGACTTGTGCGTGTCTAAGTGGTGTAGCAGGTCACTAACCATTTCCCCTTGGGTTATGTGGGCTTCATTCTGCTCACATTCCCTGTCTTCCAGCTCAGGGAGCTGGGTAATTTGAGAAAAAACTGGTCTTACTATTAAAGACTGAGGCAAAGAAGACATTAAGTACCTTCCTCATCCTTTGTCACTATGTTTTCCCCCACATCCAATAAAGCATGGTAATTCTCCTCTAGCCCTCCTTTTGTTGCTAATGTATTTATAGGAACATTTTTATTGTCTTTTATCCAGTAGCCAGATTAAGTTCTAGTTGGCCTTTGTCCCTTCTAATTTTCTCCCTGTATAGATTCATGACATCCTTGTACCCTTCCTGAGCTGCCTCCTCCTTCTTCCAAAGGTCCTCAACTCTCCTTTTTCTTTCCTGACTTCCAGCCAAACTTTTCTGTTCAGCCAAGCCTGTCTTCTTCCCCACCGGCTCGTCTTTCAGCACATGGGGACAGCCTTTCCTGCGTCTCTAAGATTTCCTTCTTGAAGAATGCCCAGCCTTCCTGGACTCTTTTGCCCTTCAGGACTGCCTCCCAAGGGACTCTGTCAACCTGGCTCCCAAACAGGCCAAAGTCTGCCCTCTGGAAGCCCAAGGTAGCAGTTCTGATCACCACCTTCCTTACTTCTCCAAGAATCGAAAACTCCATAATTTTGTGATCATTGTGTCCAAGATGGTCTCTGACTGTCACATCACCCACAAGTCATTCTCTGCTCACAAACAACAGGTCCAGCGGGGTGCCTTCCCTAGTTGGCTCACTCACCAACTGTGTCAGGAAGTTCTCTTCCACACACTTCAGGAAACTCTTAGGCTCTTTCCTTTCTGCTGTATTGTATCTCCAGCAGACATCTGGTAAACTGATGTCCCCCACAAGAACAAGGACTAACAATCGAGAGACTTCTCCCAGCTGCTTATAGAATATTTCACCTGCCTCTTCATCCTGGCTGGGTGGTCCATAACAGACTCCCACCATGATATCTGCCTTGTTGGCCTTCCCCTTGATTCTTACCCATAAACACTCAACCCTATCATCACCATCATCAAGTTCTAGACAGTCAAGACACTCCCTAACATACAGGGCTACACCACCACCTCTCCTTCCTTGCCTATCCCTTCTGAAGAGTTTATAGCCATGTATTGCAGCACTCTAGTTGTACAAGTCACACCACCATGTTTCTGTGATAGCAATATATTCATATTGCATGATGTCAATACATATCCACACTGCAGTTATTTGACATTAAGCTATTTACAGCTAGATTGAATGGAACTTCTGTTGAAGAAGCTAGTTGCTGCCATATCCGCTCATCTTGTACTGTGTTGCAATGATGTACCTTATTGAATCGTATGAACTCACCTAAGCAATATGATTTCTGCCCCTGAAGCTGTAGGCTTTTATCAGCAAATTCTATTTCTTATTTGACATCCCATTCAGAGAGCAAAATGGATCAATATATCCCAGAAACAGACTCTTCTTTGCGATACTTGTTTTGACTTTTTTGTGTTTTAAAACTGAATCTTGGATGAGATTCCCAGCTATAGCTATATAGCTCCCCTGAAATAGAGAAAATATTTCTAATACTTGTTAACTCTGGATGTGCTTGTTGTTATACATCAGATGTTCTATTGTTGGAATGGAAAGCAAAATCAAGTTTTCAAAAGACTTTTTTTTCATTTTTGTTATGTTGCCTTTATATACAACATTTACATGGGCAATGGTTTTAAACTAAAAGAGGATAGATTTAGAGTGGATGTAAGAAAGAAATTTTTTTCAGTGAGGGTCGTGAGACACTGGAACAAGTTGCCCAGAGAAGCTGTGGATGCCCCATCCCTGGAAGTGTTCAAGGTCCGGCTGGATGGGGCTTTGAGCAACCTTATCCAGTGAAAGTTGTCCCTGCCCTTGATGGGGGAGCAGACTAAATGATCTTTAAAGGTCTCTTCCAGCTCAAACTGTTCCCTGATTCTATGATTCTATGAGAAGTAAGAGACTACATGATTATTTATAAATACAAATGCATTTATGGACTCAATTAGTGATGGAGATGGGACAAAAACATACACAAAATACACAGTATGGATTTACCGACTCTACTGAAGAATCTTCAACCATGCAACAGTAACCAGTGCATCAAATGACTTTAAAAAAAATATTCTTTCATAAAGATTATATTTGCTAACATTAAAGCTGTAAAGTTTTTTTCATTAATATTGGTATATTTGTTTCTGATATTTATTTTTAAAGAGCTAAGGGGAATTCATAATAACATGGTTCAGGAAAAGTCTGGTTCTTAAGTTTCTTTGCCTCTTTTATCAAGAAGATAAGAAGATTTCTTATTTGTTTCTGGTGAGTTATGTTTTGGAGGAAAAAACTAAACTTGGATTATAGATACACTGAGTGTAAAATTTACCACTTCGAATAGGGTCCAGGAAACATTATTCTAACACTTAGGTGGCCCTACTTTGAAAAGTAAATAGAGAATCTGATTTAATGAGATTAGTCTAGAACAAGCCCTCATTTTAATTATGAAGTCTCTTTTGAGTTTTTTTGGTTTTGATTTTTTTTCCAATACAATAATTTTTGGAGGAATAATGACCACAAAATAATGAGAAAATAAATTATGAACATGAGTAATTGTTAAATTTAAAAAACAAAACAATCCAGAGTTCTATCTAGTTTTTTATATTAGAAGATGTATTTAAACATGAGAAAAGTTTAAATTATCTCCCTCTTATTGAGGTTAATTTCTAATTTGGTGGATGAAACTACAAAATACTCTTCACAACTCCAGAAACCAAGAAAAAGAAGAATACTGATGATTGGAAATAAACTATATAATAAAATTCCTCTATCTTATTTCAGAATTAAGGACAGATAGAAAATCTTGAAAAGGTACAGAAGTTTAATATAACCTTGTTCTCAAGGTCATCCTCCCACACAAATTTGTTTTTTAAAACTTGAAGTATTTATATCTATATAATCATTTATATGATTACAACCCATATTATGATCACCCAGCTCTAATTCCCAACAGTTTAATTACATTCCTAGTCAACAGAAAACTGAAAAAAAACCCCAGATGGTTTTTCTATTTACTATTATAATTGGTAAAAAAATAGTGCTAACAAGAAAGTCAGTGATCAAATGCATTTTAAGGCTCACTAAAGCTGGTATTCATTCCATTTATTTTCAGATTCTTAATATCTCTAAATTAAGAAACTATTAATACTAGGTAACTGATCCAACTTTAAATTGAAGGAGTTGTCTATCTTCGTACAGTGGTTTTAGAAACACTTTATGCCAATTTGCTTTTAATTTCTCAGTAAAGTTCTTAAAGGTAAATGGGAGGAATTCCAATATAAATACTCAGCCACAGAAATCACCAGAAAATTCTTGTCCTGTACAGGCCTGCCAGAATATAGGTATTTGAGGCATTAATCTTTGTAAATTTAATTTATATCAAGTATTAGAGACACATTCTGACTTTTTGCTTTAGTTTAAGATAAAATACGTATTCATGCTTCTAAGTCATTATTAAGAATATTGGCAATGAGAACTACAGCAACAAGAATAAGCAGATGTGAGTCAATTATTGAAAATAATGAAGGGAAGGGGTATGGTTTCCTTTCTTAGTACCCAGGTATTAACAAGCTTTTTTCATTGGATTGTCACTTTATTGCTCCATTTCTCAGTAATCCCAGATCACCTTGAGGATCCTGGGTTTTAAGGCATAATAGGTATAGTCCAACACTCCTGTTTATTTAAAATAGTCTCCTCTCTGCTTTTGTGCAAAAGCTTTTCTTCAAATCTAAATTTAAAATGTTCTTATTTCCTTCTCTCCAGGCTCTTATGTAAATAAAAGACAATTCTCTGCCATTATGATGTGCAAGTAGGCAGGATACCCTGAAAGGGAAAAGTAGCACACTTCTCTCCTAGGCAAGTTTTTATGGAAAGAAAAAGGAGTACACTGGTAAAAGGAAAACAGCTGAATTTTGTTTATTGCTTATTTTTGTATTACAGTCTCTGGACTGAAGAAGAAAAAAAATGTGCCTGCAACTTTTTGTTGTTTTCCTGCAGATTTTAACAGTATCCTGTATATAACAGAAGGAATTTCACTAGAGATGACAGATTAAGAGAAATTATTTTTAATGATGGTTCTTGGGACTGTAGTCCCAAACCATTCATAAAACTATTATCTCCAAAGACACAAACAACATGAACTTCAGTTAGTTCAACTTAGTTGTTCTTAGTTGTTCTTAGTTGTACTCTACAAACCTCTTCACTACTGTTCTGGTGAGAACAAATTTTCAATGTAAAAAAAAATTATAACAAAAAAAAATTAGTAAGGGAACATGAAATTGGCTAATAAGGTATTTAAACAAGGTGGTGCCTAAATTTAAAGGCTGGTCTCTGCCTAATAAATTTGTGGTTAAACTTCTCTCTAATGCTTATGTAGGGACCACAGGGACTAACCTCTTAAATAATACACATAATAGAAGGAATAAACAGCTTTAACTCTGGAATAACAACAACAACAATAGTAATATTTCAATGTTATTTTATTTGAGGTACAATTAAGAATAAAATCTTGTTAAGATACCAGGTTCAATTCAAGCCATCTTATTAATTAAGTAATAAGGGTTCTAGATTTAATGGAAAAGTCACTTTGAAAAAGCTGTTTGGTTCTTCAATCACCTCTCAGCTAATTTAGAGCTACTAATTAAAAGTACGACAGCTTTCTGAGTATAATAATTATCTTTTATTATCCTACTAGTAAACGATATTGTTTAGATCAGATGATTCATCAGTTCGTTCATCTGAAACAAATTATCACTTCAGCTTACTGAATGGTGTGGATGACATTAATACTTGAATAATTATTTTTTCTTTTCATTAGTAGGCAAAACCAAAACAACTCCCAGTGGAAAATAAAATTAGGAAACATTGAAAAATTCCTTCATAACAATTATCAAAAGTTATATAAAGAAAACCTGTGTAAGAAAAAGATGAAAATATTTCAGCAATTCAATAGCTGTAAATAGGAGAAACAGGACTTCATCAATATGATCCCTAAAGTAGATGTAACCATTTATCAGAGTTTCCAGTCTGGCACCAGATGTGTTGCCAGCCTCCCTGAGTCTATAACTGAAATGTGGACTCAGACCTTAGGGAATGTTACAAAGCAAAATGTTTCAAGAGCTAAATGAGAAACATTTTTGTTTGTGGAGAAAGAAAATCTTGCATAACTATAAGCTTGTTATTTTATTTTTAGCAGAACATCAGCACAGAACTGATAGAGAATGTATTCTAAATATGATGAGAATGTTATTACTGAGGTTTCTAATTTCTTATTGAAATTACCATATTTTCATTATTTTAATTAATAAATAGTATAATAACTGATTGTAAAAATATTATGAAGTTGTAGAAATTCATGACTCTCTTTTAATTCATGCTAGTTGCTCTGAATTTATAAAAGTGGTATGAGTGAAACTGCTTTATACTCCTGAGTGACTATTGATAATGGTCTTAATCTATAGTCAGCATATTAGAATACCTTGTCTTTCCTTTCAGCTGAGGATTTTACCACACATTTCAGTAAATATACCAATTATTCGAATTTACAATACTAAAAGCTTCAACCGTGAACAAAACTAGATGATTTATGTTTCTAAGGTTTGGTATTACCATCACACCACTCCTTTGGTCTGTATTTTCTGGTGCACTTCCTATTTCAGTTCAGAGTCTGACCTTTTATACTACCATCAAAACCATTAAATGCTAAAATCTAGAAACTTCCTTCACCCATGAGATGAAAATAAAATTTATTCTCCTTGGATACAACATAAAGATGTTAAATCTTAGCATGAACTAAAACTTGTCAGTGTTGCTTTTAGACAGTATGACAGGAAATGAAACCACCAGAGAAATCAAACTGAAAATCTCGCTGATATTATGACACAATTTTAGGCTGTAATTACACCAAAAATCTCAGTTACACACACACCCAAACAAACCCAAACAAACCCAAAAGGTCACAAAAGGAGTATTTTGAGCTTTCAAAAGTCAAAATGGAAGCATCCAAATAATCTAATAAGCTTAGTAATGCACTTGTGCAGGATATTTAGGATGTAGTGACAGATGCTATGGAAAACTTTAAGCAGAGCCATTAAAATCACAAGAAAATTGAAATATTGTATGTGTTAAAGTACAGATTGGTACTCTCTTGAAACACTAGGAATATTTCTATTTTAGCAACAAATAAATGAATAAATAAACCAAAACCCAAAACTTAAATACCTGTAAAGTTCATAACTCTATTTTTGAGAAAGATCATTGCCAAGTGTAAGGGAAGACCATTCCCCAAAAGAAAAATGGAAAGAGAAACGAAATGAAAAGCCATACTACAGTAATACAAGACACTTCTGCTGCACTACCACATTAACATAGTGATTCTGACTGATCTGATTTCAACAGGGTGCTATGAAGTCTCTGAAGAGGAACTTTCAATCATTTATCAGCAGTCCTGGCTAACCAGGGAGGTCCCTGTTGACTGGAGGTTAGCAAATGTGACGCCCGTCTACATGAAGGGCCAGAAGGAGGACTGGGGAACTACGGGCCTGTCAGCCTGACCTTGGTGCCAGGAAGGGTAATAGAGCAGATCACCTTGACTGCCATTGCACGGCACATCAGGACAACCAGGCAATCAGGCCCAGTCCACATGGATTTAGGAAAGGCAGGATCTGCCTGACTAACCTGATACCCTTCTGTGACAAGGTGACCCACCTAGTGGATGAGGGAAAGGCTGTGGATGTTGTTTACCTGGACTTCAGTAAAACCTTTGACACCATTTCCCCCAGCAGTCTCCTGGAGAAACTGGCTACTCGTGGCTTAGACAGGTGTATTCTTCACTGGGTAAAAAACCGGCTGGATGGCCAGGCCCAAAGAGTTGTGGTAAATGGAGATAATCCAGTTGGCGACCAGTCAGAAGTGGTGTTATGCAGGGCTCAGTACTGGGGCCAGTTCTGTTTAATATCTTTGTCAGTAATGTGGATGAGGGGATCGAGTGTGCCCTCAGTAAGTTTGCAGATGACATCAAACTGGGCAGGAGTGTTGACCTGCTTGACGGTAGGAAGGCGCTACAGAGGGATGTGGACAGGCTGGATTGATGGGCTGAGGTCAATTGTATGAGGTTCAACAAGGCCAAGTGCTGGGTCCTGCACTTGGGTCACAACAACCCCGTGCAATGGTACAGGCTTGGGGAAGAGTGGCTGGAAAGCTGCCTGGCAGAAAAGGACCTGGGGATGTTGGTCAACAGCCAGCTGAACATGAGCCAGCAGTGTGCCCAGGTGGCCAAGAAGGCCAACAGCATCCTGGCTTGTATCAAGAAGAGTATGGCCAGCAGGACTAAGGAACTGATCATCCCCCTGTACTTGGCACTGGTGAGGCCGCACCTTGAATACTGTGTTCAGTTTGGGTCCCCTCACTACAAGAAAGACACTGAGGTGCTGGAACGTGTCCAAAGAAGAGCAATGAAGCTGGTGAAGGGTCCAGAGCACAAGTCTTATGAGGAGCAGCTGAGGGAACTGGGGTTGTTTAGTCTGGAGAAAAGGAGGCTGAGGGGAGGCCTTCTCGCTCTCTACAACTACCTGAAAGGAGGTTGTGGCGAGGTGGGTGTTGGTCTCTTCTCCCAAGTAACAAGCAATAGGACAAGAGGAAATGATCTCAAGTTGTGCCAGGGGAGGTTTAGATTGGATATTAGGACAGATTTCTTCTCCATAATGCTTGTCAAGCATTGTACCAGGCTGCCCAGGGAAGTGGTTGAGTCCCCATCCCTGGAGGTATTAAAAAGACGTGTAGATGTGGTGTTTAGAGACATGGTTTAGTGGTACACTTTGCAGTGTTAGGTTAATGTTTGGTCTTGATGATCTTAAGGGTCTTTTCCAACCTAAATGATTCTATGATTCTAGGAGTATGATTTTATGAAAAAGAAAAGAAAGGTGGATCAGTAGCATAAGATTGTAAATGAACAAAAGCATGCTTATCTTAGAGGTATATTAAAGTAATTTAAGGTTTTAACTGTGTACTTTGATATTAAAAATTAATTTAAAAATAAATATTTAATGGGCATGACATACAAAATGAAGACATGAACTTTTTCTTACAATACTCTTTCCTGTAAATTACCAGACATTGTTCAATACTTATACCAAATAATCACCAAATTCATATTATTACACAATTTACCCTCTCTATACAATACAATTTGAAATGTGAACATTTTTAATAATTCTTAATAGTAAGTGTTAATATTTTGAGGATTTTTACTATCATCTTGATGACACCATTGAAAGTATAGACAAGAAGATACAGCGAGAACACTTTGCTTGAGGACCCACAGTCCTTTATAGAGATCATGAAAGGGGAAAAGGAGGAAGAGAGCAGGACGAACAGATGGCTTGTAGAAATAACATTTTGACTGGGTGATTCAATCATGAAAAGAAACCTCACAAACAAGTTTTCTGTAGAAACCTACTTCTGATTGGCAATGATAACTTCTAAACAGTGCAAGTGGATGTTTACCATCACATATATTTAAAAATGACAGGTATTAAAGCAAAAAGCAGAGAAGTCCATCCAATGCTACATATAATACATACACTGTTAGAATGGAATTTGCTGCATGATAGTCACAATGAGAACCAGACCACTTGATGACATATAATCCCAAATATATTTACAAAGCAGGGTCAGTAATGTAGTTGAGAGAAATAGGTAGTGATAGGCTAAGACTTCTGTTCTGTGACATATATATAACTTCACACTCACACCAGCCAAGACACCACCTCCTCCAGTCAAGCTGTGACCGGTACTATACATGCAGGGAAGGAGAATACTTGTACCAAATGCTTGACATGTCTGAGTCTTGCCTAGCATCCGGATGCCTGTACATACCATTTCCACCCTAGGGTAACTCTTTCACAAGGTTCATCTGTGGGTTTTTTTTCTTCTTTTCTGCACATAGTGGAATGATTTTATCTGTTAGACCTGGACAGATGTGGTACAGGTGTCTTTCATCTGAGCAATGTTCTTGGGTAGGTCTCGCCCCATGACAATAACAAAGTTTGTGTTTCTCTTTTTCTTCCCAGTGCATGCAACACTCATATAATTAACTAGAGATGGGCAAGTCTCATTAGCCGAGTGTTGCTTTCAGGGAGACTTTACCCTTTGACAACATACATGCATAATTATATGTATCCATACATATGTATATACACTACTTCTGTTCTTCCCATCACTTCTGCTATTTATCCCTTGCAATCTTTGAACGATACAGTCCTATTCCATTCTCCTGCTTAATTGACATACCCCAGGTAGAACCTATCAGGACCAATAGGCTAATCATTCTTCACTGGCTTTGCACACCTGCCCCCAAAACAGAAATTCAACATCATTTCTAAGTAGCAACTCAAAGCGATTTCCTCTCACCAAATAGCCATATTTTGACAGTCTTTTAATGACTTCTCAAAATACATTTCAAATTCTAAACTCTTACAAAAAGGGTGTTTTTTGTTACAAAATGTGTGCAAGAGACTTCCAAGTTTTTTTTTTTTTTCCTTGAAGGATTTAATCACATTTTCCTGAAATATACTGATGCTAACAGAGCAAATGCAATTCAGGTTTCTCCTAAGTTTAACTAGAATATTTCTTTTTAAATGACTATAAATAAATAATTGGATGCAAACAGCTAAAAAACTCAACCTTTTTCAGTAAAATAGAGTGCTCAGAGATTCTGTTTTAAGAGTGTGGAATAATCACCCATTCCTGCAGTCAGGACTGCAATTAGAAGAAACACAAAGCAAAGTTTAGTGATGATTGCAAACAATATTTTTATTTGTTTTCTAAAAAAAGGTAATTACAGGGAAATCACTGAGAGAAATCCTGAATCTCTGAAGATTTTATCTGTGTATGCAGTGATGAACACAAACATCTGAGTCAATACAAATAAGCTTATTTGAGAGGGGAATGGTTTATATCCAAAGGAGTATAATGAAGAGGAAAGGTGAGAAGTATGGATTATAAGTATATGAGCAGAGGCTAATACCAAAAAGTTTTATAAGTAGAAGACTTTTGTAAAAAGATTTTTTGCATTTCCTTGATCCTAACGAACTCCTTCCCTTACATATAGCAGACTACCTGAAGATGGAAACTTGGCAATGATCACAATGACTCTTCACAGATTCTGTAGCCAGGTTTCTCTGTCTCTTACTGCCAACCAGTGAAATTTCTGTATCAGGGAGTAGACACTTGGAGATTCCTCAGTATTCTGTTAGGATGACTTTCCTATTGATTTTTGCAGCTACAAATATGGGAAAATGCAAAAAAAAAAAAAAAACAAAACCAAAAACCAAACAGACAAACAAACAAAAAAAAACAAAAGCGAAAACAAAAAAAAAGCCAAGAGAAAGAAAGGCCTGGTCTAATGGCCTGTATCTACTGATTACTGAAAATACAGCTAACTTCAAAAATTTTCAGGTGATTTAAATGAAAGCTAATGATATTTATGAACAGCTAAGTAATGATGACTATTCATTCCTTTTATGAAGCCAGGAAAAGTTATTTTCAGAACTTAGTATGTGATTTATAAGGTCAAATCTACCTATCCCCCTATTAGAACACCATTTACTTATATGAAGTCTAGACTGGTTTGTGGGGCTGGTATGATTTGCATTTTTCATAATTTTGTATAACCCATTAGTTAAAGAACTAGGTGAGTAGGTGAATAGAGTTTTAGACTTTCGTTAGCCTAAGGGAAATTGAAGCCTCATTCATTTCTATCATCTGAGACGTGTACCCTATCAGACAAACTATATCTTGTTCTAAATAGAAGCACTGTTAGACTTTCCAGTTTCTGGGCTTTTATGTAGCCATATATGCAAAATTAATGTTTCTAGAAGAATCATAAGCTGTAAGCTGATGTAACCACTTTCCCTTGATTATTTTGTTATCTGTAACTCCTAGTAATGAAGAGTAGAACTACAAATTTCCACGGCCTAGCTAATCCTTGAAAAGTCAGGCTCTCCAGAGAGAGCTTACCTGCTCTCTGCCTGGCTTCATATGCAGCTAGGTGAATTCTGAGGTGGACCGTGGCCTTGTTCCAACAGGAAGAATGAGGAAAGCTCCCATCTAGTGCAGACATTTGTTGGCAGGAGGGCAGGATGCTCCTGAATCTCATGAGTCTGCTGGTCAGAAGTAAAAAATTTTGCACCACCTAATCAACCCTATGCTGGCCAGGCTTGAAGAATGAGAAATCAGTTTTTTTTCACTTATGCAGAGATTAAGAGTAAAAATGACACTTTCACTATTAATATAACTTTGTGTTAAAAGGACCTAATCAATGGTGATGCAAGTTTTTGGTATTGTGCTGCTAAAGTACTTCAATCCTGTCCTCAGAAGTGAACTTAACAAAAAATCAGAATTGTTTAGAAAATCTGCCACCACTCAGTCTCCTCCTTGGGATAGGAACATGTATTGGAAAGCATGTTAAGTGACAAATGTAATGTAGTCTGTCCTCTGTCATCTGGAATCAGGAACCCAGACTAATTTCAGCTATTTTAATAGCAGCCTTTTCTGTCAACAAGGTTTGATAATTAAATATTTAGAGCAGCTGGAGTCACACTGCTCAGAAAAAAAGAAAAAAATCTTTAGAAATCTTTCATCAATTCACTGGCATTATAGTCAAATTATTTTACTTATTCTGAAGCCCTGACTTTCTTCGAAGACCACAGATATGGTCTTATCATCATTCCACTTTGTTATTAGGCTATTAAAAAGACAGCTATACTGTTGCCATATCTTTATAGTCAAATTCAATAGCTTAAGCTATTTAGGGTCTGTTTTAAATCAGCCATTATTATATTCAAAAACATCGTTAATATTTGAGCCAAAACTAATCATTTTTATTGAAAAAATCTAAAAGCAGCATTGAAAAAGTGACTTCAAATCATATTGAGCAACTAAAATAGTAAATGTCTTCAAATTTTATTTAAAAATACATTGAATAGTTTGATCTCCTTTAAAAGTTACCCTATGGTGACTTTTTTATTGGCATCTGCTCACTTGGCAAGCATGTTAAGCACTGAACCAATGAATTAAATACTCCCCAGCTGTGAGTCTGCGTATATAAAACCTGCCAGTCCTTCCTCTCATAAACCTAGGAGATTCATAGATAAGTGGAAAGTGATGTGAAATGACCTTCTGGCACTTCTTTAATCTGAATGACACAAACTTGGCCTTGAATTAGAAAAGCAAACCAGAAGTTAATAGATATACAACTAATGCTCATCTCTGTTCTCCCAAAATCTTAGACTGCAATCTCCAGTTATTTTATGGAGAGCAGGTAGCACAGTAACTCATGCGTACTTAACAGTATGATAAAAAATATATTCACTATCTACCAGGTATCTTCAATACATAATATATCGCTACTAGTCTATTCCTATCTGAATTAAGTAGTTAGTATTATTTCTCTGTGTTTTAAATACAATGAAAAATAAAAATCTTTGGCACAGCCTTGTTAAAATTTACAAAATATTCTTCAAAAAAAGAAATTTTTACATCAATGGGAAAATAACTTCCTAGTTTGCATATGTAACCTAAATTCTTGCATTATAACTCACTTTATACCAAATTCTGGAAATATTTATATTTTAAGTATCACTTTAAGGTACATTTATTATATATTCTGGAGAAGAAAATACTATATACTTGCTAAAAATATACCCACACAACAAAAAATATTTCCAGCATATAACTAATCCTGCCTTTCATTTTGTTTTTCCAGATGGGATCATAAGTCCATTATGTATTTATTGTGTAGACAGGCTCTAAGCCATGGCTTCCTGTTTTTGTAGAATATCTAACATAATGCAGACCACCACCTTAAGTTCTGCTTGAGTATGTAGTCTAACAACATTTAGACAAGTAGGAATGTAATTGTCTAATATACACTTAATAATAAGACACAGATTTTGTTTGCCTCCTGTGTTAGATTTAAAAGATCTGAGCATGAGGGATCATTAAGTAAAGCTTGAATTTGAACCATGCAAGCTCAAGCCTCTAAATGGCTGCTAATTGAAGTGTATCTGAAATTGCCAGCCTTACCATATAGTCACAAGATAAAATCATGAAGCTATGTGTATACAGCATGACTACTGGATGGATGTAGATTACAGTAGCAGCAATGTTCTCTAATTCATTTAACCCGCAGTAGCTGCCAGAACAAATATGACAAAATGGGGCGGTGCTGTTCCTGTTACATTACAAAGAATTTCTTTCTTTCCAAATATTGCAGACAGATGTTTTAGATGTGATGAATCATGCCATGGGAATATGTTTCTCGCTCTGTTGATCAGAGCAAGCATCTGAACATCTTAGACTAGATATCTAACTTCCATAGTTAGGTACCTAAATAAACCAAGAGGAAAAGTATCCCACCAAAGGGTTCAATTACATGTATTACACACTTATTTGCTTTGTATGCAAGCCTAAAACATATGTTTAAGGGCAGCTCTTCAAGACAAGATACATTCACAGATGTAGAGCATCCCCACTTGGATTATACAGATTAAAACACAAATCATGTCACTGCAGCTGACTCCAAAGGTCCAGATCTTACACTTAAAGACATTTTTTTCCATTAATAGTTTTATGTCCATTTATTGTGCAGAATATAGACTTTTAAGTTTTCTTATGTTTCTGGTTCATCACCTGTACATTCTTTTCTTGCTAAAATGCACACAATAGAATAAGCCAGATTCTACCCATTTTTATTATATTTATTATATAGCTATATAATCTTCTTTCTTTAGGGAAGAAAAGAACCATATCTTAAAAATGCATTGTACATTTCAAATGTTACATTTATATTTAATCAAAATAATAGTGGAAAATAAATTCATACTCAGTCCTTCAATGCACATTGAATGCACATTAGGAATATTCCATTTCCATTGTGGTGGGAGGATGTATTATTTGTTTTTACCAAAATGTACACAACCTACATATTTTTCTGGCTCTAGGCAACCTGGCTTTGTTATTATTCCCCTTCAGCATTCTTCATTAACTCTCAAAATTAACTTGACAAAAGAGTCAAAGGAAAAGATGTACCTGCCACAGTTAAGTCCACTTAGACAATTTTCAAATTAAAATAATACTCTGGCAATGAGCTAAATAAACATAAAACAGCATTGATACCAGTGTTGCAAATGTTTCCCTTCCCTACAGATACTACCTCATTAAAAAAAAAAAGAGAGAGAGAGAGAATACTTTGCCCATTATATGTCTGATTACATATTACCTTAATTAGGCTTATCACCTCTGGGATGAAAACCACTTCTGTGTCTGCCTGATAACCTTTGCACAATGACATCTCAGTTCTGGCCAGAGTTTCTAAATTCTATCACAGATAACACTGCTGTTTATGTACTTCTGAATGAAGCTTAGTTAGCTGACTGGAGAAAATTGCAGAAAAGGATTTCCATACACTTTTTAATGCTGAGCTCTTGAAGCTCAGTTCTAAGAATTTACTAAACATCATTCTAATATTTTCAGATGCTAGTATAAGTTCCTTTGAAAATCTTCCATTAACAGAATGGTGTTAAAAAGAGAAATGACAACAGGGCAACAGAGTTAAAAGAATGCCAACAAAAAAGGAAAAGGGGTGTGAACTTTCTGTCATCTCTTGGTTTTACTCATAGAGCAAATATTTCTTCCTACTATTAATAATAAATATTTCTATGTATATCCTCAGTATTGCATGATGTTCACTCTATACCACTGAAAACTGAGAAAATTAATCAGAAAAATGAAGTACCATACTCTTAATCTAACTTGTCATGCTCAACTAAACTGAATTTCATTAAATTTCTGGATTAAATGATTCTGATGTGGCTGATACACCAGAAGGCTGTGCTGCCATTCAGCGAGACCTGGACAGGCTGGAGAGCTGGGCTGAGGGGAACCTAATGAAATGAAACAAAAGCAAGTGTAAGGTCCTGCACCTGGGGAGGAACAACCCCATGCACCAGTACAGGTTGGGGGCTGCTGGTGGACAGCAGGTTGACCGTGAACCAGCACTGTGCCCTTGTGGCCAAGGCAGCCAACGGTATCCTGGGGTGCATTAAAAGGAGTGTGGCCAACAGGTCAAGGGCGGTTATCCTCCCCCTCTACTCTGCCCTAGTGAGACCACATTTGGAGGACTGCGTCCAGTTTTGGGCACCCCAGTTCAAGAAGGACAGGGAACTGCTTGAGCAAGCCCAGCAGAGAGCTACAAACGTGATCAGGGGACTGGAGCATCTCTCTTATGAGGAAAGGCTGAGAGACCTGGGTTTGTTCAGCCTGGAGAAGAGAAGACTGAGGGGGGATCTCATCAATACTTATAAATATCTGAAGGGTGGGTGTCAAGAGGATGGGGCCAGACTCTTTTCAGTGGTGCCCAACGACAGGACAAGGGGCAATAGGCACAAGTGGGAACACAGGAAGTTCCACCTGAATATGAGGAAAAACTTCTTTACTGTGAGGGTGACAGAGCACTGAAAGAGGCTGCCCAGAGAGGTTGTGGAGTCTCCTTCCCTGGAGACATTCAAAACCCTCCTGGATGCGGTCCTGTGCACCCTGCTGTAGGTGTACCTGCTCAAGCAGGGGGATTAGACGAGATGATCTCCAGAGGTGCCTTCCAACCCCTACCATTCTGTGATTCTGTGATTCATCTTTTCAAAATATTTTAGGTTTTTTTACAAAGTATCCTGTGATACAGTCAGCTTTTCCGTCTTTATGCCAAATTCTTGTAAACACACATGCAAGAAGAGGAAGATTTTGTCTTAAAAAGTATAGTCTTATGATGACTTGGACAAAAATATTTTTCAAAATATACAAATAAATAATGATCACTTTTCTTGGAAGTAATGTGGTTTTGAAGTCATTCTCTTTTGGGGAAGGAAAGGTGGGCTGACTTACTTTTTATAAAGTACATGGTATAATCTAGATTATTGTCCCTATTTCCTGAAATTAGTGTCTTCAGCCTTTATATAGTTGGGCATACAAGCATTTGGAGCAGTCTTTGTGGTTTCATTCCAGTTTGCTGAGAAGTAATCATTGTTTGGACAATGCAGTCCCACTGACTTTGAAGTGGGTACTTGTACAAAAAGAGGGTACGAAACAGAATAAGATTCCTGCCTATGGTAGCATTTTGATATTTTAGATCATCCTGTATCATCTCTACCTCCCATTCAGCAAAATATTGCTTAATTCAATAATTGCTTAGTTAATGGTTAAAAATATTAAAGTTAGATACTCAGCCAGATATTTCCATCCATTTTATTTTAAGATAGAGAGTTAAATCCCCTACATTTTAAAACATCGGTCCATACATTTCTGCCACATTTCGTAAATGAAACTAAGGTGTACATGGCAATGATGATGGATTCAAGTTATTAAAAGCAAATGTTTTATTTTAATGCAGGTAAGTATTATTATAAATACCATTTGATTCTTATTCCCTCTTGACGTGAGATTGTCATTTGGGACATTCTGCTACTTATGATCTGTCCTTTTTTTCTTTCCAAATGTAAACTGAGTTTGAGATCACATCAAACTACTGAAATAACTAGTGTGACATGGTTTTCAAGCTGCCTAGCAATTCTAGATGCGGTGAGTGGTCTAACAGAAAACACATGTTGACAACATTGTTTGCTCAGTGTCTTCACTGGCAGAATAAAAGTTGTACATGTACCTTCCAGTATTTGCAAAAAATGACTCTTTAAAGGATCTAAGAAATAATGGTAATAATAATAACCACCCCAGATCCTTGCTGTTTGGTTCTCTTTGTTTATTCTCTCTGTAGCTTATGTACAATAATTCAGGGCTATCTCATAACAGACATTCAAGAAAAGACACAAGGAAAAGCTGAAAATGGTATAACTGTATGATAGAAAGGTGTCTGTGTCTACAAGCCAGTTATTCAGGAATTGAAGAGAATAGTGGATTTTAACTTCCCTGTTTATAGTAAGTAAACTGACTCTACTTTAATTGCCAAAATTCTAAGAAATCTTGTCCTAAAATGTCATGCTTATCAATAAAGTACTTGTCATTTTTTTAATATTATATCTTGCTGTAAATGTAAAGCAAATATACAGTATCCATAGAAGCTAGACATTTTCTAGACATTAGACATTTAGCTTTGTAGGAAAAAAGAGCTCTGATTAAAATTTCATATTTTTTGATGGCCACTGAGAATCAATACTCAATTTTCTGATAGCATAGCTCATAAACCACACTTATATACCTTACAGTGTATGTTCAATCTATCCTTTTGTTCTAACAGAAAGGAAAGCCATTTGCTGAGGCAAGGTGATATAAAATTTATTTTACTGTTAAAAATATTAATTTAAATAGAAGTATAGATGACACTATTATGCAGATCAGAGCATACAAATTAATTCATGTGCATCAGGAAAACAAAATAAAATCTTAAACATCTGCATTTTAACAGTAACCAGTGCTGGATTTGTTTTGAACAATTAACAAACATTACACCATTATAAAATATCAGTGGGAGAGTGTCAAAGAAGATGAGTCTTCCATGTTTACAAAAGATTTTGCCTGTGACATACTATGTGCTTTTGTGAATCATTTATCTTCTAGCTTAAACCTGTCATCGTATGAAATATTGCAACTGTGATTCTGCATGACAGAATAATGAAACTTTGAAAAAAATTCCACAATGCAATCACTTTTCCACAGAATTTTGGGCTTGAGAACCTGAAAACCCACACATGAAATAGCTTGTCTTTTCACTCCATCAAAAATGAATCCAGGCCAATGAGTTCCCTTCTGTACAATGAATATGCTATTCCACTGTTTGTGTTTTTTTCTATATTGACCTGGTTTTAGTTTGTGTTTTGTTTTGTTTTTTTTTAAACTGTGCTCTATTATAAGATCTCATATACTGTATTAGATGTCAAAATAGTTCCTGAAGAGGTTCCATTCAGCAAATATTTGAATGTTATGTTTCACAATGAAAGGTGGAGCCATATGGAAGATTATGGAAGAAGAGATTTTGCTGTTTCCTTTAAGAAAACTACTTTAAATTATCTTATGTCAGCAGCTTTGCTGGAGTGCCCCTTCACTCTCCAAAAAGCTTGTTTTGACTCTTTGTTGTTGTGAGTAATGTCTCTTAAACCTACATGTCATGATGGGCATCAGCAAGTGAATTCAAGGTTAAATCTGGTGCCTTTATCCTCCAAGGACAACATTTCTGGGGGACTATCTTATCAGCGAGTGATCCCTACACAATCCATATCAAGCACTACAAGCAAAGACTCTTTTCCTAATGCAGTGTCTTCTATCAGGAACCAAATTAATAGAGTTACAAGTAATAATTTCCTAAAACTGATCTTAAAGAGCTCAGCATTAAAAAATTATGGTTCTCTGCAAACCTATTTCAATATGTCGTGATGAGATAGAGATGAAAACTATTAGATAAAACACATTCATTGCACAAATCTTTAAAACTTCAGACTGAGCAAATAGTTATCTTGAGTATGGAAAATTTAGGTTAAATCTATTGTCAAAATTACTTTGGATTTCTTAATGGTTGTTACTGGAATAATTTTAGTAATGATAGATTAGAGAAAGAGTATGGGTCAGAAAAAAAACATATTAATAACTTACAAAAAAAATACACCACTATTTAGTTCAAACAAAGATTCATATTTTAAAATTTGAACTTTTGGGTGGAAGGAATTCTGCTCCCTAATACTGTAGGAGTATCACTGAAAAAAAGCAGCAAAAATGGAAATACTTGTTTTGGCTTATTCAATATGTCATGTCATCCTCATTTTTAAACGGTTCCTGCCAGGAATCTTTCTTCCCTTTCTTTTTCAACACACAAGCATTCATGTTTTCTACATTCACAAAAGTGGATTAAATACTTCCATGATATATTCTACAGGTACCTGGCCTAATTGTCAAAATATGGTGTTTAAACACAACAAGAGTAGTAAAGGTCTATCCCGAGGTAGGACAGCCAAAAAGCTTAGAGAAATGACAGACACTATATTATAATCATATCCCAAATACATCACTGAATCCTTGTATGACAGAGTTAATCAGATCTAAACATGATTTTCTTTCTTTTTGTCAGCGTTTATCTTTTTTTTTTTTTTATAAGCACTGTGAAAGGGTCAAAGAGAATTCCTTAATACTGTTCTTAACAGGTTTAGTGTGTAAAGAAAATGAGTATTAGACAAATTATTCCAAGTAACTATGCAGAACAGTGGGATTGTTCCCCATTTCCATGTCTTATTTTGGGAATTCTGTCTTTATTTCCAGAAATCACAAAATTATATTTCCATCCAGAATGTCAAAGATATGAAGTACAGAGCATTAAGATTTTAAATATTGTATTAATTTTAATTCTTTACATGTTGACATCTGTAATCACAAACTAAGAAATTATCAGATTTAATGGAAATGGGAGGACATAATTTTTCCAGTTTATGTAAAACAAATTAGCTAGGGCAAAAGCATACACTTGTAACAGCTAGAAATAAATTGAGAATTGTGCAAATGTGTTCCATTTTTTCTGAATGTTCTAGAGGAATAAGTAGAGATTCCCATGGCTTAGGAGACAATACTTTTAAAAACCTGTTTATTTTGTAGTGGCCTATGCACCTCTATGATATACATAAAAAGAAATTAATTAGATATTAAGGAAGTTCAGTCATCATGAGTATGGCAGATGGATACACAGCAGTTCAAGCATTGTCTTTAATTTGGATAAAATGTTTGCAGAATCAACATGAAAAAAGATTAATAAATACCCATACCCATCCCCAGCTACCTGTTATTTGACAAACTGAAATGTGAGCAGTGGGTCTGAATAAAGTCCTACTTATCCAAGCATAAATCTGAAGCATGGATATTTAAAGAATAAATGGTATTCAGTATGTGGCATACTGCTTACCAAGGAGTCAAAGTGAACAACGAACTGTCAGCTGTCATCATAGGCATTGTTTAACAATAAAGTGAGATAAAATCATTTATAAATCCAGAGAGATAAATCAGTGCTGTAAAAGCCCTGTCTTTGTGTGGGACAGAACACATCTTTAAAAGATTCATCTAGTCATCAGAAAAAATATTAGGATGTGAGTTTGATGGAGGATCTGGGAATCTACAAAAACCAGACAGATTAATGCTGCTCTAATTTCATTCCTCATGATGCAGAGAAGCCAAGAATTATGAGAGCAATATTACCATACATTTAAGACAAAAATTTCTTCCCCTGCTTATGTGGACTTACTGTAGCTATGCTACACTTTCTAGAGACTTGGCACATGATCTTGAGTGAAAAGAAAACTTAACTGGTACCACTAATACATTTGGCAAGAACCACAGTGAAATTCTAAGTTACATGTTGGTTGTCACAGTGAGACAAAAATAAATTAGCAAAAATAATGGTAAATATAAGAATTTTGAGAAAATAGTGCACTATAATAATGATAAAAAGTATAAGCAGAAAGGTCAGTTTAAAACAGCTTTTTCACATTTATATGTTTAATATAAAAGTAATCATACATATCATCCAAAATTGTTGAAAGTATCCAAACAACAAAAAGATATGAATGAGACCAGATCTACTTACCAAATTCCTTAGGAACAGTGATAGAGTAAACACAGTTGTGCCCAACACTATAATTCTTGGGGTAGTTTGGTGACAATACAGTGCCTTCAGAGCCTGTTGACCGACTTCCACAGGGTGCTAGAAAGTGAAGACAGTCAGTTTTGAATAATATAATATCAGAAAAAAATAATTTTAAAGTGATTTGTTGTATGTTGGTATATGCTATTACAGTAAATTTTATTACACTTCTACATGGGACTATATTTGTATGTCCTGTGAAGTATGACTGACTATGTGCAACTTTCTCATACATCAAAAGAGAATTGATGACACTGCAGTTTTCCAGGTCAATTATTTTCTTTACCATTTATCAACCATATTAACAAAATAATGATGTGCTTTATATACAATATGCTATTATTCACAGCATACAAAACTATTATTCATTTGTATGATGCTTTATACTCTGATAAAAGTACAGATTATGCAGCTCTTCTGCACACTAGTAGATTCTTACTCATGTCAATAGACTCATAATTCAAAATAATGTATAGAACTACTGAAATAAGAAAGTCAGGATTCCTTGACTGAACATGATGTACCACTTAATTATATCTCAATTATTTATAACATTATATATATAAAGTTATGAGCAAACACTTTTCTTTATCACACAAACATCATATTTATTCTACCATTAATAGCTATAATACTTGATAAAATGGCAGATAAATAACAATGTTATTTACTACAACAGTGTATTTTTCTAAGGTTAACAATAGAAGTTAGCATTTGGCACTATTCAAAACTGTCAAACAAGAAACAGTGCTTTTTCTTCTTTTCCTTCATCAGATGTTCAGGTGCATTTATATGAAAGAGTTATAAGTGTGTTTTCCTGTGCTTATTACCTGGTTCTCATACACACTTTGCAATTCAGTAGTTCAATCTATTGTCAAGATTACAGCATCTGTTTAGAATTTTTCTTCTAACCACTTTGGACTATAAAATATTTTTGAATGAGTTTAATGTTAACATACCTACTTAACAAATTTGTTTCCTGTTAAAATGCAAGTCACTTTCTAAAATAAGTAGTACTTAATGTTTCATTTGCTAAACACAAAAAAATCTGAGGTTTGTGGTGTACTGTCAAAATACTAATATCTTCTGCATTATTTTAAATAAGAAAAAGATTGTTCTCTTACTATTATTTCAGAAGATCTTATCTCATTACTTGTCATACTAAAAACAAGCTATTTAGTAGTGTAGCTACAAATCATGTGTTTTAAGACTAATTCTAGTTATTTCAAAATGTATGGTAGAGTATACCATGAAAAAAACCACATCTTTTAATGTTAGCAACTTAAGGCCCTGTCGCTTTGAGCATGGATTTCTGTAATTTGCATTAAGGCGGGTTCCTTTCAGTATGGTGTAGCTGCAGAGTTTGACAGACTGTGTACCTGAAATGGGAGCAGATGGTACCTATTTCTCCAGTCTGCATATACAATTTGTGAATGATTTAATGGGCTAGCGTGAAAGTCATGGTATTTGAAATAGGTCAACAGAAGGATCTTGACTTTTGCTTGTGCCATATGTGAGTGCAATGTGGTAGATGTGGCACATATATTAGAGGTTAACAAATCAGTCAGGACCTAGAACAGGACATAGTCTTGGGAATGCTCAGTACAGCCTTACTGATAGGCACCCACGATGAGATACGACATAAGCACTAAGACTACCATACGTACATGGAATATTGTTCTCTATGGTTAAAAGAATAATCTCAGTGGCTTCCCTCAGTCCACCATCATGTGAAATATCAGAAATTCATGCTTTCTTGTGAAAACATATTTAGATAATAGAATTATTGGTACTTTTTACCAAGAAGCAATAGTCTTGGCTGAGCCTCACGTCCAGGGACTTATTTGCCTTGTGTTATTTGAAAAACACAAACTAGAAACTTTTCACTAGCTGAATGTGGTAAATATTTTTGATGAAAATAGATTTGCTTACCAGCTTGTGAGTACTCAAGATTTTCTGTTCCAGATTTTGGATGAAACAGAAGAGAATATGGAAGAATATAAGGAACAAAACCACTAAAACTAGAGAAGATTGCCAAAAAGCTTATTACTTCTCCCTAGCCCCATTTCCTTCTTTACTGTTTGTGAGTTGAATAAATGAGCTACTGCAACAAAGACCAATAATACTGTCCCACTCCAGCAGTCATATGATTATTATACTTCCCTAATCAGTAGATATAAAATAATGTGCAAATTCAGGGTAAAATTATGATTCCACTGAAGCCAATGCCATTGACACCAAAAGGGACAGAATTTCACCCTTATTTTTTAATAAAACTTGAAATAATAGCACACAATACTAATACTTAAAATTAAGTTAATAACTATATATGTAGTACTCGGCATATAGTGGACCATTACTTAAAAAGTCCAGATTTTTTATACCCCTCTTTTTTTTATTCCTACAAGTTATGCAGTTAAGCAAGTTATTTGTGATTTTAAAAAACTACTAGTATGCTTAAAACAGAACAAGATAAAAAAACACCAACAGTTTCTTTTAAATAACCATACATTTTTCCATAAATTCATTTAACTTAACATGCATAGTTTTTCAAACAAATAAAAATCTAATTTACTGCAAGTTTTACAAGCTTTTATTCACTTTAGTGCAATGCCTTACATTACACTTTTGAGTTATATCTTTACTTAATATATAATACTGTTGGTGTTGTATTGATAACATACTGTAATATTAAAGTGATGTCACCAGGACAGTTTTTTAAAGCTAGGAAAACAGAGAAACTAATTATGTTTGTGTCATACACAAGAATTTAAGAAAGCTAGTACCCTTTCAAAGTGTTCTTGATTCTCTGAGGTAGAATTATTATTTAACTATGTGTATGTCTAGCCAAAATATTTCATAATATTTGAAAAGTAGTACTATCAGAGCTGGTATAAAAATAATCACACAAAATAATTTTATTGACAAATGCACATAGATTTCTAAAAGTGTTTAAACCCAGCAATTTTTGCAAATTAAAAAAAATACGAGATACAAATTAGCACCTTCAAAAATATGAGAGTTCTCATTAGTACTAGAGTCTGATTAAAACAACTACAGTGTCTCTAAAAGGTGAAGATTATGCCATTTTCTTTTTATAATTGATATTAAATAAAATGTTTATGTGACACATTGTCTGAAGTATCTAAACATTTTTCCTAAACATTGAATCCCATGAAAGCAACATACACCTGCACTGGTTATATAGTGGGCATATAACTATCTGGTCACATAAGAGGACAAGAGATACAGTATGAGGCTGGAAGCAGGATTTCCAGCAGGGCTTCTTTAGACACAAAGTCTCTCAACAGAGTTGCCTGCAGCCTATGCTACAACGTGCTCAGTATAGATTAGACTTAGAGATGAACTGTTTGTCACTCTGACATATGTAAAGTTTAATTTGCAGCAACAACAAAATACTTGCATTGAGTATTTCATACTAATTTCTTTCACTTAGTGTTCTCGTTCTGGACTTTTTCACTCTGTCTTTTCTGAGTTTACCTTTTCCCTTATGGTCTCTCCCATAGTTTTCCAACTGCTGCTATAATGACTATCCTCACAAGAATTCACATTCCTGGATCTCAGAAACAAATATTATAAAGGAAAACTGAATCAAGATGTAAGCACACATTTGACCTTTGCAATCTGAGAAAATGTTTAACTTCATAAATCATTAGGTGGTAAATCATTTAGTTCTTATAGAAGCAAGACTGTCATCCAAGACCTTCCTGAATGTATCAGGAAGGAGTAAGAGATTTATCTGATATTTTAGTAAATCCACAGAGTTCACTGACTGTATTTCCTTCCTTACCTTTTGGGAAAATATTACTTTAAAATGCCAGCAGTTTCAGGAAGAGGAGATTCTATCCTGGCCATCACTAAACATTACTAATCAGAAATCAAAGATGTATCCAGGGACATGTAACCATAGATACAGTGAATTAAAAACATTAATCTGATACAAAATTAAAACATATTTTTGCCTCTGGAAAATATCTGGTATCGAGTTGTTTGGTTAGATATAATAATTCCACTACCACAATGCTACCTGTTTACTTATACTTATTTCATCTATGTAGGTCTCATTGCCTTTGTATCAGTTTTACAGTGCAGTGATTTATTTCATTTTCTAATAACTACAAAGATAAAAACTGAAAGGTTGTTAAAATCAACATGTCTAATTATTATGCTGTGCATTTACCTACAGTAAAAACTCTAACAGACCCATCACACCTACAAATGTAAACTGTTATTTAACACAAAAGACCCAACAAATGCTGAACACCATTTCCCTAGGAATGAAAAAAGTCCTGCAGAATAAAATAAACCAACAAACAAACCAACTTTAAAAAAAACTCAAAAGGCAAATGATATTGTCTAATGTAATTTTCCAATAGTATTCCAGTATTTTTTAATGTTTGTTTAGACTTTGAAATACTGTATCACTTTCTGTATTTATTTCTGCTTTAGTTTATTCTCTGACATATAACAATGATACTCAGTACTCTGTCCTTGTCCTCCTTTCCAGGATCAGAAATAGAACTCTAACAGGAGAGAAAGGCACTTGATTGTGGTAAGAATGTGATAAGAATCAGTGTGTTGATGCATTGCTCACTGTTTCCTTGAAATATTATTAAGCATTAATGGCAAAAAGTTCCTTTTCTGTGTGGCTGAATTTACTGTAATGGTATCTTGTCTTGTTAAAAAGCTATCCCTCCAGACCTTGAAAAAACCTTATCATAACAACAACAAAGTATCACCCACTCTGTATCCTAAACTGGTAAGCTTTTTTATTTGGAACATCACCCATCTTGATCATTACTGTTCATGCACCTTTGTCAAAGAACTAAATTCTACCTCTTTATGGCAATGCATAAGTAAACAGAGAATACAATATAAAATGCATTACCATTGGCAGTGACACCTTTTCTCACATTTCAGCATATACAAGTTGTAAAAGAAATGTAGACGATCACTGCAGAGAGGCAAAATCACAGAGCAGAACCACAGATTCCTGTAATCTACACCTAACTACTGCTATAAAGTAAAATTTTCTAGAGCTCCAAGAAAACATTACAGGGTTAAAAGCCTCTGCCATGTGCTTATTGCTCATATTTTCCATCATGCCTTTTCAGTTTAACCAAAAAAAGAACCCACAAGGAAAAGCTTCAGTAAAAGAATGGACTACATAAGTATGAGAATCAATCTCAAATCTCCTCATCTTTTTCTTAAGAAATGAATATCTTTTCTGCCAAATATTTTTTTCTGCAGTTTGAACCTTTTAATTCCTAGTACTGCTTTCAGATTATCTACCTTCTAGCTCCTACAGCTAAGATCTAATAAAATTTAATTTTAATTGCAGATTTAAGTGCCATATTGCACCATTTTTAAGCAGTATTCCTCAGTGGGATCAATGGGGAGTACTGCTTAAAAATGAATGGCACAATATTGCTTAATTTTATGCAGATAAATTTGATTACAAGCTACAAATACAATAAAAAATGAAGAATAACAGTGCATAAACTCTGCAAAAGGAGGAAAAATATGCTTTGAAGAACTGCTAATGGGATACTGACTGTTTGTCTAAGGGGCCACTGTTTCAAAATCCAGACTAGGATACTTAATATTTAATTGGTCTAAATAAGTAGGTTAAGAAAAATAATTATTTGGTGACATGATGTATGTTGTTAGTATTTAATATATTAAATCATTGATTGCTGTTTTTTGTTTTTCATTGTCTGATATAATACAACATCATTCTATTTATCCTTCTTAATCCAAATGACAACATTTTCGGTTGTAATGGTTTCTTGTAGTGGTTAAGTCAAAACTAATATATGGGTAACAAGAAAACAAGTACAGTGACTGATATATCAACACCAGGAAATAACATATCATGCAAAGGAAATCTTAACTGATAAAAATGGTAAACAAATTTCTTTTGAACTTCTAAATTACAGACACTTTTATTGTGGATATCAGTCTGCAAATGTGGATTGATGAAGCACCTAAAATTGTTTTGACAATATAATGAATACGGGAAAGATAATCTGATATAGAAATACATGGTTTAGTTGCTCTTTGGAAATACAGAAATAGATTAGAATTAAAAAGACACTAAAAAATACAGAGAGAGAGAGAGAGAGCACCATCATACAGCTGGAAGGCAGTACCAAAGAAAACAATATCATAAAAAATATGGAAGCTTTCCATAATGTCATCTCTTCAGCCTCTATAATACAGTTTAATTATGGTAATCAAAATTTATTTAAAAAATGAGAGAGAAGCTCAGGCCAATATCTGTTAACAGTATTTGAAAGTTGTTAGTTAAAACAGAGGCCAGCAAAAACTGGCAAAATCCCCTCAGGAATTTAGAAACTTATCAAAGCAGGGCCTGAATCATTAACAGAAACTGGAGAAATTATGACATTATTAAAAAAAAAACAACTAAAAAAAAAACAAAACCCAGATAAACTCCATGTAGCCACTTAAAAAAATTTTAGCAAATATAGAAATGCAAAATCAAAAACAACTAGCTAGATATTGCAGAAAAACTTAATATATCAAATATCGATTGTGAGTTTCAATACAACATTGCTGTAGACAAAGACACCACTAAGTTTTCATGTATTAGACATAGAAGGTAACATTTCTGCTTCATTTAAGAGTGGTAAAGTTTCAGCAGGAAGATCACATAAAGTTTTCAACATTTTTAAAAAAAAAAGAAAAGAAAAAAAAGAAGCATTTATTATGATCTAGCAGGAAATTTTGAAATAATTGGTTTTGTTTGGTCACTAAAAGAGAAAAATGAGACCATGGACAGATTGGTCACTTTCTGAAGATGTGGCAGATTGAGATAAAGATTAGAGAAAGAATTTTTCCCTTCATCCATACATGATAAGACAAGAAATAACTGCCAACAATTTTAGTAAAATCAATTAATTTTAGATGTTCTCATAACTACTTTTGGGAAGTTATTGATTTTTTTTTTTTGTGATTCCTGGAAGAACAAGACATATAAATTTCTATCATAATGGATTAAGTATATCCAAGCAGACAAGAGACAGTACTTCACCTTTTTATAATTGGTTATGTATCTATCCATATTAATTGAGTGTAGCATGAGAAAGGGGTACATTCCCCTTGCTTGGTGCTTGCAATGCTAAAACCACAAACTGAACTGTTATAGTGTGATGGGCTGTTTTATTTTTTCTAGAAAAGGAAGGATAGTATTTCAAGTTGAAAGGTAAAACTCAGAAAGAAAAAAAGGTTATGAATAAAGAAGAACATAATGAGAGAACCCCCAAAAGGAAATTCTTCCAAAATTAAAAAAACTATCATAAACTTGAATTATAAAAAATTTGGAACTTTTCTGAAAGATGTATCATCAAGAAAATATGCCTCATAAGGAGCGAACCAAGGAACTCAAAATCTGTGCAGCTTAGCAGAGAAAGATAATTCGATACATTTTAAGGAGCACATGTAATGAGGATTGTACCTCTTTCTTTTCAATTAAAAGAAGAATTTAGCAGAAGCTAAAGCTAACTTTCAGCTTGTACTTTTGTTATTTTATACATAAAATATATATAATATACAAAATGCAGTTAATCACACAAAATATTTCTATGTAGAATTATTTAACATTTAATCAACTTTTACCTCAAAACCCAACAAAACCAAAATAAAATCCAAATAACTTTGTGTCTTCAGTTTCCAATCCTTAAAATCTTTAAAACAAAATTAAATGTCTTTGTGAAGGTATGAGAAGCAGATTTTATACAGTTGAATATGAGATATGCTTTTACATTCAGGGGAAAAAAATACAAAGCAGAATTGTTTTAGCCTAACTTTAGAAACAATATTTGCTCTCAATTTAATGATTAATGATTATTAAATTTCAGTTATATTCCTTTTTTCCTTATGAACTGTGGTGCACACAATTTTACAAAGTTCTGTGTAATTTTCTTAGGTAATGAAATCATGTGTTGCTTAAAATTAGTTTACTAAATTTACTTATTTTAGCCAAGTGTATGGGAAGTCTAAAACAAATTTTCTGATATGAATTAAGATGTGGCAAAAGGCCAAAATCTTATTTTTTCTGCTGTAGAATGTGATCACAGCTGATAGCTCCTTCATAATATTGGCTGTTATCCAAAGAGCCAAAATATAATCTATTTGCAAAATTATTGCTTCTTTATTTCTTTTTCCTACATTTTTCTGAACAAATGCAATTAGCTGGAAATTAGGCATATTTCTCTTTCTGTCCCAGCTGAGTTAATCAATGTCCATTTTAGTTGGGCAGTAGAGTGCAGAAGCATAAAAGCAAAATCCTGTGCTCCTACTTAAATTGTCAAACTACTAGAGAGAAAATTAAAGAAAACTTGAAAAGTGAGACTTCTGCTTTTTATTACCCAAAGTCTTATTCTATATAATATTTCCATTTCTAAATGTCAGGGTAGAGCTACACATCAGGAATTATTTATTTTCAAAACCTGTGGCATGTAGATGTCAAAATATCTAGTAGTTAAGCATAATTAGATATTAAATAAATACATTTAATGTATTAATCATTTACTGATAAAACTAAAAAAAATAATCTGATTGAAATTATGCTGAAATTAAGTGTCTTGTTAAATCCCTGTTTAACAGATGCACTAGCAAACTTCAAATCTAAAATAGCTAAATTGCAGGCAATTATTAATCTTAATTCTTCATTTTTCTACAGATAGTGCAACAAATAGCTTTCTTTAAGAAAATAACTCAACAGGTAGCAGTGGTACAAATTAAATTCCAGTGAGGTGTACTCTTCTAGACTCTTAAGTGGTGTCTAATGCACTGATTTTTTTCTTCTTAACTTTTGAAGGAAGCATATGTGCAGCTCATGAAGACCTCACTGAGTGATCACATTGCCTTTCTGCAGTAGGTGGACTTTTTTTAATGTTGCTTGTCTCTGGAACAAGGGACAGGATCTGAGGTCTCTCTGGCTTAGTGTTCCCAGGCAAGCTGGAGGATGGTGAGGTGCCTCCACTCCTTTACGTTTCTCACTGCACCAAAGATCTCTGGCTCCAGTTGATAAATGCACTAGAACTCCGTAAGGTACATTTCCAGGAGTCTGGCTCACTTCAGAAACGCTCACTGAATAAGGTTGTGGTTCCTTCATTTAAGTAACATTTCATTCTCTCTTTGCCAATAAAATAGAGTTAAAGTAGCAGGCTCCGAGAATGGAACCATCTAACAAGAGAAAACGTTGTCTAACAGATTTTGTGCTAGAATAAAAGTCTTTGCAGTGAAACAGTGTCTGCTCATAACAAATGAAGGTGGAATAGGTCTTTACAGTCAGTCTGTGCCTCAGCACAGGTTCATTCCTCTGAAAGAGCACACCAGAGTTATAGCTTCCACAGCTGAATAACAGTAACTAAATAAAAATTTTAAAATGCTTTTCACGTCAACTGTCTGCAGCAAAGCTTTGACATGATATTTAAGGAACTTCTGGAGGAAAACAATCATTTTAAAACAATTTATCTACTAACATCATAAATGAATAAAAAATAAGATAAAAGAAAATTGACAGTAATAGAGTCTTCTGGGGGAGACCATTTCAGAGTCTTTCAACTCTATTTAAATAATAAGAGGAAAAGAGCATTACGTAACAGAAGTGTGGAAGTGAAAATAAGAAAGAGATTAACAAAGTTTAACACATTTGTTAGCTACAATAGCAAATTTGAGATATTGAGTCATGAGAAAGTATAAATGAAAGGTGTGTAAGGATTTACAGATCTCTTTAAAAGAAATAATGATCCCTCCCAACAAGAAACTTTTTTTCTTTTTTTTGAATGCTATATAGCTTCTGTATTATTTGTTTATTCACCTGTGTACTTTTTATATCTGAATTATATTTCATTACTTATTTGGTTTAAGAAAGAGTCATTCTTATTATGTGATGAAGAGTGTGATGACTGCTTCTAAGTCATTTGATAGACAATGCACTTGAGGTCTCAGTGAGCATATTTTTTGTTCCATAACCTTAGTGGGCAAGGACATACTTAAATCCTCTTTTCATTACGCAGAAGAAACCTACAAAATATAAGGATTAAAGTTAAAATTATGAGCTTTCTTAGAACTCACTACCTTTATGAGTTCATTTAGAACAGCACAGAACCAAGTATCTACTTATTACTAGAGATCTGGTAAGTAATATCTTGTTTTGATAATAAGACTCTCAATATTTTAGGGGTGGGGAGGCTGTAATGAGTGTATTACCCATCCAAAAATCCTTGATGTTGTATGCTGCCCGTTTGCATGTCTCTAGAATGGCCCTTTACCCAAATAAGTTTTCTAGCACTAGCACTGAATCACAGCTGCTACGAAGAATAAGCTTTTTCTTGAAATATCTGATAATATTATTACAGTATTAGAATGAAACCCTACAATTAATTCCTTAGGTTTCCAAGTGATTGATGGTGACTTGGTTTACAAGTGATTTCCAATATTTCGAGTGTGTGCACGTATTGGCATTTTGAGAGGAAACTACAGTAACAGTTAATGAATTTAATTTTAAATTTGAGATGCGACAACTAATGAAAAATTAAGTAAAGTCGCTGTAATCTGCTCAATCGCAGCTTTCTTGCCATCATTGCTGTTTATGTTTGCAACACAGACTTTTAAATTAATTTTAAGAAGACGGAAGTCCCCGCTTTTTAAACTCCCTTCCTTAAATGATTCCTCCTTTCAATTTTGAACTGGACTTGTGGGTAATCAAATTTACCAGTGGATTCATACCTAGAAGGTAAATATCAGTTTGCTATAACAAACTGTTCTTAAGAGAAAAAAGTCAGAAAAATGTCAAACTAGTAAGTTTCCTAGAGAATAAAATGCCATGGTACACCCAAAAAAATATTAACTCTAATAAACACAGTTCTGTGGTTAAAAGGGAAAAATGCATTAAAATACAAACAGTAAGAACAGCCATCTCAGTTCAACTACTTAAATACCTGAGTTAATTCAAGGTTACTTTGGGTCATTCTCAAAGCAGTAGCAAATTAAATATGACAATCCAATAATACAACTGAGAGAAAAAGAAATATACTGAAACACAAATAATCCAAGCAAACAGCAGCAAAGCATTGCTGTTTTTAGATACGTATGTGTAAAGGAATAATGTTAAAAAGAAATAGATTTCCCCAGAGGATGATTCATCTCACCCTGTAGTATTCAGGATAGACATGTGCAATTGCCTGTCTCTCTCAAATGACAAGAGAAATGTCTTTTAAAATTTTGTAGATGAGGTCACGTATTCACGTTTCTTAATTCTAGTTTTCTAATAGACAGCTGTGTAGTCATCTAGAAAGTGTCTATGACCAGCAGAAGGAAAAATACATTCTATTATTTCCAGTCTGGAGAACTCTAGTTCTCAGCTACTAACCAAGATGTTGAAGAATTATCAGACTAAAAAAGCACGAGAGAGCAGAAAAAAACCCAAACCCATACACAATTCATAAGTACTATCATAATCATATTAGAAACAAACAAAAATAATTAATTCATCCCAGAAAGTGAGGAACAAGGACCCAACTCCTGAAACACAGGAAAGAAAAACAGGGTAAGAAACAACTGTTAATAGTAAAATAAACAATAGTCAAAATAGCTGGTCTATGGAATGAACAGTTATGAGCACAAGTACCAATTAAAAACATAAAATAAAATAACAAAACAAATAAAAATTGGCCTTTAAAAAAAGCAAACAGACAAAAAATGAAAATAAAAATACCCATAAAACTCACTAATCTAATCTAGACTGGAAGTGGTTCTACATACAAAAAAAATAGCATTTCTGTAAAAGTCAGTTACATTACCCTGACATTACCAGTAATGTCTCTACTTGATTTTGAATAAGTGTGGCTTGTCAGCACAAAGACATTTCATCCACTGGTTACAGATTTATATATTACAAGACTACAAATGGCCATTTTTATCAATGTGTCCTCTTGCATAACACAAAGCACAGAATTTCACCAATGTTAAAATCTCAAACTCTTATTTCTTGGCTGAGCTAAAGAATACCTATGCATATTGTTTATCTCTTTTACGTGTAGCTACTTTCCTATTATACTGTATCTCTTGCTAATTCTTGAATGATTGATTATATTTAAAGCAAGATTACAACAATTACATTTTTAATTTCTAATGGTCTGTGTACATCCATTGCAAGTCAAGCTTTGGGTATACATAATGAAAGCAAATGTCTAGGACTGCAGATAGACTAGGAAGGAGAGGGAGAAAAAGAAAGATATGAAAAAGAGGGAGGTCATGGTTTAAAATGACACAGTCCTGACAGTCTCTATTCCAAGTGCACACAGCAATGACAACAAAACTTGGAAAGATCTCAACTTCACAGTTTTCATCAGACTCCAGAGAACACCTTTCTTTCAGAGCTGATTTTGTCAACAGCAGTAACGTGATCTTGTAAATGTGAACACATGTTTAGATGAACATCCTGTCTACATCTGATATGTCCATGAAGATTTTTAATAAAATTTTGAGTCCATCTTCAAATAATTTCTGGGGTACCTAAAATCTTCTTTTTCTTAACCTTCCTTTTGATTTCTTTAACCTTCCTTTTGATTCCTTGTATTTTAAATATAAAATTAATTCAGTAAGTTACAGGTAAATAGATTTGCAATGAACTGTACTGGTTAGAAATGGTGTAAAAATTTAGAAAGGAATTATTTCCTGTTAAATCTAATATTTTGTATTTTTTATTAGTTTAAGAAAAACAGTCATTAAAGATAATATGATTTTTGTCCTGATAATTGACTGTAGTTTTTAGCTGCATAGCTGCAACATCATTCTAAATTCAGTTGAGTTGCTAGACTGAAAAGCGACATAATATATATGTTACCCACATGAAGCAAAAGTTAGAAAATCACTATCCTGTATCCAGAGTACATTGAAACAACTTAATAGTTTGTGCACTTCTTTAGTTAACAGCTTTCTCTTCTGAACATGCCCAGGACTAGTCTATGGAAGTTAAACTGTCCACAGTTAAATTTTTAATTAAAATTATCTTTGATAATTCTGTTAAAACCAAGTATTGAACTGACACACAAAAAACAAGTATCTACTCCTGGAAGAAGAGGAATCATAGCAGCTATTTTTTGCTAAGATTTTTAATAGTCTTTGAGTTATGTTAACTGAGAATCTCTAAGGATGCCATAAGACAAAAACAAAGCAAGGTTGCTGATTTTTGTGTGTCTGGAAGACCTTCACATTTTCTTCACTTGTATCACTGGGATTCTCTAGTGATCAGCAATTCAGAAAATCTTATTTGCTGCATTTCAAATCACCAAGTTGAAGAAAGCATAAGGTACAGATCTATTTCTCAGTATCAGAAAGATAGATTTAAGGCACTTAGATTTGGTTGTTTAAAAGTATTTTTAATTCCATTTCTCGGCAATCTAAGACTGTTTCATTTCCTTATAACAAAGATTACAGTTGAGAATTTAAATTTTATTTTTCCTTGAACTCCGAGCTCCAAGAAATAAACTCTCCTATATCTGAAGGCAAGAAGCAAACACTACTTTGATGTTATATTTATTTGTTCTACTGTTAACACTGACTCATCAGAATATGTCTCATGGACTAGGATGCTCTATGAAGAAAAAAAATCTTTAAATATAATCCGGCTAGAATTTTACTAATCTGCAAAGGACTAGTCATAATGATTTCAAGGTAATTTACTGAACTACTAATAGCTAATTATCTATCATCACATTCCTATACTTAGGGTTATTTCTTCTATGATCATTTATCCTGCACTTAACAAAAGTGAAGTTGATGCAAATTTTACTCCCTAGTCACACAGTACTGAGGATTAATCTGTTTGCATTTAACTCTAGATTTAATTACATGATATAATTCTGTGATATCTGTGAACTTGGTTATCTCAATTTTATGTGAAGTTGTATTGGATGGCACAATTCCCAACACAAATATGTATGGGATCTTTGTGCTAACCTTTTATTGTAATTTCTTTTTTTCTTTTTTCTTTTTTTTTTTTTTTTAATTAACAAAAAACCCACCATCACACCAAACACTTTCAATTCTTACCTTGTAATCAAATATTAATCCTAACACATTGTATTACACTTCCCTTAAAAAATAACCTTTCTTCATGGAACTCTATCAAAATCTTTTACAAATTCAGTGGTATGGTATCAACTGTTGTTAATTTCATTCGTATGCTTGTTGACCTCTCAGACTTCCCATTAAGCGTCACATTCCTCTTCAAAAGTTATATTGATTTTTCCTCAACATATTTAACCATACATCTCCTAGTTCTTTTCTTTTTTATAATCTCTACCAGTTTTCTACCTGTGGAAATTGGCCAATTGCTCTTAATGGAAGATTTTTGACATGTTCATCACCTTCCACTACTTTGATAGAAAGGCTAACTTAACTTTAACATCAACGTTTGTAATTCAAACACTTCATATCTAGGCTCTTTCAGAACTACATAGAAAAGACTGTCTCATCCTAGGAACTTGCCATGGTTCTGTTTATTGATTTTCTTTAACATCTCTTCTATAACTGTTTCCATTTTGACGCAGTTCCTTAGAACCAAAGGAATAGTTCTAATTCAGGACCTCTCTGGTTACCTCAGTAATGTAATATAACAAACATATAACATAACATATCTGGGCTCCCCAGTTCAAGAAGGACAGGGAACTACTGGAGCAAGCCCAGCAGAGAGCTAAAAAGATGATCAGGGGACTGGAGCATCTCTCTTATGAGGAAAGGCTGAGAGACCTGGGTTTGTTCAGCCTGGAGAAGAGAAGACTGAGGGGGGATCTCATCAATACTTATAAATATCTGAAGGGTGGGTGTCAAGAGGATGGGGCCAGACTCTTTTCAGTGGTGCCCAACGACAGGACAAGGGGCAATAGGCACAAGTGGGAACACAGGAAGTTCCACCTGAATATGAGGAAAAACTTCTTTACTGTGAGGGTGACAGAGCACTGAAAGAGGCTGCCCAGAGAGGTTGTGGAGTCTACTTCCCTGGAGACATTCAAAACCTGCTTGGACGCAGTCCTGTGCACCCTGCTCTAGGTGTGCCTGCTTGTCATGGTTTTAGCTGGGATAGTTAATTTTCTTCACTGTAGCTAGTATAGTGCTGTGTTTTAGACTTAGTATGAAAATAATGTTGATAACACACTAATGTTTTAGTTGTTGCTAGGTAGTGCTTACACCAGTCAAGGACTTTTCCAGCCTCCCATACTCTGCCAGGTGCACAAGAAGCTGGGAGGGGAGGGGGCACAACCCGGAGAGCTGATCCGAATTGGCCAAAGTGTATTCCATATCATGTGATGTCATGCCCAGTATATTAACTGGGGGGAGTTGGCCGGGGGGAAGCAACGATCGTGGCTCAGGGACTGGCAACATCGGTCGGCGGGTGGTGAGCGGTTGCAGCACTTGTTGTTTATTTTTGTTTTTTTTCCCTTCTTCCAAGGTTTCATCTCTCTCTCGCTCATTATTTTTCTTTTCATTATATTATTATTATTATTATTATTATTATTGCTGTTTTATTTTAATTATTAAACTGTTCTTATCTCAACCCACGAGTTTTCTTACTTTGGCCCTTCTGATTCTCTCCCCCATTCCACAGGGGTGGGGGGAGTGAGTGAGCAGCTGTGTGGTGCTTAGTTGCTGACCGGGGTTAAACCACAACAGTCCTTTTTGGTGCCCAACGTGGGGCCCGAAGGGTTTGAGATAATAACTGTTGCTGGTCACAGCACTGATTCATCTGTTCTCGATACTAGTTAGTCAGACCTACACCATGCTGATTTTGAACTACATGTTAAAGATTGGCATTGGGCTTTGTAGTTTGCTGTGCTCTGCAGTGGTTAGAGATGTTTTGCCTAGGAAATTTGTTATTAAAACACTGGCCTTGAGTTTTATTGGTTATTTGGGTCTTGCATGGAAGCCGTTACTGTACTTCGGGTACCACCTCATGGAGACAATTAGCAATTATACCTCCTCCTCTGAGAGGTTCTTTATGGAGGAAATACAGAATGGCACCTTAGCTACCATCTTCTGTAATGTCTCCTCCTTCATTACAACAACTTTTCAGTATCTTGAACGTCCTTGGGTAGTTAAGATACATCTGTTGATATTCCTATGGCAGATTGTTTCAGTTTTGTCTAAGGTTAATAAGCAATTCAAGAATATCATCAGAGATCTGCCCCAAGGCTCGATGATTATGGGTGGCAGGGTATGTGGGATAGTATGGGCAAATGCCTGAGACGGTGGGCACCTCCAGTGTTTTGGGACTTCACCCCTGAACAAGTGCAGAATCCTGAAAAATTAGTAGAATATTTGGAGGAAGTATGCTGTCACCCTAGCAATTCCAGAGAGATATAAATCATTGCAATGTGTTGGGGCCTGGCCCATGCCTACTGAGCCCTGTTCAACAGTATTCAGTACCCGCAAGGGGAAGAGAAGGTTTCTGGATCTAAGAAGACAGAGAAAGTGAAAATGACAAGCACTGTGGCCCCTCAAACCCCCACAACAGGCGCTGCAGCTACTCCAAGCCCAACGACAGGCACTGTGACCACTCAAGCCCTCACAACAGGCGCTGCGGCTACTCCAAGCCCGACAACAGGCACTGTGACCACTCAAACACCCACAACAGACACTGCAGCTGAATCAGAGAATCAACCCTTCCCAGTATCAGTTGCCCCTATACAAAAGAGGAAATCTTCGAAGAGAATGTCAACTCGTTTAGAAAAGGATGATGGAGAAGCAGCGCCATTAACAAGAGAGGAGAAGGAAGAGGAAGAACTTGTACAAGAGACGGAAACTACCCGATCCCTATCCTTAAGTGAGCCACGAGATATACGAAAAGATTTCGGCCGTCATGTAGGTGAGCACGTTGTCACCTGGCTGCTCCGATGCTGGGATAATGGGGTCAGTAGCCTGGAATTAGAGGGTAAGGAAGCCAAACAACTGGGATCCCTTTCTAGGTATGGGGGTATTGACAAAGCAATTGGAAAAGGGACACAAGGCCTCAGCATCTGGAAGCGACTCCTGTCTGCTGTGAAAGAAAGGTACCCCTTCAAGGAAGATGTTATATATCACCTAGGAAAATGGTCCACCATAGAGAAAGGTATCCAGTACGTGAGGGAATTAGCTGTGCTTGAGGTGATTTATGGTGACCTGGGTAGTGAACAGTCATCCAAAGATCCAGATGAAGCCCAGTGCACACGACCCATGTGGTGGAAGTTTGTACGGAGCGCACCATCATCCCATGTAAACTCCCTGGCAGTAATGTCCTGGAAAGATGAAGAGGCACCAGCGGTAGGGGATGTGATTGATAAACTCCGGGATTATGAAGCACATGTCTCTTCCCCCCTCATCTCAGCTGTGGAAAAATTGTCCCGGAAGGTTCAGCAACTTGAAGAGGATATGTCCTACTCCTTACCTGTACGGACCAGTATCTCGGCCATTAGGAGTAAGCGTCCTTCTGCTCAAGAGAGAGGATACACACCACGGGGCACCCTATGGTTTTACCTGCGTGACCATGGAGAGGACATGAGGAAGTGGGATGGAAAACCTACCTCAACCCTGGAGGCACGGGTACGTGAGTTGCAAGGAAAAACAACCACTCAAGGGGCAACCTCCAGGAGAATTGCTGCTCCAGTTTCCAGTAAGCAGTTCCCCAGACAGAGGAGTAGAAGCGCTGATTCTATCTGTGATCTTAATAGAGAGACTTCTGATTCCCATTCACAAGAAGTGGGTTGGGAATTCTGCAATTGGAATTAGAGGGGCCCTGCCTCCAGCCAGGTGGAGGAAAGGGACAACCGGGTTTACTGGACTGTGTGGATCCGATGGCCTGGCACATCTGATCCACAGGAGTATAAGGCTCTAGTGGACACCGGTGCACAGTGCACCCTAATACCATCTAACTATGTAGGGGCAGAACCCACCTGTATTGCTGGAGTGACAGAGGGATCCCAAGAGCTAACTGTATTGGAGGCTGAAGTGAACCTAACGGGGAATGAGTGGCAAAAGCACCCCATTGTGAGTGGCCCAGAGGCTCCATGCATCCTTGGCAGAGACTACCTCAGGAGAGGGTATTTCAAGGACCCAAAAGGGTACAGGTGGGCTTTTGGTATAGCTGCCTTGGAGACAGAGGACATTAAACAGCTGTCTACTTTGCCTGGTCTTTTGAAGGACCCTTCTGTTATGGGGTTGCTGAAGGTCAAAGAACCACAGGTGCCGATTGCCACCACAACAGTGCACTGGCAGCAATATCGGACTAACCGAGACTCCCTGATTCCCATCCATGAGCTCATTCTTCGACTGGAGAGCCAAGGATTGATCAGTAAGACCCGCTCACCCTTTAACAGTCCCATATGGCCAGTGCAGAAGTCTAATGGTGAGTGGAGACTAACAGTAGACTATCGTGGCCTGAACGAAGTCACTCCACCACTGAGTGCTGCTGTGCTGGACATGCTAGAACTTCAATACGAACTGGAGTCAAAGGCAGCCAAGTGGTATGCCACAATCGATATTGCTAATGCATTCTTCTCAATCCCTTTGGCAGCAGAGTGCAGGCCAGAGTTTGCTTTCACTTGGAGGGGCGTCCAGTACTCCTGGAATCGACTGCCCCAGGGGTGGAAACACAGCCCTACCATTTGCCATGGACTGATCCATACTGCACTGGAACAGGGTGGAGCTCCGGAACACCTTCAGTACATTGATGACATCATCGTGTGGGGCAACACAGCAGAAGATGTTTTTGAGAAAGGGAAGAAAATAGTCCAAATCCTTCTGAAGGCTGGTTTTGCCATAAAACAAAGTAAAGTGAAGGGACCTGCACAGGAGATTCAGTTTTTGGGAATAAAATGGCAAGATGGACGTGGGCAGATCCCAATGGATGTGATCAACAAAATAACAGCCATGTCTCCACCAACTAGCAAAAAGGAAACACAAGCTTTTTCAGGTGTTGTGGGTTTTTGGAGAATGCATATTCCAAATTACAGTCTGATTGTAAGCCCTCTCTATTAAGTGACCCGGAAGAAGAATGATTTCAAATGGGGCCCTGAGCAATGACAATCCTTTGAACAGATAAAGCAGGAGATAGTTCATGCAGTAGCCCTTGGGCCAGTCCGGGCAGGACAAGATGTAAAAAACGTGCTCTACACTGCAGCCGGGAAGAATGGCCCTAGCTGGAGCCTCTGGCAGAAAGCACCAGGGGAGACCCGAGGTCGGCCCCTAGGGTTTTGGAGTCAGGGATACAGAGGGTCCGAAGCGCGCTACACTCCAACTGAAAAAGAGATATTGGCAGCATATGAAGGGGTTCGAGCTGCTTCAGAAGTGATCGGTACTGAAGCACAGCTCCTCCTGGCACCTCGACTGCCAATGCTGGGCTGGATGTTCAAAGGGAGGGTCCCCTCTACACATCACGCAACTGATGCTACATGGAGTAAGTGGGTCGCACTGATCACCCAACGGGCTCAAATAGGAAACCCCAGTCGCCCAGGAATCTTGGAAGCGATCATGGACTGGCCAGAAGGCAAAGATTTTGGAATATCACCAGAGGAGGAGGTGACACGTGCTGAAGAGGCCCCACTGTATAATAAACTGTCAGAAAATGAGAAGCAATATGCCCTGTTTACTGATGGGTCCTGTCTGGTGGAAAGCATCAGAGATGGAAGGCTGCTGTATGGAGTCCTATACGGTAAGTCGCAGAAACTGCTGAAGGAGAAGGTGAATCGAGTCAGTTTGCAGAAGTAAAGGCCATCCAGCTGGCTTTAGACATTGCTGAACGAGAAAAATGGCCAGTGCTCTATCTTTATACTGACTCATGGATGGTGGCAAATGCCCTGTGGGGGTGATTACAGCAGTGGAAGCAGAACAACTGGCAGCGCAGAGGCAAACCCATCTGGGCTGCTGCATTGTGGCAAGATATTGCTGCCCAGGTAGAGAACCTGGTTGTGAAGGTACGTCATGTGGATGCTCATGTTCCCAAGAGTCGGGCCACTGAAGACCATCAGAACAACCAACAGGTGGATCAGGCTGCTAAGATTGAAGTGGCTCAAGTAGATCTAGACTGGCAACATAAAGGTGAACTATTTATAGCTCGGTGGGCCCATGACACCTCAGGCCATCAAGGAAGAGATGCAACATACAGATGGGCTCGCGACCGAGGGGTGGACTTGACCATGGACGCTATTGCACAGGTCATCCATGAGTGTGAAACATGCGCTGCAATCAAGCAAGCCAAGCGGATAAAACCTCTGTAGTATGGAGGACGATGGCTGAAGTATAAATATGGGAGTCCTGGCAGATTGATTATACCACACTGCCACAAACCCACCAAGGCAAACGCCATGTGCTTACAATGGTGGAAGCAACCACCGGATGGCTGGAAACATATCCTGTGCCCCATGCCACCGCCCAGAACACTATCCTGGGCCTTGAAAAACAAGTCCTATGGCTACATGGCACCCCAGAAAGAATTTAGTCAGACAATGGGACTCATTTCCGAAATAACCTCATAGACACCTGGGCCAAAGATCATGGCATTGAGTGGGTGTATCACATCCCCTATCATGCACCAGTCTCTGGGAAAATTGTACGATACAATGGACTGTTAAAGACTACACTGAGAGCAATGGGGGGTGGGACATTCAAACACTTGGATGCACATTTAGCAAAAGCCACCTGGTTAGTCAACACTAGGGGATCTGCCAATCGAGCTGGCCCTGCCCACTCAGAACTCTTACGTACTGTGGAAGGGGATAAAGTCCCTGTAGTGCATGTAAAAAATATGCTGGGGAAAACCGTCTGGGTTATTCCTGTCTTGGGCAAAGGCAAACCCATTCATGGGATTGTTTTTGCTCGAGGACCTGGGTGCACTTGGTAGGTGATGCGGGAGGATGGAGGAGTTCGATGTGTGTCTCAAGGGGATTTGATTTTGGGTGAAAACAGACAATGAACTGAATGGTATGCTGTTAATTGCTATATGATATTGTATGTCATCACTCCTATGGTTGCTATATGCCTTATCAATGGTATCATAGTAAGAATTTCCAAAATTATTGAAGGATGAACTTTGATTGAACCAAGCAACGTGTAGCGGTGGTGGAACAAAGACTGGCTTCAGCATGCAACAATCCAACACCACACAGACCATCTCTCCAGCCTTGAAAGACTGTTACGATAGATGGAGCCCAAAGTTATGGACTAAATGAACTCAATGGACATGTGTGGACTCTACAGACATTCTACAGGGATGGTCCATAGACTACGGGAATGATAAATGATATCTGTGTATGTCATCAAAGGATGGGGAGGCGGGTGGTGGTTATTGAGGTCATATTGGATAGTATGAGACCTGAGCATGACATAAATGGTATGGAATAAGGGGTGGATACTGTCACGGTTTTAGCTGGGATAGTTGATTTTCTTCACTGTAGATGGTATAGTGCTGTGTTTTAGACTTAGTATGAAAATAATGTTGATAACACACTAATGTTTTAGTTGTTGCTGGGTAGTGTTTACACTAGTCAAGGACTTTTCCAGCTTCCCATGCTCTGCCAGGTGCGCAAGAAGCTGGGAGGGGAGGGGATACAACCCGGAGAGCTGAACCCAATTGGCCAAAGGGTATTCCATATCATGTGATGTCATGCCCAGTATATTAACTGGGGGGAGTTGGCCGGGGGGAAGCAGCGATCGTGGCTCAGGGACTGGCAACATCGGTCGGCGGGTGATGAGCGGTTGCAGCACTTGTTGTTTATTTTTGTTTTTTTTCCCTTCTTCCAAGGTTTCATCTCTCTCTCGCTCATTATTTTTCTTTTCATTATATTATTATTATTATTATTATTATTGCTGTTTTATTTTAATTATTAAACTGTTCTTATCTCAACCCACGAGTTTTCTTACTTTGGCCCTTCCGATTCTCTCCCCCATCCCACAGGGGTGGGGGGAGTGAGCGAGCGGCTGTGTGGTGCTTAGTTGCTAACTGGGGTTAAACCACAACACTGCTCAAGCAGGAGGGTTGGACAAGATGATCTCTAGAGGTCCCTTCCAACCCCTACCATTCAATGATTCTGTGATAAGATAAGATAAGATAAGATAAGATAAGATAAGATAAGATAAGATAAGATAAGATAAGATAAGATAAGATAAGATAAGATAGCGTGACATATAATTTACTTAGCTTTTCTGCAATAACATTGTCCTTGAAAGTATTTTTGGCCTTGAACTTCTGTTGACATTTAATAATTTTCCTACTTTTCTTATCTTTGAAAAAGTGTATTAGTGGTTAGATTAGGTTCACATGTTTTAAAGTTGTTTCTCAAAACCCTGTTGGCCACACTTCCTACTACCTTCTTTTGAACATGAATTCCTTTTCCTGAAATATGTATTTTAATTTCTATTGGATTCCTTATCTGTGTTGTTTCACCACCTCTTTTGGTGATCCCTTTAGATTTTGCTTCTGATTGGTGAGACTCAAATGGTATTCTTACATGATTTTCAGGTCACCAGTAAATGCCTACCTTTTTGCTGTTGTCTTCAAATTCATTTCAATGAGCTTCCTCAGTTTGATATAGCTCCCAATACAGAGTCAAAAATTACTTTTAGTTTTTTCTTCTTCCCAGGGTGTCCAATCTGAGTGCATTATGGACACTTTGGATACATTCTGAGCACATTATTGTCACATTTACTCTCATTGAGAAAATCTGTTCTGCTTTAGGCCAGCTGTTTCTCTATTCATCTGATACTTTTATCTTAATGCTGAAATAAAAGGATGTTAACCGAATCACTAATATTTGAACTGAGAATAATTAAAATACCACTGTAATGTTCTCTGACCTTCAGTTACTTATATGTACTCTCAAGTGTAACTCTAAATATAGCTTAATATCAGGATATATCTTTTATTAAAAATTCACCCATGAACTAAACCAGTGTATTTCTTGGCATGGTACGTAAGTAAAGCTTTAAACTACCAACTTAGTCAGTAACTGATTACCAATATCGGGCATGTATGATGTAGAAGTAAAGTTTTGTTGTGGAAGATACTATTCCTTCAGGAAAGTGTGAGTGAAACATCAAGAAACATGAGAACTGAAACGAGGCGGCTATCCTCTTTAAGCTGGAAGATGATCTTGCTTACCATTCCTATAGTAGGTTGAGTAACTGCTATATGTAGCCCAGTCAAGAAGGAAAAGAAAACTGAATTCCATTTTAAAACAATGCAGTCTCTTAATTGCAGGTTTTTCTATTCCACAGAACCCTCACCTAGTCCCCACTGTGATAATCAATGTGAAGATGACAAAACTTATGCAAAGACAGAAATATGGATCTTACACATGTAACCACTAACATATCCCACCTAATAAATCTTCTACCACTTGAGTGGGTTACTGAAGTCTTATTACACAAGAGTGAGGACCTTCAGACTGCTACCAGAGGTTAAGTTACAAACATGTGTATTCACCAGGTATAGCCAGTGCAGATGACTAGATCAGTTTCTTGAATTCCAGTTATTAATTAATTGACTTACCTTGATTATTGGCTACATAATCCTACCTTACTTCAGTGTCTTGCAGTCTTTGGAAAATAAATACTTGCTTATCTGTGTGAATAAATGGCAGGGATTTTTTTTCCTTCTAAGAACAGAACACCCTGCAGCCACCTTGTCTGTTCTAAAAAATCTTCGAAGAAAAATATGTACCTATGGTGTTAACGCTTAATACAGGAAACTAGCATATATTTACTTAAACTAGTGCTAAAAGCTGTTTTTCTCTGCACCTCAGAACACATGGTGGAATAACCTTTTTTCTTTTAAAGAATAATGTTTTCCAGTCTTCTACTGGAAAATTTACATTTTCAAAGCAAAAGAAAACAAATGTCAGTTTTTAATATTCTAAAACAAAAAAATCACATACTTTATTCTGCATGTTCATCTATGCTTTCTGTATGCTTTTATTGCCAAATAAATTAGAACCTGTGTGTCAGTTAATTTACATACTTTATCATTTACATGCTATTCTCAATAATACTCAAGTTCCCTGTTACATTTTCCTTGCTTAGTCATGATGTTTATTCAAACTAACAGCTGCATCTAAGCAGACCTATTTAAAATTATGGCTTGGATTTACATGCTTGATTTCACATACATTTTTTATAGTAAAGAATATAAAAAATTAAGGTGTAACATAGCTTAAATTATTTCTCCTCTTTCTAATATTTCCTTCATTAATCTATGCTTCTAAAAATTGGCAGCAGTTTTAGTTCAACAGAAGATGAAGTACCTGGTTTTATGGTGCACTCTATTTAACTAATCCCTTAAATACCTTGGAAATTAGGATTCTCTGGCAGATTATTTTAATAAGATCATTGTAATTAACTACTATTCTTCACTTCTTATGTTTTATTTATCATTGTGTTATATTACTACTTCTTAAAGGAAAACTTGGAATAATTACACACAGCATTTATTATTCAATGGATATTTTAAAGCCATATTATGAATTCCAAATGTATATGCAAAAGGTCAGACACTCAAAGTAATGCTTGGTGTGGGTATATGTATGTGCCTGTATTTATTTTTAATTGTTTTCTGAGCTTTCTATAATTATTAATCTTTATAGTTCATTCCAGTAACATTTTCAAACTTCCTCTGATATGAAGAGAACAGCTTTAAGAAAAGCTGAGATTTTAACTTAATTACCTTTCCCAAAAACTGTGGGGTTTTCAGCAAAATACCAGCTATCTGCATAGCTGTATAGAAAGATCTTATTTTTGTTCCCAATTCCCAAAACGATTTGTGTATTTTACAATAAACAGTCAGTGGCTTGTCATAGGAAAAATGAGCCCACTAACTGCAAGAAGTATATACTGATAACCAAATCTCTACTTAATTACTGCCAAATCCACCAGGTGGAAGTTAGCTTTTCTCTTTCTGTCTTTTTGACTTGATAGTTCTTAGTGTACAATGGTCTCCTTTCCATGGAGGAGAAGGAGTGATGAGCATGTTTACACAGAAAACTGTCTGTAGTGTGAGGTTTATAGGTTAAAGAATACTCAGACCTAGGTGCCTACTCTTTTACTTTCTCAGGAATCTTCTAAGTGCTATATTTTTACACCTACACACAAAAAGTAACCCTACAATCCCTCCAAAATAGTGTTTGTTGTATGCTTTAATCTCAGGCAATATTGCCTCCACACAGCGTATTCAAGTATTTCACTATATCTAGTATTTCCTATGTTGCTGCTCTAAGTCACGCCCTGCTGAGCACGCAAGCACAGTAAATCCTTTTCATGCTGTCCAAATGCAAACAGAAATATATACCTTCCTAACAAGCTCTTTGAATCCCCTTTGGTGACCTTTTAAGATACCTGTCTCTCTCCACTGACTATACTGGGAGAAAAGCTTGGAATGGTAAAGCAATGGGCATATAGTTGTAAAAAACAGGCAGTGGAAGCTTGGGAACAAAAATTAAGTATTCCGAAGCATCATGGTTTTAGCTGGGATAGCGTTAACTTTCTTCACTGTAGCTGGAATAGTGCTGTGGTTTGGACTTAGTATGAGAATAATGTTGATAACACACTGATGTTTTAGTTGTTGCTAGGTAGTTCTTACATCAGTCAAGGACTTTTCCACCTTCCCATGCTCTGCCGGGTGCACAAGAAGCCAGGAGGGGAGGGGGCACAGCCAAGAGAGCTGATCCAAGTTGGCCAAAGGGATATTCCATATCATGTGGTGTCATGCCCAGTATATTAACTGCGGGGAGTTGGACAGGGGAAGCAGCGATTGTGACCTGGAAACCAGTGGCATCGGTCGGTGGGTGGTGAGAGACTGCATCACTTGATGTTTGATTTTTTCCCCCTCACGAGGTTTTAGCTCTTTATCCTCTCTCTCTCTCACTATTTTCCTTCTCATTGTGTTATTATTGCTATTATTACTATTACTATTACTATTACTGTTTTCTTTTAATTATTAAACTGTTCTTATCTCAATCCAGGAGTTTCCTCACTTTTACTCTTCTGATTCTCTCCCCCATCCCACTGGGGTGGGGGGAGTGAGTAAGCAGCTGTGTGGTGCTGAGTTGCTGACTGGGGCTAAACCATGACAAGAAGATATTTCAGTCACAATAAAATAAAATCCTTTATCTTTTCTTCAGAAGTCCTTCAATTGCCTTTTCAAGACTGACTATTAAGAACTAACTTTTCAGGGTATGTAGCATTTGAGTAGCATTTTACGTATTCAAAACACTTCTCATTGATTTCTGTTCTACTTTAAATACTCAGGTCATGGTTTATGTGATTCTGTAAAACAGATGTGTTATTCTGGGCAAAAAGAAAATGAAAAATGCTTTTTAAGTAGCCAACATACAAAAATTTTAAGTAAAGCATGCTGTTTAAGTGGTTAAACTGAACATTACTTTGAAACTACAAAACACAGGTAAGCACAGAGTCTCATTCACAATAACATTCAGCTTCATTAGCTGCAATAACACTCTGTGCCTTCTGCAATTGCCTGACTCATTCCTTACACACTTTCAAACTTTGAAATAGATTAAATAGTGGCCCTTCATAGAGTGACTTAAAACATAAGCAACTCTTTATCATCAATGGGTCAACACAAAACAACTGAGGCCCTCTCCCAACTACAGCAGTATACAAGATCACTGCATGACAGTCTTAATTCTGTCATTGACTAACTTCTCAGTGTTAGATTTTTCAGCCTTAAGTTTTCTTTTTTTTTATAACATAAATACCACATCTGTTTATTACTTCTAGTGGTATAATACTTTTACACCCATAAATTAATTATTAATAAGGGTTTAATACTTTTATACACACTATACTACATACTCTAATGATAAATATAATTTTTATTATCTTAAATGACAAATTTTCCCTCTCTACACACTTCAACTTGCCTTTCATCATGTGTCATTTCATTCTCCACAACTTTAAACACAAAGTTATGCAGAGTTAACAGTGACATTGCACAGTATCATAAACACAGCCACTCCAAAGGGCAATGGCTTTTTTTTTTTCCCACTACTGGTTTTACAGATTTTATTTATAAAGATTTAAGGGAACTATTGAGTAGTTTTAAAATAAAAGCATCAATCTTGTCTTCTTGTTTTATGGTGTAAATGTCATGAAGTTGAATTCTTTACCTCATCAAAGATGTTGTGCAAGCATGACAGTGTATGATAAAAATGCACGATAAGAGTGCAGAGTATGAGAAAAATAACAGTTATACCTTGTATGAATGCTCATTTAAGAAAGGTTTCTGAAGTAGATAGTGAAGAAATCTAGTCAGACCGACACCTCAATATTGAAAATACGAGAGCATGTGGCACAACTTGTCCACATGTCCATGGCAATTAATGAATTTCACTCTGTAATACCATTTAGCTAGTCATAATTCAAATGTAAAATTAGTAGGGATATATTTCTTTTAAATGAAAGTGTCATGCTTCAAGAGGAGGTAAATGGATAACTACAATTACAGCATCACCTATGCCACCTCTTCCATGTCTTCTAATGCCTTTAGTACTTTTACTACCTTAATGGGATGCTGACTAAGGTTGGTCTTTGCACTCCAGTGCACAGAGTTCCACTCTTTATAACATAAATACAAACCATTTAAACTCATGTCATCCTCAGAGTTTCTGGCTGAGGCCTTTTCATAACATGAGAAAGACAGACATAGGACTTCTGAGAATTAATTACATATTTTGCAAAAATTTCTCTTTAGTGATTATAAGCCATCTTGGCTTTGTATCCTCGCTGTATCTCCATGTCTCTTCTACTACCTCATTCAATCCTCTGCCACCTCCAAAGTATGAAGACAATGTGTCTATTGCAGACTTAGTTCTCTGCCACAGATACATTATTTTAAAGCAAATTAATCACATTGAGGAAAAAGACTTTTGCAGAGAAGTGCAAAAGCAAATATCAGCCTGGCATATTAAATTAATGAAATAATTAAAATGACTTAAATTTAAGTGTTTTTAGCAAAAATTAATTTATAAGCAGTAAATGTAGCCAGCCCAAAATACAGTTATTACTATCCTTCTACAGTATTCCTGTAATAACCTCAGATCCTGATCTCAGTTACATTTTAGATATAAATTTGTTCTGTTGTGTCTATTAAAAACAAGGAGTTTTGTCTCGAAATATATTTTGTTTGGTTGCTTTTTTAATAAAGATGAAAATGTTGAATACCACAGATGGAAGTTAATGAATGTTAGGCTTCTAATAACTGTTTTGTGCCTTTCAAAATCTTTTTAATTGCTTATTTATGATAGTTGAAGATTTGAGAATATAATCAAGCATTCTACATTTGTATTCCAAAATGCAGAATGGGACAAAAATGTTAATGAAAGTTCCAGCTGCTTTGATCAAGATCTTTACAACCAAAATATTATAAACACAAAAAAGCCTTGATTTTTACATGTATAAAATAGACCATCACATGCCAGATCTATCTGATTGTCCTTTTAACATACTTGATCATTTTTAAGAAATATAAATTAGATTACCTAGAAATTCAACCTTGTCTTTACCTACCTATCCTAAATAAAAATCACTCAAGAAAGTATTTTAGCCTAATGTGCTTTAGTCTTTTGTCTTCTTCTAGACTTATATGTTTGCCTATGACAAGTACATTCTCAGTTCTTTATGATATTGTCGATTATGGTGAAAATTATGATTTTCATTTTTTTCCTTGCAATTTTCAATAGTAGATGAGGCTGCAGACACCCCTTTTCCCAGCTCCTAATAACGCAAATTATCCCCCAGGTCATATGACAGAGGAGTGGACATGTAGTTTGCAGTCCTCTCTCCTTCCTCATAATGCATATGCATCTGGGTTTTATTGGGTCTTTAATCACTAAACCAGCATGGCTATAGTATGTAATTGTGTACATGAGACTGGGAATTAAGATTTCTTGTTGCAATCATAATTAAGAATGTTTCTGTTGCTTTTAAATATCATGGTATGGAACTGCTCTGTGAGCAATCCCAGGACTTTTTTGGTTTTCTTTTAAACAAAAGACAAACAGTACGTATGAATATTCTAAATACTGATGTCTTGTTTGCAAAAACAAAAGCTAATAAATCATAGGCAGTTCATGACAATATTTGAGATTGTTAGATATATCTTTCAGATGGAGATATTTTGAAGCCTGGATTCAAATATTGCCTGGGATTAAAGAACAGATTATAATGAAACATAGCAATATTTTTTAGTGACCGATACATGATTTCTTATGGTAGGAACAAGGATTTTACACTCAGCCATAAAAGTGATATCCCACTACAGGGCTTTTTGTTATTTTGTAAACAATTGTTGTTCACTACCAAAAATTTAAAATTAACTATAGTTGGTAAAGCTAAGAGAAATCATTAATCATCATCTCTGTCATAGTAATATTGCAACTGCATATGTTAATTACATCCTGTTCTTAACATCCACCATGAAATGCCAAATAGCTTAGCATATTATTAGCCTGGATAATCTTTGCATGTGTTCATAGAAGAATGAAGCCAATGATTTGCTTCACTTCCCACACTTATTACAGAGGCTCAAGGTCATTTTAAGTAATGATGTCAACCAAATGCAAGTCATGCCTAATACACATAGGACTAGGTCATAAAAATATTTGGTGCATAAAGCTACAATTGCAAAAACATCAGCTTTATGCACTCACTAGATTTTGAAAATTAGTCCTCTATGATCCTGACAGCCTCTGCTCAGCTTTTATCTAAGTCCAAAATCATCAGTTATTGACTTTCAGGGTCTGTAGACACTCATATTTTCTAGTTTTGCACATTCCCAGGAAAGAAAGTTTTGACAGACTAAGCAATTCATCAGCCAGTTCATGCTGAAGCCCAATCAGACCCAGAACATCAGTGTTCCTCAACAAAGATTTCCTATGGGGCTTGATGTACCAGACATTTTCAGAGAATGTTTAAGCCATCTCAAATGGTTGTCCTTCCTATATAATAGAACCATGCCCTTCATTTTCCTTTTAATTCTCAATGGAGAATGTATATTTGCCCACATCTTATCTAAAAGGCTAAACTTTAGAACAAGACCCATAACTCGTTCTTCTAAACGGGCCATTCATCTACCGTCTCTAAGTATGTCTTAAGTTATGTCAAGTTATTTAGAATGGATATAGAGATGGTACTCTAGCCACCTTGTGAAAATACCCATATTAACAGCAACAAGAAGACTTTTTTACTTAATAGGATCTGACTTTGGACCCCTGCATCTGTTTCAACCTCATACTATGCATGTTATTTATCTAATAATTTTCTTCATGGAAATGATCAAATATTGCTGACACAAATTCTCTTAGAATAGAAAAAGCTTTTCTATGCTCTTTGAATTATACTCTTTACAAGACAAATTCTATACATTGTTCATAAATTCAACAATTCATAAAACATATCCCTTGAGCCCAGAGAGTCATCTGGAGTGTTGAAATTTCTCCCTTCCTCTCCTCTGACCTACTTAGCTCCAAGCATGAGATGCCTCACTCTCCCTATAAACCTATATGGTTGAATATGGCTTAAAGGAATTTAACAGAAGAACCTGGATTCTAAATTGATATTAATAATGGAAAAGTTTGGAGAGAATGATAGGTAACTTTTTAAAAATCTTTTTTTTACTTCATACCTAAAGCATTAGATCAAAATATTACAGGTATAAAGGGGATTCAGGTTCTTTTTTTTTTTCTTAAAAATAAATAAGAAAATGAAAAAAATGTGTACATACTGAGGTGTATTGTATACCACACTTCATGATAACACTATCAATTTTAACTGAGTTTCAAAAATACAACTGGCAGAATGGAGGAATCTCATTTCTCTACTAAACAAATTTTTTACATAGGTGAGACTGGTGGTCAGGAGACAAAATTCAGCTCTCAAACTGTTTCTGTCAGCTCCATGTAATTGAAAGCTAATCAACTGATATCGTCTTTCTTACAGCTATATAAATGTTCTGTTTTTCTTGAGCTAAACCCCCAAAAAAGTGTAAAGCATTTATTACATGGTAAAAATACACTGTAATATATCACAGTGACATATCTACAAGCTTTTATTGACTCTGAACTGGAGGAAAAAGTAATATAAGAAAAACAAGTGAAAATTTTAAAACTAAGGCATTTTTATGGAGCTTATTCTGTGACGTCATATCCTAAAGAAGTGTGGAGTTTGTCACCTTTGAAATAAGGCCTTGTTCATCCAGAAAAGAAAACAGTCCAGTTAGAATCAGTGGCAGATATCCACTACCCCTTTTATTATGACTTTTTTTTCCTTTTATTAAAATGGCATCCTTCCAAGCATAACACTTTCCCTTTAATGAATGGTAAAATAGTGAAAAAAAAAACCCACTGGAATATTGATAAATAGCTTATAAGTGACATGAACAGACACAATTCTTGCATCATTGATAAAGAAATTCTTTATCTTTCATTACCCATGAAAAACACCTTCCAAAAGAAGGAAACCTTTCTCTTATACACAACAACCTTCCTCACTGACTCCTCTCTAGAAAGCAACATTCATATTTCATTTTAAAATGAGGAAGAAACTTTTGACTTGCATTGCACACAGTCTACAAGATTGAACACATTTCCAAAAGTTTGCTAGGGCAGGTTTTCCAATTTGATGCCACTGAAGTTTGGTGTTCCATGCTATGATGGTTTTGATGGATAATGAAAATACTGAAGTTCTTCAAATATTTATAATATTGGTTATTCTTTATAGTTGACAATTTTTTGTTTGTTTGCTTTGCTGGTACTCCACTATCCACTTTGCAACAGAAATTTACATAACAAAGAAAATCCATATTCTAGTTAAAATAAATATATTCAAATTGGAAATAGATTTAACAGCTTTTTTGTCTTTAGATTATGAAAAAGAATTGAAATGAATGTGATAATGAGATTTTATTTTAACTTATAAAGCAAATGTTGATTTTATAATTTGGCATTTTTATGTTGTTTATTAATCTCTGGATATATGGGAGAGGTTTTGTACTTAATCTTACAGCATATGGGAAAAGAATATTGTTTTGTTTCTGAAGTGGCTATAAGTTGCTGGTAAGAATTAACACCAAATCAGTAAAATAAAAATTGAATCTTTTCTTAGATGTGAAATCTAAAAATGCTTATGGTTGAAATAGTCAGTGGTAATATAACTAAAGTCAGGAGATTCCTGAAATGAGCGGAATTCTTCATATCCATAAAAGTTTGAATGATTGCATCTTTGGTGCATTTCAAGGCTGAATTTTTCTAGAACCCACATAGCCAACAAGTTAAATGGTATAATGTATACACAAATTATTTAATTTATGTGGTTTAAAAACCAGTAATAACAAAAAGAAACAAACATATATTGTGACATCCAGAGTATAGTTAATGCTCTGTTTAAACACATATATGTGGTATATATCTCTATACTCTGCTGTAAATGTGCTAATTCAGGAATACAGGCCAGCATAGAGGATGACATTACTATTAATCTCTATTCACAATAACAACTTGTAGCACTATTTATTGAATGTTATTAAAAACTTGAAACAATATTTACCCTGAGTTATTAAATGTTATTTTTACTAAATATATCATTATTTTTATTAAATATATCATTGAAAGGAGTTTGTCCTAAAAGAGAAGTTTATTAAAATTGCTTCTTCTAATTTTGTACCTGTTTCTTCCATACGACAAAGCAAGAATAATAACAACAGTAACTATAATAAGTGAAAAATTGCTCTTACCATGACAACTGGGCAGGGCTCTGTTCCATCCAGGTCTTCCATCATCTCCCATGATACATGTTAGTGTAGAATATCCTTGAAGAACATAACCTGCATCGCAGTAATATGTGACAGTTGACCCCAGTTTATAATCCATTCCAAGTCTTGTTCCATTCATTATATTTCCAGGATCAAAGCAAGACTCACGAAGCTTTGCTATAGAGGAAACAAATGCAAACAGAATTCTAAATATAATCCAGAACATTACAAATATTTTCTGGAATTCTCTCAAGGTCTTCTTTGAGCACCCTGTAGAAACATAATATTCCTTTTTTTTGTTTGTTTTTAAGGAATCCTTCCATTTTACATCAAATGATCTCTCTCCTTCATTTTAAAGACTGTACAAAATACTATATAATGACCAAAACCATGTGTCCTATATTTTTCCTAGATAATTCCTATAGAGGTCCATTATGAGAACCATTTTTCCAGAGTTCACTGTGACCAATGATGTAGTTATATAGTTAGACAAAGTTGGATATATGGATCCTGTTCCAGCAGATAAGACACATTCTATTTTTAAGATCTGCGGTCTGAAAACTAGTAAGTGCAGTAAACCAATATAAGTAGTTTGTTACAAAATAAAAAGTTTGCAAACAAGAATTTCTTCAAAATTAGTAAACCCTAAATGAATATCTATATCCAGACATATGATATACCGATATATTTTCATACAGCTTTTTCTTCCTCACAGCAAAGCATGAAAATATTCTTTAAATTTATCTCCTTTTTTATTTATAGCTATTTGTTTCAAAATATTGAGATAAATCCAGATATATGTGTATGCTCTTACCTTTTCTTTCCTCTTTTTTCTATATCATGAATACCAGTGTATTTAATATCCAAGACATAACAAGCTGCACAAAAATAACCACTCAGCATTTTTAATTAGCAACATTACTATGTAGAATTGGAGAAAAGGTAAACATTTTTGAAAAATTTGAAATGTTTTTCCATTAAGGAAAAAGCAGTAAATGTAGGAAATGTAGGAATGTAGGAAATGTAGTAGGAAATGGTAGAAGCTGGAATTAAGCACATGATTTTGTGCTATGCAGGATGAAGTTTGGAGTAACAGATTTTATCAAGCAGAGGATAGAAATTTCAAATTTTTTTCTCTACCATTTAAGGGTGTTGTGGAGAAGATCAATAGGGAACACTTACTTTCTGCAAGATCAGTGCCAACTTTCTAATACATCAAAAGAGGTGTTTTTTTACCAGGCATATTTGCACTGTGGAACTTTCTGATACAGGTTGGTATGGTTACCAAAAGTCTATATGAGCTTTGAAAATCCTGGAAGGATATTTAAGAGCTTTAAATACAAAGAAAATTCACCTGATTCTGGCAGTAAGTACCTAAGCTGAAGTTTCTGAAAACTTACAGATAATAGGGAGAAATTATTATATATTTTACTTTTATATAGTTTAGCCACATATCAGCTGTTGGTCACTATTAGAGACAAGCTAATGAACCAGGCAGATGGTTGGTTTGATCCCCTAAGGCCATTTTTATGTTGTAGTATTTCTGACAGGAAAGGAAGAATTACATTGCGAAACTATAAAACTATAATTACATTTGAAGATGGAAACACAGAATAATTATTTTGAAATTTCAACTTCACATCTTCCAAAAGAACATGAAGATCTCCTAATGTGGTAAACAATTTATTAGGATTTGCATATCTAATCTACAGACCCTGCTTCTGATATGAAAAAATAGTACAATAACAAGTAATAGTTACATCGTAGTTAATTATTAAGAACAGGTATTTGATATCCATATTGATTCATTTAGGTAGTTGTAGTGTGGTGCCTGTAACATCTGTCTCCTGTTCTGAATGGTGAGGCTTCAAAATACAGTGTGACATTACAAAAAGAAAGGGTAAAACTTTTGTAACGTTCATATTCAAAAATTTGGGTGGACAATCAAAACATAAAAGATATAATGTACTAGAAAATCTGTAAGATATCACATAGATATTAATAATTATTATGTAAGCCAACCACACTGTCACTTGAGTAGTCTGGCAGACCTTAGGGCAAACTGAGAATTCTTTTAAGTCCAAATTCTCAAATTAAAAAATCTATCATGTCTGGTGCATAAATCAAAAACTAAGAAAAGACATGGTCTGTCACAGCACAAATTTTCTCTGGGGAAAAATTACAGCCCTGTAATTTTGTTTTCCCCAAAGGTACAGTTGTGACAGACTCCTGAAGTTGCTGACTAAACAGTAACAACGTCACTATAGAAATACAGTTTCATAATAACTATTCTGAAAAATAAAGCCTGAAATACTTAGCACCTTCAAACTACTTTGGAAAATCTGAAGTAGCTTCTAAGTGAACTTGTAAAGAAAGTTAGTATACTACGGTACAATATATGAAGAAGAAAGTCAAATGTGGCAAAAGGATTCATCAGGCCTAGCTGAGAACCAGTGAAAAAACGAGCAAATAAGAAGACTGTATTAGCAAATTTATAAAGATAAACTAGAAGTGCTCCCAGAAATAGGGGGAAAAGTCCTTCACCACCAATGTCATATTGGTCCAATTGAAGAACTCAAGACATTGATGGCCTCTGTAGCCCTTCCCTTTTCTTTCCCAAGGATACTGCTATCATTAAGCTGAAAACACAGAAGGGCAGTGGCAGGTTTAGCAGAACATCAGAAAAAATGCTGGACAGTATGTGTGCTACAATTTTAGCTGTATTATTATGAAGACTTCTTCTGTAGCAATATTTTTTAAATTATTTTCTGTAATAATTAGGTATGGACTAAAAATAATTGTTTCATTAGACAGTTAAGATTTTGGTTATGGTAACACTATATTCTTTTGCCCATAATATAATTTTGCAACAAGCTTCAAGAAAAACAGCAATTCCTTCTCTGATAACTTTGGCATACCACTGGATCAGTTAAGGCTTCTGAAATACAGGCTGAAAACAGGTAGCAATTTGTGCTGCTGCAGTCTCAGGTTCAACAAGGAAGTCTCTGTTGGCTAACATATGGTAATGATGCCAAAACTCTCTAGAAAACTAGTATCTTAGTGCAGGGAAAACAACATTGAAAGCCAAGAGAAGCAGGTGCTCTGTCCAGAACTTGATGATTTACTACTCCATCCCTGAGTCTCAAAGAGAACAAAGCCATAATAAGCTTCTTAGAGAGAATATTATAGACATATCTCACTATAGCAAATATTCCATAATTATTCTCCAGAGCACTTATTAGAACTAATAAGCTGCTCCTCCATTATAAAATAGAAATGAAGGGAGGAAGGAAGGGAAGAACAAAACCTAATCAGAAACATGATTACAGACCAGACCTGAGACATGGGTCAGGTCTGAGATTTGTATCTGAAAAATATGGCCTGTCAATGAAGTACAACTTGAGTACTACTGCCACTTAAAATAGGATTAGAGTACATATAGGACACAACTGCAGCTGCTACAATTTGTGTGAAAAAGTTAAGTTCATTAAATCAGAATAATTTGGGTTAGAAGAGATGTAGCACAACCCCCACACAAAGTAGGGCTGATTCCACTAGGTTGCTCAGGCCTTTGTCCAGTCCAGTTACAATTTCAAAGGATTCAGATGACATGATCTCAGGGCAACCAGTTCCAATTTTGACTACCCTCAGAGTGATTTTTTTTCTTGATATCTAGTTGACATGTCTTTTGTTGTAAATTGTGCCCATTATCTCCCATCTTATCACTATGTGCACCTGAGAAGAGTATGACTCTCTCTTTTCTCTACACCCTCATTAGGTAGTTGAAGCAAACACAGTTCCCTCAGCCTCTCTTTGTATGTTATATGCACCACCCTCCTGATTATCTTGGTGACTCTCCATTGGACTGGACTTACTTCTGTGTGTCAAAATCATTCCTATACTGGTGAGCCCTTAAGTGTACTCCAGGTGTGACCTCAGAAGATCCAGAGGGAAGAATCACTTGCACGGATCTGTTGATTCCACTCTTGCTTCCAGTCTTCCACTCTCAGCCCAGAAGACTGCTGGCCTTCTTTACCACAAGGACACACTGCTGACTCATTGTCAATTTGTACACAAGGCCCTCCAGATCCTTTTCTGCAGAGCTTTACCCTATCCAGTCAGCCCCCAGCCTTTAGTGTTGCATGGGGTTATTCCACTGAAGACGCAGGACTTCGCATTTGCCTTTGCCAAAGGCTCCTATCAGCCTGATTCTCCTGCCTCATAAGATCCCTTTGAATAGCAATGCTACCTTCCAGAGTACTGACATTTCTCCCCAAACTGGTGTTGTTCACAAACTTGCTCTGTCCCATCATAGAGGTCATCAGTAAAGAGAATACTGCCCACACTATTAATCATAATTAATACTAGCGAAGAGTCGGAGCTCAGCAACAAAGTCAATTTTCCACCCATGTTATCATCCACTTATCAAGCCCATATCTCATCAAATTGGGCTCTCAGGGTACTGGAGGAGAGTGTATCAAAGACCTTTCTGAAGTCAGGATATTCAACACCCACTACTCTCCCCTAGTCCACATAGCCTTTCATATCCTCATAGACAGTGATGTGTTGGTTGGGCATGATACCCCGTGGTAAACCCATGCAGACTATTCCCAAAAAGCTATTTGTCCTTTGTTTTGGAAATATTTTCCAGATAGATTTGCTCCATAATCTTTCCAGGGACTGAGTTTAAAATGACCAGCCCTGTACTTCCCCAGGTCCTCTTCTCGCTCTTCTTTAAGGTGCATGTGAAACTGATCTTTTCTATTCACTAGTAACCACACTGACTGCCATGACCTTTCAGAGATGGTAGAAAGCAGCTTTACAGTGGCATCATCCAGCTTCCTCAACATTCTTGGGTGCATCTCATCTGTTCCAATGGAGATAGGTACAACCAGATGGCTTAATTGCTTCCTGATTTTCTTCCTCTAGTGTGGATAATGCTGTACTCTCACAAACCCTACTAGTAGGTTCAGGGATAACTTGGGGCAAAACATACCAGTAAAAAACAAGGTTAAAATGTATTAATTACCACAATGATTTCCATTTTCTTTTCATTGGGTCCTCAGTCCCAATGGTGAGTAACCATTCCAGCAGCCCAATTGCCCTAGTCAGCTAGGGGATCACCTGCATCAAAAAATTGTCATGAACATAGTCAAGACATCCCTTGGACTGCTTGTGCTCTGCCATATTGTCCTTGCAGCAGCTATTGGAGTGGTTAAAATTCCCTGTTGAGTACCAAGGCTATGATTCTTCTAGGTATCATCTATGTTCTCTTGGCCAGCTGGTCTGTGTCAGGCACCTACAACAATATCATCTGTAGTTGGTTTCCTCAACTAATCTAACCATTCTCTGCTCTTTAAAATGTTAATCTGTCATAAAGCGGCAGCTCTTATTCAAAGTAGTTTAGAACTTCTTAGGTATATACCTTAAATCCATTCTTTACCTTCCTCTGACTTTTCCTTCCTATTTATATATCACACCATTAATAACTCCTCCCTGAAGTCTGCTGCTCAGTACATTCCCTGTCCAGTCACACATTATAAGAAAAAAAAAAAAGACACTTGGTTCATAAAACATTCTATTAAGAATTTTCTCCTCTATAACATAATTATTCATTTTGGCTAAATTAAATACATGTCAGTTTTCTATTGCAGATATCATGCTTACTTTATTCTGATACTTGCAATCCACTATGCAAGAAACTAACAAAAATTCATTAAGAATATTTACAACTGCTATTTTGCCAACTAATAACAGTTATATCACTTTCAAATTTAAGACATAGAACCACAGAATAATTCAGGTTAGAAAAGACCCTTAAGATCATCAAGACCAAACATTAACCTAACACTGCAAAGTGTACCACTAAACCATATCCCTAAACACCACATCTACACGTCTTTTAAATACCTCCAGGGATGGGGACTCAACCACTTCCCTGGGCAGCCTGGTACAATGCTTGACAAGCATTATGGAGAAGAAATCTGTCCTAATATCCAATCTAAACCTCCCCTGGCACAACTTGAGATCATTTCCTCTTGTCCTATCACTTGTTACTTGGGAGAAGAGACCAACACCCACCTCGCCACAACCTCCTTTCAGGTAGTTGTAGAGAGCGAGAAGGTCTCCCCTCAGCCTCCTTTTCTCCAGACTAAACAACCCCAGTTCCCTCAGCTGCTCCTCATAAGACTTGTGCTCTGGACCCTTCACCAGCTTCATTGCTCTTCTTTGGACACGTTCCAGAACCTTAGTGTCTTTCTTGTAGTGAGGAGACCAAAACTGAACACAGTATTCAAGGTGCAGCCTCACAGTAAGGGTTCTTACGATACTCCTATAATAAGTTAAGCAGTGCAGTGTCATATTTAGAAAGTAGTCCCAGTAAAAATGGAATAATTCACTTAGTAAACTGGTCCTGCACTGAATGGATTTTGAGCTGTCCAAATTTAATAAACCTTTAAATTTTTTAATGGGGATTAAAATGCTTCCTTTTGTTTATGTCTCATTGTTCTAAGGCAGGTGTTGAAATGCATACTCCAGATATTCTGAGAAAAGCAGGAGATATAACCATACCAGGTGAACAGGGAAAATTAGGAATAGGTTAATTCCTTTCTCAAATTTCCCCTCACTTACATATACACACAAACACATAATCTAATGCCTATATCCTTCCATTACTTAGATTTCCAGTCCCTTTATAAATGTGATAAAAATCTACATCATTTTTTTTGCATTGTAGCTCCTGGAAGTACAGGAAGAAATAAGACATCTTAGTGGCACACACAGGCTAGCAGTAATGTTAGAAATAGTGTTCTGTCCTGATTCCAAAGTTCACTTCGAATTCCAGCCATTTACTCCTTTCTTTAAACCTACATCAGGAATGAAAAGAGACTGTGTCCCTAATGAGTATCCTTCATACTTGGATTACTGGATAGGAGAAACCTTTTCATTCCATGAGACAAGATTGTATTCAACAAAATGACACAAAAAGACTAGGCTCTTTGGAAAATCAATATACTTTCTTGTTCTTTAGAAGTTCTGTGTCCCTGATCTGCTTTCTATAGCACTGCCATCTGCATTTATCATTCTTCAATTTAATTGAGAAGGAAGAAGGAATATTTTCAGTGATGTGGAATAGTACACACATCTGGGCTTACCATCAACACGTTTGAGACTTACTTTTAATTTCTTAGGACTAGCTCATACTGTGGAGAAAACTTCCTTTACATCTGTAGAACCCAATGACTTTAGGAAAGTAAAAGGAGACTTTCTGGGTTTGCCAATGCAACAAATGCATCAGTCTTTCCCTTGTATACCTATGCATTTACTAATTGCTTTCAGAATAAATGGAGAAGAAAATAAGTCCAAGGAAGTTAGAATGTATTGCCTTTATATCAGCAACATCCATATTTTCCCCCTCATTGTCTTTACAGATTATTGGATATTTTCATATTCATTTAATAACAAATATTTGTTTCTTTAGCCACACAGAGGCAGTTATGAAAGCTCCCATTGATTACGAATTTTACAAGCCTGTATTTTCTTGTTTACTGTGTTATGACCTGAGACAGATCTGTCTAAGATAGGTAGACAGCTCAACAATAGCCTATCATAAAAAGGTCTAGCCAAGATACTTTTTCATTTACTATATTGGCCTCCTAGATCCTAGCACATTGTTTCATCTTACAGGATCTTAAATGGACACGTGCCAACATGCCCTACTATGTAAAGGAAAAATAAAAATTAATTTTAATCTGGAAAAAACACGTATATATGCTGTTAAGTTTTGTCACTGCAGCATTATTTCTGAAACATATAAATTGCTGTCTGAATTTTTTTTTCCTTTGGAATCATGCATTTAACATTATCATGTATCAGCTAAATGAAATCACACTAGAATCTTTATCTTAAATTAGTACCCTTATACCATTATATTATATATGTATAGATAATGCACATTATCATACTCTAGGCAAAACCAAAACATTATGAGGCAGAAAACCATGGGAAATTAAAACAGATTAAAATTTACACTCATGCATTAAACTTTTTTAATAGAAAAAAAAAAATATTTACCTTTGTACTCTAGATGGAATCCAGTAAAACTAACAGATCCATCACTCCGAAAAGCCAGATGCATGGTATTTGAACTGCTTTCTATCCTTTCTGGCAGCTTGCTATCTTGAAAGCTCCCAATCAGTGGGCTATTACCATCTGGCCCATCATAGATATAAAGAAAATCATAATTTGGTTCTATACTGAAACTGTAGAACAAAGAAGAGAAATATTAGACACAATATGCTTTGCCTAACATTTTGACTCGTATTAGCTTAAATAAAAGTTTGATATCATTGTATTCATAAAAGGAAAAAAACCTCCACTGTCAGAATAATAGTCTGTAGAAGTGTTTTATTAGAAAATAACAAAAAAACTATATTTATTGGTTCTCTGCTTAGAAATAATGATTTGCTGCTAGCCAGGAAAAAAAGTAAACTTTTTAAATAGAAAAAAATTAATAACAATATTTCTAAAGCTTTAGAGAAATAAACAATATAAGTCTACTGGAACCCTTGGCAGAAATGCTTTATGATATAATGCAGTCAGCTGCAGAGTAGAGTGTACACAGCTTCCAGTCAGACTGAACATTTTCACACAGCCAGGAGATGATCTTCCAGTAACCCTAAGAGCAAGAAGCATTTTGCTTATAATCAGTTTAAATGAAAAGGTGTAGTATTGAAACCTTGTCTTTTCCTTTGAACTTAATGTTAGTTAATATTTAAAATTTAATTAATTTAATCATGTAACTATAACTAATTAACTAATTTAATTAGTTAATTTTGAATTTAATTTTACTTAAAGGCAGAGAGTTAACCAAATTTACTTATAAGATTGTCCCTGTACAAAAATGTTTAAAAAAAGATTGTTGTAAAAGAATGAAAAGTTTGTTTCTACTTGACACTAGCTCCTGATTAAAATAGATGTAGGCATTGAAGACCTGACACAGCTCCTTCAGGGAAAATATTTTTAACTTTTGGATTATTTAAAAAATATTTCCTTACAAAAGAAATGTGAAAGTCAGATGTCAACAGCTTCGATTTTTAAAGTGCCATAGGTTGTTTTGAGTTTAAAAGGGTTAGCTGGAGTAAGTCCCACTCAAAAGCATATTTAACAGTACTCAGTGGAGTATCCAGAGTTTGGTTTATACAGGAAGGGTTTTTTTCTCACTCTGGAACAGTCTGTGTGTCAAAGTGAGGCAAGTCTCAGTAAGTATGCAATCTACTCTGACCAAGACTAAGCTTGTCAGCTTCTGTCAAGAATCATAACAACTGTCCAGCTTTAAGAACAACTTGCCAATATTTGGGATCTATAAACTGTTCACATACTATACTGAGTCACACTGTAAAATATTGTTTTTATTCTAAGATGGAGAATCTCTTATATCTAAATGTACAATATAAAGAACAGAATATTCTTAAATATTTTGAGCCCATGATATTTCACTAAACAAAAAAAAAGTGCTACTGCACAGTAGAAAGTTGCTTAGCAACTTACAGCATTCTGAAATCACCAACAAAATAGTTAAATTGTTAATTATGTAAATATAATTGAGTGATTAATTTGCTTGGAAGGAATTCTTCAAAACACATACTATATCACTGAGCACTGAGAATAGACAACTATATGATGTACATCACTAAAGAAGTCATCACATTGTCACTGATCAGAACAATAGAGCCACTATTATAGAAATCCAGCATAAGAAGGACTTAAATTTGACAGGACATTACAATTACAATTTTTAACTTTTCTGTGAAATCATCATAGTTTATTTGCACTTTTGCAAATCAATCACAAATGTCAACAACTGTGTTAATTAAACACAAATGTCAACCATACAATCACAGTTGGGATGCATATTTTTCACACATAATATGTATATTAATTTACTTTATGGGATACATACAACACAGACAGCAAAGTTCCTCTGTGGATTCTATTAAGCTCAATTTAATCTTGAATTGCGATAAAAGAAAATGCTAAAACAATTCAATTTAATAACCAGAACAACAGGAAGTATCCTGTTCAAGTATCCTGAAATGATATGGACTAATAAAACTAAATTTAAATATTAGTTTTGAAATTTTGCTTAAATAGCAGATGAGTGTCTCATACAAAATATAAAGTAATAGGCTTCATCATAAAAGACCATTCTCCTGGTCTGGGGAAAATTCAGTGAGTTACTCCATGATGCCTTATCAGGAAGAGAATCTTGGTAAATTGAGCACCATCCACTTCCACATTAGTCAGTGTAAACTGAGAGTGCTTTTAACTGTACAGGAGAAATGAGCTCCCAAGGTCCATCTCTATGTGTATTGAATACTCTTATGTATTTGATGTGACTGCTAACAAAGATAACAAATACTAATCACTTTGATGGTTATATTAAGTATATATATGTTACCCTACAAAGCTTTTAACAACTGCCAATAATAAAGTTACAAACATGACTTTTAAAATTATAAGCAAATAGCAGTTTACCTGATAAATGCTAACGATATAACATAATCATTATTAACAGTGATAGTCCAGTCACAATCTCTGCTGTGGGGATAAGGATGAGGGAAGTTTGGTGAAAGTATAAAACCTGATGAGCCAGTCAAGTTTCCTCCACAGGGAGCTGTGAATAAAAATAAATTGGAATTGAGGAAAGAAGGTAAGAGAAAGAGAAGCAAGTACCAGCAATCTGTTCACTGACATTTAATGTCCTCCAAAAGTTACACGAGAAACAAGTGAAATATTTACAAAGCTTTAACAGAAACAAAAAAATGTATTCATATATCTCCTTAGGCAAACACTAATACTACTAAGTGAAGCACTTGTTTTTGAACACTGTGTCCTTTTATTTGCCTGTGTAACATTATGTCAAGGTTTTTCTGAAAATACTGTGAACTTGAAAAGTGCTCTGGCTGCAGACATAAAAAAAACTTGACTAGATAAGCTTTCCACTTTCTACTTCTTGTTAAAGGCCTTCCAAAAGAAGCTTCTTAGGTTATGAAATATGATCTACTTACACTTATAAAGCAACTACTTGCATTTTCACCAGACAGCACTGATTAGTAATTCAGACTGATATAAGTGAAACTCAACAAAAACATTCTAGTAATTGCAGTTTTCAAACTCAGAGGTAAATAAAATATCTTCCAAGCAGATGCAGAACAGAAAAAACACATCTTTCTGTGTGATTTTTGAGGTTCCTAAATGTTGTGTGTTTGTGGTCCAGAAACATAAACACTTAATAAAAGAATGAAAGTACCACTACCCTCATGAAGTTTTCTACTTCAGTATTTTGAACTGAGACTTCATATAAAAAAAAGAGGACAAGCACGTTTTCTAAAGATCTTTTCTGAAAGATCTTCTAGAATTTTATTCAAAAGATTCTAGATAAGATTTATAAAGACTTAAATTTGCAAAATTTAATTCTACAAAATGCTCATCTGCAGTACCAGAGAAAGGAGTGGGTCGCTCAGGTCTTCTGTAACAGAGCTTCTGTGAGATCAAAGGTTACTTAAATCACTTTCTAGAATCATAGAATCATTTAGGTTGGAAAAGACCCTTAAGATCATCAAGACCAAACATTAACCTAACACTGCAAAGTGTACCACTAAACCATGTCTCTAAACACCACATCTACACGTCTTTTTAATACCTCCAGGGATGGGGACTCAACCACTTCCCTGGGCAGCCTGGTACAATGCTTGACAAGCATTATGGAGAAGAAATCTGTCCTAATATCCAATCTAAACCTCCCCTGGCACAACTTGAGATCATTTCCTCTTGTCCTATTGCTTGTTACTTGGGAGAAGAGACCAACACCCACCTCGCCACAACCTCCTTTCAGGTAGTTGTAGAGAGCGAGAAGGTCTCCCCTCAGCCTCCTTTTCTCCAGACTAAATAATCACAGTTCCCTCAGCCGCTCCTCATAAGACTTGTGCTCTAGACCCTTCACCAGCTTCATTGCCCTTCTCTGGACATGCTCCAGCACCTCAATGTCTGTCTTGTAGTGAGGGGCCCAAACCTGAACACAATGTTGCAGGCACAGCCTCACCAGTGCCAAGTACAGGGGGATGATCAGTTCCTTAGTCCTGCTGGCCACACTCTTCTTGATACAAGCCAGGATGCTGTTGGCCTTCTTGGCCACCTGGGCACACTGCTGGCTCATGTTCAGCTGGCTGTTGACCAACACCCCCAGGTCCTTTTCTGCCAGGCAGCTTTCCAGACACTCTTCTCCAAGCTTGTACCATTGCATGGGGTTGTTGTGACCTGAGTGCAGGACCCAGTACTGAGCCTTGTTGAATGTCATAAAATTGGCCTTGGCACATCAATCCAGCCTGTCCAGATCCCTCTGCAGGGCCTTCCTACCCTCAAGCAGATTGACACTCCTGCCCAACTTGGTGTTGTCTGCAAACGTACTGAGGGCACACTCGATCCCCTCATCCAGATCATTGATAAAGATATTAAATAAGACTGGCCCAATACTGAGCCCTGGGGAACACTGCTTGTGACCAGCCACCAGCTGGATTTAACTCCATTCACCACAACTCTTTGGACTCAGTCATCCAGCCAGTTTTTCACCCAGCAAAGATTACATCCATCCAAGCCATGAGCAGCCACTTGTTCCAGTAGAATGCTGCAGGAAATGGTGTCAAGGGCTTTACTGAAGCCAAGTAAACATCACCCACAGCCTATCCCTCATCTACTAAGTGGATCATCTTGTCATAGAAGGAGAACAGGTTGGTGAAGCAGGACAGGCCTTTCATAAATCCATGCTGACTGGGCCTGACTGCCTGGTTGTCCTGATGTGCTGTGCGATGGCAGTCAAGATGATCTGTACAGATCAAGATTATATGTACAGGTATAAATCAACTGATTGGGAAATATACATAGGGTTTTCTAGTGTCAGGAGAAATAAATCACAAGTCATTTAAGAATTCAAGTAATGTAAGTAGAAACCTTAAGTAGATTAATGTATCCACAGTTACAATATATATGAGTATAGTCTTTCTACATTTTACATATTTTTCTTATATTAAAAGGGAGCAATGGATAGCTAAATTACCTCAAAAACAAAAATAAAATTAGAATATTCCATTATATTTTGGTACAATAAGTGGTAATGAATTCCAAAATCACCATTTTCTGTAAAGGCAGTTAGAAGCTGAAACATCACCTTGTTCTAGGAACACATAAATATTATAAATGAATGGCACTAGCAAATGCATATAATAATTTTTCCAGATCTGGCACTTTTTTTTTTTGCTTCCCTTAACAATCGCCAAATGCAAATTTTATCATGATAGCATTTTCTCAGAGGTTTTCAGTTGCTAGAGAAAGTTGCATTAGCTACAAGGGAACAGGCTGGAAAACTGTCATTTAGTACAAAACATTTACTTAGTTTTACAATAAGGATAATAACTACAGTTTCTGTGTCTTCACAAGATTAAATTTGGTATTGTTTTTAATCAGAAGCATCTTTTATTTAATGCTATTTTGTTACAATTCTGAAACAAAATAAGATTAAATTATTACAAAAAAAAATTCTTCCTTTAACTGTAGAAGGTCATTGTAACCTTCTGTCTTGCTGAACTAAAAGTTTCTGCAAAAGTCTTGAACCGTGAGGTTATATGGAATGTAAAGGCTGCCCATGATCTGGAACTAGTGTTCTTCAGTATAACCCTGTACATTCATGCTCTTGAAGCACTTTAATGGTTCAGGCTGCACTATCTGCATATCTGAAGACTGAAAATGTAAAGAGTACCAAAGAGGACATGAAGGTTGTTCACTGTAACCAAGCTTCACTGAAATAACCCCTAAACTGTATCAGTCTGATGATATTTTCTGAGGCACTCTGAACTTACATATGATGATACAAAGATGATAACTCAAACAATTATGTCCTTGTTCCAGACACTTTCTGCCAGTGTCTGCATTCATGATACTTTCCTGATGTGGTCTTCATTTAGTTTAGTTATCTGTTAATTTCATTGATAGAATATTTGTGTATTAGTAGCTTCTTTCTTATCTATTTCGTCTTTCATTTACACACATTAGCAATTACTTTTTCTGTCTACAGTGAGACAGGTTCTTTCATTTAATCCTTCCAAAGGTCTAGTTGATAATCAAAAAGACTCTTCCGGGAATAAATGGAAAGTTCACAAAGTTGGACAGTCAAAATGTATTTTATTTCAAGTTATACCATTAACAGCTGTAAAAAACTATTAATCTTCAACTTTGTAAAATATCTCCCTGGTAGAATTTTCTTCAGATGTAGCAGTTTCAGATTATTTTATTTCTTAATTCATTAGATAGTAAGTTGAGAAAGTCAATGTCATCTAATGAAAAATGTTAGATGATGTTGCCTTTTCCAGTTTACTAACTTCTCTGAAGTTGTTTAAAGACTTCCTTTCTCTGTGTGCTTGAATTAAATTCTTGTGTGTTTCAGAATATGTAATTTTCTGAATTTAATATGTGCAACGTTATTATGAAGTGTCATAACTTTGTTTTTAACTGAGGGCAGACCTGCTCTGAAAACAAAGTTTAAAGGACACCTATCTTTTATAGTATTAGATAGAAGATCTAAGATTGAACAAATATGATAGCCCATCTAGAAAGAAAGGCAAATGTCAATACACTATGAAAAATGTATTTTTATGTATAACAGTGAAAACTAGATGTAGGTTGTGTCAACCTGTCTTTATAAACCCCTGTGTAGACACAGTGATAAGCAAGCACTGTGCCAGACAGTCTGTCTGTATGATGATCTTAGCATTCATTGTTTCTATGGGAGGAAGTACAGGTTGTATTGTTTTTTATCTAAAATCTATTTAATTTTTCTGAAGGTAACAAAGTACTCTTTCAGAACCTTTTGGCTTTTATTTATTTATTTATTCACTGAATTACATCTTAACAAAAGAAATAGAATGTATGGTTTCATTAGTTGTTTTTTTTTTAATAAGAGATATTAAATATAGAATCATAGAGTTGTAGAATCATAGAATGGGTTGGGTTGGAAGGGACCTTTAAACGTCATCTAGCGCAACCTCCCTGCAATGAGCAGGGACATCTTCGACTCGATCAGTTGCTCAGAGCCCTGTCCAACCTGACCTTGAATGTCTCCATGGATGCGACATCAACAACCTCTCTGGGCAACCTGTTCCAGTGCTTCACCACTCTTACCATAAAAAAATTTCTTCCTTATATCTAATTTGAAGATATATTTCAAATAATTTTAATTAAATATGAAATAACTCTGGAATTTTTCCTTTACACCAGTGTCATATAGATCTCATTTTGAGGAAAGCACCACTGGAATTCACTGTTTACAAAAATCTTTTCCATAGATATAAAAATGGAAACCAACACCTTGCTTAAAACAAAAGAAAACCATGCCACAATTAACAAAAAAATTAACCTATGAATTTCTGAAGAAAGTCTGAAGCTTCTGGGAGACAGTCCTTACTTCACCTAAATGTATAGCAAACCTGAATCCTAAAATGACATTTTGCATATCAGTGTTTTTAATGTTATCCCTGAGCAAACTAAACAAATACAGTCATTTAAGATTCTGGTATCTAAACAAGATTGGATCCAGGAAGTCTTTGGAATGGAAAACACCTAGCTATTTTGGACACCACAGGCATAAGTCAAAGGACTGTCTTTTGGCAGAGACATATTGCCAAATTTATAGTTTGTCAGAATATCTTCAGTGTAGAAGAATCTCAAATTTTCATTATTCATTCAAATAGTTTATCAATATTTAGCTCTTTGGAATTTTCCCATTGCTATTACCTTTGAAATGAAGATATTCTTAAAATTGTGTTACAGGCAAGACTGAAGGAATCTAAACAACAAAGTCCCACAGGTAAGAACAACTAACAAGTACTTTTACCTAGTTTTGACCATTAATAATCAGGAGGTTTAAGATGACACTTTGGAGTGTAAAGAAATAGTAAAATAAATGTAGAATATGCTACAGCAATACACCTCAGGAATTATCTTGTTCTTCCATCAAAATGATGTTTATTTTTTCTAAGAGTTTGATAAACCATGATGGTGTTGAAGTTATGTGCAGACTAAGCCTTGTACAGTTTTGATTTACAGGCATGGAAACAACATAAGTGAATATATTACAACTTTGGAAAAAAATTATGAACTTTAGAGTGTACTGAACTATAACAGATAATTTTGAAATCTTTGAGCTCGAAGCCAATGTTTGCACACCCTACTTTAATCTATTAGCAGCTCACATTCCCCAAAAATATATCATTATAGGAAATCAATATAAAATAACTTCATGCCTGATATTTGGTCAATAAATCATCATTATAAGCATTCTTGCTACTGTATGTAGGGAATTTCAGGTCAGCAGCTGCTGTCCTCTGAGACAAAATCTTCTATCATTCTACATCATCATATCACATTTGACTGCATTATAGAACATACTGGAAATAAGCATCATTTTATTATTTACCAAACTAGCCAGGTGGGTAACCCCAAGATTATTTATTACTCTACCTCTACATCAGGTTTTAGAAGTGGTAGTTTAGATATTTTCTAGATCAATAATAATAATGATTAGGATAGCCTCAGAAAAGATTAGGGGAAGGCTACTACATACTAGACATTTTTGTAATTTCTTATTACTTTTCATCATGATTTATTTAACCAAGTTAAATGCTTTCAAAATCCATTTAATACAAGCTATGTTAATCAGAATAGCATTAGAGACTGAGACAATATTTCCAGAAATAAATTATATGTTTTATTTTTTACTAATGAAAATTTTGTTCTTTTTTAAAATAATGAAGACTGCCAGAGAAATTAGGCTACCATCATTCTTTCCTGTTGCATCCTACCTTAGCCCTTGCATAATTTTATCTGATCTATAAATTTACTAGGTCATCTGTCTGATATTTTGTACATATAGACACATGAACTTTAACCAAATCTTCCATGCTTATCACCATTTTTCAACTTTTAAGGCAATGCTAATAGTGCCATTGACATTGACTTTCTTGCTTTCTCTGTCACAGATCATCAAATTATAAATGATATGGCCTAGAGAGGGAAAGAATGAGAACTATTATACTAACAACTACAGAGGAAAGATTTTGGTAATGTCCATTGGAGCTTTATACAGAATAATTTATCAGATGTGCAGTACTTGTATGCATTTGTTCTTCAGAGAAAGTTCCTAGAGCAGTGTGATTCATTACACCAGAATTTCAAAATTTAGGAAAGCATTATTTAATTTTTTCTGCATACCTATACAGACTGGTGGGTTGGGCTGCCAGAAGTACCGATTTTCTACTTGAATGCAGGTTATTCTCTCATCGCCTTGCAGTTCATAGCCAGGGTCACACTGAAAAATGACAGTGTCTCCAGGTTCTCTTCCATCCCCATTTCTAGTTCCATTCATGGGGACACCAGGATCACGGCAGGCAGTAGCTACAGAACCTAGCAGACAAAGGAAAAAATAAAATTATTTTTTTAAAAAAAGTCAGCTTTTCAATCCACTTTTGTTCCATTATATTTTTCTAATCAGGAAGTTCTGTAAATCAAAAATTTTCTACTCACTTCTAAAATTTTGAGAAAGCATCCAACAACCTGCTGGTTCTGGTTTTATACTAATTTTTTTGCCACCTGCTTTAATTATTGAAAGTGTCTAATTTTTCATTTAATCTTTTTTTTGGAAAAAATTCTGTGGAGCATTGCAATATGTAAAAAGGAAAGTAACAGATTTCCTAATACCCTGGACACTCAGCATTTCTAACTTAGAGGAATTTTTAGTATGAATAATGGAAAGAACAGATTAAGAACCTCAGGTTGTCCAATAAGTTATGCTTGTACACATCTTCAGTTCTCCACAATTCTATAGTTCTTAAATGTATGTATGGTGTAACATTTAGTAGTGAATTTGGATGTGAATTTCTTTGATCACTCCCATCTATACCTTCGCAAATGACATATCTATAATGCTAGGCTTTTGTAATAATATTAAATTACCCACACAAAAAATACATATGGACTTAGTCTGAGAGAATATACAGCTACACATAATGCATAAGTACAGATTATTACTAATACTACACACACAACCACAATGACTACAAGTATGAGATTTATAGATATTTTCCCCAGATTTAACAAACTATAATCAACATATTATTTAATATATTATGCACCAAAATATGTAAGCTTATGTGAAAAGTAAGCATATCAATGTTTATTAAAGCAAATATTATTTCTTACTTACATTATAGAACTGCAACACATTATATGTATTACAAATAAATAACAAGTGTCAGAGTTGCCTGTGGAACTAGTCCCACTTAGCTCAGCAATCTGTGTAACATAAACACAAAGTGGCTGTACTAAGATTTATTTCAGATGCCCTCTTCCTGGGGAGATAATACCAGCACACAGCAATGTATTCATCTGAAATGTGAGTGGTTTATATATTTATATTTTTGAAGAAGAAATCTTGGTATAAATAGATTATTTCCCTAAAAAAATAAGTATCTTGCTTTCCAAGACATACATAAAAATAAATAAATAAATAAATAATTAGCTTTATAAAGTTATGAGGCTTTTTATGGGGTTGTTTTTCCACATAAGATGTCCTGAGAATCGGGGGGGGGGGAACAAACAAACAAAAAATTAAAAACAGCAACAAAAAAAAATCAGCTATGACCAGAAGGTTGGGAAATTTTTCCTTCTTATTCTTCAAATATTAAATATTTCTTTAAAATATTAACTACTGCATTATATATGAAAGATAACGATTTTTTTTATATGATCATGCAAGTTTTTTAAAATTTCTGCTTTAGACACAATGATCAAGACTCCTTTAAAGAAGCTGCTGGTTTTTAATTTAGAAAAAAAAAATTACTAAAATATGGAATGACTGAATTTCACTGCACTGTGCTAGCAGATCTTGCAAATGTTGTATGCAAGAGAATAAGATACTGGAGCTAGATCACACAGTAGTGACATTTCATCAAATAGGTTCATAACAATGCAGATCAGAAGTAAAAAAGAAATCCTTAAGGTAAACTTATACTGAAGCAAGTAGTAAAACTAGTCATATATTAATCTGCATTCCTCCCTGCTGAGAACACACAACACACTATATCTTTTGTGTAGTGTTGGCCAATCAGAGCAGGCCATATTGGAGAGAAACTGTGTTCTGCCCACTTAAATACTACCTGCCTTGAATCTTGCCATAGAGTAAGAGTAACACTCCTGTGCTTTATTTAAAATGTGCTGAAATGAATTCTAGAAGAAAGGGGGCTGATACACAGAATTTGTAATCAGTCCTGAAGTGCTCAAGAGGGAAAGTTGTTGCTACAAAATTTGTTATTAGCTGTACATCATATTGTTCTTACTAGATTGTATCATTCTGCAAAATAATTGTATATGGCTGAAAAAGAAGGTAAAGGGCCACCCAGATCTATTTGGAATTCCTGATACAAACTGTTTGGGGTTTTTTAATCACTTTGTAATAATTATATAAATTATAATATGAGGTATATATGCCAAACTGATAACCTTTTCCTTATTTGCCATATATAGTAGCCTTCTTGCATGCTTGCATGTCTGTTCAACCAACTTCTTGCTCCTTTTTTCCAGAAATTTTTTTCCAGAGGGATTGTGTTATCTCCAACCTAGGAGATATTCAAAGCCATAAGCAGCCGTATCTCTTTGACTCTTTTGTGACCAGGGAGTTGGACTAGAGGTCTCCAGAGATCCTTTCCAACCTAAACTATTCTATGACTGTTTTTTAACTTTGCAAATTCATATTAAATACACACAGACTTCATTTAAAAATAAAAAGACTTCTTTAAGACTGATTTTGCATTATAGTGCTAGAATGCAAAAGACATTCTCTGTTCCCAAAGTGGAAGTAGATAAATGGCTAGTTTGGATTTTAGGTTTTTAAGTACCTGGTTTCTAGAAGTCTAATTCTCATTTTTCAGAGTTTGTTTGGCAATTTGCAAGGCTCTGTTAAGAGTATAAATTCTAACTGAAGGATTTATGAAACAGTTTGACAGACAAGGTGAGAGCTACTATTTTAGAACCAACCATGAAAGTCATACAGAAATTCTCAATAGGCTGATAAAAAATAAGTTAATGTATTCTCAATGAATAAAGTGTAAGAAAGAGAAACAACCCAACATGCCATTAAAAGCACTAGGATTCATGAAATGATATATTTATTTTTACTTTCTCATAACTAAATAATTATTTAGTTTTGATTTTTCTAAAATCTGTGGGAATTTTGCGTCTATGTTTTCTGTTAAAGTGCTACTTTAAGGAGGCATTTTAAGAAAGAGATAAAAAAAAACTCCAAAATATTGCTACTACATGATATGTGATTTATTCATGTAGTTGTGTGACATTATCTTCAATATCTTCATCAGGATAATAAAATAGTGATGATTTCTTAGTGCAAGTGCACTGTAGAGCTACAAAGCTACTAACTTAGAATGGTTAGTATAATTTTTTCCATAGTCTTTGGGAATGTGATAGGGTAAAAATAGGAAAAAAACCTGGGATAGGTATGCATACTGGACAAGTCAAACATAGATAAGGTTTTGACACATCTCTTGCTTTAAATTTTTAATTTGTATCTGTATAAATATCTCCAATATTTTGTTGCTGTTGTTGAGAGCAAGCACTCCAATCAGTTTTGTATCCCCTCCATTTCAAAATATACACATACCTCTACAGAGCATTTCAACAAATGTAACTATCACATCTAACAAAATTTCAGCTGTTATTTTAATTTGATTGTCATTTTAAATTGTGGTAGAGGCTTATATATATAAATGGTGGCATATGTATATGTATATGTATATGTATATGTATATTTATTTATTTTTCTAACCTGTTCCTGTATTTTGTTGTGGAAATAACTGAGCATTATACAATTCCTAAAAAAGACCATTTCATCTTCATTTTTTTCCTTCTATCTCATTTTAAAAAGAATACAGTAGAAGAAGGCATCCAAACACAGTTCCACACTTATAGTGAGATCGAAGTGTAAATAAACTATTCTTTTACAGTATTTCTGAAAACCACATATATTTCTTTGTAAGCATGTGTCTAAATTCAACTTGCTTAATTAGGAATGGGATTCGTTTAACTTAATTTTGGCCATGTGAAAGTTAGGTGTCTTATTAATAGGCTTGTTTCCCAGATTCCCTCTACAGTCAATATCACAAGGGAGAAACATCTACTTCTGTCTTAGACACTTAACATTCTCATGATACGCAATGGAAGGACACATTGCCCTGATATATCAATCTTTTTCCATTGAGAGAAAAATCCTGCCTGAATAATTTATATTAGACATGTAACCTTTATCTTAAGAATAAATTTGTTATAATAAATTTTATTTTGACTCACTTGATGCCATGTATTTGCCTCAAAAAGGAGATGGAAATTATGTTTGTTTTTATAAATTAAATTGTCAAAAGAAGAATCTTAAAATACAGAAATTTTTGGGGGGCAAGGTTAAAAAATAATGATATAAGAAGGAAACTGGAGAAGGAAAATCTCAGTGCTGTATATAATTATAGAACCAATGCATTTCTTGAGAGCTAACATATATTAACCATATATTCAAATGGAATTTCTTAATCACGGTTTTCTGTAATGTCTGCTCTACTCTTTAGTTTTTGTTTCATGTACATGACTCTAGCCCACCATTATTACTGTTAAAATCTGTGTTTGTTCCTCTGATTTCAGAGAAGAACTCTATTATAATTGTCTGGCTAAGGAGTGTTCTGTACTGCATTCTCAACTCTCTCTTTGCCTCTTTATTCTGTTTATTTTTTAATATTTCTTTTCATTATCTACCTTTGGTCTATTTTTTTTTTTTTTTTTTTTTTTTTTTTTTTTTTTTTTGGTCTCCTTTTGAAGTATCTATACTGTTTTATTTATGAAGTAAAGTATATTCAGCCCAGGTAATTTGATATGTGACTGTAATGTCCTAAGATGACAGCTCCATTTTCATGCAGGAAAGATACTTGGAAACATGGCATTAAAAGTGTGACAAGGCAGTAATAGACTCCACTGATGCTGGGATCAATATAATAAATGTCTTCAGATTTCTTGCTGTTAACAATGATTTCTAAACTTAGTTTTCTAATGCATGCCGAGTCTAATAACAGTAAAGAGTCTAAATCCCACCCCGGGACAAAATGACTTCTTCATTTTGATTAATTTCTGCATGTCTTCTGGAAAGAAAAGAAAGGGGAATTCTATTTGTTTATTTGAGAATTAGGGAAAAAAAAAACAAAATGTTTTTTCTTTTTTTTTTTCCCCCAGAGCACAAAATCAGAGCAGAAGCTCTAATTCTTTCAAATTTCAAGCTCTTCATAACATGCAGAATGTAAAAAAAAAATTATTCTTAACTTATTTAAACCAACATGTTCTTCTGAACTCATGTCACTTTAGATAAAGGCTTTCCATAATTGTTGGTGTTTCAAACTTCCATCATCCTGAACCAATCCTTACAGACTGCACCTTCAAAATTCAAGCTGTCCCAGTCTCCTTTACCCATTTGGACACTACTGTCTCCCTGCATCTCTAATACTGTCTGAGAATCAGGTCAGCCTGGTATTTGCTATCTTAAATCCAAACTTCTATACATCTTTTCCTGAAAAAGAAAGAATAAAATAGCCACAGTGTTTTTATTCAGTCTTCTAACAACAGGAACACTGCTGAGATACATTTTTTTGCCTATTTTTAATTTCTGTTTCTGCTGTAGATCTAACAGAGATTTAGGAGCACAACCATTATAATTCTTAAGTAAATTCTAACCATAGACTCAGTTTGTTGATTTTGCATGACTTCATAGATTCTATCTAAGTTTGTCAGTTATTGTTTGAAGATTAATATGGGAAAATATTAAGAATAAAGTACAGTTCAGTTCTGAACATCTATTATCCCTTAAGCATTTGCTCATAGCTTTGGCACTGAGTATGAAACCCAGTCCCAAATAAATTAATTGACATATGGTTTCAGATAATTGCTGGAACTTAGCAGAAAATGGATATTGTGACAATATGTAATCATGCTGGCAATGCATTCCAACTGGGAAGAAGTGTTTTGAAAATCTTAATTTCATTTAGATTGCATGTTTTGGCATTTGGGTTTTTCAGGGAACTATAGGGGTTTTCAAGCTTTTCAAACCAGATCTATCCTTATTTCAGATGGCACATTTCTTTATGTATGTATATGAAAACAGGGAGACAGAAATAGCTTCTCAGAAAGAAGCAATCACCAGGATCTTGGACCACTCAAAAGGGCTACTCATGCATTAAAAAATCTGACCAATCATCACCCATTTTTTAATACCATTTCTACTAAAAAGATCATTAAGAAGATCTGAGTGAAAAAATACCTGTTTAAATTGATGCTTTACAGAACAGTGTGCAACTTGTTCTGTTGCAACAGTTAAGAACACAGTTGTGCAACACAGAACAGCACTGCTGGTTTGCCTTGTCCTTGATTTTGCACTCTGGGTGAATCCTCTGAAGAGAGGGGGAGATTGCTCAGCTTTTGTTGTTGTATTCAGCTTTTGTTGATGTATTCAGCTTTTGTTGACTTATTGCTTCAATTTTTTTGTACTATAATTAAACAGTTTGGCATTGATACAGAATTGGCTTCATTATTTGGTAACATTTTGTACATATACTTGAATGTCATTACTCTGATCTTTATTAAGATAACTAAAATTTTTGATTTAGGAAAGCATTATACTATGGTCACTTGCAAGAAGTTGCAGAACACTGTCAGAAAACACCTTCTGTTTTCTTTAGTCTCATTATACAGATTACACTTTCCCAAAACAACAATAGGAATATAAAGAAGAATAAAGATCTGACTCTTATTTTTATTTTCTTTTGTAAGGTTTTAAAATTCCTCTTTGTAAATTAATTATATCTCAGACTGCATGTCTGAATATGTCCAGCCAATAACTGAAATTACCAGTCCACAAATAATTTTTTCCACAGTCATATATAGAAGACTGAAAGATGAGCATTCCTTCAGCCAAATGAGTTTGCTAGATCTGTCCTTCAGGAGATCAGACAGCTTACTGGAATGCTTTTAAGAAAAAAAAAAAAGTATTTCTATGGCAATAAAATAGCAGCAAACATCTCCCTTTAATTTAACTATGTTACAAAACACCCAGCCCTAACCGGGAATGGGGTAACAGGGAAAGGAGGAACACATAATGAGCTGACAAACTTGAAGTAACCTCCCTGCTAAGAACTATTCTCAAAACTTAAGTAAGAAGATGTATATGGAATGTAAAAATCCATATATAGAATATGAAAGAATTACAGCTTGAAAAAGAGGCTCTGGATTCCACTAGTGAAAGCTTTTCAAAAGGCAGCAAGATTAGTTACAGAACATGAAAAAGTATCACTGATCAACTGTAAATCTAGTTTTAGATGTCTTCAAGGAATTTCCCTTACATAAGTATATTTTGGCCATTCTCCTAAAATATCTCTTCTCTCTAGATACATTTTTGTGATATGTTCATTCCATTACAAGCTAGCAATAAAACTTCCAAAACACCTTTCCTTCTTATGGTACGGATTACATAGAAAATGCACTGCAATTGCACTCATTGGCAGAAAATGAGAGATGCATAAGTGAGAGGAGGATAAGACCTTGGAGAAACAGAAGATAAATCTCAAAACTGCTGTCCTTCCTGTACATTTATGCATTATACTCTGAGTGCAGAAGAAAAGATAACAGTCCTGAAAATGTATCTGTACTTGCAGGAAAGAGCCCATCATATGTGTGTGCGCGCATGCAAGCGCACGTGTGTGTGTGTACATGCATGCATATGTGTGCCTGTATATATCTATAAAGGATGGCACATGTATCATAAATAAAGGAAACTACTAATACAGGAAATGTCGAACAGAAAATCCACCTCCAAAGTAGTAGTAGTGTAATATCAGAATTTGTCAGTGAAAACAGAGAGCAGAATAATTATGTCATCTCATTTATTTACCATTGGAAAATGGTTTCCCCAGTCATATGACTGAATGTCAATTCTATGCTGGTTTCATCTGTGTTTTGTACCAAGTACTTAACAAGATGATACCTTTTTGGAGAATACTGCAAAACCAGCTCAGTACTACTCTCCCACAGGCAAAACATATTGTAAAAAGATATTTCAATGAAGCAGGATGAAATTCCTATACATTTAAACATGCAAAATGAGACCTTTACATGGTTTCATCAAAATAATTCCTGTAAACCTCAGCTGATGAATTTGCCACTCACACTGCAGTTTGCTTGTAGTTCTATGTAAGAGTGCAAAAAAAGACTGTTGAATAATCAATGTAGTGTATGAATGCAAAGACTAATTTTCAGGGTGAAATCTCCACGAGACAAGTGTTTTGGGAGTTGCTTCTTTGTACATAGAAGACAAAAATTAGCAAGCCCTGGTCTCATGCAATTTTGCTCACTTATTGGTAATAATGGAAATGCAAGGAAGGGAAAGATTCGTTGAGATTATATTCCTTATCGAGTCAATCAAGGTACATAATTTTGGTCCCAAAGGAGTCTAAAGAGGCAAAATATGTTATTAAGCATAGGCTACTATTTGATGACCAGGGTTCCTTATCCCCTCATTCTCTGATTTGGTACTGTGACTAAAATCATACAATTGCATATGCGGCTACAGACCAAACTGTAGAGCCCTTCTATTCATGTCACAGCTATCTGTTAGGAAGAAAACTGTTACACAAAGTAGCTTAAACCATATACTTTTGACTATATTTTTTACTGACTAATACAAAATAGAAAATAAAATATGTGTTATTAATTAAATCTTCAATGTATCTTACCTGGAATAATTTCAAAGTTTTATACAAACGTACTACTATAGAAACATTTGACTGTCCTGTGCACTATTTTGATCAATAGTTAACTTTAAAGAATTTAATGAAAGAGACTGGATTAATCAAAGAGAAAAAGTTGATAGGGAACTTAGAGAGAACTTTTTCTGAAATAGAAAAGTAGTTTCATTGATAACATTATGATTCCACATGAAGATATTTTTGCACTTACAAATTTATTTTGTTCTATAGACAATTATAAAGATCTGTAATGGATTCTATTTGCAAGTAAAATGACCCACCATAACTACAAATTTTATCCAAGAAACCTAAGGTACAGTGTTCAATTTTATATTGCTTTAACAGAAAATATACCAGCAGATTTTTCAGATTCAAATAATAGATTTTACAGACATGAAATTGAAATACAAGCATAAAACATTAATCTGAGACACATGACATTCCCAGTTTGGAATCAAATCAGGTTGAGCTCTCTAAAATGCCATGTCACAAGTCAGACAAAATCTATTTTAAACTCTGTGTTTGTAAATTTAGGGTGAGTGAGTAGGTTTTGCATTGATGTAAGACACAAGGGTTTGGCCAAACTATGTTTTATGGGGTTTAAATTGAGGAAGTTCAATGTTCAATATAATCAAAATAAGTTATTTTTATGGTGACATGACTAAGAGGTCTATTTATTTATTTAACATTTCAAAAGTACTTATAAATTAATCTGTTTCTCTCAATACTTCCTTTCTGCTTTCAGCTATTCATACCATAACTCCAGGTCTCTGTAGCTACAAGCCGTTACCAGGGCATTTTACATGGAAACACTAACTTATAGCATTTGCCTGCGTAAAATACACATATCCTATATACTACTGAACTAAGAGATAACAGCTACTGAGCAGTTAATGTCATTTACAAACCTGTGACAGGAATGACATTTTTGCCATTGAAAGACCCATAAGTGATTATTCCTTTTACTAATACCTGCTACTTAGAAGGAAGGCAATAGCTGATAGAGGAAAACAAATTTATTCAATAGCTTCTTTCTTTTAAGCCTCTTGATGCTAAACACAAACCAAAACAAAATGAAACTGAAAACCCCCACAAAAAAACACACACAAAAAAACCCCAAGAAAACACACACCAACATCACCCCCAGCAAAACAAAAACACTGGGCTGTGAAGTATGAACACTCACAGTTATTTCTGATAGGAAAATAGTCATCCTGAAATCTCTAAATCTAAATACTTCTTTCAAAGTTGAAAGAAATCAGCAAACCAGAGTATGAAAACATTTTAGATGAAAATCTGTTTCTGCTATGGAATAGACAGGAGGAAGAATAAATCCTATCTTACTGACTTCAGAAAAGTAAAGAAGTTATGTTAGGAAGTGATCCTTATACCAGCAGCACTAGTAAACAACACTCTGATAAAGAAAATAGTTAAATTCCCTAAAGCCGTTCTCAAATCACCTTCAGGTTAAACATGTCAGAAGTAGAGATCTCTGTTACTGCAAAACCAGAGGGAAAAAAAAAAAAAAAAAAAAAAAAACCAAGAGGAGGTGTTCAATGTCAAAAAATCTTCGTAAATCAGACTGTGGTGAATATGTCTTTTTCTGAACAAAAAGAAGTCACGTAAAAACAAACCAAACCAAAAAAATACCCAACAACAAAAACAACCAACCAATAAAAAAAAAAAAAAAAAATCAAACACAGGACAATTAGAAGACACTGTGGTCATAAATCAGCACTAAACATAAGCTAAACATAGAAAGTTGACTTGTAAGCATTTAATCATTAAATGTAATCAAAGTAAGCAATATCATGTGCTAGAATTATAGACTGGAAATTAATATTTCCAAACTTAAGTCATCCAATATGTATCTGATACAGTTTTCTAGGTTCTGTAGTCTACAGAGACAAGTAACTCCAAACAGGTATTCACCCAGTCTTAAAATAACGAGGGACAGCTGTAGTGTGACTGTAGAGTAAATCCAAGCATTTTAAGGCATAAATTAAGGCACAAATGTTGTAGTTTAGCCCCAGTCAGCAACTAAGCACCACACAGCCGCTTGCTCACTTTCCCCACCCCGGTGGGATGGGGCAGAAAATCGGAAGAGCAAAAGCAAGAAAGTTCATGGGTTGAGAAAAGAACAGTTTAATAATTAAAAATAATAATAATAGTAATAATTGTAATGATAATAATAATGATTATGATAATAATTATAATATTAATATAATAATTCAAAGGAAAATATTGAGAGAGAGAAAAGAAACACAGGGAAAGAGTGAAAAGAAAAAAAAAAAACACAAATGATGTAACCGCTCACCACCTGCTGACCGACAATGCCAGTTCCTGAGCCGCGATCGCTGCTTCCCCCCGGCCAACTCCCCCCAGTTAATATACTGGGCATGATGTCACATGATATGAAAAATGACTTTGGCCAATTTGGATCAGGTCTCTTGGCTGTGCCCCCTCCCATCCCGGCTTCTTGTGTACCTCACACAGCATGGGAGGCTGGAAAAGTCCTTGACTAGTGTAAGCACTACCTAGCAGCAATTAAAACATCAGTGTGCTATCAACATTATTTTCATATTAAGTCCAAAACACAGCACTATTCCAGCTACAGTGAAGGAAATTAACTCTATCCCAGCTAAAACTATGACATGCTGTTATACAGAAATTGCTGTTACATGATATAAAATACTGCTAGAGCATGTATTTACAAAAAACCTCCCAAATACGCAAAATACTGCCTGGCTGCCCTCTAATGCTTCAGAAATGCTTTATATTGTATGCTGTTTAATTAGTCAGGAATGTGACTGCACACTTAGGCCTGAGCAGAATTCAGTCTGTAATACTGAGTGACTCAGTAGTGCAGCTATTAACAGTGAAATAATGGCCTATGAAAAATGAATACAGATTCTTCCTTTCTGCATAAATGATAAATGGCACCTGAACTGTTAAAGCTAGCAGACAGGAAACTTCCCTGTAATACCAGATTCAAAGGCTCTTGAAATCTATGGAAACAATCTCATCAACTTCAGTAGGAACTGATCTGATATTACACATGCATATTAAAGGGACTAAAAAGATTATTTTAAGCACACACAATTATTATTACCCAATGTTTTGCACTTTGATATTCTCACTCAACTTTTTTCAGTTCTCCTTCTCTGTCTTTTCCTCTCTCAGCTACTACTTTCAGCTTGGTGACATGAAGCAACATCAGCTGAAGAAAATGTTTCATTGTGCTTAATACTTCTGTCTGACCCTGAGATATTCAGCTCGTGTCTCTAGCAAATACATGCTTGTTCCCTTCTATTTCTTCTTCCCTTTTCTTGAAGGGCTAATTTTCTCTTTTGTGCAGAATTTACTGACCAAATGAAGTTACTGCTATTTAATTTGTGTTATTTCCAGTATGTATTGGGGTCTTCATGCTCTGTCTCTAACAGTACAGAGAAAATATGCTGTAACAGGTACTTCTGTTTGCATACAGCTTGTGGTCTGTTGTCAACTTTTCACTCTTCTCCTAATTTAAGGGAAGACCTCTGGCACCTGTTCTCTGGCCACATGATTCAATCTGTTCATCCCATTTAGATATGTTCCAAAATCCTTATCCTGCAATGCTGCTGTTGAATCCCCAGAGGTTCTTATTTTTCTTTTACATGTATATACAAAGTTTTTTAAATATTCTGCTTTATTACACATCATTTTGTACTTTGTTTTTCAGGCTTTGTGGGTTCTGCTTTCTGCTGTGTTCCTTCACTGTCATCTCAAAGGAGACCACAGAAACTGAAAAATTTTAAAATTTATATTACAAAATTCCATAGTCATGGTTTGCAGATGTCCAACAAGAAAGTGATACACTGCACAGCAAAGACAATACTAGACCAAAGATCTGCTTTGCCTGGTGATGAGATGTGAAGTCATGAGCAGTGGCATTTTTTTCTTTGTTTACATTAGATGTATAAAACAAACTGTACTTTCAGTAGTCCTAGATACTTGATGATGGTGGAAAGCACAGAAACATGAGCAGGCTGATCTCCCTTATTTCATCGCAAACCCATCACTTTCTCTTCTCCCTCTCAGAGTAATGCACAATTGTACTAACTTAGAAAATTTATCCTTGTCAGTTATAAAAAAGTCTGCAGTATTCTTTAGAAGTTCAGCATAAAATAGTTTCCTTCATGTTAATTAATTATAGAAAGAGATTATGAATGTTAAAATCATGGAAATAGTTCTACTATTTCAGATAAAAAAATCCCAGTTTTTTTCCCTAAAAAGGCAAGAAAACAAAAAGAAACAAACAAAACAGAATAATTGAAGTAATGGGCAAGAAAATCTCATTTTGATTCCTTTCTCCTTCCTATACCCTAAATTTTAAAAAATTATTAACAGCTTTGATGCCTTGTAAAGGATTGTGTTGGGCAGCCCTAGATAGAGACAATTCTAATAGAAAGAAAATTGTAATTTAATTAGTATTATGTATTACAGCTGGTACTAATATTTATATAACATTTCAGCTTCTCTAGGCTTTCCCTCCCCCTCTCCCCTTTAATTTGTGAAGATACTATCTCACGTGTAATTTATGTTACCAGATACAAATTAATTTTCTGTATATATTGGATGATTTGCAAAGGAGTCAAATACAAATTATACCACATTATCAATGGTGAATATTTTCATTCACTAAATAAATGACAGATGCAGAAATGTGTATGAACAGTTGTTAAAATGGGATCAAAAATGTAAGGAGCTGATAAGACAGTCAATCCACTTTTTAGAAAGATTTTTAGTTTAAAGATTAAGAAAATAATATATATATATATATACACACATTCAAGGTCTTAAAAAAGTTTGAACATAAAATATCTGTTGTCATTGAATAACATTCCTCTTGAGGTAAAAAGTCCAATAAGCCAGTTAAATACTAATACCCAGTTTCATGAAATGGCAAGAGGAAAGTAAAAGCAGATACTTCCCTTGTGTGAGCTTTCTGTTTGTTAATTACACTGTAGCTAAAGTATGCAGACACCATCTGTTTCACTCAGACAACATTATATACTCAAAGAAAGATATGAAAGCTTGAAACAAAGTCGCATAGAATTATCTTTATTCCACCTCCTCAAATGTATTTCTTTCCTGGTTAGTAAAATAATATGTCCATACAGCAACAGAGTAATTCAGGCTGTGTAGCTATTTCTACATTAGTTTTAAAATCTTAATCTAGGAAAAAATATCTCTGTGATTCTAATAGGGAATATATACCCAGACTGTGCAACATCAAGTACTTGAGAAGGATCACTGTGATTTTGTGAACCTGGACTGAAGAGTAAGAGAAATGCTGAGGCAGTAACACTTCATGGATCCTTTAAACTGCCATCATTAGATCTCAACAGACTGCAAGAGCATGGAGAATTAGATAAAATACTTCTCCTTTCAGATGAAACTCTAAAACCTCTTTTCAGGTAACACACTGGAATAACATCAGTAGCTGCTTTATGGCTTTACTCCCATGTCCCATCTATTTTTCCTTGCAACTTTATTCTTAGTCTGCATCAATCTCTTTTTCTACTCACCCTAAATGACTACCTGAATAAGTGTAGTGCATAATGCTCTCCTCATTCCCTTTTTGGCCTCAACATTAGATAAAGGAGCATGTCTGAGGATGGAAAGCAGATATGTGAGACTCTCAAACAGGCTCTGGAAGGGGGTAAGGTAGTAAAATGGCAATAATATCTTGGAGCCAAGGAATTAAAAACTATTCATGGCTTCAAAAACCAGAATATGGAGCAGAGGCAGTCTTTCACTACAAATTAAATATCTTTTACTTTGTCCTCTCATTCACATACATCATTCTTCCTTCAAATTACTGTGTGCACACATGTGTATTTGTCATACACATAGAAAGAATAAGGGTAGGGGAAAACAAGGGCTAATAAAGCTACCAACCACAGGAAGCACAACAAGGTAAATAATGTCATCACTGAAAGTCTCTGTTTCAACCCATGTTAGAAACATTGCTACTGCTAAACAAAATTATATTAGAACAGATCTTGCTAATCTTGAAAAAATATATATAAATTTCACTAACCAGAAAAAAAGATCAAAATGGACCTCATTCAATGATTTCTTCTGTTTCAGCACTAAAAATATCTAAGGGGATTTAATAACAGTTAAGTAACTGTTTAGATTTGTCATCACACTACCAGTAATAAGACAAAATAACACTAGAAGGCAAAAGGGAGAAGGACACTGCTGTTCCTGCAGTGTTACTTCCCATTTCATCCTATACAAGCGCAGCAGGAATGAAAACTCTACACAGATGTCTCTGAAAGCAGAAACAGGTTAGAAAACGATGATGTCTTTACCATGCCTACAATACATACGTCCTTTCTGAAAAACACTAGTCATAATTATGAGCATTCTGGCACTGCCCCAGCTGCCCTTGAAACAAAGCCAAACTAACAAAGGACATGTTTGGTTTTTTTTTGTTTGTTTGGTTGGTTGGTTTGTTTGTTTTTTGGGTTTTTTTTTGTTTGTTTGTTTTTGTTTTGTTTTGTTTTGTTTGTTTTTTTTTTTTGTTTTTTTTTTTTTAAAGATAAAAATATAGTTTTACAACAAATCTGTAAGTCTGGCCCAATTCTTTCACTAACAAAGTCAGAAATGTTGTCACTGATTTCAATTGTTCCCAGCACTATAATTATCTGTGAGTGAACTACCTTATAAGAAAAATAAAAATTAAATTAATCAACTTACTTGAAAACTGTATGGCAAATCCAGATTTGCTGATATAAAAATCTGTGTCAAACTGGATAGTTACTATGTTGAGTGTACTGTGAATGCCTTCAGGAACAAGGGACCCACTAATTTCTTTGAGTAACATCTCATTCTCAGGTGGACCATCCCAAACTCGTAGAATGTCATGGGATGCCTCAGTATCAAAAGCAAGAAATTGGAGGCTGTAAGAATAGCATGATTTTATTGTCAGCTTTCATTTTATTCAATAACATATCTTTAGCAACAAAACTAAACCAAAAAAGCAAATAAACTTTGATTTCCAAGCGTGATTTTCCACAATGTTTCACACATTTCCTTTGGATGCATAAAAGCCCAATATAGAAATATATCTGAAAGAAAAAAACTAACAATATTTGTATTTGTCTACCATGAAATAATGTTAGTTTAGCTATTCAAATAATCTGTAAGTATCCACACAATCTTTTCAGACAATAACTTTGTTTTCCTTAAGACAATATTATGTATCACATTCTCATCAAAACAGATTAAATAAATTGTAAACCCATGCAATTAATGATATAGTGTCAATAAATGTCTAACTAAAATGACTTACTGAAATGCAAGTTTTTTAAAAAAATGTAGACTCTTCCACTAAACAGTTCTGCTGACTCCAGCACTTTTTACATATTCAGTCTTATAACTTTGACATTAAAATATTGTATTAAATTTGTATTCAATATTTTAAATCAGATTTCCAGTTACCAGTTCTAATTTGTATATATGTTTGCAAATATATATATATATGATTTGATTTAAAATTCAGCATTTCACAAAATCATAACAAATTTTAAAGTTTGACCTTCATCAGACACTGTTTATTGAAAAACAGGCAGTTTCAAAACAAACCTACATATTCAGACTTAGAATGCCAAAAATACTGGCCTTGAGCTGCATCTTAAATTTTAAATCCAAAATTCCTTTTTCTCTCCACTGTACGGGCAAGATTTGGTATTATATAATCAAAAAGATTTGTTGTAATTGTAAGATTCCTTTTCAGTACCTGACAATATTTCCGGGGTCTACTTCAATCACCCACATGCAACGCAGATTGTTGTCATAGGGAAAAGGATACCCAGGAGATAAGATTCTTCCTGATGATTCTCCTTTAAAACGGCCCCCACATTCAGCTAATAAAAAACAACATTACACAATGTGTTACTTTTAATTCATTACAGAAGATCTCCCATCTAATAATCTGAGCAATCAATTTATATATCTACTCTTTTGCTGACTAAGTGATACAGCTAAACTGACTGTATGCCCTAAGATTGTAAAACAACATACAAGGACTAGAAGTGCCTTAGGGAAGGAACTTGTAAATGTGGTTTTCTTTGAATATTTCTATGTTTTTCTAATAATTTTGAACACAACATAATAATTAGAAAACATACCATTATATAATGAAAGGAACATGGATTGTTACTTAAAAAAACCCCACAAACCAAGAACACCATGTCACCCTAAAACAGTAGAATTTAATTGATAAAACAAAATAAATTAGTAAGTACAAAACAAAATATGTATTTTTCTTTAAAGAGAGGAAATGTACTAAATAAAAACAGACTATTCAGAGAGAAAATCAGCCTTTCAGCCTAGAAAAAAAAGTCATAAAACTTCTTACTCAGAACTTGTCCTCACAGTGAAGCTACAGTATTTCTTAGAGGATAACAGATGCTAAGTAGCTCCGTCTTCGATGGCCTCAGCCAGTCATTAAGCAAAACTGACTATTTCGTAACCTTAATCTTTGAGAAAACCTGGGTTTTTTTTTTCATGTATTCCCCTGAGACCTTTAAAATGTTCCTATTTCACTTTCCTTCATTTTAAAGTCCCTCTAATGCTTTCTCTCATGAAGTGCAAAGCCAAAATACTGCTTTGATTAGATCTCTTGGTATAGCTAAAATGCAGTTTTATTTTGATTTAACATCACCTAAAATATTTAGTTGAGAGATTTATCACCATATGATCTGTGAGTTCTGTGATAAAGTAAAATTGAAATGCTACTCGATGGATTTTCTGACATAATAAAAGCAAATTTACAGAGACAGGTGGCCTTTCATATCTTTTTTAAGTACTTTGGCAATCTGTTAATTCTTAATACTCTTTTTAAAAAAACCTTTTGTAATTATTCAATTCATAGGATAGCATAGTGTGTTATTCTTCCAGTAGAGTAAGGATATAAATAGAGTACACTATAAAGAAAAAGTTACTCACTGACAAACTGAATTAAATTTAAAATTAACTACATTTCATTGAGGACCACTGAACAACTACAAGTTTATAATTTCTAATTTTCACAAAGCATAACCAGTTTGATTTTTAATTATGATTTTTGAAGGTTCCCTCTCTCTCCCCAGTGGTTTATTTCTGCTTCTCCAGCAAGGTTTCTCCTCCCCAGTTTTTCTGGTTGCTGAATCAGCTGTGTAAGTGGTGACTTTTCAGAAAGCAGCATCCTTTCAGGTTGCAGTCAGGAGTAATAGAGCAAAACACTTTTTATCTTACATCTCCAGATTGCTTACTATGAAGACAATCCTAATTAAGAATCTGAATTTTGCCTCCAAGTGTCAATGCTAAAGTTTCTTATAAGTATGTCCACTTAAAGGAAATAAATATTGTACTACATTTCTTCCTGCAAATTCCATGGGTAGTATGTTGTATTGTAACATTCACTATGTTTAAGATTTATGATTACTACAACATCTTGAAAACAGTTTTGCTATTGTCTTGTCAGTGTCACATTCTTCCATGAAGTGATACTAAAACAAGAACAGTAGAATTTTTAAGCCAATTTCTGATAGTAGCAGCAAATTAAATTGTCTGTTGACTTAACGTTGCTCGTAAATATTCAGGACATAATTTTATTTGTACATGCCAACCTAAAATATTTAATGCAAAGCATCACTGTTTTCACAGATTCTCAGGGTTTGAACAATCTGTAGACCCTAAAAGATCTTGTGGTGGGCTGGGGCCAAGTTCTTGTAAGCATGAAACTTGAGTGCATACAGCTACCTGACTCATAAACAAGTACTCCAGAAATAAATGGTATCAATATTGCAAAAACAATACATTTTTTTTAATTTCCTTTCAAAGCAAAGAAGCTTTGTTTCAATCTGATTCTAACTAAAAGTGAACGTTGAAAGAAGGATTCCTATAAACGAGAAATGTTAGAACAGTTTTACTGCTGATTCATTTTCACCTCCTGCTGTTTAATCCATTACCGAATTTAAAGTCTCAAAAACTGACTGTTTTGATCATAGATGACTAATAGATATTCAGATTCAGGCTGTTGTTTAGTCATATTAAAGAGATATATAAAAGAGGTCTCAGTCCTGTACAAAAACTGTAGTGATGCAATTTTGTTGTTTTCTTTGAGGAACGGTTCTAATCTGTGTATGCTTTTTCTTATTGATCTTCTTGTGCATTTCTTAACTGCCCTTCTGCTTCCCAGTTCTATTCTAGCCTATTTCCTCATGTTGTGTCATTACTAAGACATCATTAATCTTTTACTATATATTTTTCAGCCCAAGAAGACATCAACTGATATCTATGACCTTTTATAGGATTCATACTTCATCTCTTCAAGAGTATTTAAAAGCATCTGCAGTGATCCAGAAGGTATGTGGAATTCAAGATAATAACAATTGGCATTCAGAACTTTTTTGTTTTCTTAAGCTTGTCTATACAAAAAAACTCACTTGTTTTAATTAAAATTCTTTTAAAATCTATTTAGACAAATCTATGCAATCCTGAGGTTAGGATGGATACTACTGCTGATACAGACAACAGCTTTACAGCCGTTTAACTCTCCGGATGCAAGTAACATGTTTTACTACTTGCCTATGAAGAAATTCCTAAATGAAATAAACAAAATCAATATAAATCATTCCTAAGTTCATTTAAATGACTCCATCTATGTACTTTTGTTTACTTAAGGAAAAGCAATACATACAAATACGTGATATTCTGAATTGGATGGCTAAGCAACCTCCCTGTGAATAGCAGACTAATAGATATGTTTTGAATAAGATAAATTTAAAACTCAAGTTTATACTCCATATTGATTCACATTGTAAATAGATTCACTTATGCAAAATGTTTTGGAATAATTATAATGTAGTTTCCATGGAGTCTGGTAGTAGTGCAAAACCTGGGTGCTTAATTTGTGTAATTTTTTTGAAAGATAGTAGTTTGAGTTGGATGATTTATCAGTACTGAAACAAAAAAGAATATAAAACCTTGAGTATATGCAGCATATCATCACTTTTAACAGAGGTCCAGATTCAACTTTGGATTTCAGTTTGTTGATATTTTTTGTTAGTTTATCTCAGCTTTGAATCTGGCTAAATTCCTAATCCAAAGGTGGCCAACCTGTACCCTTTGAGCTGTATGCATCTATTCTGGAGACGGACTGCTGAATAATTAAATTTGGGGACCTTCCTCGAAACAGCCTCTATCATATAGGGGACACAGGACAACAGTGTTTATCTCCCATCTGTGAGCTATTCTAGTGATCCCCTTCCACTAGACCTTTTAGTTTTGAACTATATGAGGGTTTGAATATTTGCTTAGAATATGAGAAAGTTGAATCTCCCACAGTTAGTGTAAACAGTGCACAGTACATAATCTAGATAATCAATTAAAAAAATGAAGGAATAACTTGAGACATATTTACCTCAGTTTGTTTTAAAACTAAGCAAGAACTCATATATATATCTAAGTTACTATGGTGATACATCCTACGATTTTTAATCATTATAATGGAACTTAAAATGTAATTTGTTGTTCAAATTTTAATTTCAACTTTCTGGCACCTTCACATTTTATTTGATCTTTTTGTTTCAACTTCCACCATACATTCCTTGTAGATCTCCTATTTGCTACTTGCATATTCCAATGCCATGCCTTCCCCTTAGTTCTTTGGTTTCATATATCCTAAATGACGTAGAAGTTAGTTATTGCTTATCGCAAATTTGGGATATAAGCATTTATTCTTTAATTATTACTCTAAGAGAGCTGTTCAGTTCTAATTTGCTGCATATTTTTCCTAAATGGGCTTTATGTCTTGATAAAGATATGCTAAAGTACATTGTTTTCTGTCAAATCTAAATCTAGGCACAAAGTGCATTTCACCCCTTGCTTCCCCTACTCACTCAATCCCAATTTCTTCTAAAAGGAGATGGAAACAGAAGAAAATTACTAGAATGCTTAAGTCTTGTCTTCTTTTTTCTCTCCTATAGAAGAAATTGAGCCTGTAGGTACCTGCACAAATTATAAAGTTATTGTAATTCTGTAATAATGTGTATAATATTGTGTTATTGATCACAGCAACATGAGAGAAGCCAAGTGACAAAAATACAATATAACTCTATATCTCTTCATATCTTTAAGCTTTTATTTTAATTTATTTTATAGTATTTATATCTAAATATATGGAAAGTTTTCTAGCTTAATATTATTTAGATACAATTAGAAAAAAAATACTAGTTTTACAACCCCTCATAAAACATATATGGTCCTGGCTTTCTGATCAGTGTCTTTTTATGTTGACTCTTTGCTGACCATAACTAGATTTTCACATATTAGGAATTTTATTACACAGAAATGTTTAATAATTACTATCGTTTTTAAACCTAAAGAAGGAAACATCACTCACATAGACTTAGGTGAGTTTTATGCAGACAGATCTGCGAATCTATGTGTAAATAAATCTGTATACATACAGATCAGATTTCACATAGATCTAACAATCCTTACATTTTTTAATTTCTTATTTTCAGATAATACTTTAAGTAAACAAAAAAAATAAAAAATAAGAGTCTAATACCAATACATGATGGCAGAGGATAGTCCCATGCCCTCCTTTCCCCAGTCATACACTTTAAAAGGCTACTTCCATGGAGGGTATAACCTGGATTACATCCGTAAATTATAGTGCTTCCAGCAAAATGGCCTTGGTCACTGATTTTATACCCAAACTGTGGCACACCAGGGTCCTCACAATGTGAAAGCTCAAAACCTGTGGTAGGAATAAAACATTGTAGTTACAAAATCAAACAGATAAATACATTAATGAAATTAAGACTGTCTCTTTTCCTATGGAAATCAAATATTTTCAGACTTCATATAACAACATATTTAAGGTTTCTTTTCTGTTTTTAAAGAGTCTAAGTAAGATAACTGTCTATATCCCTCACTTAGAGTATGCAAACCAAACTGTGTCATAACAGTAGACATTTAAAGGTTCATAAACAAAATTGCACAGCAGATTTATTTGTTGTTACTGTGCACAGTAACACCAACAGCACAATAGCACCTATGGCACCAAAGAAATACTGTTATATTAATCAATTCCTACCCTAATGCTGTGTTCAGAAGTTTGTTAATTTAAAAACTACGTGCAAGAAGTGATGATGATGATATAAAGAATTCAAGCCAAACAATTTAGACATTTTGGAGAATTAAGAGATATGGAGCAAGAAGGAAACAAAATGGCATGCATTATACAGAAACAGGGAAGTATATGAACATTTGGGGGAACATAAACTGTAGATTGGGAGAAAGATTTTCTGTTCCAAATAAGGTTTTTTTTTAGTAACTGAGAAGCAGCTCGAAACCTCACTTTGTTCAAAATCGAATGTATTTTATCATTATCATGCAGCTCAAAATTTTTGTAGGTAAAAAAGGCAATTTGGGTCAGATTGGTATTCCTATATGTAGGTAACATGGGAAGGTGACATGAAGGGTTTGTCATGTCTTCATTGTTAAGTTAAGTAATTTACACAGCATTTGTCCATCTGGTCAACAGTTGGATGTCTTTCACAATCTATCCTCAGGTACTGAATCATTAGTATTGATTGATTGAGAAAATGTTCATTATTTTATTTCACAGACAAAATATTTCAGGTTGGATAAGGCTGTTTGCTCACATAAAGAAAAAAAATAGGTCAAATGCTGTATCTTCCCTGTTCTTCCTTCAGCTCATTTAATGTCTCACTGAAAATGGCTCACCTCCTGAAGATCCTCCACAACCTCTAAGATGATCTTTTCTCATTCCTAGCAGTGCAGAAGCTCTAAAAGAGGCTAATGTGTGTCCCAAATGAAGAACTTTTTTTGATATTTCCAGTCTGGATACTTATTGACCACTTCAAATTTCCTGTCCTCTGAGAAAATTGTTGATCCCTTGTGTGAAAACAAGTTAAAATGTGCCTTGATCCCGGAGATGTCCTCATCTTTGGACAGTCTGCTTATAGACACAGCACCAAAGTAGTCTTTTTAACTGATGACTTCCCTCTTGAGGGTGAACATGTAACTCCATTGCCTAAGCGTAGGTACTAGCAGCATTTTTGCTGGCCTAAGTGTATTTCAGCTATGCAGACAGTTCTGGCATTTGTGGCAACAGGATCAAAGGGAAAACTGTATCCTTTTGGAGAAGCACCTGGTAGCTAGGGCCGTAGTGAAGGGGATCTGGAATGGCAATAGTTGGCTATTTTAGGCAACTAAAGGAACATGAATGCTCACAATGTGTCCCTGAAGACACAGAATGTTTCATTACAGCTTGTGGGGATTTTATTTGCTGCTTCAAAGCATTAGGGTAAGCCCATGGTACTTTAGGAAGGTTTCCTTGTCTACATCTATGCAAAATAAATATTAGCTGTGTTTCCCAAAATGGGAAATGGCCAATGGGTGATGATCAGTGGCACAATGTCTAGTTGGAGGCCAGTAACTAGCAGTCTGCCCTAGTGGTAAATACTGGGTCTTATCTTGTTCAACATCTTCATTAATGATCTGGATGACCAGGCAGAGTGTATCCTCAACAAGTTTGCTGGTAACACCAAACTGGAAAGAGTGCTTCGTATGCCAGAGGATAGTGCTGCCATCCAGAGCAACCTCGACAGGCTGGAGAAATGGGCTGACGTGAACCTCAGAAAGTTCAACAAGGACAAGTGCAAACTCCTGCACCTGGGGAGGAGGAAACCCATGCAGCAAGATATGCTGGGGCCACCCAGATGGAAAGCAGCTTTGCAGAAGAGGACCTGGGGGTCCTGGTGGATGTCAGGCTAAACACGAACCAGCAATGTGCCCATGTGCCAAAGGCGGCTAATGGTATCCTGGGCTGCATTAGGAGGCACATTGCCAACAGGTTGACAGAGGTGATCCTTCCCCTCTACCCTAAGCACTGTTGAGGCCACATCTGGAGTATGGTGTCCAGTTCTGGCTCCCCAGTACAAGAGAGATGTGGAGCTAATGAAGAGAGTCCAGTGAAGGGCCACTAAGGTGATTAAGGGATGGGAGCATCTCTGCTATTGGTAAAGGCTGAGAGAGCTGAGACTGTTCAGCCTGGAAAATAAAAAAGTCCAGGGGGACCTTATCCAAGTGCATAAATCTGAAGGGAAAGCGTAAAGGAGATGGAGTATACTGACTCTGGCTGGGATGGAATTAATTATTAATTAATTATCTTCATTATTAATTAATTATCTTCATAGCAACCCATATGGTGCTGTGTTTTAGATCAACTAAACCAGTGTTGATAACACACCAATGTTTCTGTTGTCACTGAGCAGCACTTTCACAGCATCAAGTCCTTCTCTGTTTATCACTCTGCCCCTGCAGGATATAGGCTGGAGGTGAGCAAGGGACTGGAAAGGACAGATATATTCCGTGCCATGTAATGTTATGTAATGTTATGCTGAGCAACAAAACTGGGGGACAGTCTTTCCAAAGGGGCCATTGCTCAGAGACTGGCTGGGCATTGGTCTGTTTGTGGGAAGTGATGAGTGAGTGCCTTTGCATCACTTGGTTTTTTCTTTTCCTCTTTCTTCCCTGTCTTTATTTTGACCTATGGTTTTTCTCACTTTTTCTCTTTCAATTCTACAAATACCTACAAAAGAAGATTCAGCACTGTTCAGGCTAATAACTGTTCAGGCTAGGAAATTGTATTCTACAAGAATGCCTGTCTTAACAGGAAATGGAAGGCCTATCTTTAATCATAGGATACAGTCCTATGCTATTACGTGGTATAAGTATGCATCTTTAACTTGAAAAAGAATTACATACTCTTGCAGTATCTTGAAATATTTTCCTTTCATTCTGCTAGACTTGTATTTGTTTTATTAGAATTTGTTTTAAAAACATAATGGAGAATTTTTGAAACATAAGAACATTTTTTGAACAGGTGAATATTAATGATGTAAGTTGGGGAGCAAAAAAGGTTGTTGACAGCTGCATTGCAGAATTATAATACTGTTCTGCTTGCTAAAAATTCAGTATATATAATAATTCAGTGACGATGAAATATACGCTAAAGAAGTTATATGTACTGTGTGTCAATAGACACATGTAACAATCACATACATTTTCAGAAATTGCCACGTGATAAAACAGATGTATATTGCTGTTTCCTGTACACCCTCTAAGCCAGAGATCTGAAAAGGTTTTTCCTTTTCTAATCTTTATAGTTTAATTTTGTCAGTCTACATATACATAAGAAGTTTTTGTTAGGAATCTTTCTTTATCATTTTGGTGCCAAATTGGAATATTCCAAACAAAAATCCAAACTCAAAAATTACTAGTCTAATGCAAAGTTAGTATCGGACACAAGTCTTAAGATGGAGAATGTCTTTTGCTTATGAATTATCTTAATGAAACAATGGGTTTTGGTTACACATTTAAAACTACTCACATGCTTAGTTCTTTTCATGTGCTAATATAATTAACTGAAAAATTATCCTATTTTTTCTTATCCCTTTTAAGATTGAAAAAACTTCAAAATATCCCTCTAGAAAAAAGACAGTGGTTTAAGTATCAAACTATGCAAATTACTGTCAAAGCAAGGTTTCAGTATGCTACATGTTTTGGGGTTTTTGAGGTACAATTATGAAACTATAGTATTTTGATGAGTGATGTGTGATTTGCTGTTGATTTTATCATTATTTGTCTTTTGACTGCATTTTTCATCTTCTGAGCAATGAATTTTCATTCCTTTAAAATCATAAATCTATTACTCCTGTTTTGTCAAATACTTACTGGTATACACAAGCTGAAAACCTTCATCAGTGCCCTCCATGTCTGAGTTAAATTCCAACCACAAATGATTTGAAGTACTACTTAGCGTCAGGCCTCTTAATGATGCCCCAGTATATGCGCCCAGCAGGTGAGCAGTGTTGTCTTTGCCATCATAGATCTGTAAAACAAATGTGAGTTTTACAGTTATGAAGAAAAAAAATGAGGTATTTGATTTACAGTATAATTCTGTACATCTCCATTAAGAGGGAGGACTGCTCTGCCAAGGAAGATCTATTGCCAGTCAACCCTAAGTACTATTTGGATATGCTGTTTGCCTCTTTCAAGCTGACTTAACCATGGTGATTTTTCAAATGCACAATTTAAAATATGTCAGTTCCTTTTTTGCATAACAATATAAATAGGCAGAGGTGCCATATCAGCTTAACGTTTTCAAACACCTGTGTTTTCTCTTTCTCTGCCAGTATTTCACAACCTATCAGCAAATACCTATTTTGTGTAGCTGTGTCTGCCTCAAGTCACCGAGGTGACCTGAGTCATCACATTATTGGCATAACAAAAAAGCTCACATCTCCCCAAATTTGGCTTGTTAAATAAACCCCTGATTTTTTTTTCTATTTAAAGAGAGGTTCAAATATTACTATAAAGTAAAAGGACACTGGGAAATAAAATAAATCGAACACCTGCTTCTGTAAGTTGAAAAAGTAATGTAATCTATATGTAAATTGGGATACAGCACTTTTATTATTTATTTTTCTTCAAGAGTTGTTATTTTCCATATTTGAAACAGTAATTTCTAACAGATTTATAAATATATAAACCAATCTTCTAATAATTCTCAGCAAATTTCCTTACAAGCTTGGTTGTTTTAAAACATCACAGGTTGCTGCATTCTTATCATTCCTAAAAATAGTTAAAATATAACTTAACAATAATAGCTAACCCAACAACTATGTCCTGTAGTATTTATTTAGTGAATTGTGTAATAACTAAAACTTTGATAAATGGGTTTTAAGAAAAATTTCACTTGAAAATCAGTAAAATTACCTCTGAATAATTTTAAAATTGCAATTCAGGGAAATTCTAAAGCTTTAGTAAAAAATAGGGAAATGTCTCCAGTTCTAAACAAGATCTAACTGTATTAATTTGAAATGTAACTAAAGCCTGCATTTGTAAGCAGGAATCTATACACAGTGAAGTGAAAAAGATACACCAGCAATAATAATAAGGCAACAAAGTGAAATATTATGATACCTTCTCCCCATCTGTTAGAATTACTTATACATGTAAATCATATTTTGCAGAAATCATCTTGTCTCTAGTAATAACAAAGACTTTACATTTAATGATATGTTGAAATAAAACAAATAAGCCATTTCTAACCACCTCTAAAAAATTTTACAGCAGTTTAAGAAGCACAGCAAAATGACTTGGGATCATTCCTTGGTTTTTTACTGAAACAAGCAAATAAATTCCAAGAAAACTTCACATTTAAATGCCAATGTCCTTAAACAGAGTAAAAATAAGAAATTAAAGCAAAAAGAAATTGTGAAATTAATGCTTATGAACTAAAAAGTAATTTCAAAATATATATAATAGTTTGAAAATAGATGCCTGAATTTTATTTAAAACTTCTTTAAAACCATACTGAGATCAGTGATCAGGCCAGAAAAAAACTGACAGAAAATTAGTTCTGAAATGGATGTAGTTTTGTTTCAGTAACTGAAAGAAAAAAGTCCATTCCAGGAGCATTAGTGTTATCCTACAGAGATATTTACATCATGAGAGATTTAAAGAAAACCCAGTTTGAACTTGATGCTCTTTCTCCTAATCTCTCCAAGCTACTTATAACTAGTAACACCCAAGGATTCAGGATTTATTTTATTTTTAAACACTACACAAGAGTAATCCATTTCCTGCTATGTGTGTATCAATAATAATTAACCAAAGGAAGCTATTAATAAGTTATGCCAACTATTCTCAATGTCACATCAGACCTTCACATAAGCCACTTCATGATACAAATTTTCTTCATGTTAGAATTTCCCCACCTATACTTTATTGCCAATTTTGTTAACTGTGCTACCGTATTAAATGTTTCACATCGGCACACTGACATCTCTCCAGAGATGACACTAATTCTACTTTATGGGCTAACTAGCTGTCCCACTGTATAATACTTTTAAGCCTATATCATTTCTATGAGGGAACAAAATTTAAAGTACCCTAACACTTCTGAAACTCTATGATTCTTTGAGTAGGAGAACTGCATTTGGATGAGGGAGGGATGTGATTCATTTGAACATGAAATGGATTTTTTTTTTCTTTTGGTTGCTGACTTTCAACTATTCAAAGTAACATATACGCCTCTTCTTGAGATAGTGGGGTCTCCCTTAGGACAATAAATGGATGCATATTTTGTAGTATAATTCTCAATTTAAGTCACATTGTCTTTCTTGTGCTTCATTCAAGTTAACAGGCAATAAATAGAAATTTCTAGATGTAATTTAAATGATACAGCTATTCCAATCTATATTTTTTAAATGTATTTAAGTTGCAAAGAAAGTGGTAACAGCCTACATTCTCTTGTGAGATTTGCAGATCCAGCATTTTCTTTCTAACCTTCCTAAAATAGGTGGGAGTTTTGCTAAAGATTTTGAGTTAAAAATTCAGCTTCAGAATTTGATCCAGAATATGAGATTATATGTAAATTAAGGTAGTACCATTATCTAATTTTTAATATAGGAATATTCTTTTGGGTGCTAAATGTATGGCCAAGAATAATCATTATGAAAATATTATTCAGTTGGATGCATTTTCCTTAAAGTCATCCTGTGGCATTAATGCAAAGATAATTGATGCATGACTGTATAATGCCTGAATACACCAGTGACAAGTTATTCAGAAAACAGAGGTCCATCTTTATCAGCTATTTAAAGGCCTGATCTGTTAAATGGTTAATTCATAAAGAGGAACAAAGGTACAGAAAATTGTATTAATGTTCTTCATATCACAATGATACTTTTAAATGTTATAGGGAAAGATGTTAATAGTGAACACTTTACATAAATATGATTTGAACTGATGGATGTAATGTTTAATTTGGGGAGGGGGGTTATGTTTGTATTTACAGTTAGAGAATAAATAAAACTTCCTAAGCTTTTGAGGGGCTCCATTATCAACAAATTTTCAATTGAAATTAATGGCCTTTTTTCTGCTATCTTATTTAAGTCCATAAAATTTTAGCAAGGGAGTAGTATGAAGTGAATGTATAAAATTTGTGCATTTTAATCAAACTATTTTTGAGATTTGCCATTGAAACATAAAAGGCATATGGATATGAAAATCTGTGCCTTTATAAAGAGAAGAAATAACATAAAATCAGCAGCTCAGAGCTGAGGCTGTCAACACCCTGTCAAATATATCATTTATATCACATGCAAATAGAAGCACTAATATAAAGACAAAAAAGGGCCCATATGTTTAGGTTTTTTTTTTGTCCCCTACATTTATTACCTATTTCTCACTCATTTTCAGGATGATATTGCTAAAAGGATTATGCTAGCAAGTGTGGAGATTCTTAAGAAACAAATTAGCAAAAAACCCCAAACATTACCTCCCTTCGAAGTCTTTGTAAAAAACCCTCAAAAACAGAATCATATGCACACATTTCAAAGCTGGCCCACAGGTGAAACAGCAAACAAATACAGTAAAACTGAATCCTCCATATTCTGCAGGAGCACAAAAAGTGCTGAGACAAGCACAAGGTGTCATGGTTTTAGCTGGGATAGAGTTAAATTTTCTTCACTGTAGCTGGTATAGTGCTGCATTTTGGACTTGGTATGTATGAAAATAAAGTTGATAGCACACTGATACTTTAATTGCTGCTAGGTAGTACTTACACTAGTCAAGGACTTTTCCAGCTTCCCATGCTCTGCCAGGTGCGCAAGAAGCCAGGAGGGGAGGGGATACAACCCGGAGAGCTGATCCGAATTGGCCAAAGGGTATTCCATATCATGTGATGTCATGCCCAGTATATTAACTGGGGGGAGTTGGCCGGGGGGAAGCAGCGATCGTGGCTCGGGGACTGGCGGTGTCAGTCAGCAGGTGGTGAGCAGTTGTAGCACTTGTGTTTTTTTTTTCTTTTCCCTTTTTTCCCTGGGTTTCATTCCTGTCTCCTGTTATTTTCTTTTTTTATTATCATTGTCATTATTATTATTATTATTATTATTATCATAATCATTATTTTTATCATTACCATTATTACTATCACTATTTTATTTTAATTATTAAATTGTTCTTATCTCAACCCACGAGTTTTCTTGCTTTTGCTTTTCCAATTCTCCCCCTTCCCACTGGGGTGGGGGGAGTGAGCGAGTGGCTGTGTGGTGCTTAGTTGCTGACTGGGGCTAAACCATGACACAGGAGAAGGCGACCCTTAATGCCAGTTTTTCTGTTTGGTTTACTGACACACTCTTACCTGCTTTTTGCTGCACTGAGTGTTTTAATAGAAGGAAAAAGAAAGATTGCTTCATTAAAGTACCAAAAATAATTCTTAAAGCCATTTTTTTCCAAATAGGTGCAATCCCATCTGGCACATCAGCTCTCACTCTACATACTGCCAAGCACATAACCTACTATGGAAGGAAAAAAAAAAAACTTGCTACAAACAACTGATGTTCTCTTTCCGTCTCAGTCCTTCTCACACTTGGTGGTGCTTTCTCTTTTGTTGTAGGTTCACTTATGGAATCTGCCTGCAGATTTTTTGGGGCGGTGGTTTGGTTTTTTTAACATTAACAGAAAACTACTCATTAATTAGTACCATGCATGTACATTTTTATTTATGTTGAAATCTACTGAAAATAAAGAACACAATCATACTATCTTTGTTCAAGCTTCAATTTTAATAAAAGATGTTGTTTCCCTAGTAAACTAGAAAAGTATATTAAAAGATCTTTGACATATTAGAATACTTTCTACATTCAACTGATTTCAACACAAATAAAGCGTTCACCACTAACAATGGACTATTCAGGCAGGTAGAAGAATGGCAACTCTGTTCCTTTCCATGCCAATATAAAGTGTTTGCTTACAGCTATTAGAGAATACAGAGTTTACAAGCAAAACTGGCAGATGGAGATAAAAGTAGGGGAAAAAAGCAAGTAGAAATGTTCTCATACTTTGGAAGCCATGTATTCTTTTTCCCTGCCTCACTTATATGCATTTTACTCTAAAAAATTTGAATTCTGGAAACAGTGCACAAACTCAGTTATCATTACAATTACAAAGAAGGAAACAATTGCTATACAGTTTCTCAGATTAATATTAAATGGATCAGAATATAGTGACTATACAGATCTTAAATTCCTCATATGCCTTCATGAAACTTTCATGAATATTAAAACAAGATGTGGCACTATCAAGAGCAGGTTATAGCCCTACACAAAAGAAAAAAAAAAGTAAAGAGACTCATATTTCTTATTGTTTCAAATAAAAACCAACCAGCCAAAGGAAAAAAGAAAACACCTACAACATTAATGTAAGTAGCCAGAGCACTTACACCAATAAGAGAAAAAGAGAATTGCATACTAAATGAAGGAAATGAAAAAAAATTATATGTTCTGAAACCTCTGTTCTATACCAGTTCTGAATTGATAAGTGGGAATGCTTCCTTCTCTGCTTGGGGAGTAACAGTAAAGGTGGTGATTTCTTGGTGTTAAATATGCTGTTTCCCTCTAATGCCATATTCCCAGTCCAGCTGTTTTGTTGTTTCAATCACAGTGCTTGTGAGGCATAAATTTGATTCCTGGTCAGTTAATTCATGTAGTAAGCAGTCGACCCCATGACTTGATTAAACAGCATATCAAAAGTTTAGTAGAATATTCAGTGTATTCAGATTTTGAATGGTATTTTATCTGCATAGCTGTAGTAATCTAAAATATTTGCTGATAGAAAAAGTAACATAGTTTAATGATTAACTACTTTGACAACATTTTCATTTATGAGTTCTGAAGAACAGAGTTGCATTATCCATTTCTTAGCCAAAGTCTGTAGCTAAAAGACTTGAGTTTTAACTATGAAATATTATGGGGTTTATTCATTTGTGTTTCAAGGAAGGAAACCCTGTCTGGAAGCTGTTGTTTAAATATCTTGGTTTCCAAATGGTGAATTCCTTACCCTCCCTAGTTTATAGTTAAAAGGGAACTGTGAATTCACTGTCCATCTCTCAGCTTTTTGCTGTAAGACCAGATGATATTTTTTTTTTTAATTTAACTTCCTTCCATTGCCATTTTTCATTCCAGAAGACTTCATTATTCTTTACTTACCTCAGACATTTCTTAGAGTTTGGTCAAGGCATTAATGTTTATACACATTTAAAAAGTAGTGATATACATTAGATAAGTTTACAGAATTTTTTTACTATTATTGATTCACTTTAAAGCATAAACTTAACACCCCACTTCTGTAGCCAAAAGTGTATTTTCCACAGTCGGCAAAATAGGCAAATCAGGCAGTATTTTCCCTTATTTCATTTTAGTTGCTAGTTCTAAAAAAATAAAAGGAAGTTTCTGCAAAGTTATCTTCAAAGATGTTTTACTGGGATTAACATAAATCAGTCTAAGAGAATACAGGAAAAAATTGTGGATAACCAAGACTGTTTTCCTGATCTTGAATATATTAATGATAAATATAAGGCATGCTCCCAAGTCAGTCACACACCAAATCTTCCACTGATTCTTTTTCAGCTCCTGGAGATGAGGAGTAATCAATAATAATAGAGATCAACAGACAACTTCAGAACTGGTTCCATGAGAAAAGTTTTGTAATGTGCATGGCTGCTGCTTTTTATTTCCTGAAACAAGACTCTTTTATCAAATGAAAACATGAAAAAAGAGTCTGATGGGATTAAGACAGTTTGTAAGAGCTTAATCTGAGAGATGAGCAAAAAGAGACAGGTGGGTTCCACAGATATCCTTCCTTCCCACAGTATTAAGGGTCAAGTGTCTCTGTCTTGCTACAAGGTGAGATAGGCTGAAAAGGGTGGTAAGATATACTTAAAGAATTATATTAAAGAATACTTCTTTATAACTTCTTAGTTTTTTTTAATAGACTGGGAAGAACTTCAGCTCATTATTATAATTCAAGGCTGCTAACTTGAAAAACAAACACTCTAATTACTGAATATTATTTTCATCTAACACACACCCGCAAAACACAGCAAATATTTCTGCCACTGACATTTACAGTTGAGTGGTGGCCTCCCTCCATTTATAATTAATTTGGCATTAGTCTTAAGTTCACATTAATTGAGCAGCAATATTAAAGTAGATTTTTATTTTATAAGCCTCTGAGTTAACATTTTCTAGTTAAACATCTGTAGTACACATGGTTGGAATGGCACTTGAGAAATCTTAAGTGCATAGATTTTGTCAAAATTTTATGTGCATTAAATGATTAAGGAAGAAAAAAGAAGAAAAAAGTTTGAATTGCTTTATATTCATATTCATTTATATTTATATAGAAGTTTATATAGCTGTTTATAACTGTAGCTCCCTCTACAGTGTTATAACTTACACTAAGATAATAGAGTTGAATGGTTTCAACTTAAAAAGTCTTGAAGAAAATGCAGCCATATATGTTTATTGGATGGGCATAAAAAATGTGGACAGAAATGTTAGGATAGTGATTTGGGCGGATAATGATTCAAGTTCAAATACAAGACCTGATTTCAAATCATATGCTAATGTTGGTTAATTTAAAGATCTTACTATAACTTCACTATTTTTTCTGCTTCATTAAGAAATTCTAAAACTGTTAAAATGACATACCTGCATACATCATCTGGATGTTCTAATGGTAACTTGAATAACTGGGATATTTTGTTTGTTTTTTGCCATGCTGTTTATATGTTAATAATTACTAAGCGTCTTTCAAATTAATTCTTTCTGTATTAATTAATATAAAAATTAAAAGATATCTACCTGTTCTGAGGTAAGCAGTGAGGCCAAAATAAAATAAACATACCTGTGCATGCTGGATATCTGGTAGACTTGGTTTATTTTGTATTGCTCGTGTTTGTTTTAAGAACATAAAACTTACCTGTATTTAAAAATATTTTCTTTATTTTTTTTTCCTTCTTGCTGCTTGTTTTCATCTTACATTGGTTCTTCAGGTCCACTTATGCCTTAGGTATAATTAACCCCTTTTTAGAATTGCCTATGACTGACAATGACAGAAATCCTAACCTAATGCTCAGATGGCTGAAGTTAGATGAGATAAACCCCAGTCTGAATCATAGTTGTTTCTTAGAAATACATGTCTCCATAAACCTTCTTATTTTAATAACTACATGGCTGAACATGGTAGAAAAACATTTTTTTTTTTAATCAAACATGATTGGCATGGTACCTTTTGTTCCTTTGTTTTCTGAGAGGCAAGTTTAATTAAATTTTCTGAAAAATTAGAAATCTTTTAAATCTTAAATTTCTTATGGATATCTTATTGCATTTAGATGGTATGTGCTAAAAGACACTCACCCTGATAACTGTCAGCTTTAAATATGTAGTTTGCTAAGCAATATATGCATCTGGAAATTTATATTTTGAGCAATACAGTAATAAAATCTATGAACAAATCAAAATAAATGCTACTGAATTTATAGGGTGAAATTGTTCTATAAAGCTCTGGAAGGTTCTAGTATCCTATTTTTCCCTTTTTTGTTTCTTTGTTCATGCAAATGATTATTAAATGATTATTATTGATTATTAAATGATTACCATTTTGCAGGAGATGTTACATACCACACAACATTAGAGTCATTCGAATTGTAAACCTCATGCACAAAATGTAGTACGTAGACAGTGTATTAAATTAAGCTTCTGGGTGTAACTTTTCTTATATTTAGATGACAGCTCAAGTTATGAAGATACAGAGGAGGAAAACAGAATTTACAAAAGATATAACTGATGAATATTTAACTCTAAGAACAGAATACAAATACACATTAAGGCAATATTTGGTTTACAGTTTCATTCTCTTTTTTAATTATATGTGGTCAGAAAAATATGTTTTAAGACACAGGTTATGGAAACACCTCAGGTTGCCTAATTTTTAACTTTTTAGAAACAGAACTGGTTTAGATACATGTTTTCTAAGAAATGCTTAATATAAACTTACCTGATACTGTACTAACATGGATAAACTTCAGTGATATGAGGAACTACAAGTTTAGAAATAACATATAAGTTATACGATTACATACCTTAAGAACATCTCCTTGGGCTAAGTGAAATGTTCTGGCAGAAATATTGATTCCTTTCCCTGCTTGTACCTGAATGCTATAAATACATTCATGGTTGTTTTCATAGTTAAGAGGATAATTGGGGGACAATAAGATTCCTTCATTATTTGTTGTGGAGGCTCCACATTCAGCTGCAAGTAAAAGAAAATGTTAAGGTATATTTTAATGGAAAACATAAATATTTTTAGTAATGGTGATAATGGGTACATTAATGCAACCTAATTCAACATTATGATATCTAAAATCTAGTTCTAAATATATGTTCATGACAGTGATTGAAGGCTACAAGTATATGTCTAAACTGCTGCAATACTTTAATAAAAGTATGTTAAATAATATGGAGAGTTATAATCATATTAATGGCACATTCCATAATTATAACACTTTAAAGGATCTTTCTTTAATTTTGGTTTGGAGGAAATATACTTGTTTTTACTTCTCCAATACAGAAATTCATAAAGAATTTTGAATTAAATGAAAGTAACAGTACTCTAGAATTTTATATGTGTGTATGTTTATATATACATGCACGTGTATAAATATACATACATGCAGGTACACACATTTTCACACAGATTAATGAAAAAAGATAATTATTCTCTAATATTAATTTACCAAAATAAACAACATAGCCAATGGTATAAATTACAGTAGAAAAAGAGTTATACTGTGTCTACCATCTAAACAATAGAAAAAAAAATTCATTAATAAACAAGTAGAAAAATAGTAACTCCCAGGGGAGAATAAAAGAAAGGGAAAAAAAGGAATGAAATGTGTTTAAGAGTTAAAAGTAAAAATAAGAAATAGTTTCTAAGTCATACTGTTATTACTCCAAAAAAGAAACCTTGTAATTGAGGACTCTGGTAATTAAGTTTAATCACAAAAAAACCCACAAATATAAAAACTTACGGCAATGCTACATTAGGCATTAAAAACTAACTTTCAATTACTATCATATTGTGGAGTACTTACATAATTTAAATTAAGACATTTTTAGCATTGAAGTACCAGTTATTTTAAATTAACACTGACAAACTATTACAATTCTTTCCTTCCCTTTTTATTTAGTCTTGATATGTTGTCATTATAATGCAAGAACAACAGCTTTTCCTCTCTTTTTAACAGATTTAGATTAATTTTAGATTTAGCCGTAACATTACATTTTCTGGGTTTATGTTTGTTTTCAGGGTCATTTCAATATTTTTGCCATTTGTTTTACCCAGTATCATAAGAATGCACCCCAGTTATTTTAACTTGGGAAATTCATTGGTTTGTAATTTCACAGAATAAGAAAATGTATTGTGCAAAACTATGTTGTACTTCTAATGGTTTGAAAAGATGTTTAAGCAATCTATGGTATCTATTTTAAGAGCTATTATTGTTTATTAGCATTATTATAATTCCCTCACTAGACTTGCTTGAGTGAAATCCAGGAGATTAAAATATATATTTTGTATATTAAATTTACACATTAAATGACAGAAAAACATTGATTAACTATTCTTTCTGTATGTAGCTAAAACAGATATTGTGCAGAAAGCCAAATCAGGCACAGATCAAAACAGAAGGAATGCTTGATGACTACATTTAATTCAATAGCAATACAGAATAAGTACCCAAATAATTCAGGTGTCATCACTTTGTCTTAGAACAGTTGGATACGCAACTAGGCAGAAGTGGGAAACCTTCTAGTCCACACGATCGTGCCTAGCCTTTTATTTTATTCTCAAATAAATGGGTATTTGCTACTCTGCAGATGCATAGGTCAGTTTGAATTACAACACATAGGAGTAAGATGATTGTAATTTCAGGTTTGTGGGATATCCTTTCCCATTCCAGAGAGCACAAAAAGTCAAAAGGCACAAGGTATTTATGGTATTAAGTTGATGCAACAACTCTGTTTTTGTCAGAACTGTATTTCAATACAATATTTTTAAATCTGAACACAGCAGTGAGCCAACTGTTAGGACATATTTAACCAATATGAGAACCATGCTGTGTTTTCTGTTGAAAATAAGGGAATCTTTCGTGTCACACTATTTATCAATCTGATTGTACTTTTCTTTAATATAGAGGGAGAAAGCTGTGTTCCATGTTGTGGATGCCCCATCATTGGAAGTGTTCAAGGTCAGGTTGGATGGAGCTTTGAACAATCTGATGCAGCGAAAGCTGCCCCTGCCCATGGCAGAGGGGTGGACTAGATGATATTCAAAGGTCCCTTCCAACCAAAACCATCTGTGATTCTATGTATGAGCTCAACACTTGTGTTAGCAGACAAGAAAGCGAGTTTAGTAAAAGTAATCTTGAAAACCAAAGTATAAAAGAATTTCTCCCATCTCATTTAGTTATATCATTACAGTTCCACAGAAGTACACACTGCAGACTACAACAGTAGCTTCTTTTGTACACTTTTCAGAGGGATTCTCAGAAAATCAACAGTTAGTCCCTTGGTTCTCTACTTGCATCCTCTCAGTGCAAATTATGACTTTAAAAAAAAAAAAAAAAAAACCACAAACCAAAAAAACACCAAACACAAAACCCAGCAGTATAATTCTGAATAAGTGCAGAATCAAACAGGAAAGATACACGATTAATATTATATGACTTTCTGAACTATACCATAAATAGTTCCATCTGCCAATCTCCACTTCTACTTGCAAACATGAACAGAGAGCTATGTTGCTTAAAACTACATGGAACTTCAGATTGGTTGCCTTCTATTTGATGTTAATTCTACAGCATAAATCAAAAAAGACTATAATACTTCTATGTGCAGTTAAGTGCTGAGTAAAAAAGGAAGAAAAATGTTAACTAAACAAGTTATTAAGTTTAAAATAAATACAAATATTAAACATGTATAATTTGTTTAAAGTGTTTGGAAAAGAATTTTAACAGGCATTACAGTGACAGAAAAAAAGGGACTGAAGAGGCAAACCAGATAAAATTAAGAGAAAATGTGTAAAGAAGGAAATATAGAAGAGAGAAAGGAGGGGACAAAACTATTTCAGAAGTAAGGAAAAATCACAGAGGAACAGAAAGTCTGTGACCATCCTTTAGAAACATACTTAGAGCTGTTATCAGAAATTACAAACATTTTTGCACTGCCTTAATGTTTCATTTTAGTAACATTCCTTATTCCACAGAGATGGAATTCAGTTTGTTTTAATGACAGGTTGTTGTTTGGTTTTCTTTTTTTTTTTTTTAAATCCACTAATTGCAGCTGAAACTTAGAACCTACCCTACACAATTTGCTTGTAGAAGAAAAAAGAAATAGGGAGAATATTACAACATCCAGCTATGTTTTCACAAATACTCTAATTTGGCCTTACATTAAGTACAAAGATATAACACTAAGACTGAAGTAAATCAGTGTTTCTCAACTTTACCAGAAATATAGAATAATTTCAGTATTAGAAAGGAAAACAAAAAAAAAAAAAAAAAAACCAAAAAAAAAAAAAAAACCTCAATGAAAAATAATGAAAGGAAAATACTGGTGTAATGAGCTATTTATAAGAAATGACTGTTATGCTTTTGGTTATGAATGTGTGTTCACTGCACATTTCCATAATAAAACAGATGAGTTTAAACCACTGTTTATTAGTGTATTTAAATTCTGTAATCATGTAAAATGCCATTGTTATTCTAACCAAGGAATAAAATGCATCTGTTTTGGTAATTCAATCATTTGAAAACAATTTTCAATGAATGGCTTTTTATTTTAAAACATGCTCTATTAGGAGAATTTTGCAAGGTTTCTCACAATTCAGCTGATGATGAATTATCAAACAAAAAAATGTGACGTGCTGCTACAGATTGAAATTCAGCCATTGTTTCCTTCAAGATTCCCTTGGAATCAAATGATAAGAGCTACAAATAGCAGTTCTGTATCTTGAAAAGCTGTTATCATTTGGTTAGGAGACTAAGCCCATTGCAAAAGCTTGACTGGGCAAGTAAGTAGAAGCATTCTAAAAAGGATTTTATCTTTAACCAACGGTGGTAGTAGACTGCAAATCAACAGCTACTTCAGAAAGTGTATCTAATTCAGTGCTGAACACTGAAACACTGTTTCTCAGAAAATTGTTAATCTTCAGAAGTTCTACCTCTTCAGCTGATGCCAGATGTAAGAAAAAATTAGACTCCTGTCAAAACAAGACAACAAAACAAGTCAGTGCTGAAAGGATTAAGTTGTGACTGAAGCATTCTTTTCTTGAATAATCTCAGTTATGAAGTCATCAAAAGTTTTCCAGGTGCTTTTGGTGTCCTGACAGAGTACCAGAGTTAACACCACCATGCTGATGAAGAAAATGAGAGGAACAGTGTCTTCTTCAATCAGTAAGAATAATGGTTTTTACTTTTATTTTCTACTGTTCCAAAAGATCAGATTTCCTTTCCTAGAGCCAAAAATTAATAACTGCAATTACAATAAAGTAATATTTGGGAATTCACTATTGTCTTATTTGGGAAGGTCCTGTATTTAAGACCTATACATAACCTTACAGCAGGTTGACGTTTCTACTAAAATGGCCAAATAAGAAAGAAATAATTGTTGGAAACAATTATTTACTTTTTTACTGTTATTCTTCATAATTAATAGCTCCAGCTGACAAGAATGGGGAGGAGTCCCATATACATAAACAATATGCTCCTGTACCAAACCGACCAAAGGAGGATGGAGAAATAGCATGACAAATGAGCTTCTACATCAGTATTAGTATGGTAAAATGTATTAACAAATACATATTCTATATTAGGAGAATTTAAACAACCAATGTGCAAAATTTGCCTTCAAACTAACTATAACCTTCTCATAAAAAAACCAAACAGACAAACAAACAAAAAAATCCCAAACCATGAAAACCCAAAACCGAAACAAAACTCAAAATAACCTTAGAACAGTTGGAACTTAGTGAAAATTTCCACACCATGAACAGGAACCATTAAAACTTTATGTAAAACATTAGAATACATAAGCAAAACTAAGGAAGTGCTTATCACATTATAATGCCATTATACTAACAGATGGTAAGCCCTCTATGGCTGTATATTGCTTTGTTCAGGATATCATATCCTTGAAGAAAATAACAGTAATACAACATATTCAAAAATGACAGGAGAAATATTTAAATGAATACATTTACTTCTGACAAACAAAAGAAAGATTAGGATTAATTTGTTCTGAGAGGAATCAATGACACATTTACAGGTGAATATTACAGTCCTTCAAATGAACATTCATGCTGCCAAAATATTCCACATATTAAAACTCAATTAAAACTAGCAAAGGTACAACTTTTCAAATGCAAAACATTAAAAACAACCTTTGCCTTAAATTTTGTTTATGCACAGAAATGGATAAAGCTACGCAGCAAAACTCTAATGGCAATATGGAATAAGATGTGCAGAGGGTAGCTAATGGCTCTCCCGCTAATTAAGAGACCTTGCAATTACGGCAGACGTATCTGCAGTAAAACCTTCACTTCATTTGTTACATAACTGTGCTTCAGTTCGACATTGAATTTATTGTTCCTCTCATACAATATAACCTTTCAGACATTTCTATTTTTCACTCTGCAGGTATTCCCTGAAAAGCACCTTAACTCAAGCTTGGCAAAGAAGCTACATTGTCATCTGAAAAGTATGCAATAAACATGACATAAATTAATGGATTTGCCAGTAGATTTTTTTATGGGTTTTTTGTCTGCTTTTCATAACTGTAAGGAGTATAGTTCCTTGGAAATCTGTATGACCAGAACATCAGAGACTCTCACCTCAGCTGTTTAGGACATACTGAGAAAAATGGACAGAAAATGTTATAAGGAGAAATATAAGTGGAAGTAGCATATAAGCACAAGAAAACAAGATTTTAAAGTCAGTGTCTTCCAACTAAGGTTTAGCAGATTGCAAAGAAACTGTACGGCCCTGAGAAAGCCAAAGCAAAAAGCTCTACACAGTTCAGAATCTATGAGGAGACTAGATTATCTTCTTTACATAGACGTAGAAACAATTATGGATTATAAATTCTGACATGACAGTTATAATGAAAGGTAATGCAATTCGGCTATTGGGCAGCCTTATAAGGGAAGGAAGAAAAAAGAAAAGAAAGAAAAAACAAAATGGAAGATGGCAGAAGAGAGAAAAAAAGACATGAGAAATCCTGGCATACAGGAGACAACTTTCTACATTTCACTAGAAATAGAGGTAATTCCAAAAAAGTGGTGTGTGTGCTGAATATGAACATTTCATTTGGTTATCATTTGAATAAAACGTGAAAAGAAAGCATGAAACTAAGGAATGTTGGTATTCTTACAGATCTTTAATCATCTTCATTCCATTATTATCAGAAAAGTTTAATTTTATCTATTTCATTATTTTTCCTTTAAAGCAACAGTAATTGTTCTTGTTTGTTCTTGTCTATAACACAGTTACAGGGTAATTGAAACTGGCTTCTTCTAAGCTAAATATGGCACTGAAAATTATAAAGAGCACTAGACAGAGACATCTGAACTCTAAATGCATCAGAACCAGTTCAGAGGCACTACAACCCTATGAAAGCAACTGAACTGCATATGCACAAACTTAAGATGGTACCCATGCTCTGTATCAGAAGCTGGAGACATGCCCCTAATATAGTGTTGAAAATGTTGATTACTTAGGATTGTCCAGAGCTTATATGTACTGAAAAGGAACGTTTATTTAGATACCAAAAACCAGCCAACACAAACCAAACCAAATCAAAACAAAACAATGACACTATGCTAACACTGTTAGTTAACTAAAACTACCATACATATTCTGGAAACACAAGTGATACAATTCACGAGTGATTACAGACATCTACCCCAAAATGAGCTGAATCATAAAGTGGACTATTTTAACTATATTGAGAATGCATATATTTACTATAAAGGTAATTTTAGGATATTAGGAGTGATGTACAGGTATATAAACAAGACATACAGATGTATTTGTGTGAACCCCTACCAACCATGTAATTAGTGAATGTGGATATTTGTAATTATCATGTTCATCAGGATTTACAAATAGTAGTATTAATTCTGTAACAGTTTATCAACTCTGAAGCTAATAGTCATTTAACATAACCAGCTAAATAAGCAGAAGTGTAGAAAATATTTCTGCATTTGTAGAAAAGACTTGTTATAGCAGCATAACATCAAGCCCTATGGAATTCAGATAATGTCATCATTTGAGAAGTTAAGCTTTAAAAATTCAGTAACAAATATATGTTTGCTATTTGAACATTACTTTTGCATTTATTAATTCTTAATTATAAAATTTCATTTATTGTCTTAATTTCAAATTAATTTTTGAAAAAGAATATCTTAATAAATTGAATAATAATATTAATTAATATATACCATTTATGTATCCAGCTTCTGAGTAAGAAGAGGAAAGACAGCTTCTTATTCACTGGCAAATTATTTAGTTTAACATTTATTATGATTGGCTACTCTGTTTCAGGACTCAGCACACCTGTCTTCTGTGTAACCAGAAAGAGATGCTTGATAAATGTTCTGGCAAGAATTCTGAATAATCTTGTTATCCACCTAAATCTACAATTATTTTTTAAATTTCTTTATATCATTGACCAGAACTATTTCTACAATTTAATTAATGTTGAAGGGAAAATTATTTATTTCTAAAGTTTTACTTTTTTTAAAGTATTATTTTCAGCTGAATGGCCCTTTTCCTTGCATTAATGGAAAAAGATAATTGAATCTCTTGAGCTAATTTACTTTTGCCATTTATTATAGGAAAACATTTCCACCATCTCTCTTCTTGTATTAAAATGTGTACAAGCTCATTATCTTACTTCCTAGCCCTTCCTGAACTCCTAGCAGCTCTGCAGTATTTTTATGGAGAGAGATTTGGAAATATTTCAGTTGAAACTACAAGTTACTGCAAGCAGACTCTGTCCCCAGTCTTCTATATGAATTACCACATCATTTTTATTTTGTTTTCAGTGATTCTTAAATCAATTTCTTATGTTGATGCCATTCATTTACAATTCCTTAGAAGTACAACTACAAGGAGTCGTCATCTTCCCCCCCCACCCCATGGTATTTATCAGCCTTACTTTTATTTTATCATACGGTTTACCTGTTCATTCATCTAGCCTATTATGACTCTCAGGTTGTTCAAAGTTTTCTTCTGGTTGTAACTATTCTAATCAACAGCTATCATAGAGTTCATTTTCAGATCAGTAATGAATGTATTAAAGCAAGACAGAAATACAAAATTTGAAACATTGATATAATTATATGATCAACTTTTAGCATGCACGTTATTTACTTCGTTAACAAACTTTTTCTTCTTACAGTTTTTTTTAACTAGTGACAAATTCATAGAATCTCACATGAAGAAACATAAGTTTATCAAGTTTTATTGAAAAAAATTAGTGAGTTCTTCTTTATCCATTAATTCTCTGTCATTTTCATGAAAAATCTAAATTATTATTTCTCTTTATGGGACCTAGAGCATTGGGTGAATGCTGACATGAAATTCTGACCCATAAAGAAGACTGTTTTATCTGATGGGCTAACGCTTTGTTGTATCTGCCCAGGGTGAAAGAGGGAGATGAGAAGAGTGATAATTTACCTAGAGTTTTGGCCAGTTAAAAAAATGTCCCAGCTATGCACCTGGAAAGTTTTCCTAATATACAGATGAATATACAGAAGAGCACAATCTGTTATTTCCTCAGGTTGCAAAGGACATAAAACTATATTGGGAATAAGGCAGAGAGTAATAATACAAACTCAATATTTGCAACTGTTGACAATATGGTTAGTAGTTTGGAACTTTAGTTGGCCATTATTATATGCACAGCATAATGATGAAATAGGTATAAAGCTAGTTTCAGAAATATAGAGAGCATTGTTTGGTTTTATCTATACCTGAAGATATTACAGAAAGAATAATTACTAACTCTATTCTCAGTCTACTGGAAAACCAGCGTAGGTATGCATTTCCAAGGATCTCTGCACCATGTCAAGCAGGCCTATCTCACATTTGGCAAATATACCTTCTGTTGCTGGTCTTGTTCTTTTGATTCAGTATGTGCCACCAGAAATACAGCAAAGACAGTAGAAGACCATCCTGTGATGACTCACTGAGAATCTGAAATGGCTAGTTCATAGACTAGTATATTGTCGTAGCTACCATATATTTGTTTATTTTCTGTCTGTAAATTAAAGGTTCCAACACATTTAAGTCACCTTTGCATTAAACTTCTGGTGAAAGCTGTTAAGTTTAAATCTAAATTAAATCAATGCTTTATGAACCTTGCCAAATTCTCATGAAAAGAAAATAACAGATAAGTCTAACCAAAATAGAGAATAAATACATAAACCTATAAAGACCTATTACCAAAATGAGGATTGTTTTATTTATCTGCATGGCAAATTTCAAGCAATCTAGGGGATCTGATAACCCAAATCACACTGAATTTTAAGCATTGGAAACAATAAAATTAGGGTAAAATACAGTTAATCTATTAAATTTGGTCTCTTCCTGTTTAAGGAATTTTCACAAGATATTTATGATTCCATTTATTTTTCAAATTTTGAATTTAGTGAAGTTCAGGATTACTAGCAGTCCAACATACTGTAAAGTTCATTTGCAGCCAATGAATGCCATATGCAAACCACCAGAAAAATTCATTCTTATTGGTCCTAACCTCGGTCCTTCTTGGAGTCTTAAAGGTCAGGAGCATGTGAACTAGGAACCAGTCTTAGAAAACACCAATTGTTCTGACACCCTATTTATTCCCGTACTCTTTCTGAAGACCGCAAACACTATCACCCATCACATGATTAGAACAACTGTGACCATCATGAAGGATTTCTTATCCTGTGAATGGAAGCACTTTTATTATATGCTAATGAAACCCTTTGGTCACATTGACTGTATCTACACTGCTAAATGCATCCACTCCTGGAAGAGATCCCTGGCTCACAGGCTAAATGGTGAAATATGGTATCCATCTACATCGTTCAGAGCTAAGTCCGTCTAAAGAAGTCTGAGCATGTCTATAACAAATATTACATTTTTGTGTGTTCTGTAGGTTCCATGTGGTGCCCCTGTGGTCCAAAAGCATAACTACAATTTTTTCTGTGTTTAAAATATCCAAAATTATTTAAGAACAGTGCTACATACAGAATACTAGTGGGGTTTTTGATGCATGTTGCACAAATGTGCAATATGACATGAAGATTGGTATAATTGTTGAAGAGTGATTGAGGGTACAAAACAGGGTTTGATTATGCATGTCAACAAAAACAGTGTTAGGAGATCTCCACTGGCAAATGGGACCAAGACTAGTACAGTCTTACCCATACTGTCTGCTGGAAGGGTATTCTGTAGTGAACTATCCTTATATCCACCAGGTTTTGTTTTAAAGAAAAAAAAAATGGTCCATATATGAAGAGACCACAAAATGAGTTAAAAATTATGACACTTGACTCAGTCAGAGGACCAAGACACAGGTGAAAGTAGAGAGCTAAGATATGTAACAATGCACAGATATTAGTTATAAACATTTACTAAGACAACAGAAGAAATATGACCCACGGGACTCAACTATACCTATCAAGAAGATACAGGGTCAAGAACACAGGCAAATTCAAGTTGGCAGAGACCTTAGGAGGTCCCTAGTCCAGTGTCCTTTTCAAAGAAGGCTCAACCCTGATGTCAGACCAGATTGTCAAGGTTTTAACCGGCTGGATCTTGAAAACCTCCAAGGATGAGGTCTGCACAACTTCGTTGGGAAATATGTTCCACTATTCAACATTTTCTTTCTGAAAAGGTTTCACTTATTTCCAGTCTGAAACTCTCTTATTTCAATATATGCCTTTTCTTTTCATCTTTGTGTCATAAACCACTGTGAAGAACCTTGCTTCATCCTCTTAATCATCTCCTCACAGCTATTGAGAACTGCTGTTAGGTTCTTATGAAGCTGTCTCTTCTTCAGGCTGAAAAGAGATGTTTCTCTCATTTTTCACCACTGGATCAGTGCTCCAGCTTCCAGCCATCTTGGTGGCCTGCCACCAAACTTGTTCCAGTTTACCTGTGTCTTTCTTGTATTGTATTCTTATATTGACAAGCTGAACACAAATACTATGAGCAGTGTTTGGTTCCCAGTTGAGGTTGTGTGTATGTGAAAGTGTATATGATACGAGAAGTATTAAAGCTCATGAATCACTTTAGCAGAAAATGCCAAAGATGAGCAACAGTAAAAATACGTAAATTCCTGAATCTAATAAAAGTGGTCAACACGAATTTCTACTCTCCAGTTTTTTGAATTCCATTATTATGGATATAAAATAAGCACAAAATTGACAAAGGCTTAATATCTATTGGGGGAAAATGGGTGATTAAGTCATTCTAGTCAAGACTATCTTTCATTTTCAAAGATAAGGAGAAAATATGTTGACTGGAAATAAAATTAGTCCTTGTGTTCCAGCTTTTCTCCTTTTTTCCCCCCTGCAAACACACATATGTAAATGTTATTTTCTCTCTCATGAAAGCTAAATAACATTTTTTTTTCATTTATGCTTCTGTGTGAGTTCTACTTTACTGATAATTTACCAATTCATTTTCAGTATACTAACAATTCCAGAAATTTTTTACAAAAATTTAACCTGTCTTCACAACTGTGTGTGCATTCATTAATATTCTTATGGTTAAAAATGCATTAACCCCAACACAAAAGTAATTTTTATTCATGCACTACACCAACCCAGTTTCTAAATGTGCTGGTTTTGGCTGAGATAGTTAATTTTCTTCACTGTACCTGGTATAGTGCTGATTGCACATTGATGTTTTAGTAGTTGTTAAGTAGAGGCTAAATGACTGCTAAGCAGTGCCTACGCCAGTCAGGGGCTTTTCCAGCTTCCCCTTCTCTGCCAGGTGCACAAGAAGCCGGGAGGGGAGGGGCCACAGCCAAGTCAGCTGGCCCAAACTGGCCAATGGGATATTCCATATGATATGACATCATGACAAATATATTACCTGGGGGAGTTGGCTGGGGCAGGGAGTGATCACAGCTTGGGGACTGGTGGCATTGGTCAGTGGGTGGTGAGCGGTTGCATCACTTGTTTTTTGGTTTGGTTGTTTATCTCCCCTCCCCCCCCACCCCTGGGTTTTGCCCCTCTATCTCTCTCTCTCATTATTTTCCTTTTCATTCTATTATTATTGTTGTTGTTTTATTTTAATTATTAAATTGTTCTTATCTCAACCCACGAGTTTTTACCCCTCTGATTCTCTCTTGCATCCCACTGGTGGGGCAGTGAGCGAGCGGCTGTGTGGGGCTTAGTTGCTGGCTGGGGTTAAACCACAACACTAAACCATCTCTTCTGTAGATACATACATAAATGTTACTTATGCATATGTCACATTCAGAACTTCTGTTATATCAAGGTAATCATCGGAATAGTTTGGACATGAAAATTATGATATGGTAACTAACACTGGATAAGAACAAGCACATAATCAATCAATATTTATTATACAATCAGATTCTGAAATAAACTGATGTTTTACTATCATATAATTTAGTAAAAAAAAATAAAAGAATTCAAATGCACATTGATACAAATATTTTCATATATAAACCTTTCCATATAGCATATACTATTAAATAAATAAAAAAAAAAAAGACACTTTTTAGAGATTTTGTTGTTGCTGTTTTAACAGTTCTGAACAAAACTGAAAATCAAGACATGTAGGAAGAATTCAGCTCAGACAACTTTAGCCATTAAAAGTTAAGTTTCTAGTCAAAGCTACATATGTAGGCTACCTCTGCAGTAAGTAGAGTGTTAGGAACCATATGAAAGTGTTTCTTCTCAGTTATCTTAGCTATCATTTTAAAACCAGAACAACTGTTTTGAGGATATTCTGGGGATATGGTTCTGCACTCCCATACATGGACCTAGTTTTATGAAATAACTCTGGTCTAAGTGCTCTAACTACATTTACATAATTTTGTAATACAGGTATCACTTGGAAGCTTGCACTGACAAAAAAAGAGCCAGTAATTAGACATCTGAACTGGTAAATGCTGATTTAAATTTATACCCAGTTTTTCTAACCTATTAATCAAAATTAGAAGAGTAAGCAGTGTGCCCTCCATTTGAAATGCTTTCAAGTATAGACTAAGAAGTCCACTGATAGATATAATACTAAATACATTAAGGAAAGATTAAATAAATTTGACTAACGAGAAATGAAGAATATGCAAGTACGTTAAAAAAGTAAGAGGTGTATTACCATGCTTTTCCATGCTGTAAATCTGCAAATCCATGGACAATGACTACACATACAAGCAAATGAAAGCAGCTGACCACGTACCCACACACCTTGGCAGAGGTGCACTCCATACTCGTCGGCCACCACCAAGACAAATAATCTCTGAAGCTCCTTCTAAACGATATCCAGGTGAACAGGAGAATGTCAGAATATCTCCCACTCCAAAATTAAATCCTATTCTATTACCAAATTGTGGGATCCCAGGATCTTCACAAGGTTCAAGATTATACTCTGAAAACAAGAGAGCAAGTCAACTTGTATGAGAACGTTTTCTATCAGTCATATTTGTAATCTTGCAGTCTAGTGATTTCCATTTATTTCCACCTGACTATCAATACAGATTTCACATTTAAAAACAAAATGAATGCATGAATGCTATATTGGTAATTATGCTACATTGAAACATAAGACTAATGAATATATTCACAATGTTTTTAAGATGCGTAACACAACACTCTTTATCACTCTTGTAAGAGCCGTAAATGTCCCAGGTACCTAAAACAAATGAAAACAATGGCACAGCATAAAAGCCTAAATAATTGACGCTTGGGCTAATCTGGAATTTCACTAACTGAAATTAATCTATTTCTGTTTCCTCCCCTCTCTTGATGTGTCTTACGGTTAACTGTCATCTTATTTATCATGTAACAGAAATGTCTCTACAGAGGCACAGAGGTTTGCTTGCTTTGAAACTGTTGTTCTTAGGAAACAACCTATATAATTTTATGATTCAGTATACATATTCATTAAAATCACTTCAATTTTAAACTTTTTTTTTTCTCTTTACATGAAATACTGAAAAAATCTTTTTCAGGAGCCAGCTATTACAGGCATTTCCTTACCAGAGAAAGAGATATTAAATCCTTCATACGATATTGAAAAATCTGAAATAAAGCGTAACTGGGCCCTGAAATTTCCATAGAGACCAGCATTGATTGGTGAGGGAAGCTCTGAGCCAGTCAAACGTGCTAATGGCTGTGTGAAGCTGCCATTCTCTGTTATTAGTAAGTAGTCATGATGATCCTCCAAATGAAAGGTGTAGAAGGTGAACTGCACTCCTATCAGAAAAAGTAGAAATAGATTTACATATAACATTATGTACTAACAATGTAATTAAGCCAAGGATTAAAATCATGCATTTCATTATGAATCGTGGTTCAGAAAATGAAGATAATCCAATTTTTCTAAGACTTAGTATCTTTCCTGATTTTAATATTAAAATATCTTTGCAGCAGGTCTTTTGGTTTTGATGCTACCTTTCACTTTCGCCTTTAGCTGCAAAATATGCATGTTTGATTTATAGAATTCGAAGACATATGTTTGCATTTTTGAACATACTATATATGTTCAAAATTACAAACTCTTTATGGCAGAATGGGAAAGGTAATCCTTGTTTCTTACAGTCACCAGTATCCTTGTATAGCAGCAGTGAAAGGAAAGGTTATAAAATACATGACATTATATTCTCATGGCACATACAGGAAGAGCAGCACTTCCTCCCCAAAAATGGGAGGTCTCTTGATAAGATGTGGCATATGTCAACAGCATGTTTTTTTGCAAACCATCAGATACAAATGACACACCTATAAAGGAAGATATATCCTGGAACACAATAGCAATAAAAAGACTTAAGGGTCAAGACAAACAATTAAATTACTTTTTCTGCATTTCTGTAACTAAGAGTTAGACCATAATCTTTGTGTAGAATGCACACAAAATTCAAGAAAAAGAAACGGGAGCAAACATTAGCTAGCTTCAGTGATTATTGAGACCTCTAGTGTAATAGCATTTTCAGTGTTATCATAAAAGTTATAAAACAATGGTTCAGGCTCTGTAAAATATATGTAGTGATGTAATGCTTAGGAAGATCCATTCATGTGATTGAAGATTAATGTAATGTATGAAGATTAATGATCTTTGGGTACTCTTATGGACAACAGATTTTTAATAATAGAAATAATTTAACCAAAAGGCAAACAAATACTTCCCCTTCCTACTTCCCCACTCCCCGCCCTAGAACTTCCCAAACAGGGTAACAAAATCCAAGACTGAAGCTAGATATACTGTGCTTGACTCAGTTGTCTAAACATAGAAACCTCATGCCCCTTCTGGTGGGTTGACCTTGGCTGGATGCCAGGTGCCCACCAAGGCGCTCTACCACTGCCCTCCTCAGCAGGATGGGAGCGAGGAGAAAACAAGATGGAAAAAACCCGTGAGTCAAGATAAAGGCAGTTTAATAAAAGCAAAAGCAAAGGCCATGCACAGAAGCAAAGGAAAAACAAAAGATTTATTCTCTACTTCCCATCAGCAGGACATGTCCAGACACTTCCTGGGAAGTAGGGCTTCAGTATGCATAGCAGTTGCTCCGGAAGACAAACATCATAATAGCAAATGGCCTCTCTCCTCCTCCTTTCTCTTAGCTTTTATTGCTGAGCATGATGTCATATGGTATGGAATTTCCCTTTGGCCAGTTTGGATCAACTGCCCTAGCTACATCTCCTCCCAAGATCTTGCCCACCCACAGCCTACTGGTGAAGGGAGGGGGTGTTGGAGAGACAGCCTTGATGCTGTGCAAGCACTGCTGAGCAGTAGCTAAAACACTGGTGTATTATCAACACCTTTCTAGCTACCAATACAAAGCACAGCACTATGAGGGCTGCTATGGGGAAAATTAACTCCACCTCAGCCAGACCCAATACACCCCCTTAGGTGTTGGAGGTTATCTTTTCTAGACTTCATGTGCAGCTTTAGAAGCTCTTAGTACAATTCTCCTGTAGTTTTTAAAATACATCGGATCCCTGAGGTTGTCTCAAATGGCAGTAGACATTTGTGTTAATGTAACTCAATCACACCTAGTAAATACAGCTTGTAAGGGTATCTGGAATGTAAGGACACCTGGTTTATGAGGATATCTAGTCAAGGACCTTTCAGTATAGAAAGCAAAGACAAGAAATGAGGGAAGTAGTGAATTATATACAGTCATACACAAGCTTTAATGAGCAGGATTTAGTGGAGACACTAACAAAGACCAGAACTCTTAAGTTTCAGACTGATGGGAATGTATCACTGTAATCTTGTAGCAGTACTTAGTAACTGATTAGAATGGGGGAAATAAGATTATCTTGGGTCTCATGGAAATCAGAAATTTACTGTGGAGTATTTGAGGAAATATGTGAGTTTATGTAAAACTTAGTATGAGATTTTTAAATGGTATTTGGAGACTGCAAAACTTTTTGTGGGATGTTTAGGACAAAAGCCGAGTAAAGGGAGGGATCATGGTGGATAAGGGAGAAAAAAGTGTTGGTAAATGGAGAGGGTTAAGCCTCTTTTACTAATCCCTGTACCTAACAACCACAGCCTGTCCTCTATTTTAAAACTGTGTCCTCTGTCCAGAGTGTGAGCACATGTGTGACTGCTAGTGAACATTAGTAAGGACTGCCTGATGAGCAGGATGAGGTCAGAGGCTAACAGCTGGAAAAAGAGCCATCAGTCACAGGGGGGCAGCACCTGGAGGGAGTGGCATTTGGGGACCAGCTCCTGGGCCAGGACTTGGAAGGTTGTGGGAGCACGTGCATGTGCTTCTGTGAGTCTGTGTCACTCCTAGCAAAATCCTGTTCCTGTCAGACCAACCAGAGAAATAGGATTTGGCTGCCTGTGGTGTTCATGTCTGTTTCAGTGCTGTTGGTGTTTCTGTGTGTGCCAGTAAAGACACTTGTCTCTGTCCATGTTAGTCTGTGTGACAGCCATATATGTGTATGTACGTATTAGCATCTTTGGAACACATGCTTAGTCTTGCTGCCAGCTGGACATACAAATGGGAGCAACAAGAGAAATCCTTGAATCTTAGAGAACTCTGTATCGTGTTTCTCTTTACAGAGACTGGAGAACTCTTCAGCCTTCTCAAGTAGATATCTCCTTCTCTTCTTATAGCTCCATACACCCACCCACTTGACATGCTGTAACTTGCAGATCCAGATCTACACACCCTTACTTAGTAGCACTGATACAGAATTTATAGGATGGGACTGTGTTCTATGCATAGGATAAAACTAGATAATCCAAGAAATCTATTCCAGATTTTAAAAATTCTTAATTTAATAATTATATTAGGAAAGCCATTCTTCTGCTTTGAGCAGCCTATTTATTCTCCTAGGTTGTATGACAATAAACTGGCAAAAATCACACACTGAATTTTGGAAGCAAGGTTAGGTTACATATCTTTTCAGCTAATGCATATCAGTTTACCTTTGGGATTAATAAACTCTTAAACTGTTTAATCTTTTTATCATAATTTTACATAGGACACAGTGTTGATCTGACATGAAGAGAGCTTTTAAGAAAAAAGTGTGATATATACAGAATAAGGCTGAAATTCAGGCCAGATTTGTTGCATTTACTGCACTGCAAATTCATTTTGGCCCTTTTTATATAATACTGCAACAACAACAACAACAAAAAAAAAAAACAAAAAAAAAAAACAAACAAACAAACAAACAAACAAACAAACAAAAAAAAAAAAACAGAAATGCCAAAGAAAATTTTATGGTAGTAACCAAAAATAATGGAATTCTTGTGAATCATGGCTGAGCTTCACTGAGTATTGTTTAAACACCAAACTCAAGGTTTAACTCAAGGGATTTTTTCAATCAATTTTCCAGATTGCCATGACATTTCTAAGCAAAACCCCATGATACACCCCAGCAGTAGCTATAGAATTTAGTTTTGTTCAGAAAATATTCTGATCACATTAATATATGCTCTGTGACAGATTGTGTCTTCTCCAGAGAAGGATTTTAAAAGATATGTTCAGGTAGCTTCCTTCTCATTCTGCCTCACATTTTCCTTTCTTTATAAGGGGATGATTTAAAATCTGAAATGAAGACAGGAAGACATAACGCTCTAATGTAATTTCTCAGTATTACAATCCAGACTGTTGGGGAATGGGTAAATATACTGTTCTGCTAGTAAATGGTTTAAAATATAACATTGACACTCTACAAATTTCACCTCACCATATATTGAATTGTATGTTAACAACAGACAAAATACAATAATTGTTGTCATGATAGATGCTTCCTTTCCTCTTCATAAATAATACCAATTACTGGACATACTAACTATATTTAAAGTGAGTATTCCATTCCTTAGTTAACAATTTTAAAAAAATTAAATAAAATTAAATAAAATTTTAATAGACATTCAATAATTGTGATGATGGCCCACATGAACACAAATGTTTATCATTCCAGAATTCTAGAAGTTTAGATACACTTGAATAGTAAAACTAAAATATATATACTTATATTGCAGACTATGTTATTTAAGACAGTGTATACAAACACAGAATATTACATAACAGCAGCATGAAGTTGCAGTATAAATATGTGTGTTTAAAAAAGTACCCCACAGTATTCTGGAGCTACAAGTTATATACATTTTCTTGGCAGTCTGTCATTAAACTAATAAATTTTGTCAAAAAAAAAAAGGCTAAAGTAAACATTAAATATTTTTTAAAAACCATATCACTAGTTAATGGCCAGCAGAAGATACTCCTTGAGATTCTGATGTTGGAAATATATTAGACATTACATAGAGCAGAAAATGAGATTTCCAGAATAAAGTTTTTCTCCTCACTTTAAAATAACCCATTTATGTGTATGGGATTAATTTTCCCAAATGATAACGATCTAAAACTTAGTCACTCAGCCTCCTCTCGGACAATTCCTCTGGGGGCTATATAAACCCCCTGGACATTAGATGATAGAGATAAAGAGGCACCTTCAGAGGATCATTCATTCTGTCTACTATAGACAGTTTTTCAGGGTGAGATGACTCATATCCTGAGGGTATATTCATTTCTCCATTAAATACATAAGTGGCCTAATGGACTAGCTTACTCAGACATGGAACTTTACTGTTAGAAGTTTATAGCTAAATTAAGTAAGCCTGTGACTTACTGTCATGAAAGAAGAGCTATCTTCCTCCTACAGTACTACAGGAAGAGCTTAAAGTATTAATAAGTTTCTGCCAACAAGAACAAAATATGAGAAGTTCATATAATATTTCCTATTTCCTACTCACAGCAAATCCTCACTCTTCAACTGCTTCCAACAGATCTTTGAGCAGCATGAATCAAAATGACCAAGTCAAATTACAACATAATATTTATGTTTAATAATATGCTTTTTCTTAATAACATTTCCATGAAATAAATTTTATTGACACAAACAAGAATGTGCTTGTATCAATATATGTGTGTGTATATATAAGTATCAGTGTATATGTGTTTATAAATGTGTATGTTTATACAAAAACTCTCTTTCCCTGTACATATTATTTCTGCATATTTGTTTTCTCAGGAGTCTCATTATATGTGGTGTTTTTTTCAATAGCTGTACATAAAATGTAATCACATTGAGAATTTCAGCTTTTATTTATCCCAACTTTTAAGCACTTCTCTAGCTGAGAGTTCAAGAAAAAAGATAAATCACAAAAAACTTACTTATTTTTCTAAAAAAAAAAAAAATACTTTCCCAAGTACCTTCCTCCATAATCCCATTTTTAATTTAAGAAAAATTGAGGTTTTAATAAAATGTCTTTCAAGAATCCTCAGAAATACGGCTTAAGCTGGGCTCCTGTTTACTGTAGAATTTATTTACCTAATTTTCAGTCATGTATTACTCTGTGAAGACAAGCTTTTATTCATCTCTGCTACTTCTCTTCAGTGCCCAGATTGTAAAGCTTGGGCTGGTTATCCAGTGGCTTTTCAGATAGGGTGCAAACTAAATGACTACAGGGCTAACAGTTTTCTTTCTTACGCTTTCTATCACTCTACCTTGCTTATCTAGAAGAACATTTACATTCTTCCCACATCCTTTCTCCTTTGCATTCACATTACCTTATTTTCCTGCAACTCTAAAAGCCATACCTATAGGTAACAAGGGCAAATGTAACATCAGATGTAGGCTCAGTAATTTCAGAATGCTTTTTCACTGTGGATACTTACAAGCAAATTCAATTGATGCAATGGCATCATTTGGTAGTAAAAAGAGACTGTGGAATAGCTGGAGCAATAATTTTGAGAGAGACACTTTGCCACTTTAACACTTAAAGGAGTTTTAAATGGGACATCCAGTCAGAATAATTTAACATCTAGATGAGGAACTATCACACTATTTGTACAAAATAGAACAAGGGGATCACAGATCAGCACAATTCTCTGTGAGGTAAGTCTTATTTTTATGTTATCTAGAACTCTTTCTTAGAGGAATACATCAGTATACTTTGCGACATTTTTCATGTGCTCACAGAGAAAATTGATAAAATTCAGAACTGACCTTGCCTTCCTTCTTCTCCCTTTCATTCCTGTTTCTGTATTCTTTCCAGTGTTACAGATGCAATTCTCCTTTTTATGTTCTTATCACCTTACCCTACTTATATTCAATTTCTTGTGACACCTATCTCTGTTTCTTTTCTTCCCTTAGCACTAAATTCCTATGCTTCTCTAGCTCTTTCCACTCATAGCACAGAGTACTATGCAGTCACTCCCATATTTAAAATAAAATAGCAACAAAAATCTAAAAGTTTGACCCACCTCTTCTCATCTAGTCCCAAAACCTTTCACCTGAAAGCAAATAGGACACACTATTTCAAGGAAACACAGAAAAAGCATTCATCCTCTTTCACCTGTACGAATTAATGTGTGCACATCCAACTATCTGTTGCTTGGACTATAAACTTTTAGGGACTTTCTGTTCTGTGGAAAGCATTAGAGCCTAGTCCACATTTGGAATTGTAGGAATTACTACAATAAAAAGAAACAAAACAAAAACCAACAACGCAATTCCTAGTTCATTGCTGCTAACCTAGACCTACACATGTAGCACAGAATACTGGACTTAAAACATTTAAAAAAATATATAGATGGAAAAAGAGAAAAGGATTTATTTACCTTTTCCATGCGTAACATCCACAGTCCATGTACAGTTCAGCGAGTTTGGATACAGATCAGGATAACCAGGGGATAAAATTGTTCCACTAGGTCCTCTAACATCTCCACCACATAAAGCTAGAAATAACAAAGAAAAGAATAACAAAAGAATTAATATGAAACTTACAGATGAGAGAAAATAAAAGAAAACAATTTTTTAAGAACTTCTGACTTTAAAATGACTTAAAATTAGTTAGTCAAATTATGTTACTTTACTATGTTACTGTCACCAGATTTAAGTCAAATAATATAGACTGTTTTAGGAAAGTTGATTTCAGTTCTTAATATGAGCAGGTATTCCAAAGTAATTAACACAAACTCTCCCTTTTCAGCCTTAAGTAGTCAAGCTCTCAACCAGTGTCCTTTCTGAATTTTTATTGGTATCAACTGTAGTTTCTTGGAGCCTGTACCTTAACCTGAGACAGTATTCAGCACTCCCATTTTTAACAATAAGGTTTTCTCTTTAGCAGATGCTAAAGCTGTTGAAAGGCAGTTTAGGAGATAGGTAAATGGCAGTTACTTCTCTGCAATTCCAATGGATACAACTGTCATCCCTTCCGCTTGTTGTATAAGCCATTGCCCACCTATTGCTCATGACTGTGCTTCCCAGCTTGCTGCCACACCAGCAAGGGTGAGGGAAGGAGCCTGTCACAGTCTGGAGGAGCAATACCTCTTTCTAAGAGAGGCTGTCCCACAAGCACTAGCTGGTTTAACCTGCTCCTACTCCTCCTGAAATGTCAGCATCAGCTACCAACGTAGCACTCAACAGTATGGATCATAAAGGCGAGAGTTTAGCAGTTCAATATATGAATGGTGCTCAAATAACATCTTCCTACTTCTTGAGGAGAAAGGTGTTGTGAGTAGTTTGTTACATCACCCATTTATTCTACTATATCTTGCTATTTATTCTACTTAAAACAATTTCTGCTACACATTGATGGGGTAAATCATGAAAGTTATACCTATCTTTGCTTTTGCAATTAGTGTTATTTACTTGAGAATTAATACGTTGACCAGTCACGATTTTCTGCTTGTAGAAGTACATTCAAAACTGATTTGAGGACAAGTCATACAATGAATTGAGATAATATCCAGACTGTACTTTCTGTCTTAGCCTGTACCTAAGCAGACATTTTTCTCAAGGAAATACATGCATTTTTCAGACATTTCAGTAGCACTGTGGAATGTTTTCATAAAGGTAAATATTTTTTTCATAATGAGGTTACTGCATTGCATGCCATCACTATCTTTAGGGCACTGAATAAAAAGTATATGTTTAATTACAGTATTCTTATAAAGCAGAATGGAATTTCATCCTACATCCTACATGAAGATTACCCTACTTTGCCTAGCTAAATCTGTTGATTGTTCTAACTAACCACATTTCTGTTTTAAACATGTATCTTTGTCTGGGTAGCCTCATGATATCTTTGTGTGTGCTATTTCTCTTGCCAACTTTCTAGCCTTTTTGGCCTTTTTCTAAGCTGGAAATTTGCAGATCCAGTGCCGTAGGCTGAAACAGGACATTCTAGGACCACAACTGTCCAACCTCATAATTGTTGCCACAGGGCAATAACCTCCCAGCATACTAATTTTCCTCCTCACTTCTCTCATGAAGAGACAGTGAAGGCAACCACTGTCCACTTATCGCATGATCTTGTTATATTTAGACATTAGTAAAACAGAATCAGGGCTATCACAGGATGTAACTAGAGCTTCTGACGGTAACTACCTATTTTGTCCATACCTTAGGTCAGCCCTATTAAATAAGAAAATGTGATCAGTTTTTATAATCACAGGAAACAGCCCAAATAAGTGATGTATTTTACAGTGGGTGTTTGGAAAACTTTTCAGGAATCCAAATGGTGACAAAACATCTATGGCATGCCATCAGGCACGCTGTAACACTGTGAAGGTTAGCAGATGGCAAAAAAAGGCATCAAGGGATCAGCATTTTACAAAACAAATCGAAGTTGACAGATCTGAGATATAAAATGTGCACTGGTCCTGATAAGATGGCAAACAGCCCAAGCATATAATATCACTACTAGTATCTGACTCTTTTGCAGAATGCAAAGGAAAACAGAAGCACATGAAAATAAAAACAGCAAAAGATAAACCTCACATATTTTTCCAGATTCTACAAGGAACATTTCTTTCACTTTATCTGATTACAATGAGATGGAGGCTAGGACAGACTAAAAGTAGAATGAATACATAAGCAAATAACTGAAGTACTAGATTGTATTCTAATGTGGAAAATGGAATACTGTGTTGCTAACACACTAATTAATAATTTCTTTGTTGTGCAAGCAGAGAAGCTGAATCAAGACATATCTATTTTTTCCCTCCATTACTATTTTTTTCAGAATAGGGAGAAACAAAATAATAAAAAATAAAGAGAATAAAAGATAAAGAGAAAAAAAATTAAAGAGAACAAAATATAGAAGTGACTGTATGAAATACAGGTAGGTGCCTGGATGTATAGTAGAAAATACTTCTACAGCACTGTAGTGATCAGAAATGATGTGACAACTTAAGAAGCAAGTTTTGGATAACTGTGAATGAAAACTAAAATTTAATACTGGAGTTCATTGGTAAACCAGTTGTTTAGGTGAAATAAATTCGTACAGTGTTGGGTTGATTACTTACACTTTATTTTGTTATAAATCATCATTGCATGCATTAGTTTTGCTCAGTAACATGGTAAGTCATAAGGAAGAGTGACAGCAAGCAAGCCTATTTAGAAAATGGCCCTATATAGTTTGAAAATAATTTTTGGCCCAAACAATTTCAGAACCTTTATTCAGGCTACTTGTGTCTCAGTGGGAGACATGCAGGCCATGCGTCATCCCTGAAATACATAAATAGTTGTAATGAAAACACTTGACTGGTGTCATTCAGAAAATTACCAAGTTCCATTTTAGGCCATGTTTCATGTACTATAAAACTGTTATAGAAAATCAATCTTCCAATACTAGAAATACTCTCATAATTTCTAGCCTAAATTTATTCATGGTCCATTTTTACCCATTTGTTCTTCTGTTTAACTGTCGTTATGTTCTTTTCTCTCTTGGAGACTCCCTTTGGAAGGCTGGCAAAGCACATTAGTATCTCTGACTTTGGCTCACTTAAATGATGCAGGTTTTCTTAATCTACTTCTGTAAGATACATTTTCCATCTCTATAATCACTGCATTACCCACTGCAAGTACTTACCTGTCTTGTCACAAAAGCTGTGCTACACAAACATATTGCTAGAACACCTCACATTAGATTGTGGCAGCAGCTAATAAGCAAGGAAGGTGACATATATGTTCATAGATGGTTTTTTTTCTATTTTTTTCATGTCCTCTCTTCTATTTTTAACATATTTATATTTTACTGCAGAAGTGAGTCTGTATAATCTCTTCCTGGAGAAGTTAGCCGTTATAGCTAGCTTAACACTTGTTCACAGAAAAGCCTCTTATCTCTTAATTTTTGCATTTTATACCATGAAATAAAACTCAACAACCACTAATTATGTTCTCAGTCATCCAAGGTCTTTGAATAAGGTTTACTACCTATTGAAAACTAATTTATTTTAATGTAACACAAGTCAGTCTCAGAGTTATGAAGGGTATAGCAATAATATGAAGCTATCAAGAAAACTGGATGTGAGAAGAAGTGGGTCATAATATCAAAGAAGGACAGAAAACAATCAAGAGAATGTATTTGTTATTTTAGTAAGGCAAGAGAAAATAATACACATATATATAAATACATGTATCCATGTATTTCTACGTATTGTGTTCACTTGCAATGCATTAAAAAGAAGCCATATCATTGTCCATTTTTAGCCTGACTGAAGATGGTGATATCTGGGAAATTAACAACATTTTCCACATTTTCAAATTATATCACCTATCATTTTGATATATAAAGATTTTTCAGGAGACTAGCTATAGGTCATCAACCACAATTCAGAAACAAAACCACAAAGATTTATCTCTATTTTCTCGAAAAAGAGAAAACATAAATAAGAAGAACAGAAGCCTTCAGAAAAAAAATGAGTTTTTTTAGTAAAGACAGCTTGCTGCAAGCACAAATAACTGAAAACTATTTGTTTTCAAAGGTGATGGGAAAAGAAAACATGCATTTATAGTTGATTAGTAATAATGATTAGTTTTACAAATGGTTTCAAGCATCATCAAAAAAAAAAACTAATAACATATGCTGGTTCAGAAAGAACCACACTGTCACGGTTTTAGCTGGGATAGTTGATTTTCTTCACTGTAGCTAGCATAGTGCTGTGTTTTAGACTTGGTATGCAAATAATGTTGATAACACACTGGTGTTTTAGTTGTTGCTGGGTAGTGTTTACACTAGTCAAGGACTTTCTAGCTTCCCATGCTCTGCCAGGTGCACAAGAAGCCGGGAGGGGAGGGGATACAACCAGGAGAGCTGATTCGAATTGGCCAAAGGATATTCCATATCATGTGACGTCATGCCCAGTACATTAACTGGGGGGAGTTGGCCAGGGGAGGCAGCGATCGTGGCTCGGGGACCGGCAGCGTCGGTCGGCGGGTGGTGAGCGGTTGCAGCACTTGTTTAGTTTTCTTTTTTTTTTCCTCTTATTCCAGTGTTTCATCTCTCTCTCACTCATTATTTTCCTTTTCATTATATTAGTATTATTGCTGTTTTATTTTAATTATTAAACTGTTCTTATCTCAACCCATGAGTTTTCTTAATTTGGCCCTTCCGATTGTCTCCCCCATCCCACAAAGGTGGGGGAGTGAGCGAGCGGCTGTGTGGTGCTTAGTTGCTGACCCGGGCTAAACCACAACACACAGAGTGAAAAGAAGATAAACCTATTTATACCTGGATGTACTTATGTATATATAAATCTAAATGCAAGTATATATGTGTATGTGCTGCACACATATACAGAGGCCCCATTACATTCATTTGTTTAATCAACTCTAACTTTCAGCTAAAAATCTAACTTTAAGGTGATTTTCATTTACTGTGTAATTTAATAAAAGAGAAGTACAAATATAGTTAAAAATTACTGAAACAGTGAATTAGAATTTGAATCTTATATACTGTGCTTCATAGATCAAGAAACATCAGCATCTGTCTTCCCTAATTACAGAGGACATAATGTGTCTTAAAATGGGATGCAGTCAAGTAGTAACAAGTAAATAACAATATAAACATCAAATTATTATAATCAGCTTCCAGAAAGAAACCTCAGACTTGAGTTATATTACGCAAGAGACTAACCTAGTAGAAACTAATGTAGCCTAGATTACTCACAGCATAAACTGTTGTATTTTTACCTTCTTATTTAAACCTAAACCAGACAAAGTCATGCTATCCATTTCCAATTCTGGCATCTACAACACTGAATATTTGCAGTAGGTTTTTTTAACAGCTGTATTTTAATAAAAGGATTGTTTCTACCTTAGAGATGTCTTAACAGAAATAACATAACATCTCTGTCATATTTCCTGGATATGTTCCTCATGGTACTGCACAAGTCATATTTGCTAATTCCTTTGGACATTTTTCTGTTTTCAATATAAACATTAAATATTTTCCATCTTGCTTGAACATTTTTCTTGCTATTTATTAATTTTCTTAAGTAAATGAAGATCAAGTGGGATGACAACATATATTCAAATCTTAAAAGCAGAATTCTATTATAGTTTTCATATAGAAAGGACATGATAAGTCTTGTCTTATTTCTTAAACACTAGGAGGACATTACAGTCAAGAAATTCAGGAGTGTCCATATAGGTACGTACCCAGTGAATCATATGTAGATGTTAAATACGAACTGTGTAAATGTAATACAAGTAATATTTTCTAAGCAAAGCTCAAAACCATCTATTTTCTCTCTCTTGACTATTTTCTGAAGGCCTGTACATATTCTCATCTGAAAAGAATGGTATTTATTTATTTGTATGTTAGTTTTCCTAGGTAATGTGTCCCATGTTTATGGTATATAGAAGAAACTGCATCTTCAGATGAACTATTTAAAAATAATAAAAAAAAAAAACTACACAGTACTATTGATTGCCTGTGAACCAAAGAAGACAAAAATATGGCAAAAGTCTAGGCCTTGATCAGTGCCACCTCTTTTGAAAAGAAATAAAGAAGTATTTTACCAAGACAGCTATCCAGAAATTGGTCACACTTAACAACACTGAAGTTAAAAATTAACAGTATCTTTGTAACAGTCTACAGACTAATTAATTTCTTGAAAAGAGACTGATGATTTGGTAAAGATCATAGGTTTTACTTTTAATTCTTTGAAGAAGCCTTAATCTTATAGTTGTATAACTTACTTTAACATAGTGGAGTTGCTGTCTTGAAAATTGTAAAGCAATTCAAGTGCTGCATAAATTCAAGTAGCTTTCACCACAGTGAAAGGATGAAAGGTAATGGATGTAACTGGAAGATGGGAAGCTCTCACTAGATGTCAAGAATATCTATTATGTGGTCAAACAATGGCACAGGTTGCTAGAGAAGAAATGGAATCTCCACCCTTGGAGATAAAACTCAGTTGTGTAGGATCCTGAGCAACCTGATCTAACATCCAGATTGGACCTGCTTTTTTGGGGTATGGGTTTGGACTAGATGACATTATGAGGTTCCTTTCAGCTATAACTGTTCTATAATTCTGAAAATATTTTCCTTAAATATTTATCTTTAAAGAGCAGAAATAGATTCTACTATCCTTAAACGTCAGAGAGCTCTAATTTTTTTTTTCAGAAATGCTTTGCTATACTTGTCTGTATCTAAATCTGTGCATGGGTATGTATGTATACACACACACACAGAGAATACGTACGTGCACTGAGGAATAGTGTGCACATCTTATCTATATAGATACACATAAAAATCAAAACTAAGGAAATTACCTATTAAATCCTTCACGAGTTTCAATTATTCAAATATGAATGAATTATACAGCCTGTCATTATCACCCCCTCAGGCCAGTCTTTAGGGAAGGAAACAGTTTGCTTGTTCATTTTTAAACCATCATTCTCAGTATTATCTAATGTTCCTGTAGATAATGAAGTGTGACTTCGCTGATAAGCTTTTTGTGATGCTTATCTGTGTAACATCCAAACACCTCATCAAAAAATTGGTTTACACTCCTTCAAAGAATAGAATTGCAGTCAACATTATCTAATTTGAGAAAGAACTGGTTCTAAGAAGTCTGATTTTTTTTTCCTTTTCTACACCCTTCTCCTCCTCCAGAACACTTACACTCATGAGTTATCATAATCTGTCTGCACAATTATCATGGTCTGTCTGCATATCACTACATGATGTAATTACCAAAGAGAGATGCAATTATCAAAAAGAACAATCAAGAAAGAACTCTGCTCCTCAGAAACTGTCAAAGTAATATATTGAATGAACAGAAACAGTGACCAATGTGTTTATTAGTGGCACAATTAATACAAACCCATACTTGCAGTTTATGCAAAGAACAGCCCATTTAGCAAATGCCCTTTTTTCCCTGGGAGTGCAAGGACTCTGAATTCTGTTTAAAAACATTTCACCAGAGAAAAAATTCAACACTGAAATTAAAATTAGTTCAACCATGAATTTATTAAATTTACTAGAATAAATGTACTCAATCCTTCTTTTAAAGCATATTTATTCAATGGACAATTGCCATTTAGCAATGTGCTCTGGAGAAAAAATAATCTCATTTACTTAATTAATTGCATACTAGTTCAGCATCTTGAGGAAGAAATTTATCACAATGTGTAAGTTTATTTCACAGCAGAGCACAGTATTCTTAGGGAGTATGTTAACACTGTTTGTTTTAGATGGTTACCATATAGTGCCTATCACCATAAGAAAACACATCTTAAGTTTACAGCCTATTCAGCAAAATTTAGTCCCCTTGACTGTAAGCTGTGGGAACCCTGCAATTCTTCATTCCAAGAACCTGACTGAGAAGCAGAATCCTTTAGGTAATGGGCTTGCTGAAATACAGAGTGCCATATTCAGGAAAGTGATTATTCAAACCCTTTTCTACCACCAGAAATTTTGAGTAGCATCATATACTGACATGTTCAAACTATTGAAATATAAAAAACAAAGGATTTGCTAACAAAATAACCCAAAGGCCAAGAAAACATCTACTATTTTTTAAAAGAAAGAAATACAATGATAATGAATGTATTTCCATATGGCAAATCACACATGATTCAGTGAGTTTTTTCATTAATCTTCATTCAAATTCAGATTTTTTTTTTTCTGTGTGTCCCGAGACACTAAGAATTGTTTTAGAAAAATATACTATCATGTGCATTATGTAGCTCATAAAAGTTCTGTAGTTTTTTTGTTAAATACTACTCTAGAATTAAGTAGATACATATTCCTGAAAATATTTTTATCATCAGAAAAGCATGCACCATGTTCAAAGGAAAAAAAATATTTTGAGAGGAAAACATCTCAAATACATAACTTAATAAACTTTACAATATAGTTTCTTAATATTAAATATAATTGATATCACCCTCACTGGGAAAATGGATTAAAATGAACAATTCAGATAAGAAAAGATGACTGAAACTATTAGATAATTTTTCAGACAGACTTCTTTAATGATGTTGTGGAGACTCCAAAATGTATGACATTACTCAATACTATTTTTGTCTGGTTTAACAGTCATACACTTAATCATCAGGTATAATGTGGCCCTAATAAATTCCTACAGTGATTGAAGGATGTCAAGTTCTGTTAACAAGCTAGGAACACAGTGACCAACATGGAATGGGAGAAAATGCAGTTTTTGAGTCAGGTATAAATAAACTGTATCTCATGTTTCATATGTCAGTGTTGAAGAAACTTAGCTAACACTGTATTAGGTCAAGATGTTCTTTGTATATGTTAAAACTAAAGGACACTAAACTATCTTTAATTAGAAGAACAGACATTCAGTATCCTTGCAGAAGGACTGAGAGACTGATAAAAGAGAAAACTCCTGCCTCAGCTGGTTGATAAAATACGAAGTCAGTATCTTTTAACCAAGGACATCCCGGGGCAACTAGACCTTAAGAAGAACAACTAATCAGCATGTTTTACATATGTTGCCAACTTGGTAAGAACTAAGTGTCCTCTGGGTGAACTATCCTCATTATAATACTAAAAATCACGCCCATAAGTCAGAAAGCCCTCTACTCAAATAAGCTCCTTACTCTCTGAGCATGCATAGTAAATTTAAAAGGAGCTGTACCTTCAAGATGAAGTGAGAAAGAAACTGGTCAATGGCTAGCTGGGGCAGGGTGTGTGTGTGTGAATATTACATGTTACTAACACATTTAACTGTATAAATACCTGCTGAGATTTTGACCTGGTGTGTTTGATTTGTGGGAAAACCACTGAGCACCCAGGCTTGGGCAACCCTGACGTAAATAAACAATGTCTCCCCCGAGTGTGTGATAATTGACTCATTTTACACCAGCCGATGAATCTGCCTTTCAGACAATGTCAGCACACCTGTGTAGATAAATGGATACCCAAACACAGATATTTGTGCTTGTAGTAAGTGCTTTACAAGCAGATACACATTAACCTTACAGGCCTTCAGCTAATTGGCAAACAGCTCAGGGTAACATATATTCAGATAGACACATCTTCAATAACCTGTTGATTTAAAGAATTACATATTATTCTCTACTTTTATTACTAAATATCTCATCACACAGAAGTATATAACATTTATTTCCTCTATCTATTCTTTTTTTCCTAAAAATAGAGGTTATACAAGCTCCACTATTTAACTCATTTTGACTAATAATAGTTTGGCAAAATGTGCATATTTTAAGGTATGCTGTATTTTATCCATTCATCCTTACCATCACAAGTTGGGAGTGGATGACTCCACCAGTGATTTTTTTCACATAGCAAAGGCTCCTCATGACTCAACCTATAACCTGGATCACAACTAAATGAGACAGTGGAACCTATAGAGAAGTCATGTCCATAACGACGTCCATGCACTGGTATGCCAGGATCCAAACAAGAGTAAGTATTAACAGTTACACCTAGATTGAGAGAGAGAGAGAGAGAGAGAGAGAGAGAGAGGGAGGAGTTAAATAAACAACCTATAGATTTTTTTTTTAAATAATTCACTGTGCTGTGAGTGAGGATGAAAGCTTCATTATCGCACATTTTCAGTGAAACATCCTTGCACTATGTTTCTCTGTGTTATGTTATAAGATGTTATGGATAATGAATTGCATCCTGTCACTGTTGCAGAGAAAAATGTCCCATAATTTACAGGATATTTAGTTTGATCCTATCTCAGTAACGTTAAGTGATTTTGTCCCTGATGTTGATGTTGAAAAGCTTTGATGATCACTCAAAATCCTGACTTCCAGCCTTTATTTTTTCCTGATCAAACTTTGTTATCCTAGATAAAATGCTTTTTATTTCTTTTGATATTTATCCTTGAAATAATTACATAGCTCAATTGTTTACATAAATAATTATATTACTTAATATTATTTAATATATGAGATATTGAGAAGAAAAAATAGCAGAAAAAGGAGTAAAGAGAAATTAACTTAATAAAGAGAATTTTAATGTGCGTTAAAAATAAACCTTTCAGATTATTTCCCAGTGAGAAGTTTTAACTTCATTGTAAAAGAATCAGAGAAAAACAAAGAATTCTAGGAATATTACTGAAGTTAGCAAATTAGAAGAAGTATTCAATGTAAGATTTTTTTATGGGTGTTTTTCCTTTTATTCCTACACAAAAGCGAGAAAATATCCTTCCTGACAAAGAAATTCAGTGTGGAAAGAAATAATGAGCATAGACAATAGGAACATACAAAAGACTTCAGCTTTCAATAGCATATTTGAAGAGAGAAATGCTGAATAGAGGACCATTAATCATTATTATCCAGAAAAGATAATCAGAATGGGGTTGTACTGGATCATATAAGACAATAAACCAGTAAAAATTAAACAAAAATAAAATTAATACTAGATGTCTGTGTACAAACAGAGGATGTTAAGCAGAAAAACAACTACTGAAAATGGTTTATTTTGTGTAAAAATGGTAAAGACATATTTTCAATGTCCTCTGGTATTATAAATTTAACTTTCATTCTTCACTAGTGTAAAGAGAACTGTGGGGTGGGGATCAATTTTAGAAAAAAGAGATTTTATAATGAAATGGAAGAATTCCTTTATAATGAAATTTCAGATTTCCTTTCCAACTTTAGTTAATTGAAACAGTTTGTTGTAAGGATATTTGTAATAAGTGCAGCTTTCCTCTTTTTGCTGTTCACATCCCCAAAGTGTAATTTCTACCATTTAATATTACTCATTTAGTCAATCACTTTAAGAATTTAGTGGTCTCTGTTGGCAATATTCATCTAGTTATCCTGATATATAAGGTTAGCCATCCTACAAACTTCAGAATGGATGAGAACTTAACAAAATCATCACTTCTTCACAATGTAGAAGATGATACAAATGGAATTATGTGGATGAAGGTTAGGACAGTAAAGAATTTTGGAAAAATAATAGATTTTTTGCGATAAACAGCTGGAAATTGACATTCACTGAAGTTCAAATCAACCCAAATTTTATCTGGCAAAATCACCTCCACATATATTGTATTTAATGTCCTTATCATTAGTGGTCAGGAAGAGTGAAAATGGCCAAAAATAATGTAAGAAGTTGAGAACATTCCCAAAATCATTTGGTGGTAGTTCTAATAAGTAGGGGTATGAAACAGAAATGGATAGACAACAATGTGGTCATGACCTTTACTAAGCAAATTGGACAGTGATTACAAAAAAAAATATTTCATATGAAAATATGATTTATTACAACAAAAGGTATATTTAGAAACACAAAAAGTAAATTACATTATAATATATCAACTTATATGAATTTTAAGAATTCATAAACTATGAAGTCTTACAGATGATTTCTGCAGTGTAGTTTATATGAGACTATAATAAGGGAAAAAGAACACTTCTATATGTCAGAACAAATCACATATGCAGGTTTTTAGATCCCTAAAAATCCATAATCAAGCAATTCCATAGTTTGATTTTCAGCTCATTAGTGTAAACTGCATTTCACATTACCTTCAGTTAGAGCTGCAGAACATCAATCAGGACAGTAATTCAGGTATTTGCTTAGATTTCCATAATCTTCCTGACCTCATGCAGTTTTAGAATCATAGAATCACAGAATCATGGAATTGTTTAGGTTGGAAAAGACTTTTAAGATTATCAAGTCCAACTGTTAACCTAGCACTGCCAAGTCCACCACTAAACCATGTCTCTAAACACCACATCTACACATCTTTTAAATACCTCCAGGGATGGGGACTCAACCACTTCCCTGGGCAGCCTGGTACAATGCTTGACAAGCATTATGGAGAAGAAATCTGTCCTAATATCCAATCTAAACCTCCCCTGGCACAACTTGAGACCATTTCCTCTTGTCCTATCGCTTGTTACTTGGGAGAAGAGACCAACACCCACCTCGCCACAACCTCCTTTCAGGTAGTTGTAGAGAGCGAGAAGGCCTCCCCTCAGCCTCCTTTTCTCCAGACTAAACAACCCCAGTTCCCTCAGCTGCTCCTCATAAGACTTGTGCTCTAGACCTTTCACCAGCTTCGTTGCCCTTCTCTGGACATGCTCCAGCACCTCAATGTCAGTCTTGTAGTGAGGGGCCCAAACCTGAACACAATGTTGCAGGCACAGCCTCACCAGTGCCAAGTGCAGGGGGATGATCAGTTCCTTAGTCCTGCTGGCCACACTCTTCTTGATACAAGCCAGGATGCTGTTGGCCTTCTTGGCCACCTGGGCACACTGCTGGCTCATATTCAGCTGGCTGTCAACCAACACCCCCAGGTCCTTTTCCACCAGGCAGCTTTCTGGCTGCTCTTCCCTAAGCCTGTAGTGTTGTGTTTCACACATGCGAAAATGCATTGTATAAAAGATAAGAATAACAAGACATAAAAACAACATCCAGAAGAAAGGCATTTGTTTCCTATTCCCATCTTCTGATTCTTAAAGCATGGAGCAGTATAGAAATAACATTAAATTGCAAGTAGTATCACTGCTCATTCTTTTTGCAGTTTAACATCACTAAATCTTTCTCAGTCAGAGAAATAACAGGAATTTACCAAACATGACACCTGTGCACCTTTATATATTTATGACTAGGATAAACATTGATGAGGAAATCAAATAATACAATTCAGAATTACTTACTCTCATAATGAATCTTGAATCCATTGTTAGAACGACTGTTGTCAGTTGTAAAGAGAAGATAAATGAAATTGCTACTGCTAAACAGGAATTGTGGGACCTGTGTACCATTGTAAGATCCCAGAAGTGGAGATAATAAATTTGGTCCATCGTGAACTTCCAAAACATCATAATTGAGTTCTGTCTGAAATCTGGATTTGAGGAAACATACATAGGCAAAAATATAAGAAGCAGTTAAAACAAATTCAATAAACCCATACAAAGTAAACCATATTTTAAAACTATGCTCCTTTCCTGATCATATTCTTTTAATTATTTCTCCACATATCTACTTTACAATATCAATATAATAGTATTAATTATCCTATATAACTAATACAATGATCAAATTTCAGGTTAGTGCCTTAGTAAGATGAGAAATAAGATTAAAGTCCTTGAGCTGGTTTGCATTGCAGTGAAAAATAGCTAGAAACACAGTTTGTTAGCAAAGATAAATATTACTTGCATATACTATTTTATAGCACAAAATTATTTTTCTTTTTGGAAAAATTAAGTAAATTATATAGAGTATATTTTTATCCAATCTTTTATTATATCTATTCTATTTGGCACAAATATCATCAAGGTACTTTATATTATCAAAGAATCACACTCTGAGCATTTACCCTTAAAATCATCTATAAGCAGGGACAAAATTACTTAAGTCTGCTCTGAGACTCCAGTGGCTTTGTGCCAGCTGAGGTTTAGTCCAAAGCAGTGCCAGAAGTTATGGCAAAAAGATTTGAAAATCCTATTTAGAAAGCACTATAAAGCAAGATGCCTGTTTAGAGACAGCATGTGTGTTGTCTCTGTCAAGGAAAAGCTGAGTGTGACAGTACTGCTAGATATCTCCTTGCTTGTCTTGTTTTAGATGGTATCAGCAATCCCAAACACCCATTTGGTATTTTGACAGTGGTTTCTCTCTTTCTTGCTATGAGAGACCTTACATCAATCATACTGCTTTAATGGACTCTCTGATGGATTATTGAAAAGCCCTTTCAGAATTAAAAGAAAACAATTAAGAGCAGGATCCTACAAGGACCCTTCAGATATTCCTAATTCTCTCTCTGATTCACTTAGATGGCTAATTCGGCTTTGTGAAATCCATTCAAGGAACTGCATGACTAATGCCAGTCTACTGAAGAACTCTATATTTCAGTATATATGTCCCATGAGTCTGAGCCTCAAGATCTAAAGGAGTCTGGTGAAAGACGGGGAGCCAAATTAAACCTCAAAACATGTGTTTTCTTTTAGCTATGTGCCGTTCCTATGAAATAACACAGAAAAGAGCACAGAAATAAAGTAACAAGGAGTTACGGAAATGAAACAGGATAAGCCTAGAGGCAGGATAACTGAAAATTTCTTTTTTTGCTAGTTCCCACATGAACTCACAATGATATGTTGCTAAAAAGCTACTAGGCAATACCTTGTTTTTTCCAGTACTTGTTCTTCCCATTAATCTGTACAAAACAGAAGCAATCTTGGAAATAAATACTTTAATCTTGCTCTGCTTTCTTAGTTCCTTTACCAAAAGCATACTTAAGACAGAAAGTGTAAAAAGGCATTGAGCTTATAAATGCAAAACAACCATCAGGCCAGTGAAGACATAATGAAATTAAGTTGAGTTTCCAAAGACATAACTGAAATCCTCTCATAAGTACTTGTTGCTCAAGGAGTACATACACTACCACAAACAGCAGAAAAATGATGAGATGAAAAAATGGGTAAGCACCCAAGAAAAAAAGTGAGAACAGTTTTTTAGTGAGATGACCTGAAAGAAATTTGAAGAAGGGATTATGTACAATGCCTTTACTTGGTCATTTGGCTCAGAATAGTCATCAATTTAAAATTAATTTATAAGGATGATGCTTATATAATTTTTTCCTCGAATACCTTTCTTCTTGACAATCAGCTGATATATTTACATATCACCTGGTTATTCCCTGCTGTGAGAAAACAGTAGGAACTTAAAGAAAACTGAATAAAAAGTACTCTGTGCTCATCTAAGACCACTCCAATGTTCTTTCCTACTTAACTAGTCACTATCCTTAAATTAATCAGGATGGCTTCGTTACTGTGTGAGATCTGTTCTTACAGAGGACTCACAAAAATTCATTCAAGCAGGTAGGAGTGAAACAAACTTTATCACAGGAGGTGACACACACTCACTTTTTTATCTTATTTGAACAGATAAAGCTGTTTTAATATTTAAAACTTGCATCTTTGTTTCTAAGAGACACCCTATCAACTCAATGCAGTGCCAGGATATGAGTAGAATATCCTGCTGCACAGTGTACACTCATTAGTCAAATGTGACTAGTACTCCAATCAGCAGTTTGCTGATTAACATCCTTAGTATTTAAATACTCATAATTAGGCTTCATGATAAACACTTCATTACAATGAATAATGACACTTGCATTTCTCACTTGCATCATTTCAATTCAGCCTAAAAAGCTACTGATTTATAACAAAAATCCAACAGATTATCCATTGTAGATATGCTTGTACAACAGGAGTAAACTCTTTAGAGTATACATGCACAATCTTACAACAAAATATGAAAAAGTTATTACAAAACCTCTGAAAGCACAAAAATTAATAGTTATTATTATTCACATTGTCTGTAGATCTTTTTTCCTTTCTCCTATGTCTCTGGCTCCACGGCACAGGAACACTTTAGCATACAGTCATAGAATGCAGTACCTCACACATATGCAATGTCATAAGAGAGAAGCCATAGGAAGATAGGAAGATGGGCAATTAAAAGGAAATAAACTACTGTGCAAGTGATAAACTGATGTAATGTTAAGTTGTCACTCTGCAGGAAATGTGTACCAGTAAGAACTGTTCCCTTCCTTTTAGAAAATCCAGAAAGTAAGGAAGTAAAGATTCTACACATGTACTATAAAAGTTTTAGCCTGAGAAACTAAAAAAAAAAAAAAAAAAAAATCTTTCAGATAACTACACATATTGTGGAAGTCTTAGTATTTGCAGCAAGAAAGTATTTCTCTTTGCTTTTCAGGAAAAAGGTGAAATGTAAAGAACTGGGCAAAATATGAGTTTATTATTTTTAAACATTTGGCTGTAGTATTAAACATGTATATTTCAACAAAATTAACTGGTCTTAAGAAAGTCCAACTGAAGATTTGCAAGCAGAAGGAGCAGAACAAGGACAGTCAGACTAGAATAAGTCTTTAAAAAGAAGATAATGTATGAATGTCTCGGAATGTAAATTTAAATTTTGTGAAAAATAATAAAGTCTAAGCAAAAAACCTAACATTAGTAGTTTACAGAATGTTTTCTTTCAGTACACTATGAAGATTTATTTCATTATTTGGTTTATAATAATAACTTTTTATTTACATCCAAACATGTAATTATATATCTAAGTGCATTTGGGTGAACATATATAGATGTATTTTTACATGTATTCCTGCACAGACACATAAGCATACACACACCTATGTGTAAGTAGGGCCTCTGTGGACTCACCTTCCTGCGTCTGAGCAATATGCATATCAGTCCAATTTATGGCAAGCGATAAGAATGTCAAGAATGAGCAGCAATGGAAAAAGAAGTGTCATAATGTCATAATGAGATTAGGTTATAAAGAGGATAGGAGCTCTCTCTGTGATCTGAAGAGACCACATCTTGTTCTTATTGCTCTTACATACAAGAGTAATAGAGGTTGTGCGATTTTATGACAAGGCGTTTATGCATTACAAACTAAAAGTGTACACAAGAAACTCAGATTTAATGAAACTCAGGTGCAAAGGAAGAAAAACCAGCTGACATAGAATTTTGCAAATAAAAAGGCAAATGTTTTTCACTTTGAAATAACTATCCACATCAAATGTTTAGTTGAAAATGAAATGCTGAATTAAAAATAAATTATTTGAAATTATATTTTTCTTCTGTATTCTTTTAGTTTTTGAAAATTTGAGTCAATAAAAATGTTATGTTTCATTTTGATTTACAAGACAATGAAGAAAACTAATAATTTTCTTTCAATTTTCAACTAATATGAGTTTGATTAATTTCTGCAAGATGGAGTTATTAAATTTTCTTTTGTATTCTAATTAGCAAAAATTTGGTAAAGTTTCATTTTAAGCTGATGTATAGCACTAGTGATTTTGGAAGACTAGTTTTCATTTGATGTTAAGGATAGGAAATACCTTTGAAGTGTCCACATTACCTGTCCTCTGATTGTATATAATGTCATGTGAACACTTTATTATAGTGTAAACTGTAATACTAGAAAAACATTTTAAACAGTTATCACAATGAGAAATTTTCCTCTAAGAGAAGATGGTAATTTTCATACCCTGCTAAAAATAACTTTTGAACTGTATTAAAATGAACTGATATCTTCTCTTTTAAGTTGAGTGTGACCAGGAGTAGACAAAATATACTGCATAAATAGCAATTGAAAAGTACTTGCATGATATTTGTGTGCTATAACTTTGATCTTCAAAGGCCCTTTTTTCCTGGATTATCATCTAACTTTATTAATAACTACAATTTAGAAGAATTTTAAACATCCTTGAATATATGTAGAACACATAGGATTTTTCTAATAACATTTTCTGGTTTGCTTTTTCATAAAGAGCTTAAATGATATGCCTGTGTCTTGCCACCATGAGAAATTTAAGGTCCTCGGCACGCTTCAGTCCTTGGAATCAGGAAGACACTTAAGTAATGGGCAGTAATGCAGGAAAAGTGGAATGCTGCAGTAATTTGGGGAAACTGGAATTCCACCCTGAGAGCACACAGTCCTTTCACAAAAACAGATCAGCTGATTTGATTATTAAATATTCACAGTGGATATCAATATTAATGCATTTAATTCCATTTTCACAGTTGATTCAGATTTTCAGCGTTGAAGATTTCACAGGTTTGAGAGAAAAGAATTGCTTCATAAGTATAATTCATCACAGCAACACAGTTATGAACAAATGAAACATGTTAATTTTTAAAAACAGACAAAATTTTTAACTGGGTCACACAGGCTTAAATATATGCAAGAGTAGGAATTTCAAAAGCTTTTCAGTGCATCAAAGTAGAAATTGCACTAAAGATAAAATTTATGCTCTGAAGGCACTAAGATGTTTTGGAAAATCCTGCCTGATAATACAATTGCTCGATTTTAGACATAGTACAAATTAATGCTATGACAGAGCTAATAAATTTCTGCTTCTGGGTAAAAACTAGAAAATATTAATTAAGAAAAATATTAGCAAAGACCTTTCAAATGTAATTTTGATAGAGTGTCCTGGTTCAGCTTCTATCACCCACTCACAATTCAAGGAATCTTTATAATACCCTGGCCAGCCTGGAGAGAGGATTACTCCACTGGGAGATGAAAAATGCCCACCACATGGAGCTAAAAATGAAACAAAGAGAAAGGTATAATAACACAGATTTATTATATGTAATTCACAATTTTCACTTTCAATATAGGACATCTATACCAAACAAATTAAAAAAATCCAGTTGCAGGAAGATGAAACAAGGCTTCGAATATGACATACTCTGTGGGATTCAGAATTAGATGGAAACAACTGAATTAAAACCTTAAAAGATAAAACAAACCGTTCAATAAATCCTGACAAAGCTTTTTGTACTGTATTCCTACAGGTACAATCTGTTTTCCTATAATAAAGGACATACAACAAAACATAGCATTTAAAAAGTGTCATTGCTTCTGCTTTTAATTGTGAGCAGAGAAATTTGAAAGACTTGCAAAAGTTTCAGTTGAGTATTGAGCTAGAAACTATTGAATTGTTATTTTAGCTTTGACATGAATCCACTGTCATACCACAAATATTTTGCTTGTCATGTTGACAGTTCAAATTCCTCATTCATGAAAAAGTCATACTTACCATTCTTACAGGATTAGTTGGTATTTTTGAAGTATTTGTCAAATATGTATTAACTACTGTAATATATATATGCAAGCAGAATTATGAGAAAGAACATGTAGTTTTCTATATGTATCTCGGAGATAGTGATCAAAGATAAGCTAGGAAAACTGTATTAAAACATAATTGAAACCAAAGCTGTTGGTAATTATATTTAAAGTTTTTCAATGGCTTAATGACACTAATTACAGGAATAGTCTCCACAGCTGTAGGTATTACAAAGATGATGAGCATTTCATTGATAACAATTTTTCTCTAAATAGTTGAAGAGAATCTGGTACAGAATGAGGGAAGTCTCTATTAGCTGATCAGTGTCAAGACAGTTAGTCACAGGGCAGAAGAGAGATTCTCAGAATTAATAATCATGTTTGACTGATGCTGATTTGGCTATAAAGAGTGCTAGTCTATCCCAAAGATGATATTATCTCACAGGTGGGGAGAGTAAGAACCGTAAGACCAATACTGCTAAAGGACAGATCTTTTAGGTTTAAGTCTTGCAAAGCTCTGTGCAGGTTTTTAATTTCATGCATGAATTCAAACCCATTACATCTGATGGATCTACATGTGTATGTAAAGTCAAGTGCATGTGTCATCAGACTTCTGTGAGATCATCTTCTCCTCAGTGGTATGAATAGATGAGGAAAAGACCATGGGAGTGCTTGACATGTTTTATTTCTTTTTGGGAGGAGATAGATATTCCCCAAATAAAGAAATTAATTCACATAATTATCTTGAATTCTAGATATCTAAGAAATGCAGTAATTCCATCACTAGAAGTATTAACATTTTTAAAATATGTAACAAATCATAATGTTTTTTCTAGCAATTTAAAGTATCTATGACATCTTATGAATTTAGTGCATATTCGGTGTGGTAAACTGAACATATCTTGTTCAGCACAAGTGTAAACATCTGCAAAAGACCATATCTATGTATCTTTCTATATGTGTATTATGCACATATATGAATATACTAAACGTACTTACATAGACAAATATATGAAAGTCTCCTCGATACACAGGAGACAAGACAGAAAAGCAACTGATCTCTGAATATATTTTTGTCTAGAAGAATAAGATATTTTTTCCCTGAGTTACAATGTTACATATCTAATAACTAATTTCAATTACTTATTCCTGGGACAAAATTATTTGTAAAATTATTGACTCAGAACTAAACTCCTTCACTCACTGAAGTGCTTGCAAATTGCTGTTGTTTAGTGAATCCAGCCACTTCAGTAAAAACTGTTGCAAGTAAGGACATTTAGTAACTGGGTTTTTATTATTATTATTACTACTACTACTGCTGCTACTACTACTACTACTAAAATGGATTACCTAGAATTTTAAGTATAGAAGAAGGAGTTAGGAGTAATAGTATAGAAAAAGCTTTTTCACAGTTGCTCTGACTTACGTGAGTGAGTATTACTTGCGACCTTATGAAGAGACCTAATCAAGCTTTCTTTGATGAAAATACAAGGTGATAGGGACCTGATAAGGTGTTAAGCCCTATCATAAGGAAAAACAAAGTTAAGAAAAACATAATATTATAAGAGTTGATTTTCACTACACTACCACAGCAGCATAAACATGTAAAGTCCTATTTAGCACACTGGATTATAAATTAGAACCTGTGAAATGTAGGCTATATGTTATTTATTTTCTGCAACAAACATGTTTTCCATGATGGTCAACAAAGCAGCATTTAAAAGAGGAAAGCATTACATAGACCATGCTTTTAAACTGGTGACCACAGTCTCAAATGATGAAATGTCTACAGTTTATTTATTTTCAGGAGTTGCTGACTGTTTATGGAAAATGAAATCTGCAAAATGTATTAGCTATCCAATTCAAACTTTACATTGAAACTCATTTTTCTGTCATAAATCTTTTTGATCAAACCTACATATTTGTTTTCTATGTGAGGCGAAGAAGAAAACAAGCAACATACATTTCAGTCCCTTACATAAGCAGGCAGAAGCAAAATTCATTGCTTCCCCAAAATGTCAGCCATGAAGAAGTAGGTAGCACCTTTTGTGTACAGTGCTAAATCATACAAAGCAGACAGTAAAACTGAACCATTTACATCACTCTCTTTTTCATTACCATCTGTTGTGTAGTACAGATGTGCACTGATGCAACCTGGATAAGAACAACGATTTATTTGTCAAAGAGTTCTCAACAATACAGTATCAAACAGGATATCAAACAGTATCAGACTAGATATCCGTTACTCTAGACAAAGTCCTAATAAAACTACCCTTTTTTTCTGTTATATAAATAAGAATTGAAGTAACTGGGTAAGTGGATTCTCCAGGTTCAGCCTAAGATTATCAAGCAATAGTCTTATATCTCATTATATCTCCTCATTGAGGAGTAGATGGTTTTCAGGGGACTCAAACCAATTATTTACTCTTTTATAGCTCTATTTCCACAAAATGTTCTGGCCATACCAATACCACTCCTGGAGTGAGGGCACTGTATTCTGGAGAGCGGAACTTTTTAACAATACTGAGATGTAAAAGGTATCAATGAGCAGATTCTAAACTGCAAACTGCAGTAGAAAGTGTTAGGATTGTGTGCCTTGGGGTTGAATGAAGAGATACTGGGATTAAAATAGGGTTCTTTGTCACCTTAATCCTCTCTCTTGCACATGACATGGATATGTGCCAAGAGTGGGATTTGTTCATCTGTACAAATAATTAGAGAAAAATGTAAACCAGTTTGTGTATAATCAAACTTTATTATACATAATAATCAGGTAGGCCACATCGTAACATAGACACTAGGAAAATACAATTTCTCCAGTTAGAAGTATGCTTAAATACTTTGTTGGTTCTGATGAATATTGGTGTAAATACATTAGCCTATAGAATGATAAACGCATGACAGAGTTATTGTTATCATGATCTGCTCGGCTTAATTGCTAATTAAGGATTTGATCAAGCCCAAATTAGATGTGGTGAGCTTCTCAGGATCTGAACCCTCAGGGGCTAAACAAGTTTTCTAAAGGAAAATCTTACAGTATTTTTTTCTTTTTTTTTTTTTTTTTAACATATTTGTTTTTAGTTTTATAACACCTTTCTAAACAAATTCACCAAATGACCTTGGATTTTATCAAGCCTCAAAGTTCATACACAGCTGAATGTGTATCATTGTGTAATCAAGCTGGAAATTTTCCCCTGAATTTCATTTTGTAAATTGAAGGATGTGCTTTCTTTCTTTGCCAGGCTTACTAGACACATACACATATTTGTTTACATCATAGGCATCTATGTAGACAAAGACTTAGTAAAGCAATAAAAGTGAGTTATACACTAAGTGTATGGATTTCGTAACTATCTGAATGCAACAATTACTTGTCATTTATTTCTAAACATGAGAAAAATCTTTTGGCCTGTAACCAAAACACTTCAGTGTTCACGTCCAAAGCAAATGAGATCTGTCAGGAGATCTTCTGAAGATGATGAGAGATGAATGGATTGAAACCTGTCCTGCAGAGAATGACTTGGGATATTGGTGGATGAAAAATTAGACATGAGCCGGCAATGTGTGCTTGCGGCCCAGAAAGCCAATCATAACCTGGGCTGCCCAAAAAGAAACGTGGCCAGCAGGTCGAGGGAGGTGGTTTTTCCCCTCTGCTCTGCTCTTGTGAGAGCCCACCTGGAGTACTGCATCCAGCTATGGGGTCGTCAGCACAGGAAAGACATGGACCTGTTGGAGTGGGTCCAGAGGAGGGCCACAAAAATGATCAGAGGGAAGGAACACCTTTCCTGTGAGGACAGGCTGAGAGAGCTGCGGTTGTTCGGCCTGGAGAAAAGCAAGCTCTGGGGAGACCTTATAATGGCTTTTCGATATTTAGAAGGGGCTTACAAGAAAGACAGAGACTTTATCAAGGCCTGTAGTGATAGGACAAGAGATAACAGTTTTAAACTGAAAGAGCATAGATTTACATTGGATATAAGGAAGACATTTTTTATGATGAGGGTGATGAGACACTGGAACAGGTGACCTAGAGAACTTGTGGATGCTCCATCACTGGAAGTGTTCAAAGTCAGGTTGGACTGGGCTTTGAGGAATCTGATTTAGTGGAAGACGTCCCTGCCCATGGCAGGGGGGTTGGACTACATGGTCTTTAAAGGTCCCTTCCAACACAAACCATTTTATGATTCTATGAAGAAATAATATTACTGCTGCAAAGATTGAGTCATGTAAATTACTACTGCATGTAGAATTAATACAGACAATCCAATTGCCAGTGAAGACAAGGGACAGCCTTAAACTGATATCATAAGGAATTAGTCAAGGATTTTGTTTACTGGGGAAAATAAAAAGGACAGGAAGATAATTCTCCTCCAGTAATAATTTATTTATACACTTAACTAAACAGGCACATGGTCTGGACCATGACCAGACAGCTTTTGAATGTCTTCAAGGAAGGAGACTCTGCAACTTCCCTGGAAAACCTATGCCAGTGCTTGGTCACCCTCACAGTAAAAACTCATTTTCTTATGTTCAGATGGAACCTCCTGTGTTTCAGTTTCTTCCTGTTGTCTCTGGTCCTGTGACTGGACTCCACTGAAAAGAGCCTCACTCTGGCTCTGTCCTCTTTGCATCCTCCCTTCAGGTATTGATATACATTGATAATATGCCCCCTGAGCCTTCTCTTCTCCAAGCTGAACAATCTCAGTTCTCTCAGCTTTTCCTCACAGGAGAGATGTTCCAATCCCTTAATCATTTTGGCAGCCCTGTGTTAGACTCTTTCCTGTACGTCCATGTGTCTCTTGTACTGAGGAGCCCAAGACTGGACAAAAACTCCAGATGTGGCCTCACCAGTGCTCAGGGTAAAGGGGAAATATCACCACCCTCAACCTGCTGGCAATACTTTGCCTTATGCATCCCAGGATAACATTAGCCTTCTTTGCTGCAAGGGCACTTGTTTAATATGGTGTCCACCAGGACCTCCAAGGCCTTTTCAACAAAGCTGCTTTCTAGCTGGGTGGCCCCTAGCATATACCAGCACATGGGGTTGTTTCTCCCCAGGTGCAGGACTTTGCACTGCCCCTTGTTAAACTTCATGAGGTTCCTGTTGTTCTATTTCTCCAGCCTGTTGAGGTCCTTCTGGATAGCAGCACAATCCAACAGCCAACAGTGGCCTATCAGCCACTCCTCCCGGTTTGGTGTTATGGCAAACTTCCTGAAGGTACACTCTGCCCCATCACCAATATAACTATTTATGTATTTAATTATTAGAAAACACTCAATTTTTTTTATTACTGGTATTGTGTAAGTATCCATTTAGACAGAGAGCAGAAGCATCTTGCTTTGCAGGAAGAGAAAGCTGCACCATAAAGTTTCATGTCACTGTTCCAGTGGACATTATACATACCGGGCTACACAACAAAAATAAACGAGCTACAGTGTATATCACAAAGAAGTTGGAAAGACCTTACTGTACTGTTGACAGGCATGTGTCTCTACTAAAAATAATGTGAAATATACAGCATTTTCCCCCGAAGACACGGCTATTTCTTAAATTTCTGGGTTTTTTTTTTAACCTAATATAGTCTGCAAAGCATTTGGTTGCTCATTTTGACACAGCAGCACAGTACATAACATTGTTTATGTTATTCTGCACCTCTAAATTATAAAAATAGATTAATTTTGCTCTCTTTGACACATCTTCAAACTGAAGATCATGAATTATTATATGTTTTCCTGATCTTAATTTTTCTCAGGAGATTACCAAGCTCCTATGTTAAAATGATAAACCATCGTAAAGAGGTATTTTATATTTTTAAGGAATTAATAGCCCATCTTTCTCCTACTGTGGGGGAAAAAAGGTGTTTCTAAAAGCTATATAAAGTTCAGAATTCAATATGTTGCAAACATTTCTAAATATGCAGATTTAGTCTTTTTTTTTTTTTTTCCTCACTGGTGGTTTTAAAATAGTGTTTCTCACCTTTTACCTTAAAGTCCCTTTGTCATACTGACTTCAGGAAACAGTACCCATCAAACAATAAGGTATTTAAACTCATATTCACCTCAGCAAACAGGAGGTTAAGTCTACAGCATTCGTCATCCCTACATTTTATTGTATATAACCACTTATACATATTCATAATACATATGGAGCCTATAAACCGCAAAATATATCAACAAGAATAGAAACACCAGATGGTGTTATTCTGAGCCAGTATACTACCATAGTTGGAATACAGTATTGCTAAACTTGTACAAAGCTCCATTTTCTTCACAAATATACATGAAACTGTTAAAGATTATCTTTGGAATACAAAAAAGTAATTCTCTTACAAATATACTCCTATGGATATTACATTAAAAATAATGCTTTTTGTAAGATTGCCTAAATTCAGAGTAATTTCTCTTTGTATTTGTGATCTAACAATAATAGTCAATAGACAATAATAGTGTTCTACTGTTGGCGTTTTTTGTTTTTAAAGAAAATTTTTCTTTCCCTTCTCCTGATTATGGTTCTTCCTGGTGTCTTCAGTGCAAGATTCAATACAGTTTTTATTTGACTTTCACCATCACATGCTGATTTCCTAGACCCAGGAGTCCCTCCCTTCAGAATAGCTGGGTGACTGGGCTTATCTTGAAGAGCCTTGTTTTTTAGAAAATAAAACTCTCCAGTCATTTTGCCAAAGGATTGTTTCCCTGACCTTTTTTACACTGATTTTCAGCCCCTGTTCTTTCTCCCAGTTTTATTTGATGGTTGCCTGGTAGATTCATACCCACTATCAGTGTGTTAAAAACAAAACACTAGAAAGACAACATAACTAGAGGTTGTGATCAACCTGAATCTTTTTGTCAAACACAGGTCTATGCCAAATACCGAAAACCAATCTTAGCCTGATCTAAGAATTCTCACAAAGTAATTTCTATTTCTTTATATAGTAAGGTGCAGGGGTTGAGGCAGGAAATTTCTGTATGTGAGTATGAAGAAAGCTTTGAGTATGACAGGTTAATCACTGAACATCTTGTAGATTCATAGTTTTAGACCATTTTTTCAAGAGCTTATCACCCATGCTACGGAACAGTAGGATATGAAGCATTACAGGACTTATGCAGGAAGACCAGGTTAGAGCTGCAGCACAGGTACAACAACACACTATTACAAGAGATTATGGGAAAATCCTCCATATAACCTTCACAGAGGAAGGATGAAAGGCACAAGGATAGGAATCCCAAATTCAAAAGCATCAGGGAACAGCAAAAACAGGGCTGCTCCACTAGAGAAGAGAAGCCAGAAGCCAAGAATGATCTCACACGTACACAAGCAGAGTTAGTGCCCTCACCGACAAAGCATCATCCAACTTCACCTAAGCAAGGTGAACAGGACTGGACTGGTGACAAAAAAAAGGGTCTGGTGGCAGCCAAGTGACCATCAGATGAATGTAATATTCCCATTAATTTAAGTTTTTAATGTAACATTGAGAATGCAACCTTATATTTTATTAGCAGTTTTATACAGCTCCATGAACCTTATAATAAAGCAAGTGCATTATAGCCTATACTAATCTTGTCTAGGGAAGCTGACCCACCTTATATCAATAAAACAATAATTTATCATAGAAAGTAAAGTGGATGCAAAGTGTGTTGTAAGGAATCACACTCGTATTAAAATTATGCAAATTTTGTTAGGAAGGCAGTTACATAGCACAAATAAGAGCTAAGCTTTTGTTTAAATTACAAAGAAACAAACTATAAATCAGAGATTGTATCATTAGAAATTAAATCATATATTTTTAAAACAAATCATTACATGCAACTGAATTATTTTTTTTTTCCCTTTAGGTGAAAGAAGACATCTTAAAATATAGACAATGAAGCAAAGATTATATTTTTATATCTATTAGTATAAACAAGTCCAAGGAAATATGCATAGCACTATGTTTTAGAGGTTGTGATGTACGGAAGTATTTAATTTCTATAAATAGGAAGATCAATTGCTAAGAGGATCTTCTCCAGCCTAGGTGTCATGGTGGATAGAAGAAACATAAGCACTACAACAAATAGCTAAAACCTCTCAAATGGTTTTAGATACCATAGCCGAAGACCTGAAAAGAAACCTTCTTTCTAATCTAATATTGTATCAGCAAACATCACTGAGCACTCAAATGTTTTAAATTGTTCATCTATCTGAAGTAGGAAGTCAATAGCTGAATTTTGAAGAAAACGTTCTGTATGAAACTGTGTGAAAATAATTTAGAAATAAAAAAAACAAAAACTCCAAAAAAACAAAACTCTTGACTGCTTAAGAACCTTGAGTGAGAAGTTGAACAAGAAATTTAAATATTGAAGTTGAAGAACAGAAACCTTCAATATACTAAAATAAGGTTCAGTGAAAACAGAAGGATTTTCTTATTTTATTCTTCCCTGCTATCTTTTTCTTCTAAGTATTAACAAGGCCAATCATGATACTAATTGGGCTGGAATTCAAAAAGGCAGAGATTAATATCATTCATGTATTGCTAGCACTGAAGCTCATTGCTTTAAACAGTATCTCAAACTGGACAAACACATACTTTAAAAAGAAAAAAAAAAAAAAGGCAGGAGTGATCCTTTCAAGCACAAAATGTCTTTGGGAAATTGTAGTTCCACCAGTGCCAAATGAAAGCTACCTGAAAGTATGAACAGCGTAAACTATTCCCATTCCAGTCCTTCACTGGACTTCATTAGATGAACCTTGATTGTTACAGAGGTTATACAGCAGTGCTCACATCACTGATGTTTATGCCAATTTCTTCCGTGTTTTTCTTCTGTTCTTATAACAGTTATGAGAAAAATTCACTCCTGCAAACAGGGTTATAATAAAAGCTCATGCCTCATTAGACTCCTTGATTAAGGACTAGGTTTTAGAGGCGCTTTGTGCTATCCATTTGCAAAAATCTGAACTTCATTTGGTGACAACTTAAAAGACATTACATCAAGGTCTACTGAATCAGAAAGAAATATTATACATACCTCCACACTTAGGAATAGGTCCACTCCACATTACTTTTCCATCCATTAGCATGCAAGTAATTGTTTCAGTTCCTTGTGTTTTAATAAATCCTTCCTCACATATAACAGAAATTGAGCTCCCCAGCTGAAAGTTGTCACCAAAACGCCGAGCATTGATTGGCACTCCAGGATCAGGGCACTCGTTATGTCCAAATGCTTTAAAAAAAAAAAAAAAAGCGGGGGGGGGAGAGATAGTGTGATAACTCCTACAAGTAAGATGACATTTTTAGGACTTTATTCTGCTACTAAGAACAAACTATTTATATTAGGAAACAATAAGAAACAAAAGCTTGACCAACAGTAGAAAATGTAAACTAATACAAAACAATGCTTAAAATATGATAAAGATATACCAGCATGAATCTTAGTTTGGACAGCTAGGTGCTGGCAGATTTCAGTGATGGCTAAGTTGTCCTTTCCAACAGCCCATCCTATCCAATGTTACAAAGGGCCAGAAGCATCCACCAGAAGGACAGGGCAAGAATCTATGATATAACAACTTTAGTCATCTTTTGTATTTTAAATTCACCATCACATCCATTTGAGCCATACTGACATCAGTTTGCCTGGTATTGCCATAGTCTTTCTTACTTCTGTACTGAGAGCTGCTGAACAACTACAAAAGGGGTGATGTTGGTGAAAGAAAGACAACTTGAAACTAACCATATTGTTATGTTTAAGGTCAAAGAAATTCCTAGCACATACAAATCCTTCCAAAATTTCAGGTTTATCTATGGGCAGGTTAAAAAATTGTAATTTCCCTGTATATACCTAGATAATATAACAAAGATAGTCTATGTCTTTTACTACAGAATACACCTTACACTGGGAGAACAAGCAAGCTCATCTTCCTATCAGAAGTGAGCAGTCATATTTATAGCAATATCATTAAAAGATATGTAATTATTAGTTATTATATTTTGATGTTTTATAATACTGCACATAAATCGTAGATTTTAAAAAATGTTGATTTTTCAGTAAGAACAAATATCACAAACACAATATCCACCTTCCTCATGTGTGATGACTGCAAATTATATCTTCATAAATATGTCTACCTGTGGAGACATCAGAAAGGACTATGTCCTAAAAAGATAATTTTCACAATATTTTTCTGCAGTTTTGCTAATGTGTCTGCTAGGCAAAGCATATCCGAACACCTCCATGATTTTTTTTTTATAAAGTAATATTTCATTAGCTTAGCAGGAAGAATTATCAGCTGTTGCATTACAGAAGTATTAAGAATCATAATAACAGACAAGAAAAAACATTCATTATTGGCATTTTGACTTAGGAAATGCTGCATATATTGGGAATGAAAATAGTGCTTTCATTGAATAGTTGTCTACCACTTGAGGATGGCATTAAAAATGATGCAATCCCATACTTTTTCATAGGGTTTACAAAAACTTTTTCAATACTTTATAACAAGTTGTCACTTTTAGTGAGGGGATTGATTGTCTGTTTTTCTTACTAGCTTCAGACACCACAGAGATAGATTTTCAATATTATTATCTGTAAGTGTAAATAAACATTGACTCCAAGTATAGCTTGTTTGTGTATGGCATCAGTTTATCAAGCCTGCAAAATCGGTTGATTGCTCTGTATTTCAGCTCAGGAACTGAGAGTTGTGGCTGCTACTGCTGCTCCTATAGAAGTGATTGTACTGTAGAGGATGGCTATGGGAGGCAAGAGAGTGAAAGGCAATCCTTCCCAACAACAAGAGTCACTCTCTTAGCCTAGCCTGGCTGCAGTTACATTACTTGGTGAGTAAAATTCAGTCTGCCTATACTTTTGAAAAGCTTCATGGTGGAGTTGTAATATTATATACAAGCCTTAAACCAAAAAGGAAAAGAACACAGGGATACATCCTTAGTATTAATATTTTACCCGTCATCAAAAGATCAAGAAAACATGGAAAAGATCCTTATGCAATATTACATGTAAAGTGGAGATCCAGTTTTCCTGGCATTTATACTCATCAGCTATTATGATTGTACTGGTGCTGTAAGTAGTATCTGGAAAAAAGCCAGGCAGCATAATCATGCACAGGGTGACTGTGAAGTACTTTCAGTTCTGATATTAACTCAGAAGAGTGTTAAAACTTGCATTTTGCACCAAAAAACATGAAGGAGAGGAACTGCAGAGATCTCAAGAGATAGGAAGGAAGGAGTGAAGCTACTCATAAGTCATCCGGTCTGCTCTGAAAGGTCCTTGGAAATAGGGCCAGAAAGGAGTTGTCCACTGGCGCGATTAATTGTTTTGGTAGATTGCCCTATGAAGAGTTTAGCTGGTAAATGTATGAATAGCTTTGGAGTAAATGTAACCCTTTCAGAGGAAAATATCAAAGAACAAACAGAAGTTAAGAGAATATCAAATAATAAAGAGGTATTTCATAAGAAACAATTGTGAAAGGTTGTTAAAAGTTATGCAAACAACTAGTAGGTTATTCAGTAGCATCACATGTAAACTTATATTCTGAGTAGTATGTAACAGTTTGAATAATTTTCTTGGGAAGTATTGAGACTGAAAAAGTCTAGCAGGAGGGAGTGCCAGCAAAAATGTGTCACGATGGACGTACCTTATCACAGCAATGAAACAGACTAAAGCAGCCTTTGGATATAAAAGCAGCACCTGCTATTGTCAATGTCATGCCCTACTGAGCTGAAATCACTTGAGTTTGACCTTCGGCATGTTGCTATGTCGTTCATAGTGCTGTAACTTTTGCTAGATAAAGCACAATTAAGCAGTTGTGATGAAAACAGCAACAAAATTCTGCATAACAGGCAGAAACAACAGATCTAAACTTATACAAAAGTATTTGCCCAGCACCTCCTACACCCCTGCATTGCATCAATGAGCAACAGCTCAAAGCAGTCCACCAACTAGCAAAAATTAAATAATCTAGAAGATGCTCTCCACCTCAAAAAACTCATCCACTTCAGCCTGAACGGAGGTTAGCATGACTCTGGCTTCTGGAATGCCTGCCCATGGAGGACCTCCAAGGACACCTGGGACCAAACTTTCCCAGCCAGAGCTGATAGAGTTCCTCCCAACCACTGACAACCTCTGCTTCTACCACTGAGGAAAGGGGAGGTAAAGATAATCAGTCATGACTTTGTAGTCTTCTTTGCATTAACTCCTTTTGTCACATGCAATAGATATCCATTCTCCTTCACATGGCTCCAATTGTTGCATAGCAATTAATGTGTTCATTTTGTCTGTCCTGACCTAAAGTAGGAAATACAGACTGAAGCAGAGTGACTATATAACTTCATTTCTTGTAATTTATGTGACTGTATTCAAATGCTGTGTCTAGTTCTGATCTCCATAATTCAACAAAGATGTAGATAAAGTAGGAAGCATTTATAAAGGAGTCACAAACATGATATGAGGCTCAGACTTTCCCTTAAATTGAGGGAAGATTAAGGGATGACTGAGTTTATAAATACCTTCACAAAGACCAGAAATGTCATTAAGGGCTCTTGGGTTTGGGATATAAATTGGAAGCAAGGAGCCAGGTTTGAGTATGCAGTTCTGTAGCAACTTAAAACAATGTAATTTCAGGTTGCCATGTTCCTGTGTTCTGGTGTACCCCGTAAAGCACTCTCCTGCCTCATTCCCCCTTTTGCATCAACAGTAGTGCATAGTCAGATGATATAAGTAAACTAATAAAAGGATGTGACCAAGGTGAAAATCACAGCCTTTGGAGTTCCTATTCCTTTGGTTATTGGAACATTCTCTGCATCATCCATTTTCAGGTCACATATTTCTGTGGGCTTGTCCCAAAATTTAACTCATTAGAAATCTTTGTCAGACTTAGTGAAATAACTCAAAGACAAGACATTTGAAATCTAATTTTTGTTTACTTCCAACAGAAGTTGAATTTATGTTTAGTTTTACTGGAATGAGACTAATTATCTGAGACCACATATGTTCCTGTAATAAAAATAAATATGTGATAAAAGTAGTTTCTGATAAATGTTATTTAAAAATCAGATTATGTGCTAGTAACTCAGTTTTATTCTTCTCCATCTTATACCTCAAAAACATTAATGAATTTATTTACGTTAGTAGCCTACATTCTTTTTAGAAAAGATTGACCATGTTGTACCTTTTCTGTGACATACTGTTTCTACTCTTGAAGGGGGCAAAAAGAGACTGATAGCTTTGAAATATATAAGCTGGAGTGTTAACAAAATGGATATTTTTAATTAACTTCAGATTTATGAATGTCAGGATGGAGTGAAAATGCTTTTAATTCCTCTTTTATCCTCTCTCTTGGCCTTAAACTATGTATTATGGAAAGATTACTCCTGTAATTTATCAGATTGCAGCTGTCTACTGAAGAAAGATTAGAAACATTTTCTGGAGTTGTTTTTGCTTTTGTAACTAAATTTTAACTACGGAGTTTAACAAACACATGCATACCTTCATTCTAGCTTAAACAAACCCATAAAAAGAGATAAAAATATAAATGTGTTAAACTGACCAAACATAGAAAACACTTCTTTAAAATAATTTTTTTCAGAGTGAGTGGTTTTCATTATACAACTGGTAAAAGCTAATACTGCATTGTTACTTCTTTGTAAGAATTAAAATTGTACCATTTGGTACTATCAGTGCATACTTTAAGTGACTGTTAATTGAAAGATACCATAATCAGACTACCACATGCCCAAGGAAGTCTGCAAATTCTTTAAAGGACCAGAATTTATTCTGATAAGTATATTTATATGGCACTGAAATATTAAACGTGAAGTCTTGATAGTGTTTGATGAATTGTTGTGTTTCCAAATAAAAAAAAAAAAAGGATTATTCTATGCTAATCATCTGCATCTTTCGTTTCTACTGTAAATCCTACTTTAACTGACCTATATTTAGTTCTAATTGTGCAAATTGGGATGACTTGAGAATATCTATTTATACACAGGCCTAATTTTTATCCAAGAAGACTGCCTTAGACTCTCCAATATTTATTTTTTTTTTCTCTTCACTAGATTTAGGCTTGAGACCATTAGGCACACCACAGTGAAACCTTAAAGTACACAGAACTCTTATAAATGTTAAAAGGACATGAAACAGAAGAAAACAGAGAAAATATTAAAACTTCTGTTAAGAAACATGGATTCAATATCTCATTTTCATTATAACAGATTTTATATTTCAAGAGTACTGAATAACCGCAGACTTTCCAATAGTTAGTTATGGTACTAAGACACCTAGCTACAACTCAAAGTTTAGTTTACAATGATGACTAGTAGCTACAGAAACCAATAAGAAGACAACACATTTTCTTCATGCTTACATTTTACACTTGTGAGAAATGACCTGGGGATGAAGCAGCTAAGATAGAGGGCTGGGAGCTGAAATATAAAACAAGATCAGAAAAAGAATGTTTACACAGTAATCTGGTGTCAGCTTATCTCTTTCCTATTCAGACAGCAATGTTCAAGGTAATTCTTAAGAAATACTTCTCTGAAAGTGTGACAACCTAAAATGAAAAAAAACCAAAACAAAAGAAGAGAGAGGAAAAAAAAGTTGGAGAGGTGAACTATGATGCAAGGAAACTAGAGAGACACAGGGGAATTTAGTCCTTGCAATACTATGAAAATAGTAACATTCCTTGGAGAAAAATGTGGAGTCTGGGTCTCTCAATTACCAAGGTCACATAATCTCATTTCCTCTTTGGTTTAATGGATCCCTTTTGTTTTATTCAGAGTAAACATCTTCAACAATAAAGACTATATTTTCGTATAGCTAAGCATGTAACACATTCTTCTGGGAAGCTCTCCTTCAAATCATGCAGCTGAAGATTCACTTCCATTCCAAGTAAGCCTCTGGAATTACCATATTTTTTGGTGTTAGGCAGAAAGACAGGAATGGGACCAGTTACTTATGACATCAGACTTTTGGGAATATCAAAATATCCATTGTCTTTTGTTTATTTTGTCTACCTCTTGGGATGGAAAACTACTCTGCTACTTCTACCAACAGAAAGAAAAAAAAAAAGAAATGAAATACAGATATGTGAGGTGGGGCTGCTCTGGATGGAGGATATGATGATCCCCCCAATAGCCACTCTCTTATTCCTACCATCCTCTATACCTAGTAGCAAACCTGATGCTGCAGTCATTTTCTCTCCTTCCGATTTTCTTCCAGCTCTCAAAAAAACCCAACTTGGCTAAACCAAGCCCTCTCATTTCATTTATTATGCAAATTTTATTTTGCATATCCTCCCAGAAAAGCTTCATGCTATATTTTGCAGTGTTATTCATGCTCTGGGCTTACATATTGCATCATTGTGTCTGCCCTAGTTGGGAACATATCCTCCCTGGACTTTGGTGTGGGATAAATGCCAAATAATTTGATAGCAATACACCATAGGCAGTTCTTCATATGTCCTTCAGAAGAAAAGTAATGATTTTGCCAGCAAAAAGTAAGGTGAGTAAGTGCTAATGGTATTTAGTACTGGCTAAGATATTTAATGTCACCTTCAGTTATTATGCTGTCAGTAAATGTAGTGCCAAGTAGCAAATGTGGAGCTATGTATGTTTTTGGTTAGTTTCAACCTTTTCACCTCCCCAGGTGAAAGCAAGTGAAATACACAGAACTCCATTTTAATGGTAAACTCTCTGTTTCTATGTAGTAGATAAACTAAATACAAAAGGCGACAGAAGATGCTGATTTCCCTTCCAAAAGCTACAAATAGGTAGGTACAATTCAGAGCACTCAAGACAGAGGCCCAACTACTATTTACTGCAGTTGCTTTGAATGGCAGTCTAGAAATTTCTCTCCCTGTGGCTGTTACAGCTCTATGATAAAAGTTTATTAATCAGGATACAATTAATATGAACTTACCTCCAGAGTATATACAAGCATAACAAACCAGAGTAACTAATGACAGTATGTAAGTATTCTTTTTAACATTGTAATGGTGTAGCCAGACACAACATATAAGCATTTTACATAGCCATGTGAGCAATTTGGTCACCAAAAGGGCAAAGACAGACAGGTGTAGTTACACACTGAAGGCATCTAAGTAGCAAAAAACTGCTAAACAAAAGACAAGATAAGCACAAAGGACTGCAAATAGGCCAGACTTCCTCCTGAATGCACAAGGATGACTGGCAAGACAGAAAAAGAACAAGGTAAGTAGTACCAGGAGAAAAGGAGACCTTCTTTTCTGGGAATGGGAAAAATAGTTTAAAATCATCAGCCATAAGGAAGATAAAACAGAGAAAAAGAAGACAAGCCTATTGTGGTTTGACTTCTCTTATCAAAGAGCTGCTATGGCTGCCCACATTAACCATGGTGACTAGGAGCTAGCATGGACTGCAGCCATCAGCTCCAGGGTATTATATACATTCACAGCTAAACTAGCATATGAGTGCTCAAGAGTAACAGTTTTGTACATTTAATGACGGTGATTAACATTATATAGGATTTAACCAGCAACACAAAGTGTGTTGTTAGCAAATTTAATAAAGCTCTGGTTTACAATTTGAAACTGGCCTGATTTGTCAGTCTTCTAAACATTCCCATCACAATGATCTCTAATGCCATAAATGATAAATATACACGTATTTCCAGCCCTAACACTGTATTTGAAAGACAAACTAAACACCTAAATGAGGTAGTTATAGGTATATAGAATTTGTTTGAAGGTGTGTTACTATAACGTCATTTTTACATAATTATACATATCCCCTGAACTGTATGTTGAAAAAAACCAACACATATATATTGAAAAATACTATTACTCACTGTTATAAGTGATGTTAAATCCACGTCCTGACATTGAATGGTCAGCCTGAAATTCCAGACGCAAAATATGGCCATTACTGGTAAGATGGGAAGGAACTTCAGCACCAGTAAATGTTCCTATTATGGGGGAATCTGGAGAGTCACCATCTTTAACTGCAAGGAAGTCAAACTGAGATTCCAAGTCAAAGTCATTAAAAGAGAGATGGATTCTGCTCCCAGGGTCTGAAATTATTGTCCAGATACAGTTTAAATTATTTCCATATCCCTCTGGATAATCAGGTGAAAGAACTGTTCCCATTGGTGCAGTGAAATTGGAAAGGCAAGGAACTGCCAAAAAAGAGAGAAAGAAATTAGATAATAGAATTAAACATTTCAATAAGGTTTTATTTTATTACTATGTTTTTGTAAGAAATCCCTATAGTTGCTGATTACCTCAGATGAATAATTCAGTATTTGTTATGATCTGTGAACCCAGAAAGAAGGGGTTTTTTTTATCTTCTTATTCCCTTCCCCTCAATAAAACTACCTCCCAAGCAGAGCCTCCAGGTAATAAGGAACATCCTTGTTGCATTGGAAGCCCACAACCGTCCTTACAATTTACCCATGTTCAACAATCCTTAATCACTTGGCACCACTTACTTTCTCCTTTAGAGAACTGTTTAGATGAACAGACCTCTCACTAAGCACATTAAAGAGGCAGAAAGTCAATAGCACCCTTATCATTAGTTGTTCACACAGAAGCACAAGAAATTAACTAGCCTCAAAGAGACAACAGAGTTGTTTTGTTGTTATCAGGATAATATTTTATATGCAACCATTTCAGTTACGCCATATTAAACTGAGTTGCAGGGATGAAAGCAACTGATTACACTCTGAATATATTTGATCTATACTATTTTAGTGGAAACGTTAAGAAAGGTGTTGCTACAAATATGTATCACAACATTGGTTTTACTAATGCTGTATAATGTAACTGGAAGAGAGCTATAAATGTCTATGATCATTTATAGTGCTAAAACATATTCATATATAATACATGGGGGAAAATGTAAATAATTTAAACCCTTGATGAAAATTCAGCAACTTTTAATCTAAGGAAATATATTAATTTATAAAAGTAGCTATTAAAAGTGTATCATACATATAAAATCTACAGAATCCTACAAAAAAGCCAATAATAAAACACTATATCAAATCACAAAAACATAACTGCTTTAATAGTTGCTAGTAAAAGAAAAAAATATTTTAGCTGCTCTAGAACCTATCTTGGGCATAATCATTAGGCAAACCCACCACTGAACAAAAGTAAATTCATCCTGTCAGTGGAATTAACTGCATTTGCTAACTCTGCAATCAATCATACAAATAATTACTTATAAGGAAAAAAAGTATCATATTAATATGTATTAAAAATAATAATTAAAAAAAGATTTGGTACATACAAATACAGATTGGTATGTTTGCAGACCACTGGTTGTTTTCTTGGCAAATGATAGATTTCTCTCCAATTAATTCAAATCCAAACTGACACTCAAACCTTAAAACATCTCGGTTAGAAAATCCATCCCCTTCTCTGATACCATACAATGGTGTTCCAGGATCCCCACAGCTTTCCTTTTCAATTTCTGTTGAAATAAAGAAGGAATTTATTTCTAGAAGAATAAAACAAACTCCCTGTGGGTATATGCTCACATCTAGAAAATAACCATACATTATTATAAGCAAATGAAAATCATCTATATAACAACAGTTGCTGAAACGCACCACTGAGTCTGATTCTGTATTCCAGCTTCTTAAAGAGGAAATTTTGTGTAAGGATCTTAGGAAAATGAGAGTTCTTTGTGTTAATAGAGTACTTGAAATTAAAAGGAAATGAGGAAAATTCTTACTACTTTATTTTATTTTGTAAAATTTTAGGCAATAATAAGTAAAATATCATTTGTAGTACCTGAGCACTTAAAACTAGCAACAGAGACCAGCATCTCACTGTGTAAACACTGTCCATTTTCCAATACAGCTTAAATTGATGAACCAATGACATGGCAAAAAAAGGGACTAGTAGCACAAAAAGAATTGCCCAAAGTCAAAAGGAGGCTATACATAAATATATAAGTATATATACACATATATACACATTTATATACACACACATTATGTACACATAAGCAAAAATAACTTCTCTATAATCAAATAACTTTTTACCTCAGTGGACTTACCTGCAAGGTATCTGAATAATTCTCTCCTATTTCTACAGTTGTTACAGCTATGATATTCTCTCAAATTACATACGGTCCTAAACTTTCACTGGTAGTTTCAAGCATGGAGGGATCTTCTAAAAAGCATTTCTCACCCATATGCATTTCACAATCTCATAGGGCAATTCAAGCTGGAATCATAGAATGGTTTGGGTTGGAAGGAACCTTAATGATCATCTAGTTCCAACTGCCCTGCCATGGCAGGGACACCTTCCACTAGATCAGGTTGCTCAAAGCCTTATCCAACCTGGCCTTGAACACTTCCAGTGATGGGGCATCCACAACTTCTCTGGGCAACCGGGTCCAGTGTCTCACCACCCTCACAGTAAAGAATTTTTTCCGAATATCTAATCAAAATCTACCCTCTTTCAGTTTAAAGCTGTTACCCCTCATCCTATCACTACACTCCCTGATAAAAAGTCTCTCCCCATCTTTTCCGTAGGCCTCCTTCAGGTACAGGAAGGCTGCTATAAGGTGTCCTTGGAGCCTTCTCTTCTCTGGGCAGAACAACCCCAACTATGTCAGCCTGTCCTCATCAGGGAGATGTTCCCACCCCATAATCATCATCGTGACCATCCTCTGGACCTGCTCTAACAGGTCCATGTCTTGTGCTGGTGACCTCAGAGCTGGATGCAGTACTCCAGGTGGGGTCTCATCAGAGCAGAGTAGAGGAGCAGAATCACCTCCCTCTCCCTGCTGGCCATGCTTCTTTTGATGCAGTCCAGGATGCTATTGGCTTTCTGGGCTGTAAGCGCACACTGACAGTTCATATTCAGTTTTTCATCCACCAATACTCCCAAGTTCTTTTCCTCAGTCCTGCTCTCAATCCGCTCTTTGCCCAGCCTGTATCCATGTTTGGGATTGCCCCAAGCCGGATGCAGGACCTTGCACTTGGCCTTGTTGAACCTCATGAGGTTCATATGGGCCTCCCTCTATAACCTGTCAAGGTCCCTCTGGATGGCATCACTTCCCTCTAGAGTATCAGCCACACCACTCAGGTTGGTGTCATGCACAAACTCGCTGAGGGTACACTCATTCCCAGTGTCCATGTCGCTGACAAAGATGATACAAAGCCCTGAGACACCACTTGTCACTGATCTCCACTTGGACATTGAGCTGTTGACCACAGCTCTTTGAGTGCAACCGTCCAGCCAATTCCTTATCCACTAAGTAGTCCAGCCATTAAATCCATGTGTGTCCTTTTTAGAGACAAAATTTTTGTGTGGGACAGTATCAAATGCTTTGCACAAGTCCAGGTAGTGACCCCAGTTCCTCTTTCCTTGTCCACCGGTGTTGTAACCCTATCGTAGAAGGACACCAAATTCATCAGGCATGATTTGGCCTTAGTGAAACCATGTTGGCTGTCACCAATCACCTCCATATTTTCCATGTGCTTTAGTGTAGTTTCCAGGAGGATCTGCTCCATGATCTTGCTAGGCACAGAGGTGAGAGTGACTGGCCTGTAGTTCCCTGGGTCTTCCTTTTTCCCTTTTTAGAAATAGATGTTATGTTTCCCTCTTCTAGACACTGGGAACTTCACCAGTCTGCCATGACTTTTCAAATGTGATGAATAGTGGCTAGCAACTTCATCTAACGGTTCCCTCAAGACCCTTGGGTGCATCTCATCAGGTCCCATGGACTTGTGCGCATTGGAGTTCCTTAGATGATCTCAAAATTCATCTTCTCCTACAGTGGGCAGTACTTCATTCACCTAGTCCCTGCCTTTGGATTCCATGAGTTTGGCAGCATGGCTAGAGCACTTGCTTATGAAGACTGAGGCAAAAATGTTGTTGAGTACCTCAGCCTTCTCCATGTCAGCTGTAGCCAGGTCTTCCATTTCGCTCATCAGGGTGGGTACAGTTTCTTTGATCTTCCTTTGTTGTCCTATGTACTTGAAGAAACCCATCTTGTTACTTTTCATGTCCCTAGCCAAGTTCAGCTCCAGCTGTGCCTTGACTTTCCTGATCCCCTCCCTGAGTTCCCCTAGAAGGGACTTCAGGAGGTCTCTAGGCCAGGCTCCTGCTCAAAGGAGGCTCAGCTCTGAGGTCAGACCAGGTTGCTCAGGGCTTTATCCAGTTGGCCTTTGAAAATCTCCCAGGATGGAGACTGTTCTGGGCAACCTGTTCCACTGCTTAACTATACACATGGGAAAAAGTTTTTCCTTATATCCAGTCTGAACTTCTCTTGTTCTAGCTTATATTCGCTTATACTCTTTGTCCCCGCATCCTCCCATTATGTACCAGTCTAAAGAGCCTGCCTCTGTCTTATCAATAGCCTCCTCATAGCTACTGGCAGGCTGATCTTAGACCCTACTTCTACAAGCTGAACAAGCCCAGCTCCCTCAGGTGCTTCTCACAGGGCAAGCGCTCCAGCCACTGATCACCTTGGCAGCCTTCCACTGAAGTCACTTCAGTTAATCAGTCTCTCAAAACTGGATGGACTATTCTAGATGGAGTCTAAGGAGGGCAAAGTAAAGGAGAATAATAACTTCCATCAATTTGTGCTCCTGTTAATCCATTCCAGGATGATTTTGACCTTCTCTGCTGCCAAGGCATGCTGCTGGTTTACAGTCAGCCTGCTGTCCACCAGGGCATAAAGGCTTTTTCTGGAGAGCCAATCCCCAGCCTTTACTGCATGCAGGAGTTATTAATTCCCAGGTGCAGGACTCAGACTTGCCCCTGTTGAATTTCAGACACCTCCTGTAGGCCCTTTCCTCTGGCCTGTATTGGTCCCTCTGGATAGCAGCACTGTTCTTGAGCATATTCGACTGTTTATCCCAATTTGATGTCATCCTCAAACCTGATGAGAGTGCGCTTCACAGCCTCTTCACAGTCAATGACAAAATGTAATATCCCAGAGTGGACTCCTCTGGTACTCTTCTTGATCCTGGCCTCCAGTGCTGTATGATCCCTTAACCACTACCCTCTATCTTATCATCCAACCTGTTTGGTTTTTTGGGTTAGTTTTTTTTGGAGGGGGTTGTTTTTTTGGTTTGGTTCTGGTGTGCGTTTTAGTTTTTGCTTTTGTTTTTTTCACCCTTCCAGTTATCTCCTACAGCATTCTTACATCCAAGTCAGGATATTATATTTACATATACAACTCTGGATGAGTGGACAGAATGAAAAGCCTTGATAACATTGAGATGGGCAACATCCACTGTTCTCCCCTTGTCCAGTGACCTAATAATTTATTATAAAAGAGCAATCAGCTTTCTCAGGTGTGATTTACCCTTGATATATTCATGCTAGCTGTTCCCAATCACTTTCTTCACGTGCCAGGAAATGGCTCCCAACAGGATGTGATCTGTGATTTCCCCAGGAATTGAAATAAAGGTCAGCCTGCAGTTGCACAGGTCAAGCTTTTGGATTTTGTTGAAGATCATGTAACTTTTTTCCAGTCTTTGGGGATCTCTCCTAAGCTCGACAAACTGTCAAAGATGATAGAAAGTGGCCTTGCAAAGAGATTCACCACATCTCTTGGCACCCTTGGATGCAGTCTGTTATGTCTTAGAAACTTGTAAAGAAAATATTGTGCTTAAGATATGAAACTTAGGAATGCACTCATCATCTACAAATAGAGGAAATATAGTACATAGGTAATGGAAATTCAGTACAAAATGTTTTTTTCACAAACTTTGTTCGTGAGAGATCCTAACTCTAAAAAGGACAGAAAACTTAAAATTAATTTATCACATGTAACAACAATAGGATCAAATATCCCTAAACCACGGTTTACCACTGCTTACTGGGCTTTTGTCAGATAATCATATTTTATTGTCATTTTGGGAAAGACCACTATATCATCTTTGTTTGAAGTCACTAAGAGGGCAAATTATATTCGTATTCACATTTTTTACCGCTAACTCTACTCCTCTTGTTTCAGCTTCCCTGCATTACTTTTTTGTTTCAACAACTCCCACGAAGTTAGGTTCAGAGCCTGACAAAGTCTCATTTCATGATAAACTTACACTAGTCCCTCATTGTAAAAAATTCATTTATGATAAATAGAAATTATTAAGATCAGCAGAAGAAACAGTAAGTTTTCAAACAGCTCAGTTAGTAATGCCATAATTAAAACTTAAAAATATAAAATTGGAAACTTCAGTATGAGTCACCAAATAGTGAAGAGAAATAAAAGGTATTATGGGCTACCCTCTTAGAATATAGCTTGAATTCCTACCAACAAAGCTGCGCATGAGAGTCCACTGCTTTAATGTTTTAGTTGGACTAAAAATGTCACTAATTGTAATACATTCTTTCATATAATGCAGATGTATAACAAAGTCGCAATTCACAGCAGAAGTTGTTATAGAGTATATTTTACTGGAAACACTGTTTCTACAGGATTTTGCATAGCATAAGCATTTGGAAGAAGTTTATTGTGCATAATGACTACCTTTGAAAAGTCAAAAGTAATATTTTGCTTAAGCAGATTTTTTTTTTTTTTATAATATTTTGGTTACTTTGGATTTTTACATTTTGATTTACATTCTCTTTTATGATTTATTCTGTTTTTTGAGATTTGCAATTTGTGTTGGCTACAATAAGAGATGGCTAGGGTGGATTTCTCCCTTCCTATGGTCATTACCACTGAATTCTAGGTCTGTGATCCAAAAGACGAGTATTGCTATTTGTGCCTAAGGAAAAAAAGAAAACCAAAACAAAAAATCAAACGCTTATGCTAATATTATTTCTGTTAGATAGTCCTTTCTTTCTTTGTAGTCACAAAAAAGAGAAGCACCTCTAAGCATAAATACAGTTTGTTTGTTAAATGTGTTAATAATGAATCAGGCATGATCTTTTGAGGTTTAAGGCTTTTGAGAGGGGAAAAGAAAAAATCCAGTTTTGTTTTCAGAAATTATTTCACATAGAAAGATATTAACAGTAAAAGGGGGCATGATTTCTGTTGATATCCGAGATATAACTTTTTTTAAAGACTAAGTCCTGTTGAGAATGTTTAGGATACTCATTATTTTGGAGACTTGATCATACAAAATTGATAAGTTTGTGGTCACAGTGCACTAAATGGAGATTATATTTGCCAACATGTTTTCTAACAAGAAATATCTAGAAAACCTATCAAAATAAAGGGAAAATATAGGAAAATAGAAAGAAAATTAAGGTAACCATCTCATTTTGTTTAATATTATCCTTTTGTTATTTTTGTGTATCTCACTGAAGGGTTCTGTAGATGTCCAATCACTGATACACTGAATGGAGAACCCAAAGTGACAGTAGCTACCAGTATAGGGATACCAAGACAGGAATGTTCTTTTTCTCTTATCCTCTTTCTTCGTAAAGGACGGGCACGTTTTGGAGGTGACTAAATGGGCCTTGGGGAAAAGAAACGGCCACTTACTACATAAATGCATTTTGACAGAGTCACACTGGAGTTAGGGTTTGAAGAGGTAACTTCTCTATATTTTCCCTCCTGTAACTCAAGAGAAAATAAAAGATAAGAATATGATTTTTATAAGTGAAAACAATTTTGAAAGAAAAGAGATCACTGGTGCATAGTGGAAAAGTACAGTACTGAAGACTTGCTATCACTTCAGCAGAGATTCAAAATCTGTAGTGTGTCAGGGAAATACCAGGCAAAGACCAATCTCTTTTTATTTTAACAGCATTTTAGAATAATGCCTATTTTTTGTTTCACTGACCATATCAATGGAAATATGACAGTCAGCTAGATTTGTTTTGTCATTAGTAAAATCACATTTGAATTCATTACTTGCTATTTATTGCAACAAAGCATACTGCATTAACTAAGTACTAGTATGTGAAAAGAAACAGAGTTGCAGTATGTAATTCAAAAAGAACAAAGCTGGCTGTTTGATATTTGAATTTGCTATGTGAAAAGCCACAATCATTTAACATCATATATTGACACACCAACATTTTGCAAGATAATGGGGAAAAAATTTATATAATCCCACTTTGAAACATGAGGGTATGTACAATTTATATATATATTACTGAATACACATTACATATCTAATTTGGTTGTGAAATTGCCATCCCAGTGTTCCCACTGTAGGACTTACCTATTCAAAGAGCTAGGAAAAGATACTATTATATATTTGTACAACTTTTGCTCACAAAGCACGAGGAACCAGGAATAGTATAATCATCTATCTTATCTTGAACAGTAGAAATCAAATCATAAGGAGAAAAAGCACTCAAAAAGCAGCAAGCAGAGAAATAAAAATTTATAACTTATGAATCAAGAACATGTATTTCTTAGTGTCAGTTAGGATGATAAATAATACAAACAACTGGTAAACTGTGCCATATATCTTCATGGTATGTATATTCAAGAAAAAGAATCTTAAAGATACCTAACAGACAAACAGTTATGGACCAATTTCAGCAAGATCTTATACTATACTTACCAGCTTACACAGGAAAAGATTGGCAGTTTGGTCACATTTACATATAATAAGGTTTAGGCATTGCTATGACCAGTAAACAAAACAGAAAGCAATTTGAATGACCTAACAGATAATACTTTCTCCTAAACATTACTATGTTTATGTGTATCTTCAAATAAAGGAAATAGTTTTGTCTATTAACTGTTACTGTTAAAGCATCAGTATTTTTATAAACATAGGATGGAAGTTCATTTCCAAAAGAACAAAGAGCCCAGTATCATGTGATTTTCAGTTCTATTTTAAAGGTTATCAATACCCTTGCTTCATTCTAACTATCAGATTTTTATGTACAGATTCCATGTCTCGGGAATTCCCAATATATAAAAGAATTTCCATCTTAACTTCTGTTCTTACCCAGAACAACTAGTGTGATTTATTTAGCCTCAATTCTGACCACAGTAGGTTTTATGTTTGGTTTGGTTTGGTTTTATGTTTGTTTTCTTGCTTTCCTAAAAAAAGATAGGAAAGAAAGACCTGCTCTTACGTGTGGTGCGGCCATTTTTCTAGCAAATAGCAAGTGTGAGGATAGAGAATGAATCTTGCATTGAGTTCAAATACAAATGGGCTGGAATGATGTCTGTATCAAAAACATGAGAAGGTGCACTCCGCAGGACCTCCAGCTGTGCCTCAGGTGGTAGACCCATCAGAGCGCATTGCAGCACCTTCTTTGTGTTCCTGGGTTCCCTTACAGAAGAAACAGGTATGCAAAGGCACAAAAGGAGAGGAGGAGGAGGATTTATGCATGCAGTCAGGTTTTGTCCCTGTATGAACTCACAATATGTTTGGTGTATAACGTGTTATACAGAACACCTGTCCAAGGGTATAGAGTCAGTCAGTGAAATTCTATAGGAAGGAAAAAAAAAAAATCTACAAAAGTAGAAGCTGTTTTTTTCCCTGTTATGTAGGTAGTGGCAACATTCTGCACCGTTGCTGAATTGTGCCAATTACCAGGGTTCTTCTCATTTTCTGATCATGTAAAGTGACGAGCCAGAATGTGAGCATTTCACAAAGAAAAAAGCATAATTAATTGAGGGAGGGTAATGGGGATAATGTCACTTATGGGAAAGTCAGATGAGGTTCCTCTGAGAATGCAGTGGGAAAACAATGGCAGCCAGCACTGAAACTAACATTTTATGTGTATCGTAAGTGCCCAGCATTTCTAGTATAAGGAATAACTAGATACAGCCATTCTCCATGACCATAGTTTTTTCAGTGGGACAGCAGTTATATCTGCATGATATTTATTGTATAATTTTTCTATGTTTTTTTACTATGAGCATGAAATACTTCATTATGTTCAATTATGTACTGTAGGTACTTATAGACTTTATGGGTATACATACTTCCTTCTTTTCCTATTCAGTGCCATGTTCTGTCTTTTAAAGTTGAGTTATTTACTAGTCAACTAGCAAAAAGCTGGCCCAGCTAATGAACAAGCCCTGTGGGGCTTTACATAATAACTACACCTCCAATAAAATAAGTTACTCTTAATTTAGGTTTAGAAGATTAACTGCTCTGTAGAACTCTATCCACACAAACAGTTTACTAGTACCATGGGACTTCTTATTTATATAAATGTTCTCAAAAGCTGGGGTTCAAGTACATATTTTTTGGAGAAAAAAGAGAAGATAGTTGCACATACACATCAAAATATGTCCAAAAAATACATGAAAATGCTCAAATATCCTCAACTATAGGTTGTATCTTTCTTCTCTTTATGGAATTGTCTTTAGAATTTAATTCAGGTTGATATTTTTTCCACAACCCTCTAAAATACATATCAAAATTTATAGACGTCAGTCTTTACGATAATTCAAAAATTCTGGTAGCACAATACTGTTTTCTAAGTTTTAACTGTCTTTTCTATAACATTCTACCAGCTATTACCTTGCTGGCATCTCCCATTATTCACTTTGTTTACAAGCTATTTAGAATATTCAAAAGTCCACAGAGTTAAACAGCTGGGGCATTATGTCTAATTTCAGCCAAAGCATAAACAGAAATAATTGTCTGTACACTGAGGTTTATCAGCATGCTTAGCAGTATTTAGAACCCACAGAAAAGTAGCTCACCCTGTTAACAATTTTGAGTCCTAAATTATAGTAGCATGTAAGAATGTTTTTATCTTTGAGTACATGCTTTGGGGCTCAGGCAAATTTTAAGTACCACCCAAAATAAAAACACTGTCTGATTTGATGCCTGAACTAATGAGAAAATATAGTCTAATACTCAGGAAACCCCAGGATTACACACATCCACTCTATTTGTTACCTTAAACCACGTAGCCTGTCAAACACATTTTAGCTAATCAACACTGTTTTCAAGCTCTTTATACCTCTCATTAACAAAGCTGCTTCAGCCTGGAGGAACTGCATTTGGGCATGGTTAACTAATTCCTGGCAGCTTTTCCTGAATGTATCTGACTTTAGTTGGACTAAAGGTGGATCACTGCATAATTTGAAGGAAGTTTTATAAAACTATCAACATTTTTATTTTGAAGGTTGAAATACAATTCCACATTCTGGAGTGCTATAGTTACACCTCAAAAAATAAAGTAGTTTTGTTAAAGAGAGAAAACATCTATCAATTTCAACAGCTCTCCATTAATATATCTTTTAATAGCAGAAAACTACACTGTTAGCTTTCCTTATGGAACTATAGAAACTATGAACACGCAAGAAAGAATAAATGGAACAATAATACCAAGGAATCTTAGATAAGTCTGTGATCCTCTACATGAACAGTTCCAATAAGAGTATATAGAAAATCACTTAGACCACCGGTTGCCGCTTGGCCTGTCAAAAGGAAATAACAATGTGAATGGAAGCTGAACAAGTGTCTTTAATTAATAAAATATTTGCAAGAGAATTGCCAAAAACACAGAAATATTCCAAGAAGAAAAATGCTAACAAAAATTGCATAGTGCCTTCTGAATATATCTTTGTAATTCTTGACCTTGAGGTTCTTTTTTTAGGAAAAAGTGTGACTGGAAGCAACAGCTGTAGCTGCATTTACATTCTGTGTACTTGGAAATAGTCACCATATGCAAAAACATTTGAAATAATTTTTAAGGTAGCATTAAGCCTAAAATCCATCTATTAGCAATCACATAAATTCTACAATTTCTGTGCTTGAATCTTTTTTATTTAAATGGATGGGGCTTTTCCCATTTTAAAATAAGAATGGTTTTCTTCCACATATTAAATAATTTGATTTCAATGAGAAAAATATAAGCATATTTTTAATCACCATAACAAGATTGAAGTTGTAGAGAATATGGTCCTTTAATGTTTAAAAATATTTTAACTTAGGAAAACATGCAATATACTGTTTTACTAACATGAGCAGCAGCAGGAAACTTATCTGTGTCATTGCTGATTTGACTAAGGTATTTCACTCATCTTTAGAAAATCTTCAGGAAAACAAAATGTTTCAATAGATTCAGTAGCTTCAACTCCATCTGTCAGTATGCTTTTGAAGATAATATAAATGAAAATTAACTATTTCAGTGGATTTTTTCTGGCACTACGGGATTCAAGCAGACCTGTACATACACTGTTGACCCTTCTGTTCTGAATAGTGCTGTCCTTTTTCTTCTTATATGGTAAATGTGAGCAGTCAGAAGTCCAAATTCAAGACTACTGAAACTATCATCCAGAATTTATCTCTTGACACATACAGAGTTTATCTGTTTACAACTGAGAATTTATTTGCAGCCAGTATATCATCTGTAGATCTTTTCAAATCTGTTGATGTTACTCTTACTGCCAATACCAAGGCAGACAATGTTTTCAACCTGCACCAGCTCTGCAACTCTTCTTTAATGGCAATTAATGAATCTTGTCCTCCAGTGCCTTGAGTGATTCTACGATGGTTATCTGCATCACATTCTGAATATGTATGTGGCTATGCAACACCACCAAACTTTTAATTTTGTAGTAACCTTGTCGTCATAAGGGGAGACCTGATTGCTCTCTACAACTACCTGAAAGGAGGTTGTAGTGAGGTGGGTGTTGGTCTCTTCTCCCAAGTTACTAGCGATAGGATGCAAGGAAATGGCCTCAAGCTGTGCCAGGAGAGGTTTAGATTGGATATTAGGAAAAATTTCTTCACTGAAAGAGTGGTCAGGCATTGGAACAGGCTGCCCAGAGAGGTGGTGGAGTCACCATTCCTGGAGGAGTTCAAAAGATGCGTAGATGTGGCACTTTGGCACATGGTTTAGGGGATATGGTAGTGTTGGGTTGACGGTTGGACTTGATGATCCTAGAGGTCTTTTTCAACCTTAATAATTCTATGATTCTATGATCATTAAAACTTTCTAATTTTGTTGAACTAAACATCTAGCCGGGATATAAGACTATTAGTTCCAGCTTGCTTTTGTCTTAGGAATATTTTAACATTGCACAGAATTTTAAGGACACTCTAAAATTTCCCTTGGATCTGGTCAGATCAGTGCCAATAGGAAGAGGAAAAGGAGACTGGTAACTAATCTATTATGAAGGTGTCACATTTACAATGAAGCACCCAGCCAATGTGAAGGTCAGAGAACAAAGAAGAAAAGAAAGTCTGTAGAGAAAAAGTTACCAATTCCTATTTAAAAAAAACAAACAAAACATGCTGGACCCGTGTGTTGATCCACTCACACAGGACTAATAACATGAATGGTAAAAATAAATATCTACACAGCACTGAAAAAAACAGTCGCTATGGGAAATGATGGAACACCCTGAGCTTCTCAACTAGAATTAGACAACATGAATTATGCAGCAAGACACTGACAATTATCATTTATAGTTAAATTTGTTCCTCAATATCAGCTTTCATTTTAGCTGCATCTGTCTATTGTCTGTTGACATTTTCTCAGAGAGTAAGCGCGCTGCTGCAAAATATCTGTCTGTTGGGGGTCTGTACCTGCAAAATCCTCCTGTCTGTGACTTATGTTACTCATCCTAGCCACTACTACATTTTGTTATGACAAATTATGGTATAATATGGTGTATTACTGTTATTACCCAAGCCAAAATTATTTATTCATCGCATATTCTTTATACAGGGTATAACTCATGTATCTCAATCATCTAAGTGATAAACCTCTTCCATTCCACTGCTGTTTCAGAGAGGTCTCTCTATTTCTGCACAGACCTTTGGCTTCAGATAGCTTTGGACTGTCAATATGGCTTGCTTTCTTGCCCACCCAGGGTTCTGGTCCCATGATAATTCATCCTGCTATTTTCTGGTTTGGTCAGTTATTCCTGTCTGGCACGAAGCAACCATATCTTTCCAAAAGGAAACCAGGGCAGACTAAAAAGAAAACCAAAACCACAAAAGAACCCAACCCCAAAAACTCAGAACAAATACTGCCCCCCTCCAAACAAACACAAAAAATCCCAATTCCCAGATTCACTCTAAAAAGGCAGAGCAGGGTTTGCTCCTATAAAAACCATATAGTCAGTTTATATTGGGTTTGCATGGCAAGGTTTTGGTAGCTGAGGGTCTGCAGGGGTGGCTTCTGTGAGCGGAGGCTGCCCCCATGTCAGACAGAACCAGCTTCAAAGACCTGCTGCTGGCCAAAGCTGAGCACATCAGCAATCCTGGTGGTGTCTTTGTGACAACATTTTTAAGAAAGTGTAAAAAAATGCTGCAAAGCAGCTGTGAGAAAGCAGCAATAAAAATGTGAAAGAAACAACCCTGCAGACACCAAGGTCGGTGAACAAGGAAGTGGAGGAGGTGCTCCAGGTGTCTGAGCACAGATTCCCCTGAAGCCCATGGTGAAGACCATGGAGAAGCAGCTTGTCCCTCTGCAGCCCATGGAGGTCTATGCTGGAGCAGATATCTACCCCGCAGCCCATGAAGGAGCCCACACTACAGCAAGTGGATATGTCCTGAAAGAAGCTGCATCCCATGGAGAGCCCATGCATGAACAGGCTCCTGGCAGGAACTGTGACCCCATGAAGAGGACCCCATGCTGGAGCAGGTTTTCTGGCATGACCTATGGCCCATGGGGGACCCACACTGGCGCAGTCCATTCCTGAAGGACTTTACCCCATGCAAAGGACCCATGCTGGAGCTGTTCTTGAAGAACTGAAAACCGTGGGTAGGACCCCATACTGGAGCAGCTCATGAAGAACTGTATCCCATGGGAGGAACCCCATGCTGGAGCAGAGCAAGAGCGTGAGGAGGAAAGAGTGGCAGAGACGAAGTGTTATGAACTGACCGCCCATTCCCTGTCCCCCTGTGCAGCTTGCGGGGAGGAGAAGGTAGAAGAGTTGTGAATAATGGAGTGAAGTTGAGCTTGGGAAAGAGAGGGGGTGGATGGTTGTTTTTAGTTTTGTTTTTGTTTCTCACCACCCTACTCTATTTTTAATTGGAAATAAATCAAATTAATCTTCCCCTAGTTGAGTTTGTTTTGCCTGTGACAGTAACTAGTGGGTGATCTTCCTGTCCTTATCCTAACCCACGAGTTTTTTAATCTTATTTTCTTCCCCTGTTCTACTGAGGAGGGGGAGTGAGAGCAGCTTGGTGGGCATGCGGCAGCCAGCCAAGGTTATCCACCACAGACCTGCATCTAAATTTCATCTAAAAGTGGTTGTTGAATGTAGATTTTTTCAAATTAGAAATGGAGCACTCTCTCACACACACGCCACCCCCCAAAAAGAAAAGAAGAAGAAGAGAGAGAAGTATTGCTAAAAGCTCTAATTAAACTACCTCTTGGATAAACATAAAGTTCTCGGGGATTTTAGTTTCTATAACTTAAATCCTCTTAAACAAATGAGTAAGTGTATGCAAATTGGAATTTTGCAAACAGAATCTGTGAGATATTCATCCCCTTGCTAAATTTCAGGTGACTGATCCAATGTGTAGGAATGCTGGAACTTTTAAAAAAGGTTGCCAGATTATTTTTAATGGCTACAAAAGAATGTATTTTCCTGAAGCCATGTTCTTCAAAGCTGCTGAAGTGTTTTGCTTGAATCTATCCATAAGCACTTTCAGTGAGACAGCCATCAAGTACAGATTATTTCAGCCCAAACAGTTAAAGCTCAGAGTTTCTAAATGGTAAAATAAAGCATAATTAAGCTAGATCTTATCTTACTTAGGAAATTATGATTAAACCTCAAAGTAATGCATCAGCTTCACCAGTAACATGCTTTATTGTTTCACTCTCTGTTATGGTTAAAATATACAAACTGGAGAGAAAAGATTATTTGCATATGGATGGGAAAAGATTAAGTAAAATTAAGAAAGATACTTCTCCACTATGTAAAATACTGGCAAGATCACTACTATAATTGTGTGTGCAAGCTGTTTGAAAGAATATTTAAATATTGGAGAGATGTCAATGTGATAATGAGAGTAAATTTTCTAATCCATGTATTGAAGTAAATCTCAGTCTATAAAATGCACAACAGATCTGCTTTTAGTGCATAGATCACCATAAGAAAGATTTAGAAATATCTAAAGAGCATGTGAAAAAGGTATAAAATTCCAAACTATATGTACATTGAATTTAACATTAAATGTTTTAAAGATTAAAATAAATAGTTAATGTCAGAACAAAAAGTTTGGCTTCTAAATTATAAAGGTATTTACCAGATGATTGAATGCCTTTTTAAACTATATATTCTAGATTACCTGCAGGTTAACTAAATATAATTATCTAACAAAGTATGGAAACACATCAGTTATTCTTCCTGTCATTTTCCCCCTCTCATGTTCTGCCTCACTCCCTGTACTGAACTTTACTGACAGCTTATACAACTTATGATATAAATAATTTTATTATTTATTAAAATAGAAATATAAGAGAAATTAAGATCACAGAAAACAAGCACTGTTTCAGACTGATTCAAACATATTGAAGAGCTGTTTATAACCATTCATTCGCCTTTTAATTTGCCTTGATTCATAGTACCATGCATTTGTCTGCAGTTAAATACATAAACCTCATTTTTTACATTAACAGCATTTTCATTAAATCAGAGAAGAAAAGAGAAAATAGAGTTCATATAATTCAGGAAATACTGTTCACACATCTTATAGACTTATGATGCTTATTGAAGTGCAACATCACATACAAGTTACAACACAGACTCAAAGAATAGTTTAGGTTAGAAGGAACTTCTGACTGTCTTTTCGTCCAAATCCCTGCTCATGTTACTTTATTTTGCTTACTAGATATAGCTTTTCAGCTGCCTTAGTGATGCACAGTAATGCAAATTATCAAGTGATATTCAAACTTCTTCTTTTTTATAGTTCACCAGAAGTTAGCATGTTGACCCTGAGCTATTTTTTTTAGCCAGATTTTAACTACTGCTCTTTTCTGCATACTCAATAAAATTTAGGGCAATAATATATTTTTTACACTCACTTTATTGTAAATATGCCATGTAGATACCTCTGCTAAAGCTGAATCCAACATTACAGTTCTTGCACAGACCAGTTAAGCCAATAATTTATTTTTACACTTGTATAACCTTATACTTTAATAACTTGTATAATAGAGAAAAAAAAAAGAGGGGAAAAAATAGTTTTGAAATTAGTATCCAAGAGCTGTTCAAGAGAAGAAGAGGCTTTCTGTTATACACTTCCTTTAAACAAACGGCCATTATGTATTTTATTACTCTTGCTGCTTGTGATAAATACGAGACTGCATTAAGAAACTACTGCACACCTAATGTATGGGATATAAATGCTGTAAGTTTCAACAGTATTAATGTTAACTTGAAAAATCAAGAGATCCTTGATTCTCAAGGGACCACACATGAGCTATATATAGCTCATATATATAGCTATATGGAGCTATAGCATATTAAATGACAAGGAGTGAACTCATGGAATAACTAAGCTGAACACCTACTCAATTATGTCTTGAACTAAAGAACGCTTACTACAGACACCACATTATAAAGGACTATAAGCACTGCTTGTAAGGACAAACCAATAACGACAGAAACAGAATTTAAAATCCTGACTTATAACAAAAAGCAAACTGGATTCAACTCAGGAAACCATTATAAATAGGGTTTAAAAAGCTAGGCTTAGAAACTTACAGCAAGGAAAACACAGAACTACAATGTTAGATTAGACAAGCATAGACATAACTGTGTAAACAGGGAAAATTGTTCTGCCATCGCCATCTACTCAATGCACTATAAATTACTAAAATTTCTTGTAAAAAAAGTTCAGTATAAGTACTAAAGAAAAGCAGGTGTAGTTTGATAACATATGACATAACTTGCCATTGAAGAAATAAGTATGGCCACCTTTAATTGCTTGTATATAGACAGAATGAGCCTCAAATACCATACTTGTATACATACTGTTAATGGTTCTGCTATATCAGAAAGGCAGCTTAGACTACGTGATTATATCATATTCTGAAGCACAAGATGCATTAAAATAATACAGGGACAGTAATTCCATACCTGATGAGATCTGTACTATGTATATTGGATACCTTTATATTAAGCAGAGGAGTTTTACTTCAAACATGTACATGTGTAATAAGACTAACATTATAAAATTACCAAAAAGTCTTACAAGTGACTTCAGTTTTGTTCTTATAAAAGTCACTAACAAAAAACATGCTCACAAAAATCAAGATGTGACCTACTGGGATAATTATGGCACTGTTGTTACACCATTTGATTTTACATCTGTCATGTACCTTTAAAAAAACATTAGAGAATGCATTATTAAAACCACTGAATCTTCTTAGAGTTGATCTCATCAATATTACAGACAATGATGAAGAAGAGGAATATTCACCTTTGTGTAGAATCAGGTAAATCACTGACTGTGTATAAGATTATTCCACAAATAAAGAGACTACAAAGGTTATTCACAGATGTGCTTTAGTTGTAGAGCCATTCTTTAACCATGCAGAAGGCTTGTGTCATGGAACCGCAAACCTGTCCTGATCAGATGGGTCATGTGTTATTTCTGAACCAGTGTAAAGGACTCATCATGAATAGATAAGGTAAGATTTCCATCAGAGGAATTACATAGAATCATAGAACGGTTTGAGTTGGGAGGGACCTTTAGAGGTCCCTTACATAAAAGCACTTGAAGATGCAATAACTTGTATTCAGATTGTGTATACATCACATGACAGCCCAGTTAAAAGTATTCAGGCAAATGACAATGTGAATAGCCTTGTGGCCAGAGAAATTACTTTAATCCGCCTATTACCATTTTAATTTACCTACTACATGAAATATAGATAAAGTGAAAAAGGGAAGCTGAATACTACTTGGAAAAGTTATCTTTCTCAAAAGCTCAGATGATGTAGAAGTAGTGACAAAATTGCAGGTAGATTTAGGAGAGCAACTATAGCTGCTTGCTTACTGTTTCTGATTAAAGAGAAATGGTGTGACTTCCTGACAATCTCAAATACCTTATGACACTTCTGCTAGAACACTGGGAGTACAGCATGAGTTTTCCCAACAAAGTAGCTGGAGATAATTATAGATTTATTATTCCAAGTGATGTGCCAGCAAATATAATACACCTGGGCCACAACAAATCAACAAACTCCTAGAACAAAACAGCAATTATGCAGCAATTACTTTCATTGTCAGAGATGGATGTTCAACCTGAAGCTGATAAAAATTGCTGTTTACTTTCCAGTCTCATGCAAGACCTAGTGACTGCACTGCCTTTACAGTCTGCTCCTTTACCCTACCTGTATTTAGGGATTAGGGAAAAATTTTAACTGTCATTGTAGGATAATCTGATTATGCCACACTTGATCATTGCCTTGCCATAAACGGTCAGAAGTAGTATTTCTGTCACTACCTCATCTGCTACTGTATAGTTCCATTCTTCCAAGTATTGTTTTCAAAAGAACCTATTGTTAGATAACTAACAATGATTCAAAGGTCACCTTCCTGGAACTGGAAAGTTTTCTGAAAAAGAGAGTTGTTCCAGCCTGATGTCACTAAGCTAATTTCAAACTGATGCAGAAACTGAAAACCTCACAAAAAATTTGAAAGAAAGCTTACAAATCAACACTCAGAGGGAACAGCTTGAAAGACATTCACTACAAATTTTCTTTGATGTTCTACATTGTCAGAGGCTTCTTGTTAAAATACACCTAGGAATTTCTTCTACCACTAGGAAAAATTGGTAAGTCAAGAAATATTTCTAAGTTATCAGAGTTTATTTAAAAATGTACTAAATTATTAATAAAGGTGAATAATATTTCTTTCCAACCTTAAAATTTAGTTGTAATGGAGTTAGGCTGCTGAAGGCCAGTATATCCATCTTAGGTAAAGCAGTAAAAAAGTGCTAACACTAAACTGAAATTAAAGGTTTGCATGTCAGGATAAAATTTTTATGCACCTACCCACATTACAATGTAAAATAAAAATAGTCAAGTGTCACCCTAAAGTAATACAAAGGCTGTCAAGCAAGTTTTAGGATGGGCTTCTGTGACATTCACTAAGTGCTACAAGACTGTAAAGAACATTTTAAAATTCTTTACTTTTTTCCTAAAAAACCTGGAGTTACATGATTACACCTGCAGTGATTAATAACCAGCAGCAGTATGCTTCATTTTTCTCTTCTGTAAGACATGCATCAGAAAATTATTTGCTCCCCGCATGAGTTTGCGCTTTTCAGAGCAATGAAAATTTTGCCTTTACATCTCTCTTCTAGGAAAAAATTAAATCCTCTCTTGGCTATCACTTTGATGCACATACTCCAAAGAGAATTGTTTAAGAATGTAACTAGGGGACAACTGCTATTTTCTAGTGCAGCAGAATAAACTCCTCCCAGTTTTGAAATGGAAAAATCTCGGGAGAAAACAGTGCAAGACAGACAATCTACACAAATAATAAGCAATATAATCAAGTGTATTGGGTCTGGCTGGGATAGAGTAAACTTTCCCTATAGCAGCCCTCATAGTGCTGTGCTTTGTATTTGTATCTAGAACGGTGCTGATAACGCACCAACGTTGTGGCTTCTGCTGAGCAGTGCTCGCACAGTATCAAGGCTGTCTCTCCAACCCCTCCTGCCCCCCAAATGGCCATTAGGCTGGTGTGGCACAGAGGTTGGGAGGGGACATAGCCAGGACAGCTGACCCAAACTGACCAAAGGGATGTTCCATACCATACAATGTCATGTTCAGCAAAAAAAACTAAGAGAAAGGAAGGGGGGTGGGGGTGGGGGCATTCATTATTAAGGCATTTCTCTTCCAAGGCAACCATTACATGTACTGAGGCTCTACTGCCCAGAATTGGCTGGACATCGCCTGCTGATGGGAAGTAGAGAATAATTTTGTTGTTTGTTTCCTTCGTATCCATGTGTGGCCTTTGCTTTTCTTTATTAAACTGCCTTTATCTTGAGCCACAAGTTTTTCATCCTATTTTCTCTCTGTCCTGCTGAGGAGGGGAGTGACAGAGCAGCTTGCTGGGCACCTGGCGGCCAGCCAAGGTTAACCCACCACATCAAGGAAAATGAAGAAAGAGATAGTTGGCTGATTAAAGAGGAGAGTAAAACAAACAAGAAAGAAAAATATTGAGTGAAAATTATTATTTGTCCAGTGGGCAATCTAGGTGGCTGCTTTATGCAGTACCACTACAGAAACATAATTGGTAATACTGATGAGTAACTATCTGCATAGTCAGTTATAAATGATATAATAAATCATAAATGATATAGAAGTTCTGAAATCCTGAAGAAGATGGAACAATGAACTATGTGAACTTGGCAAAACAGAATTTGACAGCCAGAGACAGGGAACTGAGAGATAGGGAAGCACTTGTTTTACGACTATATCCTTGAGGAGAGCTGAGAGACTGATCAAAGGATACATCCTGCCTCAGAACACGTGGAGAATGGAGTGATAAAGTGTATAGTCAAGGAGAACAACTAATTCGGATGTTGATAAGAACTAAAACAAAGTGCCCATTAGGTGAACTATCCTCATTATAATAGTAAAAATCAGGCCCATAGGCCACGAACCGCCCCCCCCCCAATAAGTCCCTTAATCTCTGAGAAGGTGTGGTAAATTAAAAGTGAGCTGTACCTTTACATCGAAGTGAGAAAGAAATTAACCAATTAGTAGCTGATGCTTGTGAATATTAGCTATGACTGACACATTTAACCGTATAAATACCTTGTAGTTTCTTGGTTCAGTGTGCTAGCTTTGTGGGCTACCACCTAGCACCACTCTTTGCGCAAAAATTAATTAAATAAAATACCTCCGCTCTGTGCGTAGTTCGGTGTTTTGCACACCGGGCGAATGAACCCACTTTTCGGGACAACAGTTCCAAGGCTAGGTAAATATTTTGCTTGTCATCTTATGCACATTCAGAACAATTCTATATGATACACAAATTATGATTTTGTAATAAATTGTTATTTCATTTTAAAGAATTTTACTGAAAGTCCTTAAGTAATCAGTTTCACATAAAGGTTCTTGGACTTAAAATATTCTTGGGCTTCAATCTAATTCTAGTAACCGATTATAGGGCTTCATCTGAAAACCACAGGTGAAACATTTGTCTATGATTTACATATTTCAGTGCCAGTGTTCCCAACCTTATTCAGTATTTCACCCTGGTTAGCATGCTTAAGTATGATGAAGCATATACTGTTAATAAATTTATTATGATATTTTGTGAATACAGAGGAGAAACACAAGCATATGCTGCAGAAAATGGTAAAGCAGCAAGAAATAAGCATGCATGAGATCAGACTAAGCAGTTAATAATAAAGGATGTCTCCTTTCAGTGTTAGAGCTGTATTTTTATCCTAGACTCAAGTCCAGAGCCTTGCTCCAGCAAGGTTCAGGAGAGAGATACTTCTCATCATGTTTCTTTTAATCTGAGTTAGGGTACAAGTAGGGATGTATTATGGATGGAAAGCACTGTCAAAAGTTGCAAAAAAAGCCTGCAGAGAAACAAGACTAGGTAGATCATGTTCAGTTTGAATACATCCTTTATCACATGTGAACATTGTAAACTAGTCTAACTGAATAGAAATAATTTAAATGATAATATACTTCTAGAATTTTCTCAAGAATACTTTAAGATGTTTTTAAACTGCATCCAATCATTGGAATAAGGGTTTTATTAAACAAATTAGCTATTTTATGTTCTTAGATGACATTGGATTTTATATTACTAAGAAAATCAGCATTCCTATTGCTGCATTTTAAAAAGAACCTATTTCTCAATTCAAAATACAAACTCTTATCTTATTTAAATGTTAAAAAAAAAGAAAACCATGCAACTGATCAGGTCTAAAGAATAAACACCTACAAGCATCATTCATGCAACTGTGCCATGGTTTTGTTTGCTATCTGTAATTCTTATTTACAATTACTGCAATGAGGTGGGTGGGCAAATCTTTGCAATTAACATTGCCAAACTGTGTCCGTATGTATCAATCTGATGGGAGAAAATAACACCACAAAGTCATTATGAATCAATTTGATAAAATGTCCTTTTTGATGTTCATCAGTGTATAATATCCAAAGAACAGTAGGATTCAAGTGGTCCTGAGATCCCACAGGCCAAATGGTTTAAATATACAAATATAAACTGATAATCAAATTGATAACATATGTTCAAAGTAAAAGGAATATGTGGAAACAAGACAGAAATATTTGATACTTGTCTTTTCCTCTATCTCATATATCAGCCTGTCTTCTTTATGTCATGTTATATTGTAGGTTATTTCTCACCTATATAGCACCATATCTGTTGAACAGATTGCTTCCTTGATACTTTGATATGGGATAAGAGCATATTTTGTTCTTGTTTTGTAAAAGGGTGTAATTGGAAGACAAACATGTCTAGGCATTCATGTAATTCTTCCACAGCTTTCCTTCAAGTGTCCCTGCTCACCCCAAAGACATGGACCCTATTACTGTCTCTCAAATCTGCTATTTCTAAGTCTCTAACACTCTTCGGAGAAATTATTACTTTGTTTTCACCTGTTTGCTTTTGCTCTTCTCTTTGTCTCTGTCTCTCTGTCATGGTTTAGCCCTAGTTAACAACTAAGCACCACACAGTCGTTCGCTCACTCCCCATCCTAGTGGGATGGGGGAGAGAATCGGAAGAGCAAAAGCAAGAAAACTCGTGGGTTGAGATAAGAACAGTTTAATAACTAAAATAAAACAGTAATAGTAATAATAATAATAGCAATAATAATATAATGAAAAGGAAAATAACGGGGGGGGGGGGGGGGGAGGGGACGACCTGGGTAGGGAGGGAATAAAAAAAACGACCAACCAAACAACAAGCAATACAACCGCTCACCACCCGCCGATCGACACTGCCGGTATCCGAGCCAAGAGCGCTGCTTCGCCCGGCCATCTACCCCCAGTTAATATACTGGGCATGACGTCATATGATATGGGATATCCCTTTGGTCAGTTTGGACCAGCTGCCTTGGCTGTGCCCCCTCCCCTCCCGGCTTCTTGTGCCCCTGGCAGAGCATGGGAAGCTGGAAAAGTCCTTGACTAGTGCAGGCACTACTAAGCGACACTTAGCACCTACTTAAGAACAACTAAAACATCAATGTGCCATCAACACTATTCTCATACTAAATCCAAAACATGCTGTACCAGCTACAATGAAGAAGATTAACTCTATCCCAGCCAAACCCATGACACTTTCGTTCACTCCTTTGTAGGCAGATAAAAGCTATTTTGCAAGCTATCCCTTTCTCTGACTGTCACCTGCCCATCTCTCAGCTCTGCAAAATAACGGAGAAGAATAAACAGTTTAGGACTACTAAAAAAAAACAGACTGGTAATCTGTCAACCTCTAAAAGAGTTTGTAGTGTGTTCTGTGGTACTACAATTCTGTATTGTTCATCTGGAGCAATTGAAATTAAGTGGGTTTTGATCCCATGGACAACAAATGAGATACTATAAGATTTTTTCCAGCTACTCTCAGTCCATTGCAAGAGAAATAATGGACTATCTTGGAACTGGATATCAAAAATACCATCCACTTACAACTCTTCTGATTTCCTCATAACCTCTTTTAGTCAGAGCCTGTTCTCTCCTTTTTCTCAAAAGTGCAATAAGCAGCTAAAGCTAGTTTCCTCCAAAACTGCAAAAGTAAATCAGTTTTAGAAGGAGGGGAAAAAAAAAAAAAAGGAGAAAAAAATATGTATGTCTTACTTAAGTAAAAACAATGCAGGAATTACTATAAATATAAGAACTTAAGAAAAAAATTAAAATATCATTACACCAAACGCAACCATCCAAACCAAACACAGAACATCCTGAAACACATGGACTCTATTAACACTTGGTTTGATGATTCTGACTTTTTTTTTAATCCCCAATTTACTACACCAGAAAGAGGAGGCAAAATTAAACATAAAAATGCATCAAAAGGGAATTTTTTAAAGCAGTTTTTCCAGTTTTCAAAACTTTGTTGGCTTCATAAAACAACATAGCTAGTAAAAGATAAAGGCATCTTGTGAAACACTAAGACCATGTCCTGGTTTCAGCTGGGATAGAGTTAATTTTTTTTTTTTTTCATAGTAGCTAGTGTGGGGCTATGTTTTGGATTTATGCTGAAAACAGTGCTGATAATGCGGAGATGTTTTAATTGTTGCTAAGTAGTGCTTACAGTAGTCAAGGACTTTTTCAGCTTCCCATGCTCTGCTGGGTGCACAAGAAGCTGGGAGGGGACACAGCCGCGACAACTGACCAAAGGGATATTCCATACCATATGACATCATGCTCAGTATATAAATCTGGGGGAAGAAGAAGGAAAGGGGGGACGTTTGGAATTACGGCGTTTGTCTTCCCAAGTAACCGTTATGCGTCATGGAGCCCTGCTTTCCTGGAGATGGCTGAACACCTGCCTGCCCATGGGAAGTGGTGAATGAATTCCTTGTTTTGCTTTGCTTGTGCGTGTGGCTTTTGCTTTGCCTATTAAACTGTCTTTATCTCAACCCAGGAGTTTCCTCACTTTTACTCTTCTGATTCTCTCCCCCATCCCACCAGGGGGGAGTGAGCGAGCGGCTGTGTGGTGCTTGGTTGCTGACTGAGGTTAAACCACAACACACCATTTTTAAAATACAAACTTTTTATATTGTTTCATCTAATGTTTCTTTTCCTCTGATGTTATCAGAATAAGACTGTTCACAATTTTTTCACTCAATGATATTCCAAAGATTTTTTTTCACATGTACATCATATCTACCTGAACAGTGTCATCGAAATCACAATATTTCATCAGAATCCCAGGTGATAGAACAGTCCAATTCATAACAAGGGCAACGAAGCTTGTGAAGGGTCTGGAGACCAGGTCTTATGAGGAGAGGTTGCTTAGTTTGGAGAAGAGGAGGCTCAGGGGAGACCTTATTGCTCTCTACTACTACCTGGAAGGAGGTTGTAGCGAGGTCAGTGGTGCTCTCTTCTCCCAAGTTACTAGCAATAGGATGCAAGGAAATGGCCTCAAGCTGTGCCAGGAGAGGTTTAGATTGGATATTAGGAAAAATTTCTTCACTGAAAGAGTGGTCAGGCATTGGAACAGGCTGCCCAGAGAGGTGGTGGAGTCACCATTCCTGGAGGAGTTCAAAAGATGCGTAGATGTGGCACTTTGGCACATGGTTTAGGGGATATGGTAGTGTTGGGTTGACGGTTGGACTTGATGATCCTAGAGGTCTTTTCCAACCTTAATAATTCTATGATTCTGTGATTCTATAAATGTCTTATCAATGTATCCTCATAACAGATGTAAAAATGTTCCCATAGCTGTGTGGAAGCTTCTGCTATTCCAGAACACTATCATACCATATTAGAGCATCATATCTACTGCTCTAATGATGATTTAAGAACAACAGAAAAATCATATTACTACACACACTGTTTTTTATAATTTTTTGCTGCAATCACTACAAATGTCCAAAAAATATGTTGTCATATTTCTGTTTAAAAAAATATATATAATAAAAAATCACTGAAACATAAAGAACTACTGTGAAATTAAGTTCAGTCCCTGATTACTGTATATGATTTGTAAAATTTCTTCCATCACTCTGCCTGAGTTTTGTCACACCTATTGAAAACTCACCAGCTACAAAAATTCATAAATGAAATAGTTCCTGCCCACACTTAACTAGTAAAAGGCAGTGAAAAACAACTTAGCCAGTTACTAAGGGAAATAAATTGTCAACACTTCCTTAGAACATACACCTAAAAATTCATTGTAATATAATCAAACCTCATTAATTTCTTTAGGGAAAAAGAAAACTCAACTGAACAGTTGTTTTTTTTTTTTTTTTTTTTTCTCATGGATAATATAACTAAAAAAGTAAACACCATCCAGAAATCTCCTAGTATATAAATCAAAGATATAGCAAATTGCTTACAGACCTGTATTACTGTATCATAGATATTACTGTACTGAAAATTTCCTCCAACAAAAGTCTGGCAGAAGAGTATGGTTCTGTAAAATAAACAGTAAGACAACATTTTGTACATATAAAGCTCATTAACATGCTTAGAGATTTGAAATAACTCATGATGCTGTGTGTTTACTGTGTACTGAGAACAGGATTTAATGTACATTTTCTACATTAAATATTTGGGAGGGAAAGGGTTTTAATGTATAAAAAATGGTCATTTTTAGAGGTAAGGCAGCTAACAGCCCTACTTTATAAATAATAATTTTTAAGTAGAAAGAGGTGCTAAATGATTATGCTACCCCTTGAAGTATAGGGAAGCAAATAAAGATTAAAAATACCACTGAATAATGAGATTTCTTTAAGACTGCATGTTGCAGTAATATATCACTACATAATAAAATCCATATACTTAACTGGTGACTGGCCACCAGTCTGATCTAACCCTATTTATTACAACCCTTTGAGCCTGACCCATCAGCCAATTTTTCACCCAACATATTATGGACTTGTCTAGCTGTATGCTAGACATTTTGTCCACAAGGATACTGTGACAAACAGTATCAAAAGCTTTGCTAAAATCAAAACCCACCACATCTACTGGCTTCCCTGGGTCAACTGGATGGGTGAGCTTGTCACAAAAGGAAATTAAGTTGGTTAAGCAGGATGTTTGCCTCATGGACCTGTGCTGGCTATGACCAATGACTACATTGTCTCTCAAGTGTTTTTCAGTAACTCCTAGAATAATCTTCTCCATAATTTTACCAGGCACTGAAGTCAGACTGACAGACCTGTAGTTACCAGGGTCTTCCTTCTTACTCTTATTGAAAATTGGGACAATATTTGCCAGCTTCCAGTTGACTGGGACCTTTTCAGACTCCCAAGACTATTGAAAAATAATGGAGAGAGGTCCAGCAGTAACATCGGCCTACTCTTTCAGTACCCTGGGATGAATCCCATCAGGCCCCATAGACTTATGCACATCCAGCTGGCACAGCAAGTCTCACACAAGTTCAGAGTTGGCTGGGAATTTATCATCCCCCCAGTCAGAGTCTTGCAACACAGGATGCTGGGGGTCCCGGGGCCTATCATTAGTGTTAAAGACAGAGAGAAAGAAGGCATTAAAAGTCTCTGCTTTGTCTATGTCCCTATTTGTGAGGTGACCAACCTCATCAAGTAATGGATTAATGTTATCTCTGATCCTCCTTTTGCTGTTAACATATTTTAAAAAGCTCTTTTTATTGTCCTTCACAGTGCTGGCCAGCTTGAACCCTAATCAAGCTTTGGCAGCAAGAATTTTCTCCCTGTTGTGGAGAACATCTCTGTAGTCCTCCTGTGTCACCTGTCCTTGCTTCCAGTGTCCATATATTTTCCTTTTCCACCTAAGTTCTAGAAGAAGATCCCTGCTCGTCCAAGCCAGCCTTCTGCCCTGCTTGCTTGACTTCTAACACTTTGGAATTGCCTGCTCCTGTGGTCTTAAAAGATGGCTCTTAAAAAGTGACCAGCTATGATAAAACTCCAAGCCTACAGTGGACAGTAATCTCAGACAGTGCAAGAGAATTCTTTTTTTCCAATGAGAAATAAAGTGTCAGATGCATAAGGTGAGAAATAAAGAAATAATTGACATACAGTTGTTCACACTCACAGGTAAACCTAACAGATAAGAAAGCCATTAAAAAAAAGCAGAAGACTTAAGGTCTTAATCAACCTCATTGTAATGGCACTGTATTTTGATGGTCTAAGACCATAGACAAGGCAGGGTTTGGAAAAGGAAGTGAAAGAGTTTGGGGAAAAATAAACAAAAAGAATAATCCTTAACAGCTTCCAGTGGTCTAGCTATAAGGCTTCTTAATCCTGAGATGGTATAATAGTGGTAATGAAATTTATATGGGCCTTTCTTACTGTGAAGAGGTGAACTTATTAACATTAAATTTAACCACAGACAGCTTAGGGAAGACTCAGATTTTAATGAAAATATGTAGTCCAATATGCTGAATAAGTTTTCCTTCATAGAGGCTTTTTATTTCCTGATAAAATGGATTGAATTTGAAATGCATTTTCCCCTTCTTCTATTGCCCCCCCAATCTGAAGTGTCCCATCAACATCCTTTATGCGTTAGTGTTAATAAGGTTAGGACAATGTGTTACTCCGTTTTTATGTAGCTATAAGCTCAGTCTGAGACATAAACATAAAGGTAAACTGATAGATACCTGCAATACACATAAATGCAGAAAACAGAATTCCTTTGGCCTTAAGGGATAATGCTAGTCAGGGGGACCAGTATATTGACAAATAGTTGTTAAATCTGTTAAAAAAAGTCAAAAAGGTTATTGTAGGGAAAAATGTTGATGAAGTAAATTTATTAATAACAGTTGCTCAAATACTGGTTTTATGGGTGAACTTAGTGTTATTTATAACAGTTACTCTAGTTCAGAAAGTTGGACTATGTTTATAAATCAGCTTGAGATGTCAATTTTTGAGATACTGTCAACATAGAAGAGAAAGTAACATGAATAAAATGTCAGCTGAGCTAACTGAAGACAACAGCATGCTGTTGCAGTTAAAAATGTGATGAAAAGAATCTAAGAAGTTGCAGTTTGTGATGTTATATATGCTAGCCTCATTAGATGGATGATAACAAATAAGATATATGCCTCGAGAGAATGAAACCCCACAATTTTAACATCTGACCACTTGCCATGTGAGTTTCATTTCCGGAGTGTCTAGGTTGAGATCTTGGTACCCAATAAGTAAAAAATGTGAGCAATTAGAAACTTCAGGAAAGTAAATGAGAGATGCAATGCACCAGCTCAACAATCACCTAAAATCGCAGTCTGGTTAGCAGCAATAAAGCCTGAATTGTGTATCATGAAGTAAGAAGTTCCACCAGTAGTTTTGCTACTGATTCATGAATAGGTTCTGATTTATCCTTATCCCATTTTCTCCACATATAACACTAGGATGATAATGATTTTTTTTATCTTGAAGTGGAGGAAAAAGCATTACTATCTTAGTTCTGATTAGAAAATAAGTACATATGTTAAAACCAAGATAGAATCATTGTGTATTTATTGCAGGCTTTAAAGAGTGTGCAGCCAATAAGGCAGAGGCCAACACTTGAATGATGTGGTTAAAAATATTAAACAGCTGCTATATTTCCCAGGCACTGTTCATCCAATGCAATGAATGAGGCAGGGAGCCTAAGGGAAATACCGGGTGACTGTGTAATTAAAGACTGTATAACAATGAATGTGCACACAGAGGCCAATTATACTTTCACGGGTAACTTACATTCTGACACTTCTTAATTTTTGAACAGTTGACTTTGAAAAAAGACTACCCTCCAAAAAAGAAAAAAAAAAAAACACCCCACAGTTCTTGAATTCAATCCACTCCATACCTAGCTTAAGCAAAAGGCAAAAATACAACATATTATTTAGATAAATTTTTCACCTCCATCATACTATGTTTCATTAGTAGTTTTTGAACATGAACAACTGCAGCACAGACTGAGCCATAGATCTAATGTTAAACAGCTTCTGGAGAAATCCTTATTCCAGCATGATGGAGAAGGGCCACTGGGACCTGTGCTAGTGCTTCTCTCAAACACCATTCATCCAGATGCCAAACTAAGATGTGGGTCTTGAGAGACTAAACAGGTTTCTGATTCATGCTTTTTTTTCTGCATAAACTCTGACTTTTAAAATATTACTGGGTATAGGAGTTAGCTCTTCACTAAAAGGAAGAGGTCACTTTAAATACCTCAAAGCTGTAATTATGGACTCAGAATTTAAAATATTAATTTCATTTGAGCTAAATTATCTAGACAGATTTTTTTTTAATCATGAGAGATACTCACTTCTATTTTAGAAACATCTGAATTTTAAGAGAATGAACACACAGCCATTCTCATGTTTAAAAGTAGATGTTTTCTTTAGGACATTTATTTAATGAGGAAATTGTCTTGTTTTCAAAACATTGTTGTTCAGTGAGTTTTGTGTATGAGTATGTTAGCATAACAGATATTAGACAGTCATCTAATAGGAGCTGCAAAGGAATGACATCCAGATAAATTGCAGTCTTTGGGGTTTTTATATACTTTTTCATGGTCCAGACTTTATCCAATATTTTTATCCAAACTAAGTATTAAAGACTATAAAGATCTGAGAGAAAGCTAAACAGTTATCAGATAAGGTCCTCTTAGATTTCATAGTTAGAATTTTGTTATGTGGCAGGCTATTAGCAATTAAGACATTACTCTTTTTAATGGTTTATGGTGAGAAAGTAGATATCAAAGCTACTGCCAGAATATTTATTGCAACTTTAACTTGTGCTGTTGAGATTTTTTAAACTAATATGATATTTATTGATGTGCATAATGTGGTATATGCAGCCTCTTGAATCATATATAAAAATTTTACTTTGACAGGACAGAATCTCCCTTCATGGAGTACCTTTTGAATTCAGGCTGATTAAAAATAAAGTAACTTGCTTTTCAATCATAAGTAGAATTCAGTTATTCATTCTATTCAGAGCATCCCAATTTTGCCAAACAGGTAACCAGGCAAGACTACTGCCATGCCTAATATCTATCGAAGAGCCACCATATTCTTTATTTTTTCCTTGTTTCCATAGAAGTTAAGTAAATTAACTGATCACTTTTTAAGAAGGACATGTGAGGTACTTCAGAAATTATGCAGCCTGCAAATCTTCTTCATTTGCTAGAAGAACGGCATAATCATGGATCATATATTTTTCAAAACAAAATTTAAGTCTAAATCATATGTCTAATTTTTGAAAAAGGAGATACCATGTAACAGAAAAATCAGTTGGAACTATAGCAGCGTTCATAAAAGAAAAAAAAGAAAAAGACATAATTAGCTCTACATCATTCCTGCAATTTCAGGGTCAGACTGTTATATTTACCACAGTCATGGCAAAGAAAATAAAAGCAGAGGACTGTCTCAAAAACAAAGTAGGGAAAAGCATATAAAACAATGAATTCCAACAAAGAACATGTCTTCCTCTTCACCTTCCAAGCAAAACTACTCCCCTCATGACCACGAAGAAAGATAATTAAATTCAGATAAGTTAGACTCCCTTGCATTCCTTGGAACTACTTTAAATGTATTTACAGTTTCTAATGGATGCAAACACATGCACAGCAACAGTCTAAACCAAAATAACAGATTTAAAACCAAACAGAAAATGTGTAAGTGCTAAATACGAGTGATGTACTTTAAGTTATGCTTCATAACATTCTATTGTAATGAGGTTTTTTTAATGACAGCTCCGTACAGTTTCTAGGTATAGAAGACAAACTGGGATTCCTAAGTCTTATTGTATTAATTCACTGAATCAAGAGGCTGAATGTAAATTGTGCTCACTATGGGTTAAGAGTAAAAAGTTATCATGTGTATGTCCACTATCATCTAAAGGATGCCTGAAATTGACTAAAGAAATAAAAAATGAAAGAGTGATAGGAGGAAAGACATAATATTGTCATAGACTGGTCCTCAATGTCACTTACAAATTCTGCCAAGACATAATTCCACGCCCTATGTGAAGAAAAAAAGAAAGAAACGTGCCTAACAAGACTTGTATTTTAACTGAGTTGGCAAAAGAAATGCCCTTTGTTCAGGGGAACTTTTGTAGATAGAGAGGAATCAAAGTTGAGAGTCTTTGTGTTCTACAACTGGAAACTGTTTTGCCCATTTGAAGAATGATAGATATTAGAGAAAAAGTAAAAATCAGATAAATTCTAGCAGATGCTGGTTGCTCAAAAGCATGTTCAAAAAATGTTGCTAACAAAAGAATATTCCTACATACTTATTTAAATTTATAAATGTGAGTGTTAAATGCAAACTCACGATGGCAGTACTGAAAAGGCTAAAGTTCAACCTTAAAGATCTGACTAATGCAAATGACAATAAAATCTCCAACAAGATTTGAAACCACTTACCAAGAAAAATAAAGATTCACTTCATCAATAATCAGCTCACTACCACTACTGAAAATAGTGGTGTAAGTGGTGCTTAAAAGTAGGAAAGTAATAAAAATGAGATAACAGTAAAAAGCATGAAAAATGAGAAGTCTAAAGAGTGATATTTATTCTTGGATCATTTCAGATGAGATCTCATGGAACGTTACCCACAATTAATTTATTTCACTAAACACTCAGTAAATTATTTCAGTTCTGCAAGATATGTGGACATGAAGCACTTATCTGTATAACATGCTTCATGATCCGCCTTTCAATGATAATGCTCCTCCTCTCTAATATTTTCCATTCTATGACCACAATATGATTTGGAGAAGCTGTGCTTTAGCATGGGATATCATCCATGCTTTTGAAGATGGCAGTCCTATGAAACTGCTCAATATCTAAATTTGGTTGTTCACACCAACTCCATTACTTTAGGAGGAGTTTGACTTTCCTTTACACTGCCCTTCAGTTGCTACCAATCATTTCAATGAAATTACAGTAACTTGAAGTGAGATCTTAAGTCAAATGTTCATAATTTCTAGAAAATTTAATATCTGCCACTAGGCATTTCCTTTCACAGAAAAATTCTTTAGACAACTAAGTTGCCATAAAAAGCTGAAAAGCAGCTAAAAACGCCAGCAAACCAGTTACCTCATTTTCTCCTTTAGTCAAGAGGCTGAAGCTCTAAGAACTTATCCCATACTGAAACTGTATGTATACATGCATTTCACTGACAAAAGAAACTTGGATACAAAGCAAAATTCTACTTGAAATACACTAAGCAATCTGTTCATTAAAAGAGGTTTCTGTGGCAACAAAATCTATCATTATTGAACCGCATTCATTTCTTAAGTACATCAAGTATATTACTAGAAGTTCAGTAATGGTGGCAGAGAAACTGGAGTAATGGGAAATTGCAGCTGCACTGGGTCCAGACCACACTATGTTCCTATGATTCATCTTCACTTTCAGCTTGGGTCACAACACAGTACCAAAATCCTTATAATCTTCTTTAGCTCCCCCAGTGAATCAGTCCAGGGTTCAACTCTGCCATACCCTAGAATTATGACAATTTTATAAAAACAAGGAATATTTAAGTCTGGCAATGATCACTTATTGAAATGTTCCAGAAAAATAAATTAATAAAACATAACTACTAAATGCATTGGCAAACAACAAGAAACCATCCATATTTACAATGAACAAGTCTTTTCAGAGGTATCATAATGAATAAAAAAGTGGAAAAATGAATGCTTCTTTATAAATAGATGATCGGATTCACATCATAGATGATAAAATGGAATTATTTAGCACAGAGGTAGTAGATCTAGGTGCATTTAGTAGATTGAAAACCAGAGATAGCAATGCTGACTTTATGGCCAAAACTTCCATAGGGATAAATCCAACCAGAATTAAACTCATACAAATGTATTTTCCTAGGTGACATTAAGTCGTATCTCTCCAAAGATTTTAGGAATAACCTAATTTGTGCAAACTAGAACTTTTTTTTTTTTCAAGGTAGTGACCAAATTTGTTTTTTTTTTTTCCCTGTTGCTCAATTAAATAATTACCTAAACCACCATATTTTAAAATAAAGATGTCAATCTAAAACATTTTTCATAATATGTTTCAATGGAAAAAACTTGGATTTTTAGAGAGCAGAAAGAACAAAACTCTCAAAAACTTAGAACATGCCACAAATTTACTGATTTTAATTATGGTTCACATGTCCAACCAGAGTGTCCTAGATATAGCCATTGTTAGATTATTGCAAAAGACACTGAAAAGAACTAAAAAACCTGTAGAAATCATGGGGAAAAAAATTTCTGGGCACAAGTCAGATGAATAATAAAGCCATGTAAAAGCCAATTAATATAATAACCCTTAATAACTTGCTAAAGAGATAAAAATTGGCCAATGTCCAATCTCTACTGTATATGTTTGCGTGATTATTTCTAACCTAGAACAGTGTTTTGGATAAGTCAACAGAAAAAAAATACATGTAGGATAAAACACACAAAACAAACTCATAGTTTTAAATGCTCCTAAAAACAAGGGGTGAGAGGATAGGGGAAGAAAAGTAAGCAGTTTGGAAAAGACATTGGCAATCTTTCTTAAACTCCCCACTGGGTAATATATCACCAATACGTGTGGGGCCTAAAATTGTTGAAAGTCGATAAAATTTGACCCACCACCTGTTTTTCTCAAAAACAGAAAATTAGCGATTTAATTGACTTGGCACACTATATATTACAGTACATATGTCACACTAGATGAAGTGATTTGGTTTCTGCAAAGTTGTAGAAAAGGTGCCTTGAAGCTTTTGGATTACTTTACTTCTTGGTGGTTGTATTTTAGAGACATTTTTTATTTTGACAAAAACTATGCCCAGGGCTTAAATTCTCCCATGTGCAGCTTTTAGCCTCCTTAAATGCAGTGCTAAAGTAGGAAACAATGCACCATACCGCTATGCCAAATGTTATTTATTATTTATTACACTGTGTCCATGCTTTCATTTTATGAAGCCTGCAGCTGGACTGTCAGATTTCAGATGTCCTTTAAGCTGATATGAAAAGTTAACAGTAGAGATGGCCATTTTAATAGAATACATAACAACTTCCTACCATCCAACTATAAGACATTTTCCCAGTTTATACACTAACAAAATGTACATTTTCAGGTTATTTTCCATTTAATTTCTCTGTTTCTTCCTATGCAGTTACATAGTTAAGCACATGGGGATTTGGAGTGTGGGTGAAAAATAAGTAATCTGAAGGAAAATTAATACTAGTAAAGTAAGTTTTAATAAATAAGTTGCAACACAGTATCTTTGGATAGCCATAGTGCTCAATGGTTTTTATATATGAAAGTATTTTATAATTTAGATATAATCTACAAATGACATGTAGAAAGCAACCATAACACTTATGCTACGGTTTTTTTCATACTTTTTATAGTTAAACTTATTATAATATTTATTATTTCAGCCATGTGTATTACTCATAGCTATTACATTTATATCTATTCTAAGTAACTGCAAGATAACTGTCTAAAAATAATGCATGGTTGTAGGTGATAAATAATAAATTGGTAATAACCACTAGGACTTAACAAAAAAAAAGGGACTGCATTCAACAGTATGAACCATGCACCCCATTTTTGCCACTGACAATGAAGGTCATCAGTATTTTTTTCTCAAGTCAGCCAAAATTTAAAACTAAATTTCCTCAGCTACCTTACATTTTTTTTTCTTTATTACTACTGACAATGCTACTATCAAAAGAGTTTAACTTTCTATGTAATACGCCATTTTTCAGATAGTCAAGCACAATTTTCCCCCTTTTGAAATTCCTCATTGTTAATGCTTCCATTTTCTGTATCGTTTACTGTAAACTTAGTCTTTAAAAGCAGTAATTTCTTTCTTTAATTATAATGACCCACTTGTCTGACCTTTTCGTTATTCCTAACCCACAATGTGAAATATTGGTTATTTTTTTTATCCCCTCAGAGTGAAGAAAGAATGGATTTAACATAATTTGTTTTCCACGTAACTAATCCAGACACTTAGACGTTACACTATTTTTAATATACATATATATATAAAATACATATATATATAGTCTATTTATTAGCATCAGCTAAGGAATAGCCTGGAGAGAATTCTGGGTTCTGGATCCCAAGTTTATGAAAATATTTAAAGCATTGGTTTAGGTATCTTATGTAGCCCAGTAAATATGATTTCTACCCCACTAACATTAAATGGTCACAGGCATTACATTGACCTGCCATGGCAGGACTCAGTGTTTGGCTGGGTTTGCCTTGGCCAGAGCTGCTTTTAGCTGGTTTGAGCCAAAACAGCAATTGTTTGGTAATGGAGTGACTATTACTCACCCTGTCTGAGCTTAAATTCTGTGACAATCATACCTAGTGAAGCTCTGACTAACCCAGGTAGAATCTGTGTAACATTCAACAGCCCTAGGCATCCATGTGAATGAGGGAGGCTATTCTGCAATTTCAAAGCAGTGACTGGGAATCAACAAGAATAAAACCTGGCTGTTTGAAGAAGTATGTAAGAATAATTGCATAAGAAGACCCAGAGAAGAAAACCCCACTATGCACATCATAGTCCTCCAAGCCCTGACTTTGGGTTGCTGATAAATTGTAGTGAATTCCTGCCTGCTCCACTTGCATGAGGAAGGCAGTGTTAATGTTAGGATAGAAAGAGACACTGGAAAGGTGAGCATAACTCCAGGGAAAAGGAGCAAATACTAAGAAGGTTATGTACAACTTTATCTATAGTGTTAATAAGGTTTCTCTTATTAACAATAAGGTTTATCTAATTAGATAACATGAATGTTAGACTTAAAATGTGAATTGGATGAAGAAGAAATTCTTAGGTATTTTATATTGTGTTCCCTTGTGCTTGTAACTACACTGAATGTAATAATAGGTTCCACTGAAGTGCACGTTACTCTTGTACTCCTCTGGCTACATTTGGATGGCACAGCGCTCATCATCCTAGTTTCTTTAGACCACCTCTCTGAAATGCCTCCTCAGGGAGGAAGAATTTCAAACCCCACTTTCTGGATTTGAAGATGATTTTAGGGATCAGGTGTTCAAAATTTCACCAAGTATAAATATTCAAAGTTCCTGCTTCAAATTTGGAATAAACTCAGTTTGTATCCCTGACTATTTCTAATAATTCAGTTCAGTTTTAAATAATGTCACCAAAAGATCTCGTACTAATTTCCATTTGTTACTAAATGCCTACTAAAGTTCACTTTCTAAGGTTTATTCTATTTGGCATATGAACTCATTTGTTTAATGTCATCTAATTAATTCCATCAGGTAAACTTCTGTATTTGTTCAGTAATTTAGATTAATACTCAGAGAAAGTTGTCATGGTCTCTCTTTAATTATCATTTAATAAAGTTATTGGTTATGGTACCTATGTAGTAAAGTTCATTTTCTTTTCTAACTGGTCTCTGTAACAATTTGAACAGTTCAAGTGAAAATTCTTAAGTGACTAACAAAAGCAATAATCAAGATTAGTTAGTTTGCAAGCATGTGCTAACATCTCTATATTTTCCCAAGTCATTTAAAATGCAGACTAAATTGATATTCTACCCTATGATTTCATAAGATGTTTTTCCATTTCTGTTGATCATTAAAAAACCAAAACCAAACCCTACTATCTAATGTCTCTCCAGTTCCATTTAAAAAGAAAAAAAGTATAATTTGCAGAAATGAAAGCAATGATCTTAATTGCCTTTCTGTAACACTGAAGTTTTTTGAAACAATTTAAAATATGACACAGTAATCTCAAATGCTTCTCTCCTAAGTCCCAGATTGAACTATAAATAGAACAAAACAGTTTTTTCAAACTGAGCTTAGCTGAGAAGTCAGCTGTGGCCTTATTTCATTAACTGTCTCCATCACCTGTCCATCAGCATTAATTAAGCATTCACCATAGAATCAGCAACTTCATGCAGTTGTACTTTCATGCAGGTACAGTTCCAGGAACTGGCTCTCAAGTGCACATTCTATCTACAAGCTGGGACAGCTGACCCTAACTGACCACAGGGATATTCCACACCATATGACATCATGCTCAGCATATAAAGCTGGGGGAAGAAGAAGAAAGGGGATGACATTCAGATCTATGTCATTTGTCTTCCCATGTAACCATTACGTGTGATGGAGCCCTGCTTTCCTGGAAATAGCTGAACACCTGCCTGCTGATGGGAAGCAGTAAATTAATTCCTTAGTTTGCTTTGCTTGCACCTGTAGCTTCTGCTTTACCTATTAAGCTCTCTTTACCTCAGTCCATGATTTTTCTCACTTTTACCCTTCTGATTCTCCCCTCCATCCCGCTGTGGGGGGGTGTGAGCAGACGGCTGTGTGGGGCTTAGCTACCTGCTGGGGTTAAACCACAACAGCTGGACAAATCTAAAGCTTTATAGCTCATAGGCATTTTCTCTGGAAATATGTTACAGAAAATGCCAACCAACAGCAAACTGAAACAAAATGCCATCAATAAATGTAAGATACAGTCTACTATAATACAATATAATTAATTAATAGAGGTTTCTCAGAACATGAAAATACATGATGAAAAGGCACTGCTGATGTAGTTGTTTTCTAGCATAATAGCACTTACAGAAATTAATTATTGACTTGGGGGAAAAAGGAAGAAAAAACATTCTCATGGCATAATGCTTGGCAATATGGAAAACTCAAAAGTCCAAGTAAGAGTAGTGCAAAATCTCAGCTGGTTCTGCTGATTATTCTGAGTGCTTCAGCTGGAAACATTTTGAAAAACCTCCATATTTTAAATTTAAGTTCTGTCTGTATTTTAAACACAGTGCCTACCTGTTTGTAGCTATCCTACATGCTGAAGTATACAAAACCAAACAAGTAACTTCACTCTTCATCCAACCAAGTAAAACAAATTTCTAGCTCTCTGTTCCATGAAATTCCAACAGCTAAAGAAATTTAGCAACTACTATACAATGATGTTACTTCAGCAGACAAACAGATGGAAATCTTGCTTCTGTCACCTTTTCACAGGCTGATGTAGCAGGAAATGCATCTTAATGTTGTGAAAGAAGATATCTCCAGAGGCTGCCACACACAATTCTTCACCGCTTCAAGGAGCTTTGTGCAATGCAGCCACAAAGAGGACCTCCATCAACTCAAATTCAAGTGTGGTAAAAGGAGACTAATCAGGCATACCAAATTCTCAGTTTTGTAAAATACGAGGAGAAAAGAGCCAGGACTGAACTAAGAGATCATGGCTAGTTGGTGGAGAACACAAAAAATATGGTTGCAAATACTAAGGTAAATTCATTCAGCAATAAATAAGGCATATTAAATATGGACACAGAACTCATGGCACTTCTCAGAGCTCTTCAGCTCAAGGCATTCTAACTGGTATTCAGTCATGTTTGGGTTTCAAATCCTACACTTTGCCCAGGAGGATCTCTCCAAAAGCATGAATTGTCTATGGGTTCTTGCTTTCAGTTACAAAGAGAAAGTCTGGAAATGCTTAAAAGAAATTTTTCACTTAACTCCCACAAATAAACAAGCAATTCTGGGTATATTTTTTACCCCCAAATCAGAGGTAAATAGTTAGTTTCTTGTAACACGTATGCTTAATACATAACACAACAGAACTGAATGCAGTTAAATACACACTGAAATGCTGAGGAGGATGACTCAGACTAACAGTCATTTAGCCCAGTGTTCTGGTTCAAGCAGTACCTAATACTTAAGGACATAGCAAAAGATGACCTTTCTGCATGTAATGTATTCATATTGCTCGGCAGACTAATGTAAGACCAAAGAAAATCTCTGCTCTTCTTTATAGATAATACTATCACAAAAGGTTTGATTGCTAAATACTTTTAATTAAATATTGTAAATTAGAAAGGATGACCTACAGTTTTATCGAACAAAATTAAAAAGTTGTGGGAGTCACCTTCAAATAACAATTTGTCTGACCAGCTGCCACTGACATGAGGGGAGTTAACGAAAAAGGATTATAAATTGGGTCTCATGGAAATAATTACTTTCCTTTTAACCAAACAAAACCATTAAGTAGAAATATGAATATTAAATTAAGACTTGTTGAAGACAAATAACCTCATTTTATAAATCAACTTGGAGAATATAATATTAAACAATACTAACATGCAGATAAATCAGAACTAAAATCAATAATCAAAAAGAAGGAGCAAGCACCTGTAAATAAATATTTTGGGGAAATATGTGAAATAGAGATAAAATGCACAATTTCATTTTCTAAGAACATGCTTTTGGACTGAAGACCTAGTTTCACAATTTAGTAAAGTTAACAGAAACATGAAAGTTTCTCAATACCAAAATTATACTCCTTCCAGTAATTATTTTAAAAGACAACAAAGATTGCCACACCCAAATGCATTCTGATGCAACAGCTTTTTGAGGCAAAGATTATTATTAGTTCTCATATGACCTGAGAACAGAATATTTGTATTGAAAGATTTATAAATTAAAAATTTATAAATTACAAATTTTATACTAGAATTTGACTTTTGCTTGGATTATAAGTATATGTGTGTGTTTAAATACACATGAACATAGTCAAATTGCTGTATGCAGTCTTGACTAAGAGTAGACAATGGGTGGGTTGAACAGCATTAGTCTTTTTATTCAAACTCAAATGCAAAATATATATGTCTTGAGACAGACAGGAAATTTCTAATCTCAGCAGTACAATGAACATAATCTTTTCTAATAATAATGATGAACTATCAAAGCCTGAGATGTCAAAAGACCTACTGGAACAAATTAGTAATTAAAAGGAAAAAAAAAAAAAAACAAAAAACCAAAACCAAAACCAAAAACAAACAAAAAAAACCAAAACACACAAAACCTATCCTGATCATATAGATCAAAGTTTTGAAATAACTTAATTTCTAGCAACAACACATGATAATTTGTAAACTACCCCCCAACAAACAAAAAACCTACCAACAATTAATAATTAAAAAAAAATAGGTAATCCATCAGAAAGAACAGAAATTTCTTAGTTGCCAAACTCTTTCTGTGGGTGCTGTAAAGCAATAGCAGAAAACCTAAGTAATTTTTTGGACCTATGGCCACAGGAAAAGAGCTTGAGTTGGGGCCTCCTTAGACATATGACTCAAGTGTGTGTAGAAAGGCTTAAGGAATGTCTGACTTCTTGCTTAAGGTGATATTAGTACTGTAGGACAAATACGATGTCTGTTTTCAGAAAGAGTTCCAAGGGGTATCTGAAAAGTACAGAGATATAAACCTGAGATGTAACAAGACTAGAAATTATAATAGATTCAGCTGACACATGGATAAAAATGACATCCACAAAGCAGCATGGCTTTTCTAAAAGGAGGTCCTGCATTACAAGCCTACCAATGCTTTCCAGAGAGATTAGATGGCACAGAGGTAAGAGAAATCCAGTTTATGTAGAGTATTTGCACTTCCAAAGGGCATTTGAGGAAGTGCCTCATGGAAGGTTCTAAGATGTCTGTCATAACAAAATAGGCTTTTGACATCTGTTTGCTTAAAATATAGTTAATTGATGGTAAAAGTAAATAGTCAGCTCTTCCAGAGGACAGATTGTCACTAATTGACTTCTTTAGTATTAAACTCTTTGACAATATATTTGTAGATATGCTGGAAAAGAAGGCAAGCAGTGAGATGACAAAGCTTGCTGATGATACTAGCTTACACAGAGCAGCAATGAGGACAACCGCCTGTGAAGAAATAAAGAAATGTCCTACAAAACTGAGTAAGAAAGAAAATGGTAGATTAAATACACTGTATTTTCTATGAAAGGAATGAAAAGGCATCAGACAAAACTAGTAAAGTGAACAAAAGAAAATACTTCTTAATTGAAACATCCTTGCCATAAAATATTCAGAATACTAAAAGTGTACATGGGCTTAAGAGGAAAAATAGACAAAGTCATGGATGAAAAAATCTCTCAGGAGGTACTTACTATAAATAAACTTGATGTAGGAAGTCTCAAATTGTCGCAAACTGTTAGAGTGGAGGAAAGCATTCTGAAGAAGTATCACTATATCGTTGCTTACTCTTTTCCTTATGTGATACTCAGTTAAATGGATCTTTAGTATGACTCTGTACAGCTGTTCTCATATTCTTATAATCTAGGGATTACAAACAGGAACTCTTATACCTTATGTTGAATACATTGTTTGAGAGTTAGATAAAAATATTAATAAAACATTTGGATAATACTGACAGAGTAGGATCTATTGCCAGAAGAGCTTACAGTGAATTGTGGCCAACAAAGCAGGAAGAACAAAGAGAGTAACATACAGCACCAATTTTGTAAGGTAACAAAGAGGGTGCCACAGATTTCTGCAGTGGATGCCCTTTTGCTTAATACATTCAAGACAGATCTGAACTAGGAATGAGCTTGAATTACAGAACTTGTCAATAACACACTTTCAACAGAAATGGAAACAAGCACAGAGAAAGTTGTGCTGTATTCATAAGCTATCTATTGGTTAGTGGGGTTCCACAAAAAGAAGTGGGTTTTTTTTGTTGTTGTTTTTTTGTTTTGGTTTGGTTTTTTTTATAAATACAAAGCAGTAATTGTATATGAGAATTTGAACAAATTATGAGACTTACAAAGTTTAAAATCATTTGCATTGATTTAGCACAGGGATTTTTGCCATTAATGTGAATCTCTGCTTGTAATTCTTTCTGCAAAATGGAGTTAGGATGCACAAGGAATAGAATTGAAGGTATTAGAATCCAATTAAATAAATCATTGGCATGATCCCATCTAGTTACTGCATGACAAAACACACACAAACAAAACAAACACATGATGAGAAGCATAGAGGAGAGTGGGTACAAAGGCAACAGAAATCATCAGAAGAGTGAAAATACCACAAAGGAATATAAACTGATGTCATGGTTTTGGCTGGGATAGAGTTAATTTTCTTCCCTGTAGCTGCTATAGTGTGTTTTGGATTTGGTATGAGAATAGTGTTGATGGCACACTGATGTTTTAGCTGTTCTTGAGTAGGTGCTAAATGTCGCTAAATAATGCTTATACTAGTCAAGGACTTTTCCAGCTTCCCATGGGGCACAGCCAAGGCAGCTGATCCAAACTGACCAAACGGATATTCTATACCATATGATGTCATGCTCAGCATATAAAGCTGGGGGAAGAAGAAGGAAAGTGGTGGGGACGACATTCAGAGTGATGGCGTTTGTCTTCCCAAGTAACCGTTATGTGTGATAAGGCCCTGCTTTCCTGGAGATGGCTGAACACCTGCCTGCCGGTGGGAAGTAGTGAATGAATTCCTTGTTTTGCTTTGCTTGCGTGCACGGCTTTTGCTTTTCCTTTTCATTATATTATTATTATTGTTATTATTACTATCATTACTGTTTTGCTTTACCTATCAAACTGTTTTAACCTCAACCCACGAGTTTTCTCACTTTTACCCTTCTGATTCTCTCCTCCGTCCCTCCAGGGGGTAGTGAGTGAGCGGCTGTGTGGGGCTGAGCTGCTGACTGGGGCTAAACCACGACAACCGAGAAGGATAAGACTGAACAGTTCAGGAAGGAGAAGTGTGACAGAGACTTAATTCCTGATTTTGAAGTGCAGAAAGCACAGAAGTTTCACTTCCCCCTTCCTCATAAAATGAGGACTATGTAGTATTTAACAAACAAACAAAAAAAAATCACCTGTCTTGTGAAACCCAAAACTACAGAATGAAACTGTCGGCAATCTCACTGAATTCAGTAACTTAAGTTTTCTAAAAATTAGTCTATACTGTGAACAACAAGAATTAAAGCAATATTTTTCTTAGTAGAATGGACCTGATGATATATGTTTCATAGATACGCTACTCTCATAACTTGCTGAGATAAGACCTTCCTGAAACTTGTGTTACTTCTACTTTGCACATACTTCCGAAATACACATTTCCAAACATAGTTAGAGGACTAACACTAGATTAAACTACCTAACTAATTCAGATGATTCAGTGTTCTGTCATGAACAGAAAAAAAAGCAAGTGCTGTTGAGCAGTTAGTCATGGAAAAACATCTCTGTGCCATCTGTGATAAAAACCTCAGATATATCTGCAACTCAGTGCTTACTGCTAGGAAAACAGGATGTAATGCAGATCACAAACTCCAGAAGGCTACCCCAGGCTTCAATAGTACCCCAAACACTCAGGAACACAAGTTGCACTGGCTGAAGCAAGATGAAAGTTATGCTTTAAGCAAAAAGGAATCTTTTGAAATATTGGGTGTCAGAGTGTAAATCCCATACCCTAAAATTAGATTATAAATGCAGAAAATTGAATAAGGAAATCTACTATGTTTCAAATTCACTTTTTTACCTACACTCCTATCTGGCTTGACAGCTTAGACAAGCCTCTTCCAAGACTTATCATTACACTCCAGTCAAAGTAACCTTCTTCAACTTTATTTTCTTGTGCGATTAAAATTAGAGCATGTCTGATGTATTATTATCATCGACAACAAAATTACACAGATTTTGTCCGGATAGGAGGCAGAGCTATCAGGAGAACCTACTGATTTAAGAGTTCATTAGAGTGTAGCCAGTTATTTGGAGAAAAATAAAACAAAGACACACCAAAAGAAAAAATAATCCCTCAGAAGTGGCCACTGCTCAGAAACTGAGGGTGTGATATCAGGACCCAACAGAACTAGACTGCCCTGAGGATAGTTTCTTCTGTTTCAGAGGACTCAGATCTGACCTAAACAGAAGTTCAGCGTGCCCATACTATGCTAATAAAGAATGGTTTTGTACTATGTGTTTACATAACTAATTTCATTCCTTAGAATAATTTTTTCCTATGAATTTACGCCATGATTATTTATTTTATTCTTTAATCCCACAAATTCTGTGATAAAAAGTTTATTTTGAAAAGTGTATAAGGCATATTTTTTTTTTAGTTTATTCTTTCACATATGTCCAAAGTTACAAAAGGAAGCTATTGCATATTAAAGCTATTAGAGTTAGAGAGCTCATGTATAATTTTCCAAGAACAATAATATTCCATTGCTAGATTCTCAATCAGTTTTTGCAAAATGAAATAAAGGCACAATTCTTCAAAATCTTATGATCTTACAAAAATGGGTTTCTAGTCTTTGAAGGCTATGCCACAGTTTTATCAGTTTGTCTTGTATTTTGTGCAGCTGTTTTTTCCTCAATTATAGATGAAGACCATTCAGTTCCAGTGTTTAAATATGTTGGAGATTGTTTCTCCATTATTGTTTAGATAGAAACTTCTTTCCTCTTCACCATGGTTTTGGGAATAGAAGTGCTACTGTGACAATATGACACCATTTCCTGCAATACTGAATGATGCAAAGTATTTATGCAACTTGCCATCAGTCATAACTACTAATCTGTGGTTTCCTTTCATAGCACTGATTTGGGAAACCTAAAAAGAATCCATTATTTATTTGTTTTATTTGGTAATTATACAAGCACCACATTTTGACCTCATATCTAAAGGAAGGACTATGGTTTTCAAACAATCCTCAAAATTATGACTTGGAAATGCATTTACAATTTCAGATTGTTAAGTATTTCATGATTTCACATTAAAAAAATCTACATATACATTTGAAGCAGGAAAAGAAAACAGCTTACACAATAATGGCATAACAGGTAAAATATATGTCTAATGAGGCAGTGCTTGTATTTCTGTCCTGCCCATTCCTGATATTTATTGTTTTACCATCCTAAGTAGTTTTATTTTATGGGATACCAGAAAAGGAATTTCAAAACAACAACAAAAACTTATTTACTTTAAAATATTTTCTGAAGTGTTTAAATCTCTATTTTATATTTAAATAATTATAATGGGATCTAGCTATTAAAACCATAAAATAAATCCGTATGCAACATCTTAATCTAGAAGAAGACAAAGATTTTTATTAATTCACAAAACCTTACTAGATTCTTTCAAATGGCTGATATATAAAAAAGAATAAGCTGTTAGTTCCTGTAATAACATAAATTTAAAAGAATACTTCAGCTGAAAGCCTACTAAATTAGAGAATGCAGAGGTATTTAAAAATTCATTTGTCTATTTGTATCATTACAAATGACATGGCATATTCAATTCTATTCCGGTCAGAAAGGATGTGGCCTTCTATCTCGCACTTTGAGCAAGTATACTATTTTGGGTGACAGTGGGTAAAAGGGCACTGGATAATGACAACCCACAACCTTCTGTTCCTCTCGTCATATCCCATGTAGGACTTGGAACAATCTATATTCTTGAAAATGCCTGCCAGACTCAGACCTCAATGTCAACTAGATTGAAGAATGACTTTATGAATTCTAATGGGATGAGGCACGCACATCTCTACTACCTCTGTAGTTAGCTGAGTCTCAGGATGAACAGAAGCAGATATTTAGGCATCAAAACATTTTAGTGGGAAATTATTTTAGCTATTAGCAAGTACTCTTATCGGGTACATTATCAAGTAATTAACTCCAACATAAGCAAGTCTGTAGAGTGAAACATAGAAGATACAGTATCCATACAATCCATAAGAATTTCCTTGTGTTTTAGTGATTTTACTTGGAACAAGATTTATCAGATCCTGATAAAAGTCCATTAGGAGCTGGAGCACATGAGGAATGTTATTCCGATCCTATTCCAGTGCATCTTATGAATTAATTCAAAGGAATGCAATTTGTGTCTTTCAAGATTGCTCTGCGATGAAAACTAAAGCAAGGGGAGTGGGAATGATCAAAAGAAGATTCAGTTCAAAAATCACACTGCTGGATCTAATCTAAAATGCTAATATAGTTGCACCTTTTATGTAAGCAGAAACTTACAAGATCTAAATATATAATATATATAAATAGATACAGTATCAGCAGTAGTTAGATGTCTGAGTGGGTAGTGGAAATTGTGAGGTGGAAGGGGACTAGTTATAGGAACAGAATTTGATCTAGTCCACTGAAGAGAAATGCAAGCATGTTGGGAATACATTCTTATAATTCATGTAGTCACTTAAACTAAAATGTCCTGTGACCCTGCCTCCTAGAAATCACAATTCACTAAGTTAATTATGAACATTTTTGAGAGAAAAGTCTTTGCAATTGTTTGATTCTAGTAAAGAAGTCAGTGATATGTCATAGCCCTGAACACACTGTTCTAACTCAGTCACTCAGTTTACCTCACTGGACTTTCTCTGAATTTCCAATTCACAAGTTTCAAAACTTTAATTCCAAAACAGCTGCTTATCTAAAATACTACCTGTTTAGATGTCTCTTTTCAGAGCCTACCATCATTAACAGAAAGGACTTAAACATAGAAAAAAGCAACACCAACAAAAAAATCCCCCAAACCTGCCTCCTCCCCCCTCCCCCCCCCATTTTATTTAAGAGAACATTGCCTGGTTTCTGACATCTCTAATGAATACATCCTCTCAGTGATCAAAGCAAAGGCAACTGATATAAAAAATTTATCCCATACTCTAGATTGGGAGAAGAAAACCAAAATAAAACAAACAAAAAAACCCCCATGCCACACAGTGCCTATCCATTGAATGCTTGATGCATTCAAATGTTATTTAGTGAGCTAGTGTAAAGTACCAATATAGGGCAAGAGAGAAATACAGCCTCAATATATAGGTGTGCAATCACAAAACTGATTATGTGGAGATGAGATTGTGAATGTTCACCCTTTCTGTCCCCTTCTACCTATTCATATTCAATTAATTTTATTCTTACAGAACTATAGCTTCTAAGAATAAATGTAACTCATGAATAAAACAAGACATAGTGGTACATTTTGAGACACTAGACAATAATCCTCTGCCTTCTGCAAACTAAAATTGTTGCAAGTAAAATTAATTTTACTACAAAAGAATCCTGTAAATAAAGGAAAACCACTTGAGCTGGGCAAGTTATTTTGAGTTCTGCAAATTATTTCAAATTTGTATCTAAAAAGCTTCCTTTTCCACTCAGCTATCGTTCAAGGTTTGCTATACTAACAAATTCTTAAACTTGTTCATACTAATCATTTCTCTTGCCCCTTTCAACAGCTGGAATGTGGAAGTCCTGGGTCTTAACTACAGCAAAGTAGTAACATCTTTCTATCTTAGTCCACTAGATGTGAATATCAAGAGTGCACAAGCACACTTGTGCCATACCACTGTAGAGCTTAATACACGTGAACAACCAAAGGAAAGTTATGGACCGAAAAAACCATCAAGTCAACACTGTGCAGGTTTACTCCCAGTATGCTTATTTACTCCATCTGCCCAGCAATACCAGCTCCATTTCTAATACACACAGTTGTTGGTTTAACTTCTGCCTTTCCTCTCTCCCCTTTGATGAATAGTTTTGATGAATAACTGTACTTTCCTTTATCTGGGTTTGATGGTAGGCAGAAACCATGCAATTTAAAGATTTGTTGCAAGAAATACATGCAGCTATGTTAAAGCTAATATGAAAATAACAAATATAACTAATTCTGTAATAATACAGAAGTGCATATAGATATATGTTATACTTAAGCTTTTGGTTGATTCTGTTGTTCACGTTATATGAAAATTGTATATTCTCCCAGAAGCATCAAATAGCAACAGCTGTTTTATGTTATGCATTATAGATCCATCACATTTTAAGACCATAAAGAACAATTAGGTAAATTTGTCTTGGCCCAAAACTCATAAATAATTCCAATTCTTTGCTTGCAGATTTTTTTTATGTTATGGTAGGCATGATTGATTTTCAAAACAATGTAAGAAATACTAATTTCCTTTACATATTTAGCTTTAAATAATCACAGAATTATTTCATTTTAACATTTTTCAACACAAAATAACAGAAAACAAATGTAAAATTATATGCCCAAAATCAACAGCCGTATGCACACACCAAATAAAAAGTGTGCAGTTTCATGTGACATAAGACATTTAAAGAGAACAAATTTATTTTTTGTATTTTTTTCAACTCAGCTTGCATTTTCTTGTTTTTAAAACTGACAGAACTGGAAACAGAATGCATCCCCTAATATGGAAGAAAAACATTTCATAATACTGGCTTAAGTCTTGGTACACCATTAAATTAACTTCCAGTAATGTATTGTTACCTTTGTAGTTAACCTTGAAACCAATTGAGCCCACACTTTCATCCGTTTGAAGGTGCAACCACATCTGATTGCTCATGCTCACAATTAAGTCTGGTACAAAGCTCCCAGTTAACCTATAAATAGACAAAAAAAATCTGTAAAGCTGTTAAGTATTAAGTAAGTAGATGATTTTTTTTTTCTTTTTGTAAGGAATCTAAATAGCTATTAAGTTTCTTTTTAATGGTTTTTGTTTTTAAACTCATTGTATTCAGCTCACACCAAATTAGTTATCTACTGGCTGGTTAGCCAATACAGCCCTCAAGGTTCCAGTAACTACAGATTTGACAACAGTCTATAAACACAAGCAACTGCTGCTTGTGTTGCACTGAAATATTTCATTTCACTTTCAGTTGCTGGTCCAGAAAGACATGAACCTCTCCTAATCCTGAACTGCATCTGGCAGTCCTGTGTGCATGACATGCACACATATCAAATGGCACTAGAAGTCCACAATGAGGCACTACATTTATTCTTAAAAAAATGTATTTCTCTGGTATACAGTTACCCACTTTGGAATATACGTATTGCATATTTAAGAGGGAGTTGTTATTCTTAAAATAGGAATACTATTATGAAGGTCCATGTGTTCCCTGCACTCTCTCAAGTCCCCTCATCACCTTTAGCAGAACAATGGAAAAATGTGCCTGACAGACTCAGCTGACGTTCATTCTTCAGTACCAAAAATACCAGATGTCAGAACTTTAAAACCTCCTAATGCCACACAACATTGATTAATTAGAAAGAACTAAATTTGGTATCTCTTTTTTCTTTTTTTTTTTACTTTTCATAGTGTTTGCAAAAATTTGAGTCAATGCAATCCTAAATGTTCATTCTGTTTGCTGAATGAAATAGTGTGATAGCAAAAAGGAAATGTGAAAACTGCAGTTTTATGTTATATTGCATTTTTTTCCAAAAAACTTTGTCTCAGATTTGGTAAGAGTTTATCAGCTAAAACAGAATGGTGGAAAGTACCAAAACATTTTCTATTCTTGTAAAATGGATGACAAGCATAAGACTGTATGAGTGAAAACTGTTAGTTTGTTTTTTTGCATTCTAACTGTTCTTTAAAGCTAGCTGAAACTTCAACTGGACTATTTTAAATATATTTGGAGTTAATTTTAGTTCTCCCGTCTGGTCTTTTTTAGCTTGTTTCTGTATGAAATACTCGCTGTGGGAGAAAACCATGTCTATTTCCTGTATCTGTGTTCACAGATGGAGCTACTACAAAAACCCTTGCCAGAATTGAACAAGTAAATGCCTGGCCAAAATAATGTACTAACTGCTCATTCCCACACTAAGGGAAAGTGTCTTCAGTGAGTTCAGTCTTTGCCAAATTAATAGATTAACAGGATGTTCCTCAGAAACAACGCTGATGTAATAGTTAACAGTTTTGTAATTGTTGCTGGTGACTGACAGTACATCTTGGGAATATTAAGGCCATTGGGAATATTAATCTTTTTGTTGTGTCAGAAAGAATAATTCCCATGATAAACAGCCATCAAAATTTTTATCATTTCTATTCTCTGAAGTCAATTATAAATACTTTTTTTAAATGCATACCGTTTTCATAAAAAATATTTTTCAATTAAATAGTACTTCGGGAAAAAATATCACTTGAAAAATGTATTTTTGAAAATAAGAATCAATCAACAGAGCACAGAAATCAGTTGTTGTTCTTTTTTAAGTGTTTAGGGATCCCTGTACACTATTTAGGAAGACTTTGGGGCCACAGAGCAGTAAGATCCAGAAAAAACAGGTTTACGTGAAGGAAGATATTTAAGATATAATGAAATTCTGCAGTTATGAATTATCCTTTCTTTCCTCTTGGGGTTTATGCAACTTCCTCTACCCTGGATTCATTACCTAGATTCCTCTCCTGGATGTAGGTTCTTACACTTTCCCTTTCAAAAGCTGAGCAGTGAACACTGTCAACAGCAGAAATGGGTGGATGTGATCATGATGGCTCCCTTTTTATTAAACAGCTTAACAGTTACGACACTCAGCAGGGTGTTTTCCACCTCCTCTAGGACTGCAGAACTACCCCTCCCACATATCAGTGACATACATTCCCCGAGAGAGTACAGTGAAGACTAGGTTAGAGGATATTTAGAATACGGCGACACTCTCCACATACTGAAGGCAATCTGTAATATGGAAGATTGGATACATGTACACCCGACATAGCAAGCATACTAAAAGTGTAAGAGTGAGTTTCATGCCTTGTGCACTGGATTTTCCAAATATGTGTTACAGAAACCAGTGCCTAGATGCGTATTACATTGAGTTACCTACAGCAACTGTCAGATAAAGCTACTGAAAGCAGACTTCCAAACATCCTGAAAAAGTGCTGTGGCCGATGTATGAAGGAGGACCCACCATTTCTTTTCCTTCTTCCCTTTTATCACTTGGTAATAAAACTTAACACTGCTCCATCTTGCAAAGATCTTAGTACCGTAGGAAAGCACTAAGAATGCCTTCAGATTAGTCATCTTGTCAAACACACAAAAAATGTACTCCATTCAGATTTAAGTTCACAGGTGCTAGGCTCACTAGCCTGGAGCAGACTGTCATGTTGCCGGGTGCATGTATATAGGCACAGAATTATAGGCACCCAGGGAAATTTAATTGCAATTACTGAAATGGTATTGTAGTTTAGCTACCTCTGTGATTAGCACCAGCAAAGCAGGAATTATCAGGACTCCAATTCTCAGTTTCGGAAGCAAAATTCTATCTAAATGCCACTTAAATTCAGTTTTTGGTCCTGAACCTTACTATCTAGCAGTGCCCAGTAAAACTAGTGGATTAAACACTTGGATAGGTTTCCTGATTAATTTTGATAAATTGGAAGAGAAATGTTTTCACATCATTTACTTGTAAACCAGACATAATCAAATCAGTGTTCTTCAGCAATTTGCTGGAGGAAAGATAATTATTTTAAAATTTAAAATCCAAAATTAAATCACACAATAGCTGATTTATTTGCTATGCGTCATACCTCAGACAAAGTCAGCATGGATCACAGGAGAAAAGATTTACAAGTTTTTACAGTACTCAATTATATTTCAATTATATTCCATTTTCTATGGAATTTTTTTAAACATTTAATCCTAATAACTTCAACATTGACACTTCTGATCACAGAATAATCAGTGATCATTCCACTGGTAAGCAAAAATAATATATGTGTGGCTGATTATAAAATGTTATTTAATATTAAAACCCCACAAATTAATTAGGGGATTTTTTGCCTTTCCAAGATCCTCTCAGTAATAATTCTTTAAAATTATTTACCTAGTTATTTACAGAACAGGTTCTTTTATCATATGTTAACACTTGACAATTCTAATTAACTCTTTTATTAAAGAAAATGACTCAGAATTGTTTTATATAAATGACAAGTTTAATCCTGTAATTTCATCATTTCTCCCCAACATAGGTCTCATTATCAGACATACTTTTATAGAATACTAACATCTTTAATGAAATAAAATCTGGACAGAGTGCTTTACTACATTACTCAAAATTTTAAATATCATTGTACTGTTCCTTAATGTGTTACTGTAATTCAGGTACCAATGAAAAACAATACTTTACTTAAATGTTAATAAGACCTAGTGAATTGGTAATTAATAAAAGCTCTTTCCACATGAGCAGATAGTGAATAGAGTTTAGGAATCTAAGAATATCTGAAATTGATTTCCAACATTATCAGAAATATATTCTGAAGGCTTGGTACTGATACTGTTTATAAAACAGAAATTACAGTACTTCCCCACTTCTCAAAACTATTATTAGTAACAATTAGCACATCTACAATCCACTGAAGAAACTCTCCATTATCCTAAAGTAATTACACCTGAAATAACTGGCCAAATCCTGGTCTTCTCATTGATAAGAAGGGATAGAATGATTACAAAAACAATTAAAAATAGAGGGTCAGATAGTCTCTCCTCTGAAGGATAAATCTAAGGAGGAATTCATGATGAAAATCTGCAAATCTTGAAACAACTGTATTTTCTGCTCAAAGTTTTGCAATGAATAATATTAATGAGATTAAATTAGGAAAGAAAAAAAGGTAAGCATTGGTTTTAGAGTATTCAAACCAAACAAATTCTTGATATCTTTCTTATGGTGAATAATGGAAATCTACAATATATAAAAATAGTATGAATACCTTTTCATTAAATGTAATGCAGGGACTATCATTCTAAGGAACCCTAATTTTGGTATTCTTCTGGGTTTTTATTGAAAACATTTTGTACTAAACAGTTATCACATCTGCTTCAGATCCGATCTGTGTTTTAAATTTGTGACTCATTTGAACTAATGATAACATAAGATACTTACTGAGAGGCCAGTTTATTTAAAAGTAACAGTTAAATATTATTTGGCCTTTTCCAACAATCTTTTCTAAATAGTGGACCCTTATGGGTAAAATATGGTTTCTAAGTAATAAACAATATTTTTGTTATAATTTTCAAAAAATTTAGTCAGATTTGAGAAAAATAAAGACAATGTATTTTAAGGGGCCTTCGTTTCTCCTACAAAACAATGAATTATTTACTCAGAATGGAACCAGAGCTACATAAAATGACAGACTATGAGTAATACTTAATTACAGTGTTCTGCATATTTTCAAATGGCTGGGGAATAAAGAGTATCATTGGATTATACTGCTGTCTTCAAAATTTTACAAATTAAGGAATAAGATTCTGAGTTTATCTTCTTGAGACTGCTGTTATAATATTATTATAAGACCAGTTATCATCACAAGTTAAGTATCTGAGAAATATGGATTCTGAATTTAATCAATGGTTGTTAAGTATTCCTATCTATCTATCTGTATATATATATATATACACATCTCCAGGCTCACACATTCCAGAAGAATGCTAATGGATGATAAAAATATTATTTAATACTCAGTGCTATCTGATTTGTAATCATATGTGGTTTATGTAACATCCTACTCAGATTTACTCTGTAATAATTTTTTTCACTATACTAACTCATTTTTTGACTTATCTACAATAGTCAAGAAGCACTTAAAGGTCTAGATCCTATAATACATCTTTTGTCATCCTAAGCTTGCTAGGAGATTATAAAAGTTAATGTATAAGTTGTCCATTTATCTATTTTTGATTATGTTCTTACATGCTTTTAATTTGAGAACTCACTTATAAAGGGAGCACAATAGCCCCTAAAAATTTATATGTCTACATGTGAATGTACAGATTATGTCTTTTAAAATTCCTGATTTTAGTTTACCTTTTTCTTTTCTGCTGTCTAGCTCATATTTTTCTGACTTCAGAACAGTCAATATAACAATGTATTTAAACTGTCATCTTCAGTAATCTTAGAAGCTCAGTAAGATTAGTTTTTGTTGAGACTTACCTGACTAATCACTATTTACTCTCATCAAAAAACACATTAATGATATTTTGTAATGCATACAAATTGTAAGTGCAAAAGACTTACACTTGAAGCACAGTTTTAGGATCACCCACTTCTCCTCCATCACCAATTGTCAATGTATCATAGCCAATCTCCAGATCAAATTCGTCAAAATTTATCTGAATAACCTAGGAAATAAAATAAGTAAATGTATTTTAGAAATAAAGAAACATATGTCAGAGATGAGTGTGTAAACAAGATTTTCAGGAGTGTAAATAAAGAGATTTTCCAATTAATAATTACATGTAACTTTAGCATATTTTACAATAAATTATTGTAATTAACCCAACAGGTTTGGTTCACGAGGTATGAATTATAATAACATTTAGGTATCATCACTCTGCTGACCTCCTCAAAGCACCGTCATTTCACTTATTTATGTAGTTGTTACGTTTAACACAGTTCTGAATAACTGCATTACATTTTCGTTATGATATACACAAAGGGCAACATAACTAATTGGACTTTGTGCAGTACAATTTTGTTCAAATAACAACTGAGTAATTGTACTTCACTGAGTAAATACGGTGAAGGTGAAGAACATAATTTACTCCAGACATCTATAATCTGGCTCAAGTAGGATAAAGCTGGATCAAAGGCAACAGTCAATTTCTTAATTTGTGACCCTGAGGAAAATACAACAATCAGAAGCATGGGCATTTTTTATGTCCTGTAATTTAAATCACAGTATGCATATTTAATGCTGAAGGATAAAAATTTCAGCTCCATTTCAAGGATACAGTGAATTTTTCACTTAGAGCAAAATTCAACCATATTATTAGAAAAGAAAATACGGCATATTGTTTCCACCCATGTATTAATCATGCTAACTCTGTCTTTATGAAAATAATAGAAGTTCCTCAAATTTTCATATAGATAAAAATGATGGAATACTTATAAGTAGGAATTTTTAATACTTATGTCTGTAATAAATAGTCTTTAATTATTGTTGTAATTGAGAACTAAGAGTGCTTAAAGCTGTGGATGCCATTCTGATGGATTAATATCACATCCCTGAAAGTTCATATTACTTTGTTACACTGGGGTTCTAGTAATTGTTTGAAGAAAGACATGTTTCTATGAACAAAAGCCACTACAGGTGAGTTGGAGAAACTTATGTATGTTCCAAGGATTGTAATTTTTCCAAAGGGAGGAGAAACACTTTCTTTTACAGGTGTAAATGGGAACATAAGTACACTGAGGAACAACCATTTTGGCATATTCACATACACAAATATATGTGTGTGTGCACGCATGTGCGTGCGTGCATGTACATGTGCATGTATGTGTGCATTATACCCCAGGGAATACAGTTAAGTACAGAGAGTTAAGAGGGCCCAGATGGAGAGGACATGGAGAATTGTGTAGGCAAGTAGCTGATTTGCTCTAATTACCTGAGTAAAGCAGACAAAACCACACATAAATCTTCTTAATTTTCTTAGTGCAAAAAAAAATATTCTGGATTGTTTGTGTTGTTCTAGCCACAAAATTTGTAAGCCTAGATATAAGAATTTAAACTGAAATCCATAACTAGATTTAAGGCTGACACATATTTCATTCTTTATTTAAAAAAAGAAAAAGTGTCTTAATTTTTGGTCCACATTTAAACTATGTGCAATTAGATGTGTAGATACATCAGAACAGGGAAAGACTCCACAATAAAACATGGGACTTTCTAGGAAAATAATATCAGTACTGAATTCAAGCTGAAAGTGTGTTTCACCTATTAACTGTAAAATACATTTTGCAATAATGCTACAACATAAAAAACTTAAATTTATATTCATAATAACAAGAAATCCAAGGTTTTAAGAAAAATTGCATAATTAGTTCATCCACCTAAATCCTAATCCTGTTTTCCATTAAACACAAGAAGAAATCTGATTTTATTAACCTATATTTCTTGGTAAGTGCAACAGTAATAATTTTTCAAAAATTAATATCCTTCTAGATATTTTATATTAAGCACTGCCATATTGATACAAAACACCTGTCTTTTTGTAGTTGAAGTACTTATCTTTATAAGCAGTGTCAGAAAGCAAAAAAAACTTTTCCTTGGCACAATCAGCAATATCCCATGCTATGTGCATGTCATTGCAGAGGATAGGATAGAGGTTAAAGAAAATATAAGTTCCTTTAAAAGTGTTTCAAGGTACATTTTTTTAATTAGGCCTGACTAGAAAGAAAACACATATTTTTACCCATATGATTAATGTTAAAAATATTTTCTTAATTTCACTGGAGAAATGTAAGATCTTTTTCATTATTTTTTAACAATGGTCACAAATAAAAAAGTAAGAGAACACCATGAAAAATATCTGACTTATTAGGGAATACTGTGTAACATGAAAAAATAACTGAATTTGAGGGTTTTTGTCAAATTATAGGCTTCAGCTTGAATCTTTCCACTAGTCTCTGGTGAATCCCCAAATTATTGATGATTCTGTTGTGATCTCCCAGGTTATTGGCTGCTCTGATGTAATCTCTCATTCTTCTAAAATCTGAAAATATTTTTCTGAGATAAAAAAAGCTTTTTTATTTCTAATCAAAATAGATGTACATGCAAAAAAAGTTTATAATTTGTTTTTTCTACATTAACATTTTTCAGAGAAGCATGTTTTATTAAGATTTCTGGCCCACTCTTTGTAACTCATCTAAAACTGATAATGGGAAAGGTATGACTTTGAAAACTGTACTTATATAAAGCCACAGATGCATCAATTAGTCTACATCTGTCTTGTATCATATTCTGTGAAACAGTCACATTTTTAAGACAAGAAGTAGCAATGAAATAATTAATAATTTCATAATTTATGAATATATTTAAATTAAAATATTATAATATAGTAACTGGCTAAATTTGGAATGTTAATGCAATAATCTTATTCTTGCAGTTGTTACTACCATGATTTCTTCTTAAAAGTTTCTGGATCATCTGAAAATTAGAAAATGCTGCAACTTTGTACAAAACTACCAGTAGGAAAACAAAACCAGAAACAGTAGCCACCAAATAGAATCATATTTCCTGTATAGGAAAAAGTCCAATATTATTGCTTGAGACAGTAAATCATTTTCCATACCATGCATATCTCTGCTCAAAGAGGGTTAGAAACAGCTACCAATAACTACTCCAGACACATTATAGTATAAATGAAATATTTCATAACTCCAGATCATTAAAGGGTAAGCAAGCAATTGTATGTAACCTACTAGTACACAACCCATTTCAACTTAAGTTTAACATATCACACCTGAGCTGATTTACAGTACAAACTTTGGATCTGGTGAAGTAAACTTGCCATTTATTTGGCAAATATGCTTCTCAACTGAAACTTGAAGACATTTAATTTTAAGGGAATTTGCACAAAAGGAGCAAGAGTAACATATAGCAACAGCAGAGCTGTCAATATCCAACATGTAAGAAGCAGTAAACTCATTTACTACATATGTAGTACACAACCATTTATGTGTTGTAACTGTGAAAAACGACTGTCTATATGTTTTAGAAATTCATCCTCTGCTGTTTATCTTTGACATGCAAAGTACACAATGTTCAATACAAAATGTACTTGAAATCTTTGCAAATACGTCCAAACAGCAAGAAAATATGTACTCGTAGTTATAAGATAGGTTTTCAGAGTCCTTGTTTTACAATGTCAGATTTAGTTTGATCAGACCTAAAGATGGCTGGATTTGGCAGTGCTCATATTAATTATTTCCTTTAGAATACTAAAAAGATGTTTTGATGATATCAGCATTTAAAGTTGAGAGTACAGAAACCTTTCAAAATAAAAACAGAGATTTAGGTAAGATGAGTAAATAACTTAAAATTTTGTAATAAACTTGCCAAAAATGGTGCTTTTACCAGTCATCTCTTATTTTGCCTTTTTTTGTTTTTCTGAAAAAGCTGTAAATGGCATACCAAAGGTAGGTGGCATCCTTGAGTCAGTTTAACATTAGACTAAAACCTCATTCTACATTCTAGTCTGCTATTGTTTAGAGGAATAAACACTTCAAGGAAATTTGTGCTGATTTATTACTATATTCTATGTATTCTTAAACCAGATTAGTGTTACTAAATTGTGCTATTGATCTGGTTAGTAGATGCACAGTAATCAGAAGCACAGGGACAGGTATTCTTGATCTGTGAATTCAAGCAAAGTCTTCCTTCCAGTTTCCCAGAGCAAAATAATTCCCAGAGGATCATTAATATAAATGAGATATGATCCATTGTTTTTATTGATCCATATAAACAGTGACCATGTTTAAAATGTATTTATGAATTTATTGTATTTATGCTCCATCCCACAATCTCATTTAAAGCTGGAAAAAAAAAAGTATGGAGGGGCCACAAAATATTTTCTAATGGTCAGGTATACTTTCAGGGAACAATTCCACGAACAAAAATATTTCATCAATGATTTGCCTGAACTACAAGATTCTGGATAGGAGGATGTTACTATCAAAAGTGGATTCTGGAAGGCAGGCACAAGAGGGAATTTTCAAACAGGCAGAATTCCAGCTGAGGCAGTTTACCACCATAGTCACGATCTATTATTTCACATATTTTAAGTCAACTAATGATATTGGATATGTATCAGTATGGCTTCAGAACTGAGAATAGTATTTTTACTTAAAATTAAACAATATAATAACTACTATTCTCTTCTTTTTCAGAAACAGCTACACAGTAGTCCCTGAAATTTTGATCCTTTGTAGTAGCTTTTGTGATGTATCCAGCAGGTAGCAGACTACTCTAACTATCCTGATACAGACTAATCATATTTTGAACTTTGTTTCAGAGGATATTATTAAACATGGCCCTAGACACTACTGTCAGGAAAAAGAAATCTTTTCTTTCCTCTTCCTCCATATACACACATATATATAAACAACAAATTTATTTAAAATAAAATATGCTGAGCTGTGCACTCATTCACTAAAATAAATACAAAAATAGCTAAAAGAAGGCAATAGTCTTTCTATACCCTGGTCTGCTTTTGCTATTTATAAACCCAGAAGCAATAAAAAAAAAAAAAAAAAACCAAAAAACCAGTAATACCAATGATTATTATCCAAGCTATACAGAAAAACAAGGCACTATTTGAAAAATAACTTTCTGAAAATTATAATGGTGTACTTTGGTCTCTAATAATTTAGCAAGCACTTTTGCAAAGGAAGAAATGGGAGCAGAGATCTAATTTCTAACAAATTTCAGTAGGTGTACCTCCTTTCTTGTTCTTGGAATATATCCTTTGGAACCCACTCTCTGGGCAAAACCAAGTCTGTTATCTAGCTCAGAAGTAACACAGGAGAAGACTTGACTGAAAATTTAATGGCTAAGTTGAGAACTTCCTACAACTCTTTAGAGAGATAACACACTTAGGAGGATGTGTTCCAGACAGCAGTCTTCCCAGACAATTTTTCGATATGACTATGTGTCTAGTTCCTTATAGAACTAGCTCCCAAAAGATTTTTCAAGGAAAGTAGTGTTCCAGGTGAAGTACTCAACTTTTTAAAATTTCACAACACATAAAGCAGAATGGTGTGTAACAGAAGCAAGTGTATGTGCTTAAGAACTACTTTTGAAAGAGAAGTGTAAAGATTTAAAGTTGTATGTATTTCCATATATGCATCTGTTGTCCTAAAGATTCCAATGCAAATGTAACTCTAAAAATATTTTCAGATGTATAGAAACATTTTCACTCCATAAAATTTGATATTTTACCAGTAAAATAATGATGAAGTTTCTAAAGATGTTATGAATCTTTTCTCCTAAGAAGAGTACCTAAAAATTAAGCCAAGATATAGTTTAAATGAGCTATATCTTAGATAATATTAAGGAACAAATTTGAATTAAAACATCCTGCCAAGAACACAATATTATTACATGCTATTTTGCTGCATACTGCATATAATTCAATGATTTAAAATATCCAAGAACTGCTAGCAGCTGTGTAGCATAACAATAATTTAACCGGCTCTTTGGTTGTCACCTATTACCTGAACAAAACACAACCCGAAATGTAACAGCCTAAATATTAAGCACTCCTGTCCTTTCAAATTTAATTTAATCTTTGAGTATCAGAGGGGATAAGAAAAGGGGGAGGGGGGAAGAAAAGGAGAGAGGAAACTTGGAGATTTATAGAACATCATAGAAAAAAGCAGGTGACACACAAAGCTAAAAGACAGTTCCAGCATATAAATACTCACTAGCTGAACTGGAAAGTTCTTTCTATATTGTTGAGCCCATTTGTTGGCAATAAGATTCAACATACTTAACTGTAGACCTCTACAGTGCAAACATCTGTATTTTATGTAGGCTTCCTCATAACCAGTGAAAAAACATCTAGAGTATAATCTATTTCATCAAAAGGTAGATAACACACACTAGATCAACCACAGTTTGGAAGTACCTATTTCTCTTCCTTGACTATAAAGTGAGACTAGGCATTTATATATGGATGCCTACACTGTGGACATCTAAAATGGAATTCAATCACACAAATATTTTTAAGTAGTACCATCTGAGATGCTGTAAAGCAGCCAAAAGATCCATACAAACCTGGCAAATACAGGATCTTCAGGAGAACTGTGCTCTTTTGGGAAGGCAGCTGAAGACCAGGTGGGGTTATCCCCAAGTATTAGATGTCAATGGCTGCCAGTAATCTCAGTCCTACAGATAGCAGGTGAATTTTGCTTTGCAGAATCATTGGTAAACACATCATGTAATTTCTTTCAGGCAGTTCTTTAAAGGGGGGTTTTGTTTTGTTCTTGTTTGTTTTTTATAACTCCAATACTAACGCTAAATGTCAATTTTCCATAGAGGCTAATCCTGCAATCAGTTTCTTATAAAGGTTGTTTAGAATTATTTACTTTGGGGCCACAATAATTGAAAACAAATGTATAGTCCTTCTCTATCCTGAGAACAAATACTAATGGAAAGTCTTAAAATGGAAGGATAACACATTAAAGTAACAGCATGAAGGGATTATATTTTTATATTTCATGTTATTGTTTTCTGTTTGCATAGAAGTATGAGCTATATTGTGTTGGCTTGCATTCACAAGAAGAGTTTCTGAGATTGATTAATCAGAGGAATACAGTCTCAACATTTAATCAACCTATGCGGCCTCCATAAAAAGAAGTATTCTACAAAAAAGAAATTATCTTGTAAAAAAGGCCTTCTACAAAGAAACAAAAATAAATAATAACTATACAATGTAATTCAACTATCAATATAGCATCCACAAAGGGAAATAAAGGAGTGCAAATGAATCATTAAGCAAAGACATTGGCTTTTACTTAAGTCATTGTGTTTATCATGTTCCCAATAATACAAAAATTATATAACTTTAATCTTGTGAAACAGAATACTGTGTTGTGGGTTTGATGGTTTTCATACCTCTAACCAGTTATTTCAGATTGGATTTTGCCATATTTTCTCACATCGAATATCTTAACCTTTGTAAGTGTCTCATTATACCTCCAAAAATTACTAGTGGTTGTGGTTGTACATAAAATTAAGTTAATTTCACTCATTTTTATTAAGCTACTAGAAAAGAAGATAATTTTTTAAATCTAGACACTGAAGGAAATTACTGTTTTGTAACTTTAACATGTTGTGGGAATTGACATTTGTACCTAGAAGATAACAACAGAGAGAAAGGTTGGACTTGGAAATTCTGGCCACCTTTCTAGTGCCAGAACATCTATTACTGATCTACAAAGAAATCTATTTCTGCAAATGTTATCTTGCAAAAAAAACACAGTATGAATGGTCCAAACATACTAGCAACAGCAAGAAATCCATCTCACTGAAACATATCCACAAGATATCTACTTCCATCTGTTTTCACTGTTAACTCTAGGAAAAAAAACACCTATAGACTGCTGATAATGTCATGCCCACTCTTTGCTCATCAATCAAAACGAATTCTCTGGTTGCCTTATTCACTGGTAGAAGTGAAACTAGGCAGGGAGAAGAAAATACATCCTGTTTATATCTGTGTGTCCTCATATGCCCTCAGGATGGTTAATTACTTTTGTGCTGAGGATGTCTGACTACTTCCCAGTAAGTAAATGATATGCATTTTTATCTGATGGTATAAGCTAATGAAATGCTGATGTCTGATTGATAGGTTTTACCTCCATAATTTTCCATATAATCACAGGTCCCTCCATCAAAATAATTGTGTTATTATATATTCGATTATAGAAGAACAGTTTCAGTAGTAAAGTATATTGAATCCATCATTTATTATAAGACTGAGGTATAATTTTATTTAAATTATTTATACTGAGGTATAATTTTATTTAACATTAATACTACCATGGAGCAGTTAATCCTGGAAACCATTTCCAGGAACATTAATGACAAGAAAATCATCAGGAGTAGTCAGCATGGCTTCACCAAGGGGAAGTCATGCTTGATCAACTTTGATAAACTTCTTTGATGAAATGACTAGCCTGGTAGATGACAGGAGAGCAGTGGATATTATCTACCTGGACTTCCCATAGGCCTTTGATATTGTCTCCTATATTCATAGACAAACTGGCAATGTATGGGCTGGGTGAACAGACACGTGGATTGAAAACTAAATGAAAGTCTGGGCCAAGAGGGTTGTGATCAGCAGTACAAAGTCTCATTGGAGTCCAGTAACTGGTGATGTATCCCAGGGGTCAATACTGGGACCAATCCTGTTTAACATCTCCATTGGTGAGCTGGATGATGGGGCAGAGTGTATCCTCTGAAAGTTTGCCACAACACCAAACCGTGAGCAGCAGCTGATAATGTCAGAGGGTCATGCTGCCATTCAGAGGGACCTCAACAGGCTGGAGAAATAGAACAGGAACCTTATGAAGTTCAGCAAGGGGAATTGTAAAGTCCAGCCCCTGGGCAGGAACAACCCCATGCACTGGTATATGCTGGAGGCCACCAAGCTGGGAAGCAGCTTTGCAGAAGTGTACCTGGGGGTCCTGGTGGACACCAGGTTGAACATGAGCCAACAATGTGCCCTTGCTGCAAAGGCGGCAAATAGTATCCTCAGCTGCATTAGAAAAAGTATGGCCATCAGGTTGAGGGAGGTGATCCTTACCCTCTGCTCAGCCATGGTGAGACACAACTGGATGAGATGTCCAGTACTCACCAGTACAAGAGAGACTTGGACATACTGGAGAGACTCCAACGCAGAGCCATGAAAATTATTAAGGGACTCAAGCATCTCTCCTATGAGGAAAGATTGAGAAAGCCAGGACTGCTCAGCATAGAGAAAAGAAGGCTCAGAGAGGATCTCATCAATGTATATAAATACCCAAAGGGAGGGTGCAAAAAGGATGGAGTCAGGCTCTTTTCACTGATGGGACAGGACCAGAGGCAATGGGCACAAACTGAAACACAAAAAGTTCTGTCTGAACATCAGAAAACAGTTTCTTACTGCGAGGGTGACCAAGCACTGGCACAGGTTGCCCAGAGCAGTTGTGGAGTCTCCCTCCTGGGAGATATTAAAAAAGCCAACTGGACATGGCAACCATCTCTAGGTGGCCCTGCTTGAGCGTGGGCGTTGGATAAGAGGTCCCTTCCAACCTCAACCATTCTCTGATTCTGTGAAGATTGAATCAACTGAAAATTAGGCATCTGCTCAAAAATGATCACTTACTACCTTAGCAGCTAATGCTTTTCTACAGGTAAGTTATTTGGAGATAAATTAATCTTGCCTATTTCAGATGTTCTTCTTAGGATAAATAATTAATCAGTATGTTAAGGTTTGTATCTCTACTGAAACTGATATCTATTCATTAATTGGAGTGAGAGTTTAAAGTAAAAATCTACCAACTATGGCAATTAACCTTCTGCTGACCAAAGTTAGATGACACAAATCTACATAAAGTTTCTCTCTTCCATAAAATTGTTCCTCCATGTGTTCTTTACTACAGTTGTGAAAAAGACAGGGATGACTATTGAGAATAACATGCTAATTATTTCCTATTACATCCAGCTGAACACAACTCCCTCCCTGGGCAGCATTAGATATAGTAGCATGAGGAATAAATGAAAGGAATGGTAGACTTCAGAGAAGGGTGAGAGAAGATGCAATTGATTATAACTTATGGGCTACAGAAAAAACATGGCTGTGTGGTTAAAAAGAAATTTATATCTATATTAGGAAGTTAGACATAGATAACCTAAGATCACTTTTGTTTTCTTAGGCTGACAAAATTCAGAATGGCAACAAGGCCAGCTGTAAACAAAAAGGAGAAAACAGTTTTGAAAGACCTCTAAACATTAATATTCAACAAAAGTTGTATAACAGAGATCAAAATGATAATAAATTAAGTTTACAAAAGCCAATAAAGCAGGTTTGGTTTGTGGGTTTTTTTTTCAAAAGACATGCATAAATACTGAATTAAACATAAAATCTTTAAAATGTATATACATAAGTACTTTATAAATATAAATACTAATGATAGAATCATAGAATGGTCTGGGTTGGAAGGGACTTTTAAAGATGATCTTGTCCAACCCTCCCTGCCATAGGCAGGGATGTCTTTCATTAGGTGAGGTTTTCAAAGCTCCATCCAACCTGACCTTGAACACTTCCGATGACAGGGCATCCACAACTTCTCTGGGCAGCCTGTCCTTACTACCCTCGTTGTAAAAAATTTCTTCCTTATACCCAATCTAAATCTACCCTCTTTTAGTTTAAAACCATTACCCTTTCTCCTTTCACTACAGGCCCTGACAATCTTATAATCCCCCTTTATATGATGAAAGGCCCCAATAAGGTCTCCCTGGAGCCTTCTCTTCTCCAGGATGAACAACCCCAACTCTCTCAGCCTTTCTTCACAGCAGAGCTGTTCCAGCCCTCTAATAATTTTTGTTGCCCTCCTCTGGACCCACTCTAATAGGCCCATTGACATCTCTGAGCTTCCTCACAAAAGCATGTAAATGACTGATGAGGTTTAAGACTAGTTCAAAACCACAATATAAATGGATTTCCCAACTTTGAATCTGTGATCTATAAAATCATAGGTAGACACCACTCAACCCGTAAGGCATTTAAACTCACAATATAGGTCTGGTTTTGACCTGTATATTCACCAGGTGTACCAAGGCTATGAGACAATATATGAGAACATTTGGAATTCTTTTTCCCAGTAACATCGTTTTTACAGTGGCAGTGCACAGTACCTTTCCATTCAACTGATCAGACAACTGTTAATATTCCAGACTCTCAACTCTGGTTCCTCCTGTCTAGTCCAACCTTTTGAATATGTTTCGTATGTCTTACAAAAACATTCTCCAATGTTACTTTGAGAAAATTATGGATGTTCTCCAAGATAAGCATAAGTTTGAACAGCAATAAGAGCTACAAATTTTCTAGTTTTTTTTCCTTCTCTTAATAGAGGGATTTGTACTTCCTATTAATAGGAAAGTTTTTTTCAAAAAGATTTGTTATATTTGCAATTCATTTCCTTACTGATTTTTAGTGGTATTTCAGCACTTAATGCTATGTCTCTTTGAGAACATCGATCTTAAGGCTGAAAGGTTTTTATAGCAATTTAGTCAAGCTTCTGATGTTGTGAAGGAGGTGAAATATATTTCATTAATAATATCATTCCAGTAGATAATAAATAAAAAGCTGAACTAAAAGATCATAGAGCAGAGTTAATAGCAAAAACATATTAGAGTAAGACTCAAATCTAAGAGTACTTCTAAAGAAAACAAAAGTAATCTTAAAACATTGCATTTAAATTAACTTTAGATACATAATGTTCCATGAGTTCCCTTTTCTACTTTTTCAAAAGCTATTTTTGTAGTAAAAGCCATCAGTCCATTTTACTACTTTCCAAGGAGATGTGTTAGGAAAACCCTGGAATTTTTGTGCCATCTTGCCCTAAAGACTTTTTTTTTTACTTCCACAGATGGGGAGATGATGCTCCAGGTAGCCTAAAAAAGTATGGCTTGCCAAGGCCATTATAAACAAATAGTAATAAGTAAATGCAGATAAAAATCAATCTATAAAACAATGAAAAAAATCATTAACATCCTTTCCTCATAAAACTAATCTCACTGTCAGAGTTGAAAAAAAATCATTGTTCTTAAGTAGCAAGATGACTGCAATCATAAGAAGGGGCTGAGGACTTCTAATTAACTTGCCCCTGCTTCTGTTCTTCCATTCAGTAGTTAGCCAAAAAGGATATCCTTGCATATGGCAGAGAAGTCTGCCTTTTTTCATCCCACTGAGGTAGGCCATCTGTTCCAAAAGAAAACAGAGGTCACTAACTGATGTCAGCCTAACCTGATGAGCAGCTACACATCCTGAAGGAGACAGAAAACACAGGAGTGATATTAGTGACTTAAGTTTCAGTGGATGTTCCTGCAAGCATCACTTTCAGTTTGCATTGTGAACGTGTATTGGGCTTACGTGGCAAGGTTTTGGTAGCAGGGAAGAACTGTGGTGGCTTCTGTTGGAATTGACCAGGAGCTGCTCCTGCATGTCAGACAGAACAAGTTCCAGATGGCTCCAAGACAGACCCGCCACTGGCCAAAGCTGAGCAAATTAGTGTCCTTGGTAGTGTCTCTGTATAACATATTTAAGAAAGGGTAAAAAATACTGTGCAACAGCAGCTGAGGGGGACTATTAACAATATGTTGGAGAAACAACTATGCAGACACCAAGGTTAGTGAAGAAGGAGGGCGAGGAGGTGCTCCAGGCACCGGAGCAGACATTGCCCTGCAGCCTGTGGAGAAGACCATAGTGAAATAAGCTGTCCACCTGCAGCCCATGAAGGTTAACGGTGGAGCAGATATCTACTATGGAAGACCCCACTCCAGAGCAGGTGGATGTGCCTGAAGGAGGCTGTGATGTCATGGAGTGCCTACACTGGAGCAGGCTTCTGGCAGGACCTGTGACCATGTAGGGGCCCACGCTGGAACAGTCTGCTCCTGAAGGGCTGCATCCCGTGGAAGGGACCCACGCTGGAGCAGTTCATGAAGAACTGCAGCCCATGGGAAGGACCCATATTGGAGAAGTTAATGGAGGACTGCCTCCCATGGGAGGGACCCCACACTGGAGCAGGGGAAGACCATGAGGAGGAAGGAGCAGCAGGGTCAAAGTGTTATGGACTGATCACAACCCCCATTCCCTGTCCTCCCTGTGCTATTTGGTGGGAGGACACAGAGAAGTTGGGAGCAAAGCTGAGCCTAGGAAGAAGGGAGGGGTAGAGGGAAGGTGTTGGTTTAAGTTTGTCCTTATTTTTCATTATCCTACTCTTAATTTGATTTACAACAAATTGATTTAATTTCCTCAAGTCAAGTCTCTTTTGTAAATTATGGTAACTAGTGAGTGATCTTCCTGTCTTTCCCTTTACCCATGAGATTTTTCATCATATTTTTCTCCCCCTGTCCTGTTGAGGAAGGGGAGTGATAGAGCAGCCTGGTGGGCACCTGGCAGCCAGCCAAGGTTAACCCACCACAGAATGGTACTATGAAACTTTATGGGAGTCACTTCATAGAAAACAAACAAACAAACTACCAGCAGCTCAATTTCCCAGTCAAATATCAGAAAAACATATATATTGAGCAGAAAAATTTACTATAAAAATCACTTGTAAGAGCAACCAAGTGAACTCAATTGTGGAGGAAAGTGACAAGTCTCTGTGCCAAAAATTTACCAAACAAAAAAAGACTGAAACATATCCATTGCTCACAGTGGAAACTTCTTATCGAAGTCTCTGTATCATGCATGTGTCTTTTAAAAAGTTCTAGCTTGGGTGTGCATATTCATCATTATGCATATCATATTCATTCATACAAATAAGAAAATATGTTTGCATTCAAAATGTATGGGAGACATAACTTAGACCAATTTTAGGAACTTACAGAATGTGTAACGGAACTAAAACTCAGGTTTGGTCTTTAATTCTATCTAAAGTTTTAATCAAAGGTGGAGTTAATACCTGAAATTCAGCTTATGGCTGGAATCTAAAATTGCTGATGGATGAAATAGAAGTAATTGCTCCTGTTCCAGTTATTGTAATAGGCACAATCTCTCACCCATTCCCTATGGGTAGATCATATTTTCAGAGTGTAAATCATTGCTCCTATAGTCACAGAAATGGCAGAAAAATATTCAGTGATATAAAATCTACAATAATTAAGAAAATGAACCTGCCCTCCTTTCATAATGAAAGTGGAATTATAGTAAAATTGCAGGATGAGAGGACAAGTCATTCATCCGTCTTCAATTGCATTACTTTTTTTTCCTCAACATCTCTTTTATTTTACTATTTTTCTCCAACACTTAACCAAAAGCACATGCGCATATCTCCCGACTCCAAATTCTCTCATTCAACGATTGATTCTATTCCCTCACTGCCGAACCTGCTAACTTCGTCTTAGAAATAGCTGGATTCCCTTCTGTGTTTTTACTCTGCTGAGACAATCTCCCCTCCCTCCACATATATTTCTAAGACTTCTTTAAATGGCAGTATATAAGTCACTCAGATTTTTTTAACTGGATCAAAATGCTCATGAACAGTATGGAAGACTAGTGTAGCTAACTCTATAAAGAAATTGAATGTGTTCTGAACAGAACTGAAATATTTTTACACTTTTCATATAGAATAAAAGTACATTATCTCCTACTGATAAATACAGTTCCACCTTTTTTAATCTGCATGAATGAAAAACAGGATTATGGTCAAAATATATAATTAAGAGTGAGCTTAAGTATGCTCATATTTTCTAATAATTTCACTGGCTGTAACAATTGCAATACAACTTCACACTAGGCCTAGGAAAAGCAAAATTTGAGACATTTCCTTGTAAAAAGAGCTGCAGTGTAGTTTGTTCCAACAGGCCTGACCAAAACAGACTTCATGAAACGAGTGCTTGAGTTCATGCTAAAGCACCCAGCCTCCTTGGGATTTATACTGTCAACATGAATAAATATGGATGGCAACTGGGTTTAGGCTTGACAGCAAGCTTAGGAAATGTTCCATTGACAGTTTTGACATGGTTAACAAAATAACACAGCTGTGGTAAATTAAATGTAAACACTCAGCTTTTTGCTGAATTTGTTTTGCTTATTTTTGGCTTGGCCTAAAAAGCACAAAAATTCAGAAATGAAAAGATGAAATTTTTGCAGGAGGAAAACAGCAACATCATGACATAAGGAAGGAGGAAGGGAAGAATGGAATGTAAGAATATAAAAAAAAATAAGAATATCTTAATATAGAGGGATTAAATGAGAACTATATTTAATATCAGTTCAGTAACAGTTGCAAATTATTCCCTCAGTAAACTTCTTTAGACTTGCAGAAAATATCATGTGTGGAGTTTCCGAGGCACTGAGCTCTTCTGTCTGGCGACCAGTCATAGGACCCAAGGGAATGGCAGGAAGATGTGCCAGAGGTTTAGGTTGGATATTAGGAAAAGGTTCTTCACCCAGAGGGTGGTGGAGCGCTGGAACAGGCTCCCCCGGGAGGCAGTCACGGTGCCAAGCCTGACGATATTCAAGAAGCACTTGGACAATGCCCTCAGAGACATGGTGTGAATTTTGGGGTTGTCCTATGCAGGGACAGGATTTGGACTCGATGATCCTTGCGGGTCCCTTCCAACTCAGGACATTCTATGATTCTATGATATTTTGAACTGTTTCAATAGTTTCTCAGAAAGTAAAGGACTACAGAATTTGGAAACAGTTGCATAAATTTTCATAGGCTCTGCCATTACAATAAAATTCAGATTATAGATTTCCTAACAGATATTTGACATCCTCAGAAAAAAACTACTGTCAGACATAAATCATTATTGATTTCAAAATTATTTCAAAATGCAATAGGAAAAAAGATAAGAATGTGAACCCTGGCAAACTTTTGAAACCTATGTTCTAAAGAATACATTCTAAAGAATACATTTATGCAGGCAGTAAGAATACTTTTATGACTGAAACACGCTGAATGTAAAATTTAGAATATGGTGGTGACAAAAAAAAATAACATGTAATCCTGTAAAATTTCTTTTTTTAAAATTTGTGCCATGTAAAATTACCAGAAGTAAGACCTAGTTTTCTGATCCATCTAAATTTAACAATGAGGTTATATATTTAAATTCTGCTTAAAATTTTTGAAAACAGCTTGGTCTCTTTTTTAAAGGAACCCTTTTGCTTATTTTTCTCCTTCTTAATGCATGGTAGTGAACGATACATGGTGTGAATAAGGCTGAAATCTGTCAGAAAGGCTGCCATTCTAGCACTGATGTTTTCCACAGTGTTTCTGTCATAGTCGATTAGAAGAAAATCAGCAAGTATAAGACTTGAACTCTGGTTAATTTTAGCCATAATTCAGATTTCACTGATATTTTAGCCTGTTGTTAAATTTAAACTCATCATTCTGTCACCCATTCTTTTGAAAGGCAAAATCAAGAGTCACAATTGCAATTTTCTTATCCCACATGCTATTTAAGCAAACAACATGAACTAGGTTTTAATGTAGCCCAGAAAATAACATTCTTGCCATGGCTAGTAAAAACCACACAGGATTTGTACTGACTTGACAATGAGCATCTCAGCATTATTTGGCTTTCTCTTGACCTAAACTGATTTTAGCATGCTTACACTACAATAACAATTACCCAGCAATTACTGCCTAACAGGTCTGGTTTAGCTCTGTGAATACTATATAAGGCAAAAAAACCCTAACAAAACAGGGCATTCTGTCTAACAACAGCCCTTCATGTTAAGTGAAGCTGAGGAAATTATGCAACTTTCAAACTTTATCTTATAACAAATTAAAAGAAAACAGGTGAAGATACAAAAAAAAAAAAATTGTGCCTTAGTACAGTGCTGGAAACAGTCATTAGCAATGAGGCCAATTTATTTTTTTAAGCTAAAGCAGAGGGATACAGCAAATAAATATTGTTTTATACAATACAGAAAAATTGTGTATTTTTAAGTATTAGTTAAGAATGAAAGAATTAAAATCACCATTCTTATATTGGCAAAATATCTAGAGCATTTGAACCACCTCAGTTTAAGAACACCTATAATGAAGAATTGCCATATGATTTCACTCCACCTGTCAAATAGGTAATTTGCAGATTTATAATCTACAAATCTACATATGACTTTCTTTTATTTGTTTGTTTGTTTTGTTTTGATTTGTTTTGTTTTGTTTTGTTTTTCTGTGATATGCATATTAATAGCAGATAACAGCTTTTCTTTCCCTCACTGTCTGGAATTTTATCATGTGTATCATTCATTCTGTGTTTTAAAATTAACAACAAAGATTTTCTGAAAAATGTCAAGGAACAGCTCCAGAATATGTGTCAATACAAGCAGCAGTACATATCTGAGTTATGGAAGCAATTAAACATACAAAATGAGGCTTTGTCATTCAGACAATAAAATACAGAAAATCTTGCAATATTTATAACAATATGAAAAAACTTTCATGATGATAATACTTTAAGTTCAAGAAAAGACATTTAATGTTTTAGAACATCAAATTATGATGGTTGCCAGCTTTAGCAAAGAAATATTAAATTAATCTACCCAGTATTTATTCTGGTAAAATGAGACATTGTAGGTATATAGTGCAGGGAAATTTAAAGACACTTTATTTTTTAAAAAACAAGTAGATAAAGTTATCATGGTTTGTGTTGAAACAGCTTTCACAGAAAATGTTTTTCACTACTTTCTATCTCGTTGATATTAACTGAATCAGTCTTCCAGTGTGAAAAAAACTTTTTTTTATTGTTTAAAAATATATTTAAAAATCTCTCTCTCTCCCCCCCTCTCTCTCCCGCTCCCCCTTCCCCCTCCCCCCCAATCTCTGGTTTAGTTAAGCTCATCAGAAATCATTAGCTTCCTCTACCTATGGTTTTCCTACACAAATCTCTAAATAAAGTAAGTCTTCTGCTCTGGGCTTCTCTTTTCCACCTCAGAGGTTGCTATGTCCCTTTAAGAAAGGCTGCTAGTCTATGGATAAACCTACTGTATGTTACTAGTCCCATGAAAACAGGTCATCACAGGGCACAATGCAAGTAACTGTAAAATTCAGCCTGCAACTTGCTTTCTGTGCATACAGTTTATATCTGAGACAGAATAAACCAAATGTGATACCATAAAAAGTTATAAATGATAGTTCCAACTGTTTATTGGTAAGAAATACAGTTCAAGCATGTGATCTGATATAGAAACAATTAATGGAAAACAAGTTTTAAATTTTTAGGAGGAAAGCAGTAGAAAAAAATGCACTGCTTCTGAGGAGGGGAAGGGAATTAAGCCACAAAAATACAAAGATTATTATTAGTATATTCAAAATGTAAATGTAACATTACAAGATGCCATTACCTAATGTCAGAATACATTACCAGCAATTCATAGCATTGTCCAAAACCTAACTGCTGAGTTTGTACAACATCCCATGAGATATTCAAGCATCATTTGCCTTACTAGATGTGAGACATATAATGAAGTGAAGTTCGAACCGAGAAATCCTTATTCTCATTTCTGTGCAGTTATTCACAAGAATGTTTCCTATGGACCCAAGTGGTTAATAATATGAGAATCACAGTTCGGACCAAAACAAAGAACTTTAAATTCTATTGTACCTTTAGTGTACCACAGAGAGGCATGATTTTCTTGATGTTCTTTCAGGCAGATCGCTGGAACTATAGTTTTGCTTTTTTGATCAACAAAGTTTTAGTTGATTCCAGAGTAGCCATGGATAAAACAATGGCAAAAATCACTTGCTTGATGTATATAAAAAAAATAGGTGGAAACCATGTTAAGACAATCTAGTAGTGGGAAAACTGACCATGAATTTCCTCCATCATACACTGTTGGAGAAGCCTCACATGTGCAGGTACTGATCCTCATAGGAATTTCAACCACCCCAATATCTCCTAGGACAGCAACAAAGCAGGGCAGAAGCCATCAAGGAGGTTTAGGGAGTGTGCTGATGACAACTTCCTAACACAGGTGATCGAGATCCAACAAGGAGACATGCTCTGCTGGACCTTATGCTTACAAACAAGGAAGAACTGGGTGGCAATGTAAAGGCTGGGACAGCCTGGGCTGCAGTGACCATGGGTTGGTGGAGTTCAGGATCCTGAAAGGAGGGAGGCAAGACAAAAGGCAGGGAGACAACCCTGACAGGAGAACAGATTTTGTTCAGGGTTCTGTTCCAAAGAATCCCACGCAGATAGTTCTGGAGAGAAGAACAGTCCAGAGACCTGGTTATTCATGGATTGCTATCTCCAAACTTAATAATTGTTCATCCTAATGAATAAAAAACTAAGCAAAGGTACTAGTAAGCCCACATGAATGAACAAGGAGCTCCTGACTAAATTCAAACATAAAATGGAAGCATAAGACAGATGGAATCAGGGTCAGGACACCCAGGAATATAGAGACACCCCTTTGAGCATGCAGGAATATTTCTAGGAAAACCAAAGCCTATCTGGGCTTAAGTCTGGCAAGGGACATGAATGGAACAAGAAGAGCTTCTACAGGTATGTCAGCAGCAAAAAGTAGATGACAGAAAAGAGGGGCTGTCTTCTGAATGTGGCAGGTTGCTTGGTGACAAAGGACATGGAAAAGACCAATGTACTAAATACCTTATTCACTTCTGTCCTCACTAACAAGAATTGCCTTCAAGAATCCCAGGCCCCTGAGATCAGGGGAAAAGTCTGGAGCAAGGAAGACTTATTCTTGCTGGAGGAGGATCAGGTTAGGGAACATTTAAATAAATTGGATATACACAAGCCCATGGGGCCTGCAGGGTTGTACACATGGGTGCTGAGGGAGCTGGCCAATGTCATCGTGAGGCCATTCTTGATCATCTTTGAAAGGTCATGGTGATCAGGAAGTGATTCCTCAGGACTGGAAGAATGAAAAATTCATTCCTATCTTCAAGAAGGGCAAGAAAGAGTACCTGGGGAACTACAGGCCAGCCACCCTCACCTTGATTTGTGGGAAGATGATGGAGCAAATACTCCGGGACAACATTTCCAAGCATATTAAGGACAGGAGGATGCCTGGAAGTAGAAAGCATGGATTTATGAAGAGGCAATCATGCCTGATCAACCTGAAAGCCTTCTACAATGAGGTGACTGGCTTGGTGGATGAGTGGAGGGCAATGGATGATGATCTTGAACTTCAGTAAAGTTTTCAACCCTGTCTTCCATAATATTCTTTTAGACAAAAGGATGAAGTATGGGTAGATGAATGTACAGTGAGGTAAGAAACCCAGCTGGAGGCCTGTCACTCTTGATGTACCCCAGAGGTCAAAAGTGGGCCCAATCCTGTTCCACATTCTCATTAATGACCTTGATGATGGTACTGAGTGCATCCTCAGCAAGTTTTAAGATAATACAGTGAGGAGTGGCTGATACACCAGAGGGTTGTGCTGCCATTCAGAGGGACCTTGACAGGCTGGAGAAATGGGCTGACAGGAATCTCACAAAGTTCTACAGAAGGAAATGGAAGTTTCTGCACCTGGGGAGGAACAACCCCATGCATCAGTACACACGCAGGGCCAAATGGCTGAAAAAGAGCTTTGCAGAAAAGGCAGTGGGGCTCCCCAGAGACAGCAAGTCAGACATAAGCTGGCAATGTACTGTTTAGTTAGGCTAACTCATGGTTTGTTCTTTGATTTTCCACAATCACAGTAAAATAAAAGTCAGTATTTAGGGTTTTTTTAAAAAAATATTTGGGTAAAACATTCTCACAAATTAACTTTTTATAAATCGATTGTAAATTTCCTGTATGAAAGTTGTTCAACTGTCCTGAAATATTTCAGATTTAAGCAGAATGTAAGAGTATGTCTTTCAATAAGCAACAGTTGAAAAAGTTCAGAAGACTTTTCTTCTACAAAACAATACAAGCATTTTTATCTGGGTATGATACCACACAGGCAACCATAGATATTTCACTCTTACAAAGTTATGTACAAATTGCTTGTATTTCTTTTTCTGCTGAATCACTATTCAGAGCTTTGGCACATCATAGATTTCTTTCTAATGATAATCTTAATTATTTTCTCTTGAACATATCAACTCCACAGAACAGGATCCTGATAAGAATAAGCATGCAAAAAATGTGCACAGGAACAATAAAAATATGCGGATCTCACTGATACCAGATATGTTGGGGCACATTCAACAATGAATTTTATTATTGACTCCCATCCACATGACCTTTCTTTCACAATGGATTTTTATTTAATTTCTATTCTTTTCAGTAGTAAACTCACTGTCTTCTCTGGCCATGTTTGAGGTATTTAGGCATGGTTCTACTCCATCGCCACCAAGGCTTGGGGATGAGTAGCATGTCTGGTTAACTGTATGAGGCAAGAGACCAACTGTAAAACAGTGTAAAGCTAAGGAGGCAGATGATTGCCTGGAACAATATTTCTTTTGTTTATATTGTCTTGATATCAAACTTATTTCTGAAACCAGTCAGGGAAGAAAATTAGCCAGATTCAATCCTGGAATAGGCGAGTAGACATGGGAGGAATGTTCATTTACACCGGAGTTAAAGTTCCTTTCAGGGTCTTTCATCTAGTGCCTTCTCCCTTAGAAGATTCACAATTTCTGACCTATTTTGTTGCAAGTGATGCAACAGATGAAGCTCTGAAATACCAGGATCAATAAGTCCTCATGGTTCTCATGTCTGCGGTATAAAATACTGTAAATATTACCATGTTATAATGAACACCAAGACATTATTTGTTGTAGTCATTATAAATAACTCTAAATGTATATCAATGACATTTTTTACTTCAAGGCAAACATCAAAAGTTATGCCTTTTAGCAGTCATGAAAGACAAGTACTATTGTGTTCAGAACAATAAGACAGTGTTAGCATGAATCAAAACTGAACACACTAAACCACTGATTATGTAAGCAAAAACTTTATACATGCAGATTCCTCAATATATGCTAAAAAGAAGTTGATATAACTTGTAAAATGATCTCATTTTCTTTTAACCTTAACAAATTTAGTTTCTTCTAATCAGTGCTAGACACCTTTTCTATTGATATTGAAAACTATAAACATATCTGAATGTTGTTTCAGATAACATTGTAAACCTTTTATCTACCCGCTATATTAGAAACCCCATAACTATCTGTGAGTCTGCATTTCATTGCAGTATCAAAGAGGTATAATTATGTCCAACCAATAACATGCAAAGAACAGTATTTTCTGGGTAATGCTGAAGCTATTATAAACATATCTATAATAAACAGGATAACTCCTTGCATTACGATCTGCCTATGATGAATCTAAGACTTCTCAGAGTCTAGTAATTTCAGTGGTATGTCACAGAAGTGAAGGAACAGTCTCCAACATTCATGTTTTGAACTAAAATATCTTGCTTAATCTAACATTTCTTCTTTGCATTATCACTGACATAACTCTCTGATGTACAATCCACTAACAGGTATTCTTGATTATGGCATTATTTAAATGTTCATACTTAATTTTAAATAAGACACCTGTTCTTTATTATTGTTTTCACCCTTTTAGTATATCCTCAACCCTTTCAAAGTATTTAAATACATGAGGAGACAGAGAGATATGTAAATTGTGGTCATTTAACTTTGGCTGGCTGCTATGTGCCCACCAAGCCACTCTATCACTCCCCCTCAGCAGGACAGGAGGAGAAAATGGGATAAAAAAGCTCATGGGTTGAGGTGAGGACAGGGAGATTGCTCACTAGTTACTGTCATGGGCAAAACAGAATTGACCTGGGGAAGATTAATTTAATTTATTGCCAATTAAAAACGGAGTAGGAAAGTGAGAAATAAGAACAAAACTAAAACCACCTTCCCCCCACCCCCCTTCTTCCTAGCTCAACTTCACTTTGTTCCTGACAAAGGCAGGGACAGGGAATGGGAGTTGCAGTCAGTCTGTAACACTTCATCTCTGCTGCTCCTTCCTCCTCATGCTCTTTCCCTGTTCCAGCATGGGGTGCCTCCCATGGGCTACAGTGCTTCATGAACTACTCCAGTGTGGATACCTTCCACAGGGTGCTGTCCTTCAGGAACAGACTGCTCCAGCACGGGCCCCCCCATGGGGTTACGGGTCCTGCCAGCAAACCTGCTCCAGTGTGGGCTCCTTTCCATGGGCCACAGGTCCTGCCAGGAGCTTTCTCCAGCACAGGCTTCTCACGGGGTCACAGCCTCCCTCAGGCACATCCACCTGCTCTGGTGTGGGGTCCTGCATGGGCTGCAGGTGGGTATCTGCTGCACCGTTAACGTCCATGGGCTGCAGGGGGACAGCCTACCTTACCATGGTCTTCTCCACAGGCTGCAGGGGAATCTCTGCTCTGGTGCCTGGAGCACTTCCTCCCCCTCCTTCTTCACTGACCTTGGTGTCTGCATAGATATTTCTCTCACATATTCTCACTCCTTTCCTTCAGCTGGTGTTGTGCAGCATTTTTCACCCTTTCCCAAATATGTTATCACAGAAGTGCCACCAGCTTGCTTGATTTGTTCAGCTGTGTCCTGTAGTGGGTCCATTTTGGAGCCAGCTAGAACTGGCTCTGTCCAACACAGGGGCAGCTCCTGATCAGTTCTCACAGAAGTCACCCTTGCAGCCCCCTGCTACCAAAACCTTGCCATGTTAATGCAATACATAAGTACTAATCAAATCAAACCGAATCATGCATGCACTGAAATAGATTGCTGAACCAGCAGAAGTTCAACCTATGATTTCTGGTTCATCCCCAAATATTAAAATTGGGTATATGCTTATATATTTTTATCAGTCGGGGCCTGGAACAGTTTTCATGCTATGTTAATATGCTATTTTGTAGTATACACAGTTTCAGAAAAAAATTCCAATACAAAATAAATTTTTAAAAACCTTTTATTTGAAACTATTACAGGCGTGACCTCTGACTAAAATGGGAGTTTATTTTGTTTTCATTAGAACTGGAATTTATACACATAGAATAACTTGATCTCCTAAGTGCTTTGAGAGAAAGGAAAACAAGCCTAACAACTGCACCTCCCCAGTACAAGAGAGAGATGCAGCTACTGGAAAGAGTCTACAGCAAAGGGACACTAAGATGATTAAGGGACTGGAGCATCTCTCGTATAAGGAAAGATTGAGAGAACTGAGCTTGCTTAGCCTAGAGAAGAGAAGGCTCAGGTGGATCTTAATGTGTATAAACACCTGAAGGGAGAAGGTTAAGAAGATGAAACCAAACCCTTACAAATGGGGCCCAGTGATAGGACCAGAGGCTGTGGGCACAAACTGAAACACAGGAGATTCTGTCTGAACATCAAGAAACAGTTTTTCACTGTGAGGGTGACTAACCACTAACACTGGTTGCTCAGAGAGGTTGTGGAGTCACCATCCTTGGACATATTCAAAGACTGTCTGGGCAACTGCCTCTAGGTGGCCCTGCTTGAGCAGAGGAGTTCAACTAGATGATCTCCAGAAGTCTATTCCAACCTCAATCATTCTGTAACTCTATGAACCACACTGACAGAGACAAACCATTTGTTCACTTCTTAATTTTCTGCACTCAGCTTTAAATTCAAAGTTCCTTAAAAGCAGAAACTAGAAACTTGTAAGGAAAATAATAGTGAGGAATAATGTTTCTGAATGCCTCGGTGAAAAATCCCTTTGGTCAAAATGAAGTTCTGAGGTTTTGAAGATAATACTCCATTGCCATGTTGGGAAATGGCAGGGAGGGAGGAGGAAGGCAGCATTAAAACACAAATACCTCCACCTGAGTGTAATCTTTAACACTCTTCAAGTCATTAATATCTTAACGCTGCAGTCACCTGTGATTTGCCAGTATGTACATATGAATTTGTGAGCTTAAACTTTTGCTTCTACCATTGGAAGAATGTAGAAAATCTTATTTGGCTTTTTTGTTGTGTAGACATGCCCCTGCTGCATTTAAGAAAGGAAACCATTTTATGCAAAATATGGCCAAAAATGTCTTAAATTCATTCTATACAACAGCTCAATGGTGGTTTTCAAGCCATTTAAAACACTTGTTCAAAGTGTAAAAGCTGTGTTTAATTTCCTCAAACAATACGACATTAAATTCTATCTACTACCACAGTTGACAGAACTTTCTCTCAGAAATTCTTCTGCACACAGATTTCATCTTGCTCCCTAACAGGTTTTGATTAAAGAAATAAAAATATGAAGCTTCTTTGGGCCAGAAAAATGGCTCTTAGCTATTATTTTTGAACTTTGTGCTTGTCTGCAGGACAGAGACAACACCACCTTTCAAGGATTATTGAGACATTTTTCATGACCTATAAATTGGATAAATTGGATTAGCAGTCCTTGGAACAAGGATAAAAGAAAGAAATAACCCTTCCTCCCCCAAATACATCTACTGTCTTCATTAGGAATGCTCTAATCGTTTGATTAAATATCCTTTTTTCTTCTTCCAAAGTAGAACATAAGGATGACGTCCACACAGGACTTTGTAAGATTAGAGAGAGAAATACACCAATGTAGCTAAATGGTTTCTGAAATGTAATCAGGTTTTCACTGAGTCCTCTGGCTTCCTGCTTAATAAACTCAGGTGTAGAGGATTAGGCCTTCTAGGCCTCTCTGATCAATTAATGGGAGTGTGATACAAATGGCAATATAAGACAGAAATTAGGAGGTAGATTGTACCTGTACCCACAAACACAAATGTTGATAGTCCTTTAGAAAACATTCCTGAGCTGTACAGTTAATTTTTGTTTTATTACATCTAAACAAATCCATTACACTCAGTTCAGATAAAATGATAAATCTGGAAATAGAATATAGCCTTTACTACCAGGTGCCTAACTCTTGAATTTGAAGACAACTGATGTCATAACTTAGCTTTATTACTCTACTTTGATTCATCTGGCATTATCAGAACTTCTAGTACTTTTGTTTTAAAGTGTAGGTATAAAGCATTTGGGATTTTAATACAGTGGTTCAGACAATGAAATAAATTACGCAACTTTAGAACAGTCCTTCATGAAGCGAAAGTGAATTAATGAACTTCAGTGATGTCTCACATAGTCTAAAGCCAAACGTGATATAAACAGTCTTATACAAAAAACAGCTCTATTGATTATAACACAATTATTAGTGGACCCATGACATTGTTTCATAGCATTGGTAGTTGCTTCTGGAAATTCATTTAGAGAACCACATAAAAATATGATGGCATCTACTTGGAATACAAAAAGCAAAACACTCTTAGAGGAAACAACAGATTTTAACATCTGCCCATACCCATCTAATATCAGCCATTTCTTAGAAATGCCTGCAATGCACCAAGTACAGCCACTGGACTGTAAAGATAAATCATATTAGTGAAAAATGTCATGATCTACATATGCTTTGTTTGTTTGGGTTGTTTTTTTTTTTTAAAGCAAAGCCAGGATTTTAAAATTACCTTATTAGTATTGATAGCTGTGATGACCCACACACATTGAGCATTGCTGTCATACTGGAATGGAAAATTGGGTGATGTGAAAGTGCCTCCAGGTCCCTGCAGATTGGATCCGCAAGTCTTGACTGTAAAAATAAAGTTTATCTTTTAATTCACATACAAAATACCTGTAGCAGATTCATAAAACAAGTTCTAGCTTATATTAATCAAGATGCGCAGGATTAAAATACCGTTGACCAAAAATAGAACCATCTCATACAAGATAATAAAATATTCTTATTTCGTTATTCTGACCAAGTAAAATAGACTTTCTTTTGTGTCAAAGCTTATAAACGTCAAAAAAAAAAAAAATATTTGGAGTAAAAAGAGCAACTACTGTAAGAGAAACTGCTCTATTTATTTTTAAAAGAACAATTCAAGAAGTGACTTATGTCATTACCTTCACTAACGTCTCAAAAGACAAGAGCTTATATAATAGAACACAAAGATCACTTTTATCACTGTGCATTTTTTGTGCATATGGATTGGTGTATGTCAAGTCAGCATTTTTTCTGCTGTAACCACTGTCCAACCCATTGAACTAATGGCTGAAGCACTGAAAACTTTAAAGGAAACTTGTAGCAGTTAGACTTACATAAAATAGTCTTAGCTATTTTTAAGAACTACAAAGGGCATTTATTTACAAATCAAAGTCTATATGGTTATTTACAGTAGCATATCTTAAATAAACTGATATCCTATTTACTATAGGTTGCATCTCACATCACAGATAACACAAAGGACATACACTGTGTCCTTCCTGCTTGAGAATGACATTTTTAAGGCACTAAATTCATAGTCTGCTGAAGTCAATAAAAGTTTTATTGTTGGTTCCTTGATATTCAGATCTTTGCTGAATGAGGAGTTGGTTACCTTTTCCTGTAAGAAGCTGTAGAACTGACAAGCAACCTCAACTAAACATGAGCTTATCCTATTTCTCCGGTGATTATTATGACACCACAAATAAACTGCAGAAGCTAAAAAAATCATTGCTTCTTCTGTATTCTGACAGACCATCTTGCTTAATTGAATAAAAAACTCACACTAAGATATGTGAAATTACCATACAGTTGTACTGCACTTTCACAAAGCATGCTTATTTAATCAATACTGAAAACAGGAGGATTCAGCTGCTGCTGGATGAAGACTTGTTCCTTCTGTCCCATTAGCCTCTAGAAAGAATGTCACTATTTCTACCCAACCTGCACCACTTTTACCCCTCAGAGAAGCAATACTCTGGTGAAGAGTCTGTTCAAAGCTGCACCAGAGGCCTGAAAACAAAGAGAGAAGAGGGAGACAAGAGGAAGACTCCTCATTTATGATCAGTAGCTGAAGCCAATGGGGTCATGAGTGACATTAATGCCGAGCACAGCTTTTTATCTATGTTTTTAATAAGAAACTATATGACTCAGTTCATATCTGTGTGTGGGAAGAAAGTCAGGAGGGGAAAACCAGTGAGTATTTAGACACAATCTGCTGCTCCATCTGAATATGTGAGTCCATCCTTTGGGGCAGAGCTGGGATGTAAAGCACATCTCCTTTGCATGTATGCTGTGGTAGAGTTATGAATTGTGTTTTCTGCCTTTTCTCAGGGTAGCCTCACAGTCGAGGTCTCAAAGGAAAGCCATGTCATTCTATAGTGAAATGGTCCTCATAAAAGCTAAGTCTCTGACTCTTAATTTCTATTATTCATACTCATTTGAAATATTCCTAACAGTCTGAAATCCAGAAAAAAAAATATCACAAATTAAACTAATCAATTGGTTTTCTAAAGTCTGGTAAAGGAGGAAAAAAGGAGTGATTAAAATATGATTCTTGATTCATTTGAAAATACAAATGTAAGAAGCTGCGAAGATGAAGATATTAGCTATACTTATTTACAGTTTAGGAAGGCTTCTGATACAGCAACATAAAATACCAAAATTTTATGGGTTAATACTGAATTTCTGTGGAGATAAAGGGAGAAAAATGTACACCTTTAGGGTTTTATTGGCTATATATGATTGATCTCACTGCTTTTGTCAAGTGACTGATGAGAAAAACACATCTGTGTTTTTTGGTGAATATCAAATTACTTTCTGTTCAGCAATAACTCTAGTGAAAGAAATGTTCTACTCTAATATAACAATATAATATTCTAATATGCTAATATTTTATGTTCAAGTCTATAATCCAGAGTTATGCCGATAAAACATCATCAAAAAAATCCTTATGTGATTTCTTCACCCAGTAATTTATATCTACCTCTGAACCTCAACACTGTACTTGTATCTCCTTCAACATCCCCATTTTTGCTTTTATCCCATTACTTGTTGTCTTTATCTCAATAAGTAGCACAGGTTCCCTGCCTCTGCTTCTGATTTTGTGTGAATCACGCGAAGATTTGTTCTCAGTCACTGCAACCTTTAAAGTGCTGCAGGTTACAGGCAGTGCAGTATATACTTGTAAAACTAAGACAAATTTTTGTTTAGCTTTTATTGATTATCAGAAAAATCTCTCAAAGACATAGCAAGTCATCTCCATAAACTTTTTGCTTTATTTATTGAAAATTATAAATACTTCCTGTATCTTTTAGACATTCTTTGACAACCCTGCTGAATTCAAATAGTTGCTCCCAAGGTAGTTCACCTAAGTGTGCATTGCCTCTCATGGCTCTGTGCTGATTCTTAAAACACTGGGAAGACTAAGTAAACTAAATGAAAAAAATAAACTGTTTCTACTGGATTTTGGAAGTACTGCCTCAGACAATTGATTTACACAGCTCTTCACATAAGTAAGTTTATTTAACATGAGAAGACTTTACAGATAAGCTGAAAGTTGCAGAATTGTAAAAAAAAAATATATAACAGTAAATTAATATCACATAACATCTTTTCCTGGATTTCTTGAATGTGCCCCTACTTACTTTAAGGATTTGAGAATCCTGACATACAATCTTGATATTGGTTAGTTGTCACCTGCATCAGTGACTCGCTACCTGTTTCCAAAATACAATGAAGAACAGAAGTTCCACAAGCATTCAGATCATTCAGGTTCATTCACCATGAATAGATTCTTCTGACGTAGGAACCCTCTTTGAATATAGACATATTTAATGCCTAAGTCAGTAAAAATACATAGGTTACTATTTCAAGTCAACATTGTGGCAATACAAGCTAGCCTCAAATCATTAGTTGAAATCCGAGCTGTTGTGTTTTGAAGAAATTGAAATATTAAAAGTGTGAATAATATGAAATTAATCATTATTAACATTAAGAATCAGACCAGTTTCTTCCCATCTTACTCTTGTGTCTTCAGAGGTTTCTGTCCTGGCTTTGGTTCATTATTACTCAACAATAATTTGTTTTCTTTTTTGGAACTCATCTAAAGGCATGACTTAGATTACTATTCCTATGCAGATAATTCATGTGTTTGAAGATTAGTTCTGATTGCACTTCTGAATATTTTATACAGTATTTGGAAATATATAAGCATAGAGACAGAGATGTCTAATATCTTCAAAAACAAACAGTACATTTATACTAACTTATGGTCAGAGCTGCATATTGAACCTACTCAATAACTTTACTTCCTCAATAACAGTAGTAACTATTTAGTAAAATACAAACATGAGACTGACAAGATTTGACCCTTAAGATTTTTCGTAAAATAGGGATTTTACTACACCTCTCTAGAAGCAAATTCCAACACACCAATATGTATGATCTACCATTTAGAGTTAATAAGGTTTTTATATGTCTAAGTCATTACCTTTATTTGAAGAGAAAATTTAAATTTTCTTACAGTACCAGATCTGATTGCAGCCACATTGTAAATGAAAAAACATCATTAATTAATTTTATAGGTAACAGACAAAAACAACTCATAAGACCTCACTGTCCTCTAAGCATGGAATGAGCTCTTGGTGGGAGACAGAAATCAGTAAATTGGTAAAAAGATTTTACAATTCCAATACTCTAATCCGCTCTTCAGAAATTATTATGAGTTTTGCTATTAACTTCAGAGAGTCACAAGAATTTTATATTTGAGATTAGTATGAAGAAAGAAAAAAACATGATCAGTTTGGCAAATGATTTAGCTAAGCAAACATGATACATACAGAGACGCTATTATGAAGCTTGCACAAATATGTATAGGATAGCAACTCTGTAGTCCTAACTGGTAAGTATCAGAAAACTAATATGAACAAAGGTGGGAAGGGAGAAATATTCCTTATGGAATGTGATTTCTTTTCTGACCTATGTAATATATTTTGAATGGCTGAAATTTAACTAATCTCTATATATTTAACTTATTTAAAATAAACAGAGATCCATGGCAGTTAATGGATCTTTACAGATCCATATGAGACAAAAATCTGATATAACATTTTAAAAAGAAGTAACATTTTTTAAATTAAAAAGTCTCTGGTGTCAGTAAAGTTTTTCCTTTGTAAAATATATATCCTTGCTTCACACACTTAAGATGTCTAACTTTCTGAGGTGTCTACTTCTCTCTTTCCCTTGTAATTACAAAAGACTTTCTGAAAAATAGAAACTTATCCTACCAATGCATATGTGTGCTTTCTAACTGCCAAAGAAAATGTGAAAACCACAAAGTTGACGCAAGCCTACACTGAGAAATCGTGAATGACAATTACGCATATGGAAGTATGTCATATAAACTCTAAAGGAGAATAAAAACTAGCTAAAACAATTAACTATGATCGCATATAAAAGTCAATAGAGAGAAAATATTAAAGATTAAAATTTTCTTTTTGCAGTCCTTAATACTGAAGGTAGTACAGCTAAAACTCAAATAAACGGAGTTTGCTTGTTGTATAAATATGTATAAAACTCCATCAAAAAAATCTACCATCACCACCAACACTGTGAAAGCATAAGAAGCAATGTATTATCCTGAGAACAAAGATAAACAAGGGATGCTTTCAGTGTGGAGAAGCTGATTAAAGATATGCAGTCTATTAAAAAAATATAATCAATGTCTGAGTGTGTGCAAAAGGCTCAGCTCTATGTGTAAAACAAGAAAGTTCAGCTTGTTAGAATTCCATGGAAAATTTTCTAAATTAAATGATAAAGTCAGAATCTAATTGGATTTTTAGAAAGCTATTAGCAAGGCCACTCACTCAAGAGTCTAAATAGGAAAAAATGGAAACCAGTTAAGCAATTGGAAGAAGATAAAATAATGAACTTACTTAGTATCAGAATATTTTTCACTTGATATAAAGGCATTTTTATCACAGTTCTTAAATACAGAATATAAAAAAAAACCATAGATGCCTGCAGTTTGAGAAACAAGCAAGACCAGGACTCCAAGCTTAGACAAAGAGTTATGATCTCATTGGAATTATGGAAATGCAGTGTGACACAAGACTGGAGTACTGCAATGGATGGTTACAAGCTATTCAGGAGATGCAGAAAAGGTAGAAGAAGAGTGACTGGCCTTTATGTAAAAAAGAGGGTTGAGTGCATGGAGTATACCAACGACAAGAGGACGGTTCTGTAGAGAGCCTTTGTTTCAAAATCAGCAAAATATCCATCAGAGGAGATCTAATGGTAAGTGTCTGCTACAGACAACCTGATCATGACCAAGCCTTCCCCAAATAACTCACAGAAACCTTGGGTCTGCAGCCCTAATTCTCCTAGGAGACTTCAGCTACCCTGATATTTGCTAGGAAAGCAACACTGTGGTGCAAAAGCAACCTGGGAGATTTCTGTAGTGAACGTTGGACAACTTCTTAACACAGTTGCAGAATGTGTCAAAGAGGAGTGCTGCCTTTTTAGACCTACTGTTCAAAAATAAGAAAGATTTGTTTGGAGTCATGACCCTCAGTGTTGGCCTTTGCTGCAATGACCATAGCATCATAGAGTTTTAAATCCTAAAGGACATGAGAAAGACAAGTAGCAGAATAAAGACTGGACTTCAGAAGTCCAATCCAACTAGACCAACCTGGTTGCCTCCTATGATGAAAAAACACGGTCAGTGGATGAGAGGAGAGCTATAGATATAATTTACCTTGAATTTAGGAAGACATCTGACGGTGACCTTCAACACCTTCTTCAAAAACTCTTAAAGTATGTTTGGGACAGACAGACCACAAGATTTTTGGAAAACTAGTTATACTACAGAGTTCAAAGGATGGTGGTTAAAGGCTCAAAGTCAAACTGGCAGACAGTTATGAGTGGAGTTCCTCATGGGTCAGTAATGGGTCTGATAGTATTCAATATCTTTAAAACTGATTTGAATGATGGGATTGAATGCACACTCACCAAGTTTGCAGAGGGAGGAGAGGCAATTGCACCACAAGAAAGAGACACTATAGAGAGAGACCTCAGTGGGCTGGAAGACTGGGCCAATAAGAATGACATGTGTTTTGGCAAAGATAAATGTGAAGTCCTACACATGGGATAAAATAAGCCCCAGAAGCAGTGCAATCTGGGGAGCAGTTCTGCTGAAAGGCACTTGCGGGCCTTGGTGGACAGGAAGCTGAACAAAACCTAGCAATGTGCTTTGGCAGCAAAGCAGGCAAGCTCTCCTGGGCCGTATCAGTAACAACAGAGCCAGCAGATGAAGGGTTGTGATTATTCAGCCCAACCCAGTATCATGCCATATATGGAATGCTGTCAATTTGTGGTTCCTCCAGGTTAAGAGAGACATCAAGAAATTGGAAAACATTCAGTGGATGACCACCAGGAAGACTGGAGAACTTGACAGATGAAGAAAGATTGAAGGAACAGGGTTTGTTTGACCTAGAGATCAGAACCCTCAAGAAGGAGAATCATGGTCCTTTGCTATCTAAAAGGTAGTTACAGAAAACATAGGGATACTCTCTTCACAGGGATGCATGGAAACAATAAAAAGTAACACACACAAGTTTCTTCAGGAGAAATTTCATCTGGATATAAGAAAAAAATTCTCCCTCACAAGAACTATTAAACATTGCAATAGGTTGCCAAGAGAAGTGGTAGAATCTCCCTCAACGGAAGTAGTGAAGACCTGGCTTGAGACAGCAATGGATTATCTAATCTAAGGCTCTGCTTGCAACCGGAGACTAGAGGATTTCCTGATGTCCTTTCCAGCCTAGACTTCTCTGATTCTTGATCAGTGTCTCAGTGTCAAAAGGAACGAATAACTGAATGGGGTTTCACAGAGGTTTGTCCTAGGTCAGGTTGATTCAGTAGTCTCATTAACAGCTTGGACAGCAGAATGAAGTTCATACTTATTAACTGCATTTAACAAAGAGCTGGGAAGGACTGTGAATATATTAGCAAACATAATTAGAATTAAAAATGAGAAATTGAAGAAATGACATCAAAATAGAATGCAATTCAGTAGAGACAAGTATAGGACAAAACACAAAAGCAGGAATAATCAATTCACAAACACAGTATAAGGAGCAAGTCATTCGACAGCAAGTCTTCAGAGGTTACAGTAGCTCAGAAACATAACCTGAGTAAAAATATCCTACTGTTATGAAAAGACAATCAAACTGGAAGATATGCACATAGTTATAGGCAGAAAAATGTGTGAAAATGCAAAAAATAATTCCTCCTCTCCAGTGAGCATTGCGAAAACCCCTTCTAAAATACTAAGCTCATTTTTAGAAACTATATTTTAAGAAAGACACGGACCCATAGGGAAAATGATGAAAAAGGCTGGAGGTCTATTAAAATGACCCGTGAGGAAGGACTGATTGAACTGCTGTTGGTTAGTTTAAAGAAGAGCAGGTACTCCTGAAGTATACAATAAGCCATTGAAAAGATGAATTAAATAACCTGCTCTTTATGTAGAAGCACCTATTGAAATAAGTTGTTTAAGTACAGCAACGAAGGTTCACATTCGAATTAGAAAAAGTCTTCTACTGGCAAGGCTAATGAAGGACTGGAGTGCTTCAGTAGGATCCAAGAGCACTTTCCTTGGAAACAAATAATGTTAGGCAAACATATTCTGGGAATAAATATAGCTGGAGTAAAGAAATAGTGCTGACCTCTTAGGACCACTTTCAGCCCTATTCATCTATGATGCGTTACCTGTATATGTGAGGGTGTGTATACATATATACACACATTGTTAGTCAGCATCACATTTAAGAGGTCAAACACGTCTGCATTTTGGAGAGAAGTGAGACAAAAGTGGATTTTTCAAAAATTTGCTATAGGTAAGTAAAGGTATTTATAAAGGCAAGATCTAAAATTCATGATGTACATTCCGCTCTTGCATATCCCTTTTAATCAAACTGATGTATACAATCCATCAAATGAAAGATACTGAGTCCATGAATTCATTGTTTTAAAAACCACTTTAGTCAGTGAAATGAACTGACCAAAATAGCAATATGAAGCAAAAAAACTGTGTTCTAAATTTGTCAGAACCCAATTAAAATACATAATATAATTTGTTCCTTTTTCTACTAATAATCCAAATTACTTTGTAACCTGCCTATTACTTGGTTGATCGTGATTTAAACTATAAATCATGTCACTCATTTAGTTTTCTTAGATACAAAGAATTATTTCAAAACCACTTTTTCTTTCTACAGATTAGATGAGCGTTTCCAAAATACTGTACTTGTTGCAGAACTTGTTGCTGACTTGCCAGCAGACTTATAAAGGGCAGCATTCATAAATGTTTCACAGGGTCTGAGAAAAAAGCAAGCAGAAAACAGGAGCGGCAGGCGTGAAAATAAAAAGGCTAATCGACCAACTGTGAATAGATCTATCTGTTTCATTTCCCGAAACGTAAATGAGAGGAAGAGATCTATCAACTAGCAAATAGTTTCATAAAGTAGATAATTGTCTCTGCTCAAGCAAGTTGGCTTTGTAATAATGGCATTGCCCTGTAGGGGAATACTGAATCCCATGGTAGATAAGTAAGTAGGGTCTCAATCTTGAAGTGTTTAAACTTTCTCTCTTGAATGAACTCACAGAGAAGTCAATGTAAGCAGTCATGTTATTACAGCCACATGTATTAAGCATTTCTTGGGATACAAAATAACTAACAACTGCAGAAATTTTCATCTTTCAAATAATGGACTTCAACTGTAATTCAATGTGCAGTAAATGCCTGGGCAAAGATTCTCATGTCATCTTTTGAACATTTTTTTTTCTTTCTCAGGAACGATGGGAAGGCATTGTTTGTTCTGCTGTCCTGTAACAATGGTATGCTACAAGATTTGCATGAGGCAAATTAAATTAGAACAAGTTTTAAAATCCCCAATTTTAAGCTTGCATGATGGATTGATCTTCAAAAAGTCCAGTTAAAAAAAGTGTCTGAGAGGATGAAGCTACTTTAAAATTTTAATGAAATGCAGAAATTGACCAGTTAATTTTCAGCTGCTGCTTATGTTAATTAATCTGCTTGCCTACAACATAAAGCCATACTTTCCTCACAGCTCCAAATTCTAACTTCTTTTCAATATACCTTGTCCGTAAATCACAATGGGGCAAATGCATTGATTTTCTGCCAGATTTCTTCAGCAAGTCCATCTACCTGAGCAACTGCTATTTTGCTAGGGTGATGGGAGACATAAATTATAAGATATCTTTAAAAAAATAAAGATGAAAAAGAAAGGATAATTGACGGTGAATTACAAGATAATCCAACTGCAATTAAATCTAGTCAGGATATCTAATATAACTACAATTTTCTTATAGTTTCTTCTAGAAGTCAAAATGTTCAGATATCAGCCAAACCTCCAGAGTAGTATTTTCCTGGAAACTAGTCTAAAGGTCTAAAATATGTTAATAAGCTACAATATTTGCTTATATTTTGGAAGTGATGTATCAGTGTTTCTTCCCAAAGTCCTATTATATTTCTTCTGAAGAAATACTTCAAACTTATTCCAGATTCATGAATATGATCTTATGCCAGTTCCAGCTGGTATTGTGTGATAACTCCTAAAGAGAGTTAATCTTTCATTTTTGGCAGACAGTTATACTCAGCCACTCATATGCCCTATGAGAACAAGTCCTGAGGATTTATGATGTCAAACCAAATGCATCTAGCAGAATTGGAAAGTTCCTGTTTAGAACTCTGCCCAATTGCGGTATATTAATGTAACTATTATTGATATTCACATGCCATTTTTGAAAAATGTGTGATTACTGTGGGATTTTTGGTGTGTGCACAATGTAATTTCACGTGAATGAAAACAATTGCAAGCTGTACTGTTCAAATAGGAAACACCACAGGATAGAAAGCAACACATTAAGTCATATTTCAAAGAATAACAGGTGAAGTACCTAATATACCACCTGTGCCCTTATCTGCAAAGCTGCATCAGTTCTCAGGAAAATATTAATTTCTTGAATAAAATAACATTTATGCATGATTGCCTAATTTGTCTGCCCACATGGTCTGCACTCAAACATGCAAGTTCAACGAGCAGATGCACACATATTTTTACAGGTACTTTCTTCATGTCACTACGCGATATTTATGCTACTTATGCAAAATTCTTTCAAAATGTTTATTGTATGTTCTGTGCATGAAACTTAGAGAAGACATAATTATTAGTCTAGAAGAAATGTTTATATTCCAGCTTTAGTATATCTAAGAGTCTAACTGAAACATCTTGTTAATCAAAAGAACCAAAATTATAGCACACCGAGGATACTTAAATCAGTAATTTTAATGCAACTAATGACACTCTAGAGCATTCGGTATTTGACAAACTATAATATCTATACCATCTGTATGGTTTTTCACCATATGGCATTATATCAATTCCTAATAACTTTCTTAATATTGGTCCTCTTCTTTTTAAGGTGGAATTAGCTAGTTCTATGATGTTGGTGAGGTAAAGAAGTGAAACACAGTCCTTTTGGTTGTAAATTACATGAATACCTATGAATAATGGTGGGTTTGGATATTTAGTTAATACACATTCTGCAGTTTCACATTTAGATATAAGTTTGTCAGAACCGCTAGCTTCCAATGGATTTACGCTTTCTTTTTCTTTCTAGTTTAGTATTAATGCTTACTTTATCATTAGACACGTTTACTAACGTGATTTGTAAATCATTATAAAACGTTAGTTCTAAATATAGCCATACTAGGAAAAAAATCAAAAATGTACTGAAGAATGTGGTTACCCTTTTATACGTAAATACTTTGATACCTGTTGCTATTCAGAATTCAAAACTTATACAAAAGTAAAAAGCAATATATTTAACAACCATTTATTCTTGAAGGCCATAATCCCCAAAAGCTACTGAGCTGCTTTCTAAACTTACAAGTAGCTATATGTACATCTCAGTCTTATCACAGTACTGCTGGTAACACTTTATTGTCTGTTAGGAGAGATATTTTAAAGAACCTCTGACAATGTGCAACTGTATTTTGGTATTGAGAAATGAAAAGATAATTGCGGTATGCTTTCCTTTTAAACTGCCTTTTCAATGACAGATTACTAAATTGTATTACCAAATACATAATATACAGAGGATAGCAAGATTTGCAGTACAGTTACCATTTATGTGGAATATGAAAGTCAACAATCTTTAGAATGCAATTTTATCATGGTTGCCATATGAGAAATAATCTAATCCTGTCATGCAGCCACACTTATATGCAATCTTAATGATGGGGTTTTTTTCATTAAAGAGTTTTGAAATTGGGGTGTTCATTCATTTATACAACACAGAAAATAGGGATTGGAAGAACTTTGGAAAGATAGTTAGTCCATTACCCCAGCTCAAGATGAGATTACATGTATTTAAATGCTCCTGGATATATGTATATTTCACATGTTCTTGAAAACTTCTACTCACATACCTAAATATTCTTTACTTCAGAAAGTTTTGCTAGTGTCCAACCATAAACCTTCCTTTCACAATTGTAACCCACTATATTTTATGCTCTCCCTCTTCTTTCTCTGGATTCCTCTTTCTCCAGATCAAAGCAGCCCAGTTCTTACCCACTTGTTTATATTAAGGCATATTTTAGAGAATTCTGATCCTTTTTAATATTTTCTTTGGTCTTATTTTCACTGGTCCACACCTGCCTTGAAACATCATTTCCATAGTGAAGAAAATCAGGGGTACTCACACTGCATAGCTTTAAGCACCTAAGGTGGGAGATGGGATCCTTGATTTAATCAGCTGTGTCTGACAACCTCCTCCAGTGAGTGAGCCACAGACAAGACTAATAGATGCTGTCACACCTAATTTAGGATATATGAATATGCTGAAAAACTCTAATGTAAAGCCTTACCACTTTTACTAGAAATAAAGCTTTCATTTATGTGCATTACATGATTAATTCTGCTATGCATGCATGTCTGTGTGTGTATGTCTCTTCAGCAATATCTAATAATTATACATACATATAGTACACAGTAGTAGGATATAAAATGTTGATATTATGTATATTTATACATATAAAACTAAACTTTTTACTTGTTTCTGTGATATACTATTATTGAAGCATATACTGCCGTAATCCATTGTAAACCTATTTATGCAGCGGTAACACCTACTATGTTTTTCTTCATCTCAGATTTGGGTAGCTACCTACATCTAACATAATGAGTACCATTTAGACTGTCCTGGTATTTCATTAGCCAAAAAAAAAAAAAAAAAAAGGAATCACCCATGTAATTTTCCAGCTTTTGTGGATTTCTACTATACATCATCTGGACACCACCCTAAGATTTTTTCCCCCCTTCCACTGTTCAGAAACATCTCACAGTTTTCTCTGGATGTTAGTATAAGTATTCATAGCCTTGAATTACAGGATAAATGTCCCTTCTGTTTCCCATACCCAAGTGTTCTTTGTGAACAAACTCTACTGTTCAATACTAGGCTTTGCTGTTATGCCAATTTAAATGTATATGCACACACTAATACTTCCGTTCCTTGATTCAGGTATTCATCATTCTTGCCATACTATTTGGGCATCAAATATATTAAGCAGAATGACTTTGTGCTTTTCTTCTCTTCTATTTTTCTGTATTTTTTGCCATTTATCCGTTTGGTCAGGGTCAAAACCAAGTACAGACTTACTTCTCCAGTTCTTATCAATACTACATTCAAGTTTTTCTCATCTGCTTAGCAAAAATGTAATGAAGATTCTTCATGAACTATTTATTGTATATTGAATCACTGCAATTTTTAAATCCATCTTGATGACTCTTAAGATTTAACGTGTGATAGTTTTTCATCAGCTCATTATGAAGTGAACTTCATAATGCAAGTTCCCAAGTAAACTAAAGCATACTGAAATACAGACAAAGTTAATAATAAACAAAACAGTATAGGTGGGACCTTTTTTACTAAGAAAGTGGGGACACAGGACTAAAACTTCAGGTACTTACAAAATAATAATTTAAGAGGATTGGCTATCAAACAATAGATAGCTGTGAAATGAATAAATCACTATTAGAGTAAGAATTCCTCCTTACCTTTACATACAGGTCTATGATCACTCCATGCAGCAAAAACTTCAGCTATCCTCTGACAGGTGATACTTTTTGAACCTTGTAGCACATAATCTTCATCACAGGAGAACTGTACTGTTGCTCCCAAGCTAAAATCAAACAATGACATAAAACAAAAAAGCATTTTTTATAAAAAGATATCAGTCATTTTTTCCATTCTTTTAGGTATGATGGTCCTGACAAGCAACACAAACATGTAATCCAGTAAATATGATTTTTTGCTCTTAGTAGTAAAAGGCTGCAGGCTACGTACTAACCTGACAGTGCACAGCATTCAGCCTTCTCTGGGCTTGCTTTGGCCAGAGCTGGTTTACCTCTTTTTAACAGTCGTCTGGAGGTGAAGTGACTGTTTTCTGACCTAAGTTCTGACTTTGATATAGTAAAGGTTTAACAAACCTGGGCACTGTGTAACACACAGTAGCTGCTTATGTTAATTGAACCTAGGAAACAATGAGAAAAAAGATATAAGGAAACCACCTAGAAGAAGAGCCAAAGGCCAACTGCAAGACTGAGGAAGAAATCCCCACTACAAACATTGTATTCCTCCCAGTGAAGACCTCAGGATACAGATGACTTGCTGTAAATGTCCCTCACCACTGATTCTTCTTGAGGAAGTCTGGTGCTTTTTATTTTAGAACCAGAGGGGCATTCGAAAAGGGAACACAATATCAGAGAAAAGGATTACACATTAATAAGGCTTCCTATATTTAAAAAATGGTATATTATTAATAAGATTTTCCTGTATTAATTTGGACTAGGATTGCATTATTGTAAATAGACTTATTAATAGCTGTTTTTTATATTTTGATTAGTAGGTTAAGATTTTAATTAGGCTAGCATAAAGTCTTGACTCCATATGTGGTGTGTTTTCTCTTGCCAGTAACAAGTTTCTGAATGTAACAGCTACTAGATAATGAAAGTTACAAGGTGAATATGAACATTTGCTCCTTTAACTGACATATGTTTCTCAAATTAATGGAAGAATATAAAAGAATTCTAAAAACATCTTTCTAGGTATTTAGCTGTGATTATTTATGAAGTGATAATGCTGACTTAAAAAGATTTTGTACTTTTCTATATGGAGCTGGCATTTGGTGGTGCAAACTTGGCACAAAACAAAACAGAAAAACTTGTTTTGTTTGTTTTGTTTTGTTATGTTATGTTTTTCTGAGGGGAGGACTGTTTTTTTTTTTTCACTTTGGAAAAGCTAAAAAAATCAATACATAAATGTGTATTATTGAGATAATTCTTCTCCTTTAATATCATTATTTTTTCAAGTCCTGATTACACTTGAAAATAGTCAATATATCAGGCCTTTCTCTGACATCAGAATCTTACACTCCATAATTCTATCTTGCTGTTTTTAAAGGCTTGTCTCTCACAGTTGTAAAATATTTCTGTAAACTGTGACTGTGGACAACCTATAGTGTCACTAAGATCTTCAGAGAGTACCTTTTACTTTATCAGTCACTAAATGACTGTCATTTTGTTTTTTAATTAAAAGGTGGTATTATTATTTATGCTATTGCTTATAAAGTCTTATGAGAAAGAGTCATAAATCTGTGATTTAGGGTATTACCTCATGTTTGTGCCAAAAATGAACATTTGGGAAATATCCTTCTTTTCCCCTCAAATTAAGAAGGAATAAACCCAAAAGACTAAAGCAGAGATGTTATTGAAGAAATTCTGACAAAAGTAAAGTAAACTAAAACTTAATATTTTGAAAATCTCTTTTATTGTGACATTGCATTTTTTAGTAAAGGATATTTTGTAAGTGGAATCTGGAGGAGTATCATCACTTTTATCACCCTTACAGTGGGTACTAATACAACTTTATGTTTTAGTATTAAATATGTGATGAAAACTTGCAGAAAAAAGTCATACAGCATTATTTACCAAACTCCACAATGATTGTGTGAAGATACTTGCATGCACATGACCAAGACTAGCATTTTACAATAAGAAATACAACCAAACAAGAGTATTTTGAAAAGACTTCCAAAAGGAGAATGTCATAAAAGTGGAAAACCACAAATTCCTTTCCTTCCTTATCCTTATTTTCATATGGCCTAATATTAACAAAAATTTTATTTATATGTAATAGCTAACACAAATTACATGACCAATGGTATTCCCTAGTCTAGGCACAGCTAATATTATGCATGTTAGTGAGTGCAAAGCACTAGGGCACAAAGACCCACTCATAATCTAACTAAACCTAGGTGTGCTGATATTCTGTGAAAACAGAAGAGCAGTGCTTGTTCACGGGGGAATAAGGGAAGTGCTGATATGAAAATAAACAGCATGGGGAAATAAATTATTTTTAATGGCATTTGCCTTGTACTTTTGTTATAATTTCCCAATGATTTTGTGTATATATATCTGTACATATATATCTGTAGATGAGTTTTTTAAAAATCTATTTAGAAATCTGAATACCTCAAAACTAGGTAAGGTTTGATTTTCTCTGCTAATTCTTCTATAACTGAACAGAAGAAGACAGCTTCTTTAATTAATTACCTGTGCCGAAAAGGAATTAGTCAGGGGGTTTTATTTTGGTACAGTTCCTTGAAAAATCTTCCCTCCTAGATTGGTGATCAGGAAATTAGTATACCATCAATACTGAAGAGTAGCAGAGCATTGTAATCAAACATATTAAAATATCAGATCATAGACTCATTGATTTCAAAGAATTCTGCCTAGATTTACATTTACATTCAATCAGAACCTGAATTAACTCTTTTTCTGGGATAATGCTCACAGTAAGTTCTTTTCAGTTCTATTCTAGTCAAAATACAAGGTGACTTTTGTTTCATAACACACTTTTTGTATAGAACATTAGCTACCAGGTCTTAGCATCAGGTCTTTGTTTAAAATTTTTCTTAATGTATAACCCCTCAAAGGATCTCAGAGGCTTTCCTAACTGCATGTGCCTTGATAAATGATTTCATACATACACATGGCTTACAAGACTTTGTTCACACTGTGCATGCAGTTCCCTGGTTATTTTAAGATTAAACATGGAGTAACTTCCCAGAAGTCCATGTTATAGAAACTTTCCTGTGTGGCCTTGTAAGTCGTGGAATTGTCTGACCCTCCTCAGATGGATACCATAGATCTCTATCCCATTTTCCAGCCTTTGCTATGTTACCTATTTAAAAAAAAATTAGTTTATAAATCTCTGTAAGCAAAACCTCTGTACTGGCACAGTTCTTAATTTATCTAAATAAATTATTTAAGTCTCCTTTATAACTCCCTAAAACTGGCACTTTTTCAAAGAGGTTGGAAGAGGTCTGAGGGTATCACTCAGTAGTGATAGGATATCACTGTTGATTTGTCTGGGATGTTCAAATCTGGGTTTGATCACACAAGGTATAGCATTCCTTTTTGCTAAAACACATACTAAAATTCATATGTCTCTGCACGGTTTGGCTTGTAAAGAATGAGCCCAGGTTTTCTTTCCTTATAGATGGAGATTTTAGTGCTGTAATAGTAATTTCAGTTTCAGTACAATTCACAAAGGCAGACAAAAAATTATAAAGACTGAACACATTCCAGAGATTAACTTCTGTTAGGTAATCAATTCAAATACTTCTATGATGAAAATAGCTACTAAAGAAGATTGATACTAAACAGGGCAAAAATAAATTTAAGGGAGATAGAAATGTTAGATGTTTGAAAAGGAATGGTGTCAACACAATATAGCTGATGAAATTTTGGGAGTACCTCGGCTTTACAGAGACATAGAGAATAAATAATGAGGACATGAAAGATGATATAGTCACCTGAACAGACATCTCAGAAAAGCGGGATCTGATAGTGGATAACAGCTCTATAAACTATTCCAAAAACATTTCCTGTCTGTATAATAAGAATGTTTGGGAAAAAAAAGGGAATAAAGAAGAGCTGTAGAGTCCATGAAAAACAGAGGAAGATATAAAAGTGAAAAACTGAGAAAAATAAAAAAGTAAAAGTAATGTAAAGGCCCTTGCAAGGTAAGGCTGAAAAGCTTCTATATGAGACTCAGGAAAAAAAGCCACAAGGCAGATCACAGAGTTGGAGGAAATTTCAAAATTATGAAGTGGAAAGAGTATCTTATCATTAATGTTAAAAATTATACTCAGCTTCTCCAGGGACTATATAGTTAAGAAGGTTGAAAAGGTAGCAACTGGGAAGAGAAGAATAACTTTCTCAGTATTAGATTTCACAAGAATCTATCTGCTGTAGAAAGTCCTGTTGAGAAAATCTGAAGGGCTTTGATTATTCAAAAAAAAGTAGCACCTGAAAAAAAAACCATGAAAATATATTTTCTTTAACTAGCTGATTAACTGGACCAATTTAAAGAGGAAACACTGAGCAGGAAGTACACTATTTACTAAAACTGTTGAACTGATGGTATCAAAACAGTAACTGGCAAGAATTCCAGAGGGTGGAAATGATTATGAAGATTTTGCAAGTCTGATAATTACTTTTATCACCTCCAAAAGTATAAATAACACTGACATTACCCAGTCCACTTAATTTGTCTAAATCAGTTTTGATATTAAACTGATATTTGATAGTATATGACTATAAGCATACTGGACTCATAAACATAGTGAGTTTGGAAAATTTACAAAATCTGTAATGTGTGCCATGTGAGTGAGACTTAATAAGAGCAGTTAGATAAGCAGATGATAAAACACCAATCTAAGAAAGAAAATGGAAGAACCAGAGATCAGTTCCTATGGCAGATGAACTAAAGAAGACAATAATATCAAAAACCAAACAAGCACTTCCTGTCTGAAAGTCAAAAACAGGACCAAAAAAAAAAAAAATCCTGCAGGAAATCTGTATAATCCTTCCAGACTTGCAGTGTAAGAATGGCATCCATAAAGGCCAGCATATTGACTGTCATGAGCTTGTCAAGAAAATGTTAAGAAAATGGGTCTCTCAGGAACTTAAAAGCCTAGTCAAGATTAATGTTTTTAATGTGTTCCTGTCATTATCTAACTATACACACTTTCAAAAACGGAAAAGCATTAATTCTTTCACAGTTGCCTAGTAGGAGTGACCCTTCTTGTTTCTGTTGATCATATTTTTCCTCCAGTACCTTTTATCTATGACATACAATAATTCAGTTCAAAATCCATCTTTCTCTAAAAAAAGTTTGGTAACTGAGTACAGGAGGGTAAAGTATCACTTCCTTCCCCAGGTACAGTACATGAGGTGAATATGATGCAGATTCAAAAAGGACATGCAGATTACCAGGAAATAATATAGGCTTACATTTACGCTCCTTATACTTAAGCTTTCTCTAGATTACTTGGTCATATGTTTGATGTGGGTCTGGTGTGGTAACATAGCAGCAATTTCAGTAGGGTTTTTTGGGTTTGGGTTTTTTTTGTTGTTGTTGTTTTGTTTGTTTGTTTGGTTGTTGTTGTTGTTGACAGAATATCAGATAATTTGAGGACTGTGTTATAGGCCAAAGAGGGATTCTTGATAGGATGAAATTGATTATATCTATTGCATGTCCAGAGGTAGTGCATGAGGACATGTGGGAGGTCTGATCAAAGCCTGCTGGTACGTTAGAACTTACAGATTGTGGAGAGAGAAAATCAGATCATGGAAGGTGGTTTTGGGGGACTTGTCCCTGGAGTAGTCTACCTCTGAACTGTAGGCAGGTATTATTTTACAGAAAGCTGGCAGAGTAGTCCAAAACAGAGTGTGGGAAAAATTGACTAAAAAATAGTCTAAACAATTAAAGCCAGTTTGGTTGCCTGACTTACATTTGATCCAAACTACTTACCAGATGAAACCCCTTAGAAGGGTGTGTAGACTATACCTGTTTTGTAAATCTCAAGAGAACTGAAGCATTATATAGCTATGGAGTTGTTCATTATTATATACAAAAAATAGTACTCGATGTAACAGTGCTCAACATCAGCAAGGCTTTTGACACTATCTTTTGCAGCAGTGTCTTTTGGGAGCTGACAAGGTATGCACTGAGTAGATACATTCAAAATTGGCCTGGCAGCTGTGCTTGAAGGGTAGAAATCAATGGCTTCATATTCAGCAGGTGGTCAGTAACAAGCTGAGCATTAGGAATTCAATATGGGATTTTATGCCATTTAATATTTTCATCCTCAATATTGACGGTGAGACAGAATGAACTCCCAGCAAATTTATACATCATACTAAGCTAGGAAAAGTAGCTGACATACTGAATAGCAGAGTTTTAATCCAGACACTTGACAAAGTTGAGCACTGGGCCAACAAAAACCTCATGAAACTCAACAAGTAGAGGTAGAAATTTCTGCAATATTGATCAGTAATGTGTTCTCATTCTGAATAGAACTATATACTCAACTACATTAGAAGTGGTGGCAGCAGATTAAGTGAAGTTATTACTCAGTTGGTGAGGCTGTATCTGCAATATTAAGCCCAGTGTTTGGTCTCCCACTTCAAGGGAGATACTGATAAAATCTCTAGAGAGTTTGGAGGTTAGTCAGAGGCTTAGAGAACATGACCTACAGAAAAACGTTGAGGCAGCTAGGCTTAATTAGTCCGACAAAGAGGAAACTGAGGTACTATCTAATAGCAGACCATAACTACTTCAAGAACCGTTACAAAGGTAATTAAGCCAAACTTTTCTTAATGTGGCAGACAATACACAAGGGGCAGTATAGGAGATTCAGGTTCTGCATTACAAGAAACTTCTTCCACCAAAGGCAGGGGAGAACTGGAACAGCATACCCAGCCTGTTGTGAAATCTCCATTCTTGGGAGTTTTCAGGATTGGCTAAAAAAATCCACAGCTGATCTGATTTAGTGTTGGCATTAGTCCTGCTTTGAGCAGGAGCTTGGAGCTGATGCCCTCTCAAGGACCCTTCCAATCGATATTCTATGACTCACTCAAGCTGTTAAATTTATTTTGAACTCATATAAAGCTTTTGCATCTACAACATACTGTGCTAAAGCAGTTCATATCTTCGAAAATGTATGCTTGACCTGTGTCTCAGTAACTTTATCTGCCAATTTCTGTTTCTGTTAGGACAAAAGATGATTGCGATTAGGTTTGCATTTTCAGGAAAAAAAAACAGACTTTGGATATATTTTCATTAGACAAAATGTATGAGTAAATATTAAATAAGACAGTTATACAAATTTGAAAAAACCCTTTAATCTCCTATCTCTTTCTGAAGTCTCCATAATCTGCCCCAAATCTGGGATCCCTCTTTAAAGAACACAAACTAAAAGCAATAAGAAGGAGCCTAAAAGATGCTATAGAATCTCTAAAGGATGCGAAAGAGCAGGTTTAAAATTTTGAAATTCATATGAAGTTTATATTGAATAGTATTGCTTTAGCACTTGGCATACATGTAACAAACTAAGTCATTTTAGATTCTTTTCTTTCATTGTTTGATATATTCTTTAAGTTATTATTGAACAAGAATCAATTATGCAAGGAATCAAGACCTCAAGCTCAGCTGTAACAATAAATTATATTATTCTGCATTTTGAACTCACATTTCTCTTGTAAATTTTATGATGGATAGGTGAGACAGACTAGAAGAAGATGATAATGCAGTTTGGATTTTTGTATTGATGTGCAGGAAATACATCTGAATTTGTACATTGCAGTACCATTCTGTTTCTGTGGAATTAACTGAAAAGTCATGTATACATTAAAATATAGAAAAAAAAAGTGTTCTCCAAGATTCACATCTTTCTGCCGTATTAACCTATTCTGTCCACACCTGCAACTGAAAAAGTTTGAGTACACCATTCTTTGCCATAGGAAAAGAAAAAAAAACCACCACAACCAGAAATACCTAAACATCAGCTCTTGAGGTCTGTCTGTATCAAAGAATTAATTTAATACTATGATATATTTCAATGCTAGTCTTAATAAATAATCATTATTGCAGCACATATATTATTTTCTCCATCTGCGGTAAAAGAAGCTAAAGCTAAATGTATGGTTTCAAGACTATGCACAGTGAATAAAATTTTCTTAACCTAGCAACTTTCTACACACCACTGATTCATAATTTTTTATGTGCAAGCTACAGACTGAATCTACCGTAGTCTCTTTGAGCCACAGTAGGAGAGTTGAGCTAAGCCACAGCATCTGTCCCAAGTTACGAGCATGCATAGGAACATTTTTGTAGATCAGTTGATACAGTAGTTGGAAATATTACTGAAGGTGTTAGGATCTCAAGGTATAAAGTTAGAATATATACATCTTCAAAAATTCTGGTCAAGAAAAATCCTTAGCATGCGCTGAACAAACTAAAGTGATGACTAAACTTCAGCTGCAGAGTATTTCCCAACAATCTGGATATCATTGGAATTCTGCTTAAAGAGTTCTTAAGGTGTCACCTTTTCCCACAGAGCTTGTACTGTCAGAGGCTTCTGCTTGACAAAGGAACCAATTAACTGCTGATAAATGAAATGTGCTATTCCACTTTAAACTAGCCTCACTTCTCAGGCTGCAAATTGTCTGAGTTTTGTTTAATTTTCAGGATGTCTGGCTTGAAGTTTCAGAGTCTAAAAGCTCACCTTGCGTATCTGCAGAGAAGGGTATGTGATTCAGAGAAGGTTTAAGGAAAATTAAGTGTGAAACTTCCAGTCAATCAATGTGGTTACACTTCAAAGTCTTTCTTCCAAAGAAAATTACTATAAATTAATTTATAATATAAAATGAAAGAATAAATTATCATCAGGTATACTGTAACTCAGGTCATTGATATAATAAATTGTCTTTAATATAAACTTCATATGCTTTCTTCTTTCAATAGAATCTGTATTTTTAAGACCACACTAGCATCTTTGTGGTTGTCCAACAGCATTCACTGCTTTGTTGTGATCCAAGTTTGATCTGAATCTCATCTTTAAATATCTGGTTGGACTACACTACAGAAGTAGAAGGGTAGAGATAGGCTCATTCATTCATGTCATGAAGCCAGAACATTGGGATGGTGGTAGAGGAACGTGTTTGCTTCATAATAAAATACTTGTCCAAGTATAATTCTGTTTGGTTATGTTTATTCCACTATAAACAAACAAAGAAAAAAAGCCTCCAAAACCCAACAAATAAAAAAAGCAACAAGATCACATGAAAACTTTTTTCCCTTCATCTATTATGTCTTTCTTATACTTTCCATAGTGGCATTGATTCTAAAGTTGGACATTCATGGAAAAGATGTGTATTTTACTGTGTGACAGGTAACATAAAATAAGCTGTTGGAAATTCCAGCAGAACGAACACTAGTGCATCTAAACTTTTAAGAAACTTCTAGGGAATGGAAGTTTTCTTTCTGAGGTAAGGTATCTTTTTCAGTACAGGAAAAGCTGGCAGCTATTAGTAAGTCTTCTTGACTTTATTTCAACATGCAAAGGCCTGTTATGCTCCAATAGGCATCTAGCATCAGAAACAAAGTGTTTAAAACTGCGAAATATAGCCATGGGGAATTTTCACATCAGAAAAAATATCCAGAAAGGTGAACATGGAGTGTGAGTCCAAAAGAATGTCATGAAATGGTGCAGCTTGTCTTAGGGCTTGCATTACAGATTTTCTAAGTCTGTGTGAGAACCATGTAAGAACATATGAATGTGCTGAGAGAGCAGGTAGTGTTTATAATCAGAACAGGAGTGGAATTGCAATAAAATGCTTCTAAACCTATACCTTCACATTTGAAGAAAGCTAAAGAGAAATGATAAGAGCATGCTTTTCTCTAAAATAGTTTATATTGTACTTAAATCAGATTTTGATTCATCTTGATAAAGATAGATCTAAACCCTTCTTGAAAATACTGTATTTTAAAATGAAGATATCGCAATTGGGATTTTCACTTCCTTATCAGAAGGGGGGAAAAAAAGGCAAGCTCAAAGTAAAGCTATTTCCTATATCATAAACAGAGTGACTTCAAGAAGGGGAAAGGAAAAGTGTGATATTTTTCTCTCTGTCAGGTATAAGACAACCTGGAAAAGATTTTGCATAGTACTGTACATTTTTAACTAAATATAAGATTTTTCTTTCAATGTCTTTTTTATTTATTTTAAAGAATTAGTAGCATTCTTACTTTGGAAGCTTACGAAGCAATTGAGCATCCATTATGAAAATGGCAAGAAGTGAAACCAGGTTAATTTTAAAAGGAATTTTATTCAGTCTGCTGAAAATTTTGAGTTTTCTTTTGTTCCCTGTAAGACCTTTTTTTAATGTATCAAATGTTCAACTTGAGATAAATGACATATGTATTACTAACATTCACCAGTCCTGTTCTCTGCAAGTACAAATATCACGATTCACATTCATAAGACCTTTAAGAAGCCTTAGATAGGAAACCAGCTTATTTATTCCTAATATGTGTAAGATTAATACAACCAAAGGCATAATTGTTCCCTTTTTCAAGGTCTGTCGATACTAGAAATTGTGCATGTGTGTGTATATATATTCTCCCACTATTTCCATATACAATGTTTTTGCATTCTAAAAAGAGGCTACCACAAAATTGTGGAGACTTAGTCTTTTGAAAGGAAACTAGTCCTTTCTGAGTTGTTTCTGAGAACTACGCTCAGAATAGAACAGCATATTAAGGAGATGTTGCACTAAATGGGATTTATTTAGAGAAGATTATCCAGACCAGATTGTTTTTATCTTGAAAGAAACTGAACCATGAAAATTCAAATATTTAGTGGAAAGGAATTAGTTTGAGGACAGCTTTTGAGCATAAATTTGAGGAGGCAATGAAGTCATTGAGAAGACTGTGCTTTCAGAAACTATTACGGCTCTGCAATGTAATCTATTAGAGAAACCAGGAAGCAAGTAGGCTGCCCTTAAAATCAGCAGGATTTTAGACAGTTCCTAGAATTTGTTCTGAACAGAAAGAGGAACAGTTAAGTACTAGTTTGTTGGGGTTTTGTGTTTTGTTTTGTTTTGTTTTTTATTTTTTTCTTACTTTGTAAAAAGTTCAATGTCAAGAAGTGATCAAAATAAGGATCAATGCAAAAAAATGAGTTAAGTTTCATCTGAAAGCACATTATTTGTTGGAAGGTGAAAAACACTTCTTCACCAAAATAAACATCCCCGCCCCCCAAAATTACAACCCGTAAGACCAAGAGCATAATAATGTATCTGTTACATCTTCTGTTTATTTTGTTTTGAACAAAGCTTATTAAATTTTCTTGTTCACAAAAATGTCATTAAACTGAACACATCTTCTCACTTTCGCTTTTTTTACTTCCAGTGGATATTTTATGTGTACCATGTTCTTTCACTCATATGTATTTGAAATGTCCTAGTTATTTATTCTTTTCCATTATGATGGGATTGGATTTATCATTATGTTATACATATAACATTAAATAGCACATTCATGAGAGTTGATAGGAAAGCTGATCTTCCTTCACAAATAATTCAGGGATTTTTTTCAAAAAGAAAAAAAAAAAACAAAAACAAACCAACACTTGAGTTTAGTGAGAAATTAAGGGAAAAAAAAATTAAAAATATTTTGATATCTTGTATATCTTGTATTCTATTGTTCAGTAATTTGAATATCTTCTCCTTTCATTTTCTCATAAAGTCATTTGAAATAAGAAAGCTTAACAGTCAGATCATATTAAATTATATTCTAATAGTTTGGCCTAAAAAGAAAGACAAGGACATGATCATCATCATATCTCATTTGAGGTACTGCCCCTCACATAAATTTAACTAGAATGATCTTGCAGGTAGGTCTTTCAGTGGTCACTTGCAGAGACAACACTAGAAAAAGATTTGCAGATTCTCTATCAAAGGCTTTTGCTAACAAGCCATATTTATGAGGTTAAAATAGAAAACACTGGTCTAAGCAATGTTTCTAGAAAGCATGATGGTTAAGAAATACAGTTCATTTATTTTTATTTCTCTGAAACTATCAAGAAAACATTTTTTGTCAGGTAATGTCAGAAATGACATTCCATATAAAATTAGTTATAAAGCTTTCTCCGCTGCACATTGAACTTTTTCTTTTCTCAAAACTAGAAAAATAGAGAGATTATAATAACTGAGAAATTATAATAACTGACTGCCAGCTAGCACATTTACTTGGGATGTCACTGACCATTCTATGTTATGTTTGATTACAGGGAGAAAAGACAAAAAAAACAAAAAAAAAATACAAGTAGTTATGTAAAATAATGAAGTAACATAAATTTGTAAAATCTTTGCTCATCTCCCAGATTAGTCTAACACTTATTATGTTCAAATGTTAGGAAATGTGCTGTGTGGTATGTAAAATACATCTTTTGAAGAAAACTGAGTGTAATAAAACCAATTAATTTTAAAGTGATCAATCTTCCTCTTACTTATTTCTTCCTTTTCTCTTTTTTCACTTAGGTGTTTTGAAGGGATTTGTAAACATGCCGACAATGTGAAATTAGCATATGGCATAAAGCAAAAACATAGCTGTAGATTTATTCTTTTAAGAGTCTAAATTTTGTCTATATATCAAATATATAATAACATGTACATTTAATCCTTTTTAGTATGTAATGTAATGAATGTTCAATAATTGAAAAAGAAACAATTCAGAAACTCAGATAAGCGTTTAAAATTAATTCAAAACATTTTCAACAAGTGATTATATATTTGTCTCTACTCATATAACACATCAACCACTGCTGTTACTGACAATAGGAGTCATATGTTCACTGTGAAAAAGGCATCAAATATTTTGAAAGAGTATTACAAATGGGTTTTTTCTTACAAGATAAGGAATTTGAAAGACAGCTGAAAATGGAGGAGGAAAGTGGGCTAATATGTGAGTTTAGGTTAAGTAAAGAAAAGGTGGAATAGATCACTGGCAGCGTATAATTCTTTGATTCTTTGGAGTCTTCCTAGAAACAATTGAGAAAGCCATCAAGGAATGAAATGTAAGAATTTGCTAGAAACGAAGTACAGCTTTCTGGTTCTGATTTTTTTTAAATATACTATATACTACCAATGTGTTATGTATCAAAATTAATAAAAAATAGTCTGCATTAAGAGGCCTAAACCACTCTGACGACTACTAGGTAAACACACCTGCATGTATCAAAATTCTGTGTTCCTGAAAAACATACTGTAGAAAATACAAAATTCTTTATTAGATTCCAATGAATATTTCTGTAATAGTATCTGAAACATCTTCTGTGAGGTTTTATTGTTCTTTTTGTATTACATTCAGTTTTGCTTTGTCCTTCACAAAAACCTCCAGAACCACATGTATGCTCAATATTTACAAATCTAATACAGTATTTACATGAGAAAATTATTTTAACTTACCTTCAGACCAATTTTTGCCAGATTATCACAGATATATGTTCTCTCCCAACTTGGTATTTTATCTTCTTTGCATACTAAGTACAGGTTATATTGCTCTACATAATTTTATACAGAATTCCATTTCACTTTTTACTGAGAAGTTCAGTTTTGAAAGAGTAGCTCAACAACAGCAATAAATCTTTAACATATACATCTTCCAAGTTCAGTATTAGGGAAATGATACAATGGTAGGGTTTATATTTTACCTAAAATCTGAGCCTATCCGTTTTCCATTTTCTGGTTCTCCAGGATCTGGACACAAATTGGATGCCTGTTTAATACCTCCCTCATTTACTGCAAAAAAAACAAAAAAAAAAAACAAAAAACACAACATAAAAGAAAATAAACAAAACAAAAAGATAAAATAATACAGTTTTTAGGAAATCCAGAATTAAGTAATTGTCAAATATAATAAAATACATTTTTAGGTCTTTTAAAACAGATTTTCTACAGAATATGTTCATCCATATAATCTCTAGTTTCAATACATAAATTTCTTCTCCCTATAATAAGCAAAGCATTTATGTTATGGTTTGGGTGCTTTGGTTTGTGGTTTTTGTTTCTTTTTTTTCAAAAAAAAATAACACAAATTTTTTTATAAGTTGTACTAATCAGCTATTTTCTTTGACTGTAATATTATTAAACCCATATGGAAATATTACTATTATTCCTTTACAAACATTAACATTTAAAGGAGTGTTCATCAAGTTTAGAGCTGTAAGATTTTACTCTGAACATAATCTAATAAATGTCATCTCCACTAAGAGCTGACCTTTTCTCCTTGAATTATAATAAAACTTCAATGCATAGGATCATGCTGAGAGAATTGTCCTTAACCAGTATTGAAAATGCAGATATCCCCAAAATATGGTGATCTGAAGGTAAACTCAAAATGCCAGTTTGATTTGCATACATTTATCTTACAATAAACTAAAATGGATCTTCAGAGAGAAACTTCCTGTGAACCTTTCAGTGTGTTTTTGCAGAAATTTATATGTAGCGATCCAGTCCCCAGCATATTCAACTACCTCTTCACTCGTTTTCTTTTCAATAAATTATATACCTTCTCCTAATTTTTACAGCTTGCAAAAGTGTATCTTACAAAAATAATTTTAGGCCAAAATAGTTCTATTAATTTTGCATTTAATTTTTGAAGTTCATTGAATCAGGAGGCAACAGTTCCCCCCAAATAAACATTAGCAAAGGAGGTTGATCTGCTATTACTTGGTAGATTCATGGTCCGATAGAAGAAATACTTTTTTCAAAAATAAAAGTTCACATGAAACCAAGAGATTTATACTAAGCAGAAAGAGATTTTCACCTTTATTCATTTCTGAGGAACTAGACCAATGGATTTGTAACATTAGATTTTAACTTTCCTTTAAAGAAAAATTTTGCATATAATTAGGCTAATCACATTATGTTGTAAATTGAATGTACCCAAACAAAAAAAAAAGTAGTTTCTAACTATACTTCTAAAGGGTGTTCATTAAATTTCAGCATTTAATGAATGACAATAACATTCAGAATATTCAGGGGGTTTCCCTTCCTTGAAATTTGTCTTCTTACCCATACAGAAAGGAAAGAATTGGTTTGGCACCTCTGAGGAAGTCAAAGGCCAAATGAAAACATTGCAGAGGGTTAAAAGGAAAACATCTCAAGTTAGCATGCTGCTCATAAAACCTATCAAGCTTAGCCCTTGTCAACTGGAACCACGGTATTTATCCTTCTCTGCCCCAAAAGAACTGCACCATGTCTAAGCTTGTTCTAATAGCAAACAAAGACAATCTCTGTTCGTCTGCATCTCTATGCTCAGGGGAGTTTTGGACCAGGACGGCTCTTCCTTAGAAAAGTAAGAAGTAAGCCATATTACCGGGTTTCAGTCTTTTCCTCCCCCAATACTTGTAGGTGTGATGAAAGCATATTAGCTATAGAAACCCAAGTTCCTGCTAGTGTTGGAATATATATCTCTCTGACAATTACAATTCCATAAACTGCATTTCACAAGGCCGTCCAGTAGGAACTTTTTGGATGAGCATTTAGAATGAACTCTCTCTTTGAAATATCTGGGTGCTTTATATAGTTCCAAAGCCTATATCAAGACATGAGAAATTCAGGATCGTCATAAAAAGCCCATATATATAGAAAAGACCTTAAAACTTTGGGTGGACAGGATTCACTGAGCAATGCAGGAGGTGAAAGTGTACTTGAGAATGAGTAGGGAAAGAGACACCTTCTAACTTTTGTGACGTTTCTGACATAAAGCATATGTTAAAACTACAGCTAGAAACTTATTCATGATGCCTGATAGCAATATTAAAGAAATTAAAATAAAATGGTGTCATTTTAGGGCTGTGTCCTATATTGTTGCACACAGAAGAAATTCTTTTCTACAAACAAAATAAAGTAAAAATATTTCTTAAACAGAACTCTTTCTATTTATTGTAATTCATGTTTTAATATTTCAAATAATTATTTTATTTTGGTACACTATATTTCCCCATACACAGGTAATAGAGTGAATATTCATATAAGAAAGAATATTCTACTGGATTTCAAAGCACAAGAAAAGTTATATACTTCAATTTTTACCAAAAATGGAATCATGAAAACCTTATTAATTTTTTTGACATCTGTATAAAGCTTCATTCTTGAAACTACTTTATGAAATTCTAAATGATAATTTATTGATTTATTAATATTCATAAACAAAAATATAAAGGCTTACGTTAAAGAAAATCAATAAAATAATTACAGTGACAAAATTAAAATAAGACAAATACCACAGTAAAAATTCAGAAGAAAAAGTTATAGGTAGAAATCATTAAACTGATTTCTGATTTAATTGAAAATCAGAAATGCATTTAAGCACACACTTAAATCCATTCTTATTTCTGTTAAGTACTTTGTGAAAAATAAATGCACATTTTATTGTTTTTGTATTGGTGTTACTTTTCCAGACATAATGCTTGATTTTTCAAGCTACTGAAAAACAGTTCTGTATAGTTCCCCCGATATCTATCTATCTATCTATCTATCTATCTATCTATCTATCTATCTATCTATCTGTGTGTGTGTGTTCATTTGTTTGTTTGTTTTACACCCCAGAGAGTCATATGACAAAAAGCAATGAAAGGGTTTCCTGTAGTAAATTAAAGGCTCCTCTAGGCAAAGCATTCATTCATGGTCTGATCATGAAACTGGCAACAAGAAAGTCCAGAGTTCTAATCCAGATTGAACTAGGTCTCCCAATGATTTTTTTTTGTTAATCTCAACACTTGCAAAATTAAGTTGATGCATACTTATTTCAAAGTATATCATCATATCAAATATTATCATTCTGGCTTTACTATGTGCAAATCACCTTAGTATTGAATGTTATATATCTGATACATTAAAATAATAAGTAAAAAGCATACACATGAGAAATGCTAGATGATAATTTCTAAATAGAGTGTTAATACAAGGCATAACGTAAAATAGATATTTACTTATCCTTATCTTATTTCCACTAACAGTTGAATGATGGTCTTCCTTTTTGCTTTAAAGTATGCTATCTGCCATTGTAATGCAAGCACAGATCCAGCTGAGGCCACATTGGAATTTTATCTAAAGTCAACAGCTAAATACACAGGCTTTTCATGAAATACTATGTCTCCAATTTTCTCAGCTACCAAAGTGACTAACTAACTAAATGCTAGATGACAACATAAAATCTTAGTTATCTATTTATGACAAGATTATGGTCACTAACTATACAAATCATCAAGGTTTTTACCTTCACTTATTATTGACTCATATAGGTAATCTACTCTGCAAATCCAATAAAGCAAGATACAGAAGATTTCAGTGTTACATAGGATGTCATAAGATATGAAATTATATAAAGACTTTCAAAAAGATATTGATAAATTTCATAACTAAATTTGTAAGAGTCACCTATCACAAGTGTCTAGTACGTCACTATAAATACGCAATTCCTATTAATGTTTACATAGCAGAATACCTAATGTTCTGTGCAAAATAAATTTATAGAGAAACAATCTGTTTTATCAGCCATTGTACTATTCTATTTGTAACTATAAAAGAACACATGGACCATCAGACAGAGACCTCAGTGATGCACTTCATAAACACTACTGTAATTATCTTACTGTTATTTCTTGTTGTATAATCACTCTACTTTCTAGTCACCCAATATGCATAAAAAGAATACTTGTTTTTAAATTTCTTGATACAAAGTTTTCAAATAAATCAGAAATACCTTACAGAACTATTTAGGTGATGCAGTTTACAGAAAAGTTGAATATGGCAATATGCTACATTATAAAAACTGAACAGAGGAGTGTTTTACTTTATTTTTCTTACTTGGTTAAGGGTCTTGCTCCTTGAAGACACCTTTTTATTAAAAAAATCACATCTAATATGTTGACAGTTTAAAATCTAAAACTGAAAAATGCATGTGCCCTGCTAAATCCTGGAAACTGAATCCATCACTGACACTAAACAAAAAATTAGTGCAAATGTGTCCAACCTAAGGAGCTTTGAAAGCAAGCCCTTTCACTCCTGTGAAGAATACTGAAATGTATAAGCAGTCATAGGCTAAGCAGTTAGTCCATCTTTATCTTAACAAATTACTTCTAAATATTTAAAATGTGGTTCTAGTCCAAAAAGGAACTCTATAAAAATGGCACATTCTTTTGCAAAATATATCCTCTTTGATGTACCTGTTTATGTTAGAAAGTTACCTGACTCCTCCTTATGAGTTAATCAGGACTTGGTCCTGTAAGATGCCAAGCACTTTTAGTTTCTGTTTTCTGTAATTAAAATTGAAGGTACTAAATATCTCCAGAATTTTTAAAACTACAGTTAGTTAATCAGTTCAAAATGTCAATGTTAAAGAAGAAAAAAATTTCAGAAAGTGACCTCATGTGTGTCACTTGAAAAAAATATGTGGTTGCACATCTGTAAATGAGGACAGGCTTTGATTTTTATAGCCTTTTGTTGCTGGGACTAATTTTCAATTAAAATAACGTATCTCCTGTTCACAGCTAAGATTTCAGCTGACACCTGGGAGGCTGAATATTTAT